>JBBIGA010000106.1:38128179-38139234 GCA_037576975.1 Alestes dentex | reverse complement strand
TATATAAATTAGGGGTGTCAAGTACCTCATTCTGCTTTATGAGGTACTGATTAGTATCACCTTAATCAAATCTTATTTAATGAGGAGAAGTATTAAAACACTTGTAATCAACACTCTCTTCTCACAATAAGACCAGCTGGATGGCAAAACACCACTAGAAGTATGTCAAAAGCATGTGTGCTTGTAAAGACGGTATGTAAGTGTGTGCAAAATGGGCTCTAAATATGTAATTGTATGCCCTGATGGAGTTTGAGAAAAGTATCCACGAAGTTTGAAGCATGTAGTCATTTTGTGTAAAATCAGTGAGAAACAATATATAATTGGAAAGTATGGATCACTGTCATCCTCATTTTGTCAACCATTTTTTAAAAAAAGTGGTTTCAGTATTGGGAAATGGGATTCAGCAACTCTAAAGAAAAAAACTGTAATTACTGACAGGATATAGAGAAACAAAATTAGTTCTAAAGCAAAACACCTTGCTGAATGAAACCACTGCCTTCGTAGTTGCACAAAATTTAACCTCCTCTGAAAGGAGACTGTCTAGTGGAGGCAAACTACCAGACACAGATACAGGAAGACAGAGATACAGTTCCTCAGGATGAACCTCACTTTTATCCTTATTGATTGACAACCCCTTGGTTCCCTCCTCAAACACCTTGTCTCTTCTCGTGACATGGGTTTATGCACTATATGGTCATTTTAAGCACATAAAAGCTTCAGGAAAAGTCCACAACCTCAATGGGGTATTGTCTGAATAAATAAAGCGGAAGTTAATAAATCATAAAAGAATAGAAACTGTTAGCCGTTTTCGCCGCAGGTGGGCCTCTGAGATAAAAATCTTCCCTTCACCCCATTCCGTCTTTCTCTCTGCAGACCTTTATGACAGATGGAGGAGAGTAGCATGTGTGGTGTGGAGAGAGACGGCGAGACCCCCTCCTGAGACCGTGACTACAGCCCCGCTCACAGAATCACACACTCAGCGGTGCTGCTAATGCTACGGGAAGGAGAAATTTAGTACTGAGCGCAAGGGACTTTCTGTTTGGAAACACCCAACACACACACGCACACACTTTCACATCAGCAGTACTTAGTACCAACTACCCAGTGAACCTATTTCTATTGCTGAGAGTTCTTTGAGCACTTCTAAGCAAAGGGAGATTTTTTTCTGAATTCATTTGACTGCATTTTCAGTTCCAGTCTTTTAAATCCTTCGCAACATGATGACATAGCAGATAACCAGATGTTGCTTTAGTTCTGAATTATTCAGTTGCTCCTTAAAATGCTGCAATCCAACTATCTTGAGGCACATATCCACGCTGATTTGGGTAATGCTTTCTTTTACAGCTCCTTATTTTTATGACTTAATCAGATAAGTGTGCCTGATCATGAAAGCTTTTTGGGCGCAAAGACAAACTAAATTACACTGAAATACCCAACACAGAAGAGTCCAGTCTAATCTGCAGTCTGAGCTAGTGTGCAGGTTTTTCATTACAACACAGCAGGAAAACACATGATCAGGACTGAGGCCAACTCAGTTAAACAAGTGGAATCAGGGACGCTTGACTTGTGGCCCTTTGCTGATAAGACCTAGCAGGTTCTAGCAGGGGTGCAACAAGCAACAACCAACAACTTTAGCTTTAAAATGACCGACAGCAGTGAACTGCCACAATTATATTTTTAGGCCACTAGTTAGAAGCAATGGACTAGTGAAGGCCAGTGCATGGGCCTAATATATAATATATGGAGGATGGAATGCATTAGCATTTCCAAAGTCATGCCAAAATAGTGATCAAGGTTTCTTGACACATATGATGCCGAGCACCACAACAGATGATAAACATCATTGGTGATGGCACACTGTGTGGCACAGTTACCAGTTTTGTCAAGATAAAGGATCTGTAGGTGTCTAGAGCAAGACTGAAGTGAGATTTTCAATTTGTTACACTGCTTGAAACATCAATTATAACCACAGCTTATAGTCCTTAGTGTGTAGTCCAGCTGTTCTAAAATCAGACCTCAGGGACTTCCTGCTGGTTCACTTTTTTTGTCCAAACCCAGCTTTAAAATCACCTGAACAAAGTCATTAAGTACACAGAGTACCTTGTTTCGCAAGTTAGGGCAAATACATATTTTAGGTGGCTGTTATTAATCTGTTTCTACTGGATAGTTTCTAGGCTCCAAATTGTATTAGATTAATTTTAAATTCTAATCAAGCAGGGAATTATATGATCCAGTCTACTGCCATCACACAGAGGGACAAAAATAGTCACTTTCAAGTTTGCTCTAAGTGTCTAGGCTGTTTGGACATTCATTAGCCTGAGATCTGTTTACACAGCACGAGAGCTCCAGAAAAAAAAAACAAAATCGTGAAATTCAGTTCAAAGCTGTGAGAGCTGTTAACCCTGGTGTGACAATTTCCAAAATAATGTGCCATTATTTGGAGTAAAATAAGGACTTCACTGGTTTGTTACAGTGGAATTTCTGGGTCATACTCGAATCAGGATAGTGGGGATCCCAAAGTGCTTCGTGGAGCTCTTCAGCCATTGATGTAGCTCTGATATCATCATAGCCTCGGGTATGGTGTGAGAAAAAATGAAATTTATACAATAGACGTTTTTCATATTTCCTGGCTCGAAGCTGAATTTGTCTTAGTAGGGTATTTAACCAATTTCCCTATAAACAGTGCCATTCATTTGGTGCAATAGTTTTTCAGAAAGGATCCACGTGAACAAGCTTAAAAATATGAAGGTGAGTATCTTATGCCAGGTCGACTAACATTAGCTGCATATGTTAGATGTAATATAGTCAGTACTGGGTGGGTGGGTGTAAAGTTAACCACTGGTAACCATGGAAAGATAAAACAAAAAAAGATGAAAATAGGTAAAAAATAATATAAAAACACTGCCAGCTGCCAGATTCATCTCCATAATTTAGCCACCGTTATGTGTGTCAACATCACACCTATTATTCTAACTGTTGTCACTGGCACTTACAGTGGAAGCTTTTTTTTTAGAGGTAATAAAATTTTGATTAAAGAACAAGTCAGCACCAATAAATTATCAAGCACTGATGTTTTCTTTAGGACGGAGGATATTATAACCACAAAAATACTCTGAAGATTAAAATGAGGTGCAACTGACCCTGATGCTAGTAAATGATAGTTAATGCAACTAGTTTGATTCCAAACCTGATGTTAAACCATGTGTCCTCAAATGCATTTGCCTGAGTCAATTGTAATAGATCCTTCAATCGTTCATTCACTTTCTGTAACCGTTTGATCCTTACTAGGGTTGCGGGTACCCAGAGCTTATCCCAGGGTCTACGGGCTCGAGGCAGGGACTGACCCTGGGCGGGGTGCCAGCCTTGTAATAGATCAGATTCTTATAAAAGTCAAAAGTCTACGACTCTCAGTACCCCCCTCTTTGTCAATTTGATACCATTATCTTTATTTTACAACTGACAGTTGACAAGTTTTTATTATCTATTATTTTTATTAATGTTTCTTGTCAATTGTTATAGAAAACAAGACCAAAAAAGTTTCATTTGAGATTATCCAAAAACTTCACAGGGTTTGTGGTGAGTGTGTGAAGAATAGGAAAAACGTTTGCATAATGCTAACCTAGTAGAGTAGCCTACTTGTTGGCTATATTAGCTGCGTAGCTCCAAAGCAAAAGTAAGGAAAAAATCCTTAGACGCTACACATGTCTATGTTGATAATATCTGGGGTAAATGGGGACACTCTGTACCTATTTTTGACTTAACCATCATTCAAACTTCATCTTAACAACAGTTGATGGAAGGTAATTCTTAGGATGCACTGCTGGTGTCCTCATGTAGGATTCATGAACCTTCACACTGCAATCCAGACTTCAGAGCTCTAAAGGAGGGCTGGCAATGCAGACACTTCTTGATGATGTTTTGAAGGTAGAAACCATAAATCTTTATGCTGCATATCCTCAAGTTAACCGAAGGCAGTTGGAGCTCTGGTGGTTTGGTTTTATGTGCCTAGCAAATGTTCACATCTTCTTGGAGATTTCTGCCTCGGTCACGGACTTCAGAGGCCGACCTGTTGAGTGGTGTTTATTTGATGATCTGAAGAAGTGTGAAGGTTGGAGTGCTACACCTTTCAACAGATCTCTTGTGCTGCTTGCATAGCATGAGATGACTACTGACTTGACGGATACATTAAAAGCTAGCAATTGCTATTCAGGTCATCACTGGAAAAAGGGTATTCAGTTTGCTATGATTTATTAGAACAGAGGAGATAAATGTGAATTTGAAAGGGGTACAATTTTGGGAACCCCATGCTTTTTTGCATTTTCCCTATGTTAACTCAGGTGGCTAGATGAAGTAAAGCACAGAAATTTGAACAAGAAGGTGCCCTCAGGCCTGGGACTGGGAATCCCAAAGTGGGAATCCCAAACCTGGCACTGGGAACCAAAGCTCTAGTCTCCTTCAGCTTCAGCTATACGTCAGCTTTGTTGTTTTTAAATCAGAGGGGGTATATTTATGCCCCCAGCACTCACACACACACACACAAACACATACACACACAGACAACCGCATATTCTATCATCCTATCTGTCTCTCATACTCACACATATACACATTCTCTCTTTATTCATCTCAAGGGCTTCCATTTGGTTCCAGTAGAAATCACAAAAAGAGGTGACGGTGCAAAAAAATATTAGAAGAACAGTGGGTGCAAGCATGCTGTTTTCATGTGTATATATCAACCATCTGTCCTGACAATTTAATCTCAAATGAAATATTCATTCAGAGCTGTTTTGAACTGCTGATGTCAAGCTGCGAGTGTGTGTGTGTGTGCGTGTGCAGGCGTGTGCGTGTGTGTGTGAGTGAAGGCGAGTGAGAGAAAGAGATGGGAAAAGCAATCGTATGAGTTAGTTTTGTCACATGTCATTGTATTTGAAGCGTGAGGCAGCCAGTGACTTGCTGTCCTGTGGGTTTGGGAGTTTTTAAGGTTTGAGACTGAAGGCTTATTGCAGTTACTTTTGAAGTGAGTCAGACACATCTGTGGGAACATCAGACATAATTTACTTATGTGATAAAGTGCAATTCATAAGCAATTGGACAGTTACACAGTTTTGTTGTTTCGACTGCATTTTAGATGAAACATTGATGTTAAACTGGAGAATGTCAAAATAAATTCAAGCATTTTTATGACTTTATTGGGTGAACTTGAAAGGAATCATAGATCTTCTTGTTTCAGAGAATCATAACATAAGTAACATAAAGAAGGTAAAACTGGCTGCTGGTGTAGAGTTGACTCTGTAACAGGTGTTTGCCTTTGTCATTCTAAAGAAGTGAGAATATAAAGTGTGTCAAAATCAAACATATGTGAAAGATGCATTGGTGAGCTTGCCAATAGCAAACTAGAAATTAGAGCACATGTCTCCCCAGTTTTTGGAGGGAAATAAAGCACCCTTTCTCCAAAAAGTCCACATGCTTGTAACATAATTATGGCCGAGCATTTAATGGGTGCTTTATAAAAATCAACAGTGGTTTCTTTGGTTTAAATCCATAAATGACCATATGTTCCATCACTTTTTGCACATTAAGACACCAGAGAAATAGGGTTGGTGCATGTCTCATATACCTTTACTGTAGTAAGCTGTGTTGGCATCAGTTTTAAGATATTCAAGAGTGACAAATATGTTTAAACAAGAGGTAAACTGAGCAAATTAAAATTATAATAATGTCAGGCATCGCAAGCTTATTAGCTACTCTGGGCCATAGCCCTCTCCAGGATTAGAAGAGACGTGTACTGTATCCATTGTCAGTGATAATTATCCATCTAGTTTAGTTAATTCAGGGGATTTAATTACTTAATTTTACCTTTTACATCCCAATGTGTGCTCAGGTCTGTACGACACCTAACTATGCCTACCTTTAGATAGATCAGAGCATACAGATCTTATGTGTTTCAATTGTTTAGCAAATCTCTCATATTCAGATTCTAGATAAATTAGTCATAAATATCATCTTGATACTTGCATCTGTCCTCAGTGCATAAACTCCCATAAGTGGAAAAGTGTTTTGATTAGAAGTGTATAGTTTATTAAAGAGAGCTTCATGACTATGATGTGAGTGTGATGCTACACTTTTCACTGCTGAGATTGGAGAACAGTTTTATATAAAAGATAATGTTAATTAAGATGACAAATAACCCAATTACAATGCTGTCTGGATGCTGCAGTATACTTCTGGTCGTTTCAGGTCTGGTAAGAGAGAGAGACTGATAAAATATAATGATAGTCTGCTCCTCTGACAAAGCCAGTTTGTCCAGCTCACACTGGTTAAGATGGTTAAGCTGGTAGATCAGCATAGGGTATATTTTTGTTTAACAGGGTATATTTTGTTTAATAGGTTATATTTTGTTTAATTGACTAGCATAACCAAGCTGGTTAACTAACATGACCAGAATGAAAAGGCTGCCTGACTAGCATGGATGGCTATAAGGATGGTCATGATTGAATATCATGACCAAACTGGTCAGCTTGCATGTCCATCAAGACCAGGTTGGTTGATTAACCCCAAAATGACCAAGCTGCTAGTTGACTAGTATGACCATAATGACCAAGCAAGTTCATTAGCACAACCAGCCGGACCAAGCTGATCGACTAGTATAACTATTATGACCAAGCTCATTTACTAGCATGATCATAATGATCAAGATGTTGACCAGAATGACCATAATGATGATATCCATGCCGATTGATTGATAAATTACATTTAGCTGGTTGGCCAGCATAGCTAAGATCAACCCCAGAAATTCAAACAAAAACCTGTTAGATTGTTGTGGTGTCTATTTATTGTGTTGTTTGTATTGTTTCTGTCATAACTTGCGCTCTGTTGAATGTTATATGTTGCACCGTGGTCCATGGAGAAACATCTCATCACACTGTGTACATGCTCACAGCTGCTGATGACAATAAAGTAACCTTGAATCTTCACCTTGAAACTTGAAAAGCACCTATGAGAGCATCAGAACTAGGACTGAAAACAACAGAAGAAAGTCATCTGGTCCCATTCTCTTTTACATTATATGGGAGGCTGGGTATGTGTGAGCTGTTTGTCGTTGCACCCCTTGAAGGCAACAGTGTACCCTGATGGCAGTGGCATCTTCAATAGGATAACATGCCCTGCCACACTGCACATATTGTTTAGGAAAGATTTGAGGAAGATGATGAAGAGGTTTTTGTGGGATGTGCAGGAACAATCCAGGGCAGCTCCACCTCACAACGTACAGGACTTAAAAGATTAGCTGCTAATTTGGTGTTAGCTACCACAATAACCCCTCAGTGGGTTTTGTAGAGTCCATGTTTTGGTGGCACCATGGGCATTAAGGTTTGGCTCATTGGTGTATGCATCTATGGAAAATCTTCTACAAGTGTACTGTTACTGTACAAGTTACTGTTGTCTACAAGATATCACTGTTTATTGAGAATTACTTTTATGACAAACTCGTAGGCTTTAGCTTTACCCTTGTAATGCTGTCAGGCTGCAGAGAAACCTTCAAATGCGTTCTCTTTGGACGTTTTGTCCTCTCCTTTCTGAATTTTTACTGCATTGCTACATAAATTATTAAGATTTTCATGGGGTAAATCATCTACAATTGCCACTGAAAACTCCAAAGTGGACATGTCATGATTTGAAAAATAGCAACACTACCACAGTGTTATTGGGAAATCTTGCAACGACATTATTACCCAACACTGTTAAATGTAAAGGGTAAATATCCTCAATTCACAGCTGGGAAATTAGTATTTTAACCTCACAGTCATTGCTTAATTTCACACTGTACACTGTGGCAATACCAACACCACAGAGCCGCAACTCTCCAGTTACTAACAGGCAGTGTAGTTACATAAATGTTCCAGAAATACAAAGAATGTTCCATGTGTCATTTCTATTGTAAAGCTATACGCTTGACATGTCAGTTAAGCTAAGCGTTCGCAGATGCAGCTGAGGGTCTACATATGTAATCGTGTCAGGCACACATGGAGGTTTTGCACTTGTTTCCTGCATTCTACAAAAATATTTGGAATTGTAGTCACAATAACACAATGACAAAAACTGTCCCTCATCATCATCGTTGATACTGCCTGACTGTCAAGTTTGGTCACATTTTCCTCATATCTGTTTTATTTTCCCTCCACTGTAACTCTGGCTCCAATGTTCCTCTCAGTCTAATGAACATGGCATGGCTGCCGTGCTGTCAGCTCCATGGCAACACTGCGTCTCATGTGCTCCATCTTGAGGCAGACGGTTGTGCTCGGGTTTCTGACTAAGGCAGAGTGAGCACAGCTCCACGGATGGCCTTTATACACAGGCAAACACGCCATGTGTTAGAAGCCCATTAAGATCATGACTGCTTCAGGCTCATATGTTCCCTGATGGACTTCTTATCACTTTCATCTGACAAGGCAATCTGTGCAGAAGCTCTTAGATAGCTGTAAAGAAAAGATAGATGGCTTTCTTTGATGACTGAGTTCATGTGATGCGTCATGTAGACATATAAAAAACTACTGAGCGTGTGTTTGGGTTGACTCTTCCAAGCATGCCTACAATCATCTGTCTGACAACCAGCAAAGGATCATTCCATCCACCTCCTCTAATAATTTAAACACAAATATAACGAAACCTTGTGGATCCACATTAGAAACCTCATAGGAAAAGGCAAAGAAGAGCTTTCAGACTACATTTAATGAAAGTAAATGTAGCGAGAGTTTATTCCAAATGATCCAATGGAGCATTTGTATTCTACTCACATGCCTAGTCTACAGCATGTAAAGGGCAGCTGGAGTTTTTACAAGATTCTGAACAGACAGGGATGATGTTCACCTCTGGCTAAAAGACAGCAGCTGCTGAAAATGACCAACAACACTGGGTATCAGAAAAAGAAAGGTAGTTCTAAACATGGACCACCAATAATGGACAAAAAGGTCATTTTAACAAGGCTGTTCTTCAGTTACGGCAGATGAGTGTCAGGAATTTGAGCTTGCAATAACTGTGCCTTCCCTGTTGTGGAAGCACAAAAAGACTAGATCTCAAGGCTGCAGAACCACGGCAAAGAACCGGTTGAGGACACACCGGCTGTGTGTCTACACACTGACCTTAACAGATAAAAACAAAGCATCACTCAGACTCAGTGGAACAGGGTCTTGCTGTTCTGTGCCACCATAAGCCAACGAAAGAGCTAAAAGGGTTCTTTAGAGAGAAGTTATAGGAGAACCACTCTCACAACCACAGTGGAAATGTTATAGAAGAATCACAAAAATGTGAAGTGTAAAAAGCTTTTTTACAGCCTAAAGTAACCTCAGACAGTAAAGATGTTTTCCCAGAACCATGAGTTCAAACCAGGAACCTGAGAAACCTGTATCTAAAGTGGATTTAAGTATGATAGGGAGGCACCAACTGTTACGAAATGCATTTAAATTGAATTAGGAGAAAAACAAACCAAACAATTAAAAAAACTAACCAACATTACTGGTTTATAGATGATTTGGCAGTAACTGACTTTAATGAAATGGGGAAAAAACCTACTAGCACTGACTAAAAAGTTCTTGACAGAGCTATGTTACATAATAAATACAAGTGTCACAGTGAATATAGATGTTGATGAATCATTCCTAGTCAAAAAGCAGGTTGAAGACTGATGCGGAGTCATGTACGGTCTGTTGATGCTTCGTTTTGAACGGATTTTCATTTATTCATTCTTCCTTCTTCCTCCTCTATCTCTGTCTGTAACTTCCCTTGCATACTTTATTTTTAAATTAATATCTAAAATGCGATTGAAGTTCGCTGCAGGCTCGAATGCAGGTGCTGTATTATTGAAGCGGTGGGGCAAATTCGAAATTCCTCTCTCGTTCTTCAGCTTTTCTTTGGCGCGCGTGAACAAAACAATATCTTTCATTTTTCAGGTGCTGACCTTTCGCGTTCCTCCTCAAGGATTTGACGATTGTGTTCTCATGACTATGGCTTTATGGCCAGAGTACAAAGGGCTTCAATCGCACCTCCTTTCGCTCCGTAAAAAGCCATGAAATTCCTTGAAAACACACTACTTGAACTCAAGGAACGGTTGTTGTGTGGGCTGCATAAGCTTAAATGTAAATTCTCCAGCTTGTGTTACAGCCAGTGCACATTGTTTGCTTGCTTGTTTTAAGCTATTCTGTGTTTGCTTATGTGCCTTGTAGCAACAACCCTTTTATACAGTTCAACTAAATATAGCTTGATTACCACATTTTTTTTACAAATTCATGTAGGACATTATGCATCTATTTAGTGTACACTAGAGTTTGTTGCAGGAAGAGAAACAGCCCCCCCCCTCCTCCCCAGACCCCCTGCCATTCATCAAACTGTTAAATTACCCACATGCTGTGGATTAACATTTTCTGTCACATGTGCGTATTAGTGTTTGATAAATAAGGCTCACCTTGGAAAAAATTTAATAAATAAAACTTTTTTTTTCCTGCATAATTACTCTCCCAAGGCTGGTTTCTGTGTCTGAAAGTAGAGATGTGATAGAAAGCAACATTCGGCCACGGATTTGCTCGCTTCGTGTTGACACAGACACATAGTAGCGGAGGGAGATTGTGTTTTGCGTTTGCGTGTAATATGTCAGTGGGAGAGAAAGCGCTGAGTCGACATGCTGCCGGAGCCGTGCAGGAGGAAGCAGCAGCGGCCGGCCGGCAGGATGAGCTGTCAGAGCGCCTATGAAGACAACAGAACCGGCCCAACTGTGGCTTCACATAATGATAATGCCACTGGCTTGTCTGAGAGCAAGGGTCTTGTTTTTATTTCTCCACAAGACCGTGTATGAAATCAATACTTTCATGGCCACCCAGCTGTGACTTTTCCGTTTCTTTGTTCCTTTTTCCCCAGTGTCTGTCTGTCTGTCTCTCTCTCTTTCTCTCTTTCTCTGTCTTTCTTTCTCTCCCGCTACCCTCATATTATTTCTTCTTCTCTCTTTCTCTCTCTCTCTCTCTCTCTCTCTCTCTCTCTCTCTCTCTCTCTCTCTCTCTCTCTTTCTTT
>JBBIGA010000106.1:38064144-38076172 GCA_037576975.1 Alestes dentex | reverse complement strand
ATATACACACACACACATTGTGTAGAACAGAGCTAGAAGTGCTTTGAAGAGTGGCCTTGACACTAAGGCTGTCTTTTGTTATTCTTTCAGCCGGAGAAGACTGAGGTGGTCCACCCAAAGAAAAAATATGAGAAGAAGCCGAAGATCCAGCCATTCTCTACCCCCCAACAGTCTGGCTCTTCCCTCTTCAGTCCCAAAGACCTCAATCAGTATGACTTTCCCAGCTCTGATGAGGATCCTTTCTCACAGGTACTCTCACGTGCATATGCTTAGGATGCCTTTGGACCTATATGTTCCTTCTTAGTGTAGTTAGAGTAATGAATCCACAGTCCAGAATATCTGGACATTATTCTCTCTGAGAGCTTTGTTCTGGATGAACACTGAATTGTTTTTTGAGAGATTGAATTACTTTTTTTAAATAGCGTATAAACTGCTGTTCTCTCCACAGACACATTCTGGGTCATCGGAAGCTGAGGAGGAGAATGACCCTGATGGACAGTTTGCCTTCAGGAGGAAAGCAGGCTGCGTTTACCATGCTGTATGTCTTTCCTATCAGTCTTTTGCTTCCCTCTCTCCTTTCCTTTATTTCCTCTAGATGATAGTTTTTTTTTTATTCATGTCATATAGTTACCTACAGCAGTTCTGGACTAGAATGAATTCTTCAGTGATTGTTTAGAAAAAGTCAAGCTCTCAAGACACCTTTATTTTCAAACCTATTCTCCCTCTTCATTCGTACAACTCACAAATATTTCTTTTTTTGTCCACTGATCATTAAGTCATTCTCCTTATCTTTAATATTAAGGCTCGGTTGGATCAAAGTGGTAGCTGGCCATGGTGTAGCGAGGCTGAAGGTGGATCATGTGACCCGCGGTATCGTTACACTCTCACTAGCCTTTCAACACCGCACTGCTGCATTGGGCTGGCGCGGCGGCGGGTTGGAAGAGGTGGCAGGTGAATATCGCACACAGCAGCACTGAGGCCTTACAGAAATGGTTCACTGAAAAATCAGATGCACCCAATTTTCCATCGTCCAAGTGTAGTCACACGGCCAAGGCACTTTTGGAGGCTGAAGTTTAGTTCTTTAGTTTTGCTTTTATGCTACAACTTTTGGTTGGCTTGTGTGATCTACATGCAGCCCATTGGTAAAAGTGTACCAAGCTTGATATACTGCCCAAATCTCATATTATTGTAGGGTAATTTACCTTAAACATGGCCTTTATTTATTGGTCTCACAACTATCCTCACTGTTTAACTTTTTTTATGCCATGAAGACTTGGTGTGTGAAACTCTCTCAGTCTTGATATCTTTTCCCAAAAATATCTTTGAAGAGTTGCTTGAACTCTTTTGAAAAGCTGTCTGGTTTTTTTTTTTTAGACAGCACTGTTCTTGTTTGTTCACTAGTCCACCAAAACAAAAAATGCAAAGCGTAACCATTGAAACAGGCATTTTGACAAAGTTGCCATATAGGGTTTATTTCCACATTCGCAACAGTTTTGATGACTTGGATTGACATAAGTGAAGCATGACTGTTTAGACAGAGGCTTCGAGGCCCTGTATCAAATTTCAGTGTGACAGTACATTAAACCAGAATTGAAAGTCACAGAATGTTGCTTTCTTGCCATACAAACAAGTCTGTGTCACATGACAGATCAAATTACCTTCAATGTGATCAAAGCCATAGACTATTAAGTTGACCTCATGGTTTAAGTGAACCATTCCTTTTACAGTTCTTTTAACTAAATTCTACAGATGTCTTACTGCTTTTGTCACAATGTCTGATGTCTGGACCTTAACACGCAGGCTTCTCCTGGACCGTGCCCACTCGGATCTAGACAGGATTTTCCACAGTCTGGATTCGGCTGCAGAAGAGTTGTTGCCTGCTGCTTCTCCTCCCTATCCAGAAAGCTCCGCCACCCCAGCTTCCTCATTGCCCGCTTTTCCATCCTCTTCATCTCCCCCGCATCTGAGGCAGATCCTCCGCAACGTTAAGGCCTGCCGCTGGAGACACTTTAAACCACGGACACTAACCAGCAGGGGCATCAGCCAGACCACCGTCGCTGCAGCAGGGTTAGGCACCAACGCACCAACTGGAGGATCTGCTACAGCGACGCCTGTAGCTGGTGAGTGAGCGAATAACATTTATACTTACTCAATTTGAGCTTGTAATGTGAAAATCAAACTCATGTACTGAGTAGCTGAGTTTGAAATGTGTTTTTTGTTTCCAACTTGTCCTGCTTTCATATTAAGTGAATGTGAGTAGTGTTATAGTTCAGTAATGCATGAGGAGGAGTGCTGTAGCATGAGATACTGGAAATTGGTACAACAGTGCCAGTGTTTGTCGTGTATCATGACCTTGTGTGTTATTACAATAAGCGAGATTGATTTTTATGATTGGATTTTGAAACAGTAATGAGAGAGAGATTGAGTTTCTAAACACTAGATCTGGTCTAGCAGTGCTGCATTCATTATAGCGCTTTGACAGAAGTGTTACTTTAGATAAATGCAACATTTTTCAGCAGCTGCTTATTGCTGGTCTGCAGGCAAGTCATGCTGAACGAGTTGGTCAGAGTTCTGTTATCGAGAAGTATCGACAGTCGTAGAATGCCTGAGCTAATCATGTTGGTGTTATACGTTCTCTCATTTTTTTTATTCTGTTTTAGTGTGTAGGGTCCTACTAGCAAGTGAGGTAGAGGACTGCGGTGATCTGGAGTAACTGTTTTGCAAACCAGTTTTAAATCTGCTTGCTTTAATGGGTGGCTCATGCGTATTTGTGTTAAGTGTGTGTGTGTGCAATAGGAGCTATAGATGAAAACTAAAGTGGCTGTGGCTTAATGAGTTTGCATAAGTGAAATGGAGGATATGAAAAAGCAAATTAAGCTCGTACAGGTTTGTCCCTCTAGCAGCACAGACTCATCCAAGCTGGTTCTCACTCTTAATGAAACCTCATTAAAAACGCCACTAACTAATGAAAATGAAAGGACTACCTTTGCAGATCCTGAAGGCTTTGTGTTCTTAAGAGTCTTTTTTTTTTTTTCATCTGTGTTCTTCCTTTCCCAAGAGTGTTGGTTGCATTCACTCTTGCTTTCTAACCTTACCCCTTCTTCACACTTGTTAATTTAAGACACAACATCCTGTTCTTTCAATCCATGAACTCAGTGGCATCATATTAAGCCTAAAACATGTGCATACTGTTTATTGGTTCTTAGTGGCAGGTAAACTGCACACTGAGTTGAAGACTGAACTGTGCCTGCCATCTATTCAGTGGAATGATAAGCAATTAGTCTTCTGTGTGATTGTATTATATACAGTTGGTTTAACATATGGCACACTTACAGTTCTGTCAAGTCTTGAGCCCCACCCCCCCAAAAAAAAATCTTATTCCTGTCAAGAAGCCTAGATAAAGGAGTTCCAACCACTCAGCATTTAGCATCACCAGTATTCTGATCACCGCCTGATCATCTGGACTTGTTTGCACTGGTTTCTTCACTGGTTCAAGACTTTTCTTATTCAGGACACTGGTCTTTGTTCTGCTTGAATGATTCATACGTAGGTCACTGTATAACTCTGAAACTGGTCAGGTTCAGTCTTTGAAAGTCCTACAGGAAGCTTGGGGAAATGTTCAAGACTACATAGGAAATACAAGAAAGTTTGAATCTTTGGAAGTAGAATATGAAGAAATGGGGGTGGCTCGAGACTTTTCACAGTGCTGTACAGTAATAACAGATGGTTAATACACAGAGAACAGAAGCATTCATATACATGGGCTTATTTCTGTATAAGATTCATTTCCAGGAATGTTTGTGCTTCATACTGGTGAGTGGTGTCCATGTGTTTCAGTTTTCACAGCACAACAGTACCAGGAGCATCAGGAACAGCTGGCTCTCATGCAGAAACAACAGCTGGAGCAGACTCAACAGCAGGCCAGTGATCCCTCTGACAACACACAGGTGTGTGAAATACTCCTATTCCAGTATCGTTTAGAAAAGTTTTATTCTTTTCAAATGTGTATATATATATATATATTATATATTTCTGTGTGACCTTCTTTTCCCCCTACCATAGTCTCCTGCATCGAAGACGCTGGATTCAGCCAGTGCTCAGTTTGCAGCCTCTGCTCTCGTCACATCTGACCAGCTGCTGACCCAAAAAGTTAAAGAGGATGGTGTAATAGGAAGTGGAGTTAATGGCATCCTCCAGGCCTCAGGTTTGTAGTTTGACAAAATGGTCTTTTATTGCCTAGCGTCACACAGTAGTGCCACACGACTACTTTCCACCACTGTCACACCAAAGTGTTTTAGAACATTCAGCAACAAACGTATTCTAACTGTTGACACAACAGTGCAGGTTAATGAAGATTCAGGATTACAGCTAATATGCCACCATCTTCACGCTTAGAGCTTGAAACAAATCTTTACATTTTGTTCAACTGTGTAGTCACCTGACACCCAACAGATATACCAGAAATCACATTGACAAGTTATTTTTTTCTTTTCATTTTTTAAACACCTTTGTTTAACCATCTTTGAGTGTTTATCTTCCTGCCATATTCATGCACTGTATTAACTATTAAGGCACTGTAACCATAGCAACCACAGCTTGTGCTGTTGTACATAATTTTCCTGTCAAATTAGGCAAAATCAAATCGAGGTGAGCATTGTCACAGTGACGAGGAGATGTTTAGCTGTTCTGCTCTCTGGCAGTGCAGCCAGAGCGAATACAATTCAGAACACAAAAGTAACGAAGTGCCAAATTTTAGTGTGGAACGCTGGCGAACGAGTAAAACACAAACTTGCACAGCCATGGCTAGAACTGTTAAACTCTCCTGCTGAAGGGTAAATGCCCTCTATTTTACCTGTGTTGGGTCTTCATTGGTCTTCATATTCGGTTGTTCTCTTCCAGGAGTTTACAAGGGCTTACAACTCTCTGGTACATCAGCTTCAATCCTCCCGAGCCCCTCTCCAATGACGAGCTCTCCCCAGACTAGTTTACCCGCTTCTAATAGTATTTCAACCACAGGCTCTGTCCACAACGCACACAACACACTCAGTAACCATGGCAACAATACTGCCAGCGCAGCCCCTCAGGTTCTGATTGGGAACAATCTGCGTCTGAGTGTGGCGACGCCCCAGATTGCCAGCCTCAATGCACGCCACCTTCCCAGAAGTCTCAGCGGCGTACCACCCGCTGCCTTAAAACTTGCAGCCGCTGCTTCCAACTGTCAGCTCCCCAAAGTCACCAGTGGGTGAGTTCTCACACATGCTCAGTGTGGTGTTTTTTTTGTTTTGTTTTGTTTTTTTTTTTGTGGGGTATTTTTGTTTGTGTGTGTGGAAAGAGTGCTGTGTGGGTGTGTTTTTATAGGTGTGGGGGTGTGTCTGTGTGTGATTGTGTGCAAACATACATGAGGGATGTTTAAAAAGTCTGCACACTTTTTATTTTTTATTTTTGGAAACAGTGAAGGCTGAAAGTGTAGTAATTGGGCGTGTCTGATTTCTACTTTTGTGGACCGATCAAAGCAGCTTTAATGGGGAAAAAGATTTTCATGTATGTGAAAGCCGTGGTGCATAAGTGGCCATGCATTTTTTGCTGATGGCTTTTTTTTTATTTATTATTCCATCGCAAAGGAAGGTAACTGTTAAAGTGATTTACAGTAAACCCTCGCTTATCGCACCCGTGTCGAGTGAAAGACTGCGATGTTGTGGTAAAAAAAAAAAGCCTACTTTTATAGTGTTAAACCCCTAAATATTCCCCCCAAGTATGCTCCCAAACGACTTCAATTTCATTTTAAACTCAGCTTGGGCCGACGCTGAGCAGCGTAGGCTCATTCCGTTCAGGTGTCTGATTGCCCTTGTTAGCGACAAGCCCAAACATAAACAACCAGCACGAGGACAAGGGGGTGTGGTGGACGAGGCCCAAACATAAACAACCAGCACATAAACGGCCCAGCATGAGGACGAGGGGTGTGGCGGTTGAGGCCCGTACGTCACAAAAGAAAAAAAAAAATCAGAGGATACCTGCAGTTTCCGCGATAGCGCGAGTGTTTCCATGAACAATTATTAGATTGGTTCTCAGAAGAAAAAAAAAATCAGCAATAGACTGAAGCTGCGACTGCTGAATCGCGTAAAAGCAGGGGGTTACTGTAATTTTGTTTTTGAAATTCTGACAGTTTAAAAAGTGCAGAAACAGTTTGAATGTCCTCTGTGTGGATGTATATGTATGTGGGTATAAAAATGTGTATGTACATATATAAGTATGTATATAAAGCTAATCCAAATGTGTTAACTGTGTCTTGGTGTTTTTCCAGGGAGAATCATGAACAGGAGAAGCAGTCCCTCAGTATAGCGGAAAACACAGTTGCTATGGAGGTGACGTAGTAACCATTGCCTGGGTGACTCCCCCCCCAGTCCAGTCTTTTGGTGCTGTGCACCAATCGCTTTTGGGAATGCAAAGGGACAGCGGTTTTCCACAGCAACTGTCATCTCTCGACAGCTTATCTCATCTCTTTATTATACTTTTTTCCTTTTTTTTTTTTCTCCCCTGTTTTTAATATATATATTCGTTACTGTTAATAAGAGAAAATAATTCATATGTAAATTATGAATGACAAATATTCAGTGTACAGTAACTGCCTATTTGTAAAACTCCCTGCTCCACAACCCCCCAGAACCTTGTATATATATGTTACTTGAAAACAGATTTGTTCATTTGTGATGTTTTGCACTTGAGAATTACTAAAAGAAAAAAGTGAAAGGAGAAGGGAGAAAAAGAATGAGAAGAGAACGAGCGTGAGCCGTGTAGCAGAAGAAAGGGTTTCAGAATCGTTGCATGGTGAGAGCCTGCTGTTTTACCTATTTATTGTGCCGTGTTTACATGTTTTTTTTTCCCCCTTTTTACTTTCTCCATGAACACTGTACCCTAATTTGTTGCTATTTTGTGTTTGAGTAGCCTTTAAAAAAAAATTTGGTAAACTGTCAGGCCCTTTGTTCTCTAGTTCTCCTAATTCTCCTTGCAAATCAAATGGATGCTACAGAAACATTTTTGTTTTGAATTTAATTTGTTTTTGGAGGGGGGGGAGGTTTTGGTTTTGGGTTATTTCAAAGGCTTTGGGAATTGGGCAGGGGGTAGAAAGGAATGTGCAGGCTTCTTCCATTCAACTAATCATCCCAAAACAAGTGACTGACAAGTCATGAAGTCTTCACTTGGGAGCATCTGAGGCTTCCATCTCAAATAAGCACTGTTTTGTTTTTGGTTTTTTGTGTTTTTGTTTATTTTTCAGTACTGATGATCGCTGCTTTTGTATAATTTCAGTTTCTTTTCATACTATGAAATGTTTTGCCTCCCATTGTAGTTTTTTGTACAACAAAAAGACGATTATTTTTGTATCTTGGTGTTAGTTTCTGTTTTCAGTTCTTGTGGTGAAGCGACTTTGCGCTTCGTGTAATGGAAGACTTCGTTTTTGGTTGCTTGTCAGTGTGACCCTCAACTGGCGAGCGAAAGCCCATGACTGTCCGTTATTGCTGTGACCGTGTCGTAACTTCAGCTAAAAGACACGCGGGAGAAAGAGCAGGAGGAGTCCCCCAGCTCTGCTCTCCTCAGTCTCCGTCTCTGACCGCATCATCAGACAGACTCCAGACTTTTTCAAGGCCTAAAACCACAAGTTTAAAGGTGTGCCTTCCTTTGGGAATATACTGCTTTCGTCTCTTCCGTGAAGAGGATGGCTCTCGGGCAAGGCTGCAGTCGTGCGGTCCTGACTTGTCCTGAGCTCAGGTCTCCAACGCCCAGTCCACACGGCTGAACTGAACACCCACCCGGGCTCCAGTCCAGCCTTGTGGCAGACAAAGAATTAAAATATTGAAAATATTAAAAAAAGAGAAAATAATATTGAAAGTGAGAGGGGAGGAAAAAAAAGATGTGACCGTTCCCACAGAAATCTGACAATAAAGCCCAGGTTAAAGAATACAAGGTGTTGTGTGGTGTGTTGAAAGAATAGGTGTTTTTAATGAACTTCACTTAGAAAAACGTGCAGTAATATTCTTGGTATTTAAGTACACTATTGTGTAAGTCTTGAGACACCCTACCTTTCCATTTTGCTTCGTCACCTTGCAAAAAATACTATGTTATGGCTCAGACTCATTTTTTTTTTTTTTTTTTTAGTATATTGAGTAAATTAAATGAAATGGGCTGCAAAATGTGTAAAGATACAAAGACCCTAGATGAAGGAGTTCCAGCCACTCAGCATTCAGCACCACCAGTTTACTGATCACCGCCTGATCATCTGGAATCATCTGCTCCTGTTTCTTCACTTCAGTTAGATGCTCTTTGTTCTGCTTGAATGATTCATACGTAGGTCACTGTGTCTTAACCAACAAAAAACATCCCTCTGAAACTGGTCAGGTTCAGGGACTGGACTGGAAATGAGTCTTTGAAAGTCCCTCAGGAAGCCTGGAGAACTGTTCCTCAAGACCACGTTAAAAATACATGGAATCTGGATCTTTGGAAGGAAAATATGAATAAATGAGAGGTGTCTTAAGACTTTTGACCAGTACTGTGCATGGAAACAATGGTGTTTCTTGGTGACTTGTTGCTGAATGAGCTTTACATTCTCAGCATTAGTAACTTTTTCTATAAACCCAGATGTCTTGAGTTTTACAGCAGGTGCTTCTAGAAGTCCCTAAATAAGTTGAAATGAGTTTAAGCTGGCCTACCTCTTAGTTAATTCTCTCCCCTCTCACACACTGCACTGAATGCATTCCAAAAGTAAATTAAACAGGGTGAAGTTGCAGACTGCCTAGTGTCAAGATAGCAGCGTACTAATGACTCCTCCGCTGCCGTGAGGGAACCTATCTGCAAAACACCAGCTTTTCAGAAGTAGAAGAAAAACATTCAGCCTAATTCAGTTACAAAGCTGAGCTGCTCAAACCGTGGAAAGAGGAAATGGAAGACTAAACATTCCAAAAAAAACTTGTTGATGGCAGTGGAATGAGAGCGGGAGCAGATTTTGGAACTGAGGACCTGAAAACGTGAAGTTCAGATTCAGATTACCCTTCCTCAGGTTAAGATTATCCTTCCATTTGGCTCGTCCCCATTTCTCTTGTCCCTAAATTTGTTTCCCTCTTTTCCTATTCCAATATACACGATATGGACAAATGTATTGGGACGCCTGACCATTACACCAACAGGAACTTTAGTGACATTGCTTTCAAATACATAGACTTTTTAATATGCAGTTGGTCCCCCTTTGCAGCTTCCACTCTTCTCTGAAGGCTTTCCACAAGATTTTCTGTGGGAATTTGTGTCCATTCATTCTGTAGAGCATGTATGAGGTCAGACACTGATGTTAGACGAGAAGGTCTGGCTCACAATCTCCGTTCCAGTTCATCCCAAAGGTGCTGGATGGGGTTGAGGTCAGGGTTCTGTGCGGCCAGTCACGTTCCTCCACACTGAATTCTTCCAGCCACGTCTTTATGGAGCTCGCTTTGTACACTGGGACAGAGTCATGGTGGAATAGAAAAAGATTCTTCCCCAAACTGGGTCCACAAAGTTGGAAGCATAGCATTGTCCAAAATGTCTTGTTCTGCTGAAGCATTAGGATTGCCCTTCACTGGATATAAGGTTCGAACTGAATTCTGCAATTAACAGGTGTGCCCCGATACTTTAGTCAATATAGTGTACCACCTCCCACTTACAACAAAAAATACCAGCAGGAAACTTCTCTGAAGGCCAGCATCCAAAAGCCTGCATGACAATGGATGTATAGTTGCATTAACTTTTATAAAGCTTATTACAAGCATCATAAAAGCTACTTTTGTCTATTTTGGTGTTCTCTCAGTTTTGATCAGGCATTAATCATGTTGCAGTAAGCCTTTATAAATGTCTCTATTGGTTTTGCAGTCATGTTTGGTTTGCTTTAGTGCTGATGCAGAAATTAAAATTTGTGGCATAATTTGCCAAATTCAAATCTTTTTTTACCCCTCAATACATAATTGATTCAAGCTGGTCCTCCTCTAAAGTAGACTGGCATAAAATGGCATTTCAGCAGGAAAGCAGCATTTAATGTGTTTTATCACAAATTCAAGCCATTTACATATATCTGCTTATTCTAGCTGCCGCAGTTTAGCCCCGCCCATTCAGGCACCAATTTGCCAACACCTTTAAGGGTTAAATATGAAAATAATTAGACTTTTGTTGGATTATATGAAGACCTCAGGTCATCAGAACCCTTAGTAACTCACCTGGAGCTGTGATTGGTCACCCTGTCAGAAACACTGTGAGTGGTTAGAGGCTCATTTGCATATTGCAGCCTTTTGCGATATCAGTATTGCAGAAACAGATCTTTCATTACAATTAGCAGATGATATGTTGTGCAGCCCTACTTTGAACTGTAATCAAAGTCAAAAATTAACAAAATTATATTGATTTCAACATGTTAATTAGTTACTGTCCATTCGCATCTGTATTTTCCAAACTTTAATGAAGGTTTGGCTCCAGCCACACTCAACACAGTTGTGTCATTTTTCTCTGAAAAGCTTGTAGAATCTAAGTGTTATATTTAAATAGTTTTTGTTCTTTTGAACTAATTACAACATTCACACAAATGGTTCATGTTCTTACATCTCTGTGTGTAATGAATAGACCAGCTTTTCCTTAAAATCACCTTTTATCTACATTCAGAGCCAAAAACCTCATCTTCTAAAACACCTGCACCCATCAGATTCCACCTGTTCATTACTAACCACATCCTGAAGCATTTTACAGAAAGACATTTCCTAATATATCACTCATATCTGGATTTATGCTGGATTTTGTATCATAAATGACCTGAAAAATGCTTTATAATAACAGAGCCTAGTATTTTCTTCATTAAACACTAAAACAAGAGTCCGATCATCTGTTTGAAAGTCTTCACAGTGCTGCCACACTAAATTAGACTTTAATATTTTAACATCATCCAAAGGCAATTTATTTAAAAATATGCAAATGTTGACATATTTAAGTTTGCATATGCAAATGCAATTATTTACAAAACATCAAATAAAAAATATTTGTAATAAAATCAGCAAATCTGCGTAAATTCTCATGAAATTCTTGTGAAGGTTATTATTATTCACCTGTTGTATCTCCTGGTTGTGGTGAAATGCAAAAATTTGGGCCCCCCGGTAATATGCTCATTTTAGAAGTAAAGCTCAAACCCCCTCCAGAAAACAAATTTCTGCAATTTTTTTTGTACACGATTAATATCTGAATTTAAAACACTGGGGGGGAAACTTTTATATTTTAAAATGTATGCTTTTCCAAATAATTAACACAGAAAAATAGAAGATTGTGAGCTGGAGTTTGCAGCAAAACAGCAAACTTAGGTTCTCTGGAGAAATCAGCTCAGGGTTAGGCAAACTTTTGTCACTAAGCAGTTATTTTCAGATACTTATTAACTTGCACATCTTGAACTCTTTATGGTCTTTGATTTGTTTTGAAATGGGACTTTTCAGGATCTGGAGCTGCTGCTGTAGTGTTTTTAAGGCTTTAGTGATTCACATTCCCGGTCTCTGTATTTTTTCCGTTGTTTGTCTGGTACTTCTGCTTTGTTCTGATTTGTTGTGCCGCTTGAGTTTGAGGGCGAGGGCTCTCAGTTGTTTTGAGCCTTTATTTGCAAAGACGCTCATCCGTCTTCTCAGACTTCACCTTAATGTTGCTTTTTTCATTTGCTTCATTTATGCTGAGCTTATATGAGATTGGATATTTTAGTTCTTCTGTGTGTCTGTGTGTGGGTGTTTTATGTGTCTGTGTGTGTGGTGTGTGTATATGTGTGTGTTTGTGTATTTGTGTGTGTGAGAGTGTGTATGTGCTTATGTGTGCATGTCTGTGTGTGTATTTGTGTGTGTGTTTGTGTATTTGTGTGTGTATGTGCTTATGTGTGCATGTGTGTGTTCATGTTTGTGTGAGTGTGTGTGTGAATTTTTGTGTGTATGTGTGTACTTATGTTTGCGTGTGTGTGTGCTTTTGTGTGCATGTCTGTGTGTGTGTGTGTGTGTGT
>JBBIGA010000106.1:38046323-38064044 GCA_037576975.1 Alestes dentex | reverse complement strand
GTGTGTGTGTGTGTGTGTGTGTGTGTGTGTGTGTGTGTGTGTGTGTGTGTGTGTGTGTGTGTGCGCGCCCTGCGGTGGGCTGGAGCCCCTCCCAGGATGAGTCCCTGCCTTTCGCCTGTAGAGACCCCGAGATAGGCTCTGGGTTTCTGTGACCCTAGTAAGGAAAATGTACAGAAAATGAATGAATGTTACATCTGTTTTTCCCAGAGTCATTACATAATAACATTTCACTCTGGATCTTTGTGTGTGTTTTTCAGGGGAAGCCATATGCGTTTGATCGGGTTTTCCAGTCCAGCACTACACAGGAGCAGGTCTATAACGCCTGTGCTCAGAAGATTGTTAAAGGTAAAGAATCAAGAAATGAGCCGAATGTTCACCACTGGAGGGCACTGTGGCAAAGTTGCCTCATGTGAAGGGTTTCTGGAAGTACTGATTTGACAGTGTGCTAAAAAACAGTTTAAATAAAGTGCAATTGTATTTTTTAATTAGTTTCTTTTTATGTATTTAGTTTTTTAACTTGGAGTAAATTGGCCTTGATTATGATAAAGGGGTTCCATGAATTAAGCATGCTGGATGTTTTTCATTTTATTATAATTTTAAATAAATTATTAATTTAATTATAAATTTTATTGATCTATTCTGTAAGCCAATAAATGATTAAAAATGCAGTTAATATTAAATATTTGCGTTTTGTTGTTTAAAAAAAAAAAAAAAAAATCAGTGTAGTCTGTGTTTTAATGCCCTATTTTAATCTCCTTCAGATGTGCTTGAGGGTTATAACGGTACAATATTTGCCTATGGGCAAACCTCATCTGGCAAAACACACACTATGGAGGTGAGACCTCTTCCAGCAGACCTACAAATGTTGTTCAATTGCAGAGAGGAACGCATACGCTAATTTAGAAATGATCAAGCAAGCTTAAGTAATTTAGAAATATTCAGGAAAGCTTAGGCATCGGTGTTGTTCATATAGCATATTTTTATCTGATTTTTCTCTTATTGTTTATTTTTCCAGGGTAATCTGCATGACCCAGATGGAATGGGAATCATTCCACGAATTGTACAGGACATATTTAACTACATTTACTCTATGGATGAAAACTTGGAATTCCATATCAAGGTATAAGTGACCTCTGGACATTACTGCAGTTCCATAGCCACTTATTTCTCAAAGGTTACCTTTCTGCATGTACCAGTATAGCAACCTTCTTATAACTCCTTACTCTTTCCAGGTTTGGCTTGGGCAGGCTTTATTTTAGTGATAATGGGCACACTCACTTCAACATGTTTGTCAGTGAAATGATCCTTCTTACCTGACACCTTTTAATCTAACCCTCTGGATCACAGATGATTATAATATGTCATGAAATGTAGCAAGTAATTAGAGCGTAGTTTTTATTCTGGCTATAGAAATATTGGCTTATATCATTTGTGCATTTAGTTACCAATTCATTCATTTGTTGCTAATCTGAGTAGTGGTCCAGAGTTGGACTAACAGTGTTGTTTTTTCATTGATAGGTGTCCTATTTTGAGATATATCTGGATAAAATTAGAGACTTGCTGGACGGTAAGTGTGATGTTAATGGAGTTTAGTAGCTTTTCTGTATTGCATAAAAATGCTGGTCGCATACCAGATGAATTAAAGGGATCCTTTATTCTTTCTAGTGTTAGACTGTTTCATGGCTGTGGTGTAAAACTAGTTATGCCCCTCATCATTCAGAAAAATATATTCACATGCTAAGTTCCTATTCCTTTTTTATGAGTAAACAAATCTGGATTCTAATACCTTATTTATCAATACATTCTTTTAATAAATCCGTCTCTCTTTTGCAGTGTCTAAAACGAATCTGTCTGTGCATGAAGACAAGAACAGGGTCCCATATGTCAAGGTGAATGTTGACAGCTAATGATGGTGATATGTGTTTGGTCGGTTTTGTTCAGAATAGAGCCAGCTCACTCCATGCTCTCTCTTCAGGGTTGCACGGAGCGGTTTGTGTGTAGCCCAGACGAGGTAATGGACACCATAGATGAGGGCAAATCCAACAGACATGTGGCCGTCACAAGTAAGCCTTCGCTGACATTTCTTTATGCTTCCATCCTGCCCTCTGTTCACACCAGCAGTTTTCTACTGGATCAGTAAAGCTGTCTGATTCTGATACACTTTTGTTAGACTCCAAGACCACGTACTTGGTATTACAATGTGTTCCCATAAGCTTAGAATGTTGTGGAGACACAGAAAAAGTTTATTTTATTGAATATACTTGAATTTGTCCTTTTGAGGGAAATGAGCTTTTGAGGAATTATGTCTTACAGATCAAGATTGTGGAAAAAAAGGACTAAGGATGTGTAATTTTTTTTTTGTTCTGGTCACTGTATAATTAATTGAAGTGGTGAGACCCATAGTTTCTCCTGTTCTAAGAATTCAGATGGATGCTAACCAGGTCACTCATGCATAGTTAGCATAGATTTTCCATCATGAGTACCAGCTTGAAAAGATGCAGTGATTGAAGGTCTGATGCAGGAAAGCATATGTGAGCTCTCAGCTTTCAGGGCTGATAGCTGTCACCCAACAGACTTGCAAAAGGTGGGATTTTTCCCTGCTAATGTTGGATAACAATATGCTAAATACAAGAGAATTGTTCCTGGTAATGTTGTGACAGTATTTTGTCTTCATTTAGGCCAGTGTTGTAAATTATTGAATAAATGACAATAAAGCAAATAAGGGAACGTTAGCAGTATACCTTATTTAATAATAAATTAGTGTATTTCTGTGTGTGTGGCAGACATGAATGAGCACAGCTCCAGGAGTCACAGTATCTTCCTGATTAACGTTAAGCAGGAGAACACACAGACAGAGCAGAAACTAAGTGGGAAGCTCTATCTGGTTGACCTGGCTGGCAGTGAGAAGGTAAAGCTGTCTTGCATTTGTTCTTGTAGTTAATTTGCTTTTATTATGAACTTTAGGTTTTAGTGATGATGGTATGGTTCTCCATGCACAATGTGTGTGGTTATATAGGTCAGTAAGACTGGAGCCGAAGGAGCTGTGTTGGATGAAGCCAAAAACATTAACAAGTCCCTCTCAGCACTGGGCAATGTCATCTCTGCGCTGGCTGAAGGATCGGTAAGTTTATTACACTGGTGTGTTAATAAAAAAAACCCTGTTAAAGGACAAGCCTCTAATTAAACAGGAGTGTAATTTAAAAGGGTTCATTAGTTTCACTCGTAAACATTTCTTCCCATGTTGTGACATTTCATCAGTGTATTAAATGTATCTCTCTTTCCTGTCTGTTTCAGACCTATGTTCCATACAGAGACAGTAAGATGACCAGGATTCTTCAGGATTCTCTGGGTGGAAACTGCAGAACCACCATTGTTATCTGCTGCTCTCCATCCTCTTTTAATGAAGCTGAGACTAAATCTACACTCATGTTTGGCCAAAGGTGAGACCACTTGTCCAGTCTTCACTGAGACATCTGCACTGTCGTTACTGACATTTCAAAAGGTCTGTATGTGTATGTGGGTGTGAACTGATGTGGTGAATTTTGTGTGTTTGTGCACTGTGTCCTCAGGGCAAAGACCATTAAGAACACAGTGTGTGTGAATGTTGAGCTGACAGCAGAACAGTGGAAGAAGAAATATGAGAAAGAGAAGGAGAAGAACAAGACGCTCCGCAACACTATCACTTGGCTGGAGAATGAACTCAACCGCTGGAGGAATGGTACAGAAATACCCAGTGCAGGACACATCAGCCAGCTAGTTTACGCTAGTTAGAACTCACTGATCCAGAACACAGCGTAAAAGAATTTTATCTGTCATATATGTGCGTATGTTGGTTCTAGGTGAGACTGTGCCAACTGAGGAGCAGTATGATAAGGAGAAGGTCACCGCTGAGGTGTTGGCTCTGGATAATACAGTGATTAATGATAAAATAGCCTCCACCCCTAACATCCCCGGAGTGCGTCTGACTGACACTGAGAGAGACAAGTGTGAGGCCGAGCTGGCCAAACTCTACAAGCAGCTGGATGACAAGGTGACCCTGCTTTTAACAACTACGCAGCATTGACAAGCCTGAACTTGTGAACTGTGTTTTATTTTGAGAAGTCAATTCCTTACCCTGTTCCTTTTCCCGCAACGCTTTTAATAAATTGCTTTCCTTAACTCTTTTTCTGTTTTCTGTCTTTCTTCATCTGCCTCTGTTTACAGGATGATGAGATAAAT
The DNA here is from genome assembly GCA_037576975.1 of Alestes dentex. Classification (NCBI taxonomy): domain Eukaryota; kingdom Metazoa; phylum Chordata; class Actinopteri; order Characiformes; family Alestidae; genus Alestes; species Alestes dentex. The sequence continues at coordinate 38,059,826 of JBBIGA010000106.1, read as the reverse complement.
CAGCAGTCCCAACTGGCTGAGAAACTGAAGCAGCAGATGTTAGAACAGGAAGAGGTGAGAGCCACTGCATCACCCGTATACTGCCTCATTTCACGTGTGTGTCTGTGTTTTGTAGCTTTGTTTCAGTAGAACTGTGACAGCCTGCAGAACAAGCTGTGTTTAGTGTCTGGATGCATTAAGTTAATGACTGTGTTTGTGTGCTTTGTAGCTGCTGGCCTCATCAAGGAGGGACCATGATAACTTGCAGACAGAGCTGATTCGGCTGCAGCTGGAGAACGAGGCGTCTAAGGAGGAGGTGAAAGAAGTGCTGCAGGCGCTGGAGGAGCTTGCTGTCAACTACGATCAGAAGAGCCAGGAGGTGGAGGACAAGTCAAAGGAGTTCGAGAGCATCAGTGATGAACTCAGCCAGAAATCGGTGTGAAGGCGTTAATTATATTTCTAGACAAAAAAGTCTGTGTGGGTGACATTAACAAGAAAAAAACAGAAGTCAGGGGTTGGCTACTGCTGAGATTTGAACACTTTTAGAGAGGAGCCTACACTTCTGCCACTCCATTCACATTTTCTGATGGGAAAGACAAAGTAAGATGAATAACCAGCCAGACCTAAGATTCATATAAATGTTCACTATTTGGCAAGTAGCAGGTCACTGTTTCCCATTTTAGTTAGTGAATAATGTTTTTAGGTGTTTATGGCCTGATGATAAACACATTTTACACATGCTACAAACCCTTTATAGGTAGAGTCTTATTGTAAAGTGGCAACCATAGTTTAAAGTAGTCAGCAGCAGTTTGTGGCAACCATAGTTTAAAGTAGTCAGCAGTCAGTTACTGGCAACAAAAAAGTTCAAATAAGATCCATTGTTCCTAACGAGTTTTGCCTGTCTGTGTTTTTTTCCCCAGAGTGTTCTAGCCTCTTTAGACTCTGAGCTGCAGAAGCTGAAGGAAATGACCAATCACCAGAAGAAGAGGGTAACTGAGATGATGTCATCACTTCTCAAGGACCTGGCAGAGATCGGGATTGCCTTGGGTAGCAACGACATCAAGGTATGACACACTGTGGCCCTGCTGACCAGTCAGTGCAACATGGGGAAACAATTAAGTGTCCTCATCATCTTTTTCCATTTATGCATTTGTTTTTCATTGATGTGTGCTTCCTATCCTGACTGAACAGTCCTTTCTCGTTTCTCCTCTTTTTCTATCTATTTCTCAGCAGCATGAAGGCAGTGGTCTGATTGATGAGGAGTTTACTGTGGCCAGGCTCTACATCAGTAAGATGAAGTCCGAGGTGAAGACGATGGTGAAGCGCAGCAAGCAGCTGGAGATGGCTCAGGCCGACAGTAACAAAAAGATGGACGAGAACGAGAAGGAGCTGGCAGCGTGTCAACTACGCATTTCTCAGGTTACAAGTTATTTGCCTTTTTATGGAGCCTGTAACACTTAATGAGTGTAACAATGTAGCTCACTGTGTTTACTGTGAAGAATATGCATTTTTAACTTTTAGAAAATGTTTTGTATTTTCTCTGCTCCCACAGCATGAGGCTAAAATTAAGTCTCTAACAGAGTACCTTCAGAACGTAGAACAGAAGAAGAGGCAGCTGGAGGAAAACGTAGACTCACTCAATGAAGAACTGGTCAAAATCAGTGCTCAGGGTATGGACACACTGAAACCATGTATAAGTTAAACTTATTATTACTGCACAGTTAATGTGTTTAGAAGAAAGTTTGTTGCTTCATTTTTGTTTAAACATTTACAGAGAAGGTTCATGCTATGGAGAAAGAGAATGAGATTCAGACAGCCAATGAGGTCAAGGTATGTGTTTTGCATTTTACCTTTTGCCAAGTACTTTTTCATAAAATCCATTACAGCAGTGATATTTTATAGTAAGCCTGAAGAGAGTGGCTCTGACATCATGAGCAAAAAGTCGATGACTGACATGAGGAAGGGCTGCAGTAGCAGCTTACTTTACCTTATCAATATTATGTTATTGTACATTTAGTCCATACACTGAGTGCATTTTTTCTTATGATTTAATGAATATTAGACTGTTGAATATTATTATAACCCCCCTAGTTCATAGTAGTTTTCAGTTTTCATGACTTGATACAACTGTTCAGAACTCTTTTACTGTCCATTGGAATCGAGCATTGATTTGCTCTGAAAACCTAAACCTCAGAATGTTCACATACTGCTAATGGTTTTAATTTGTACATTACATCGTTCACCTTCTTTAGATGAAGTAAATACTTTCTGATGACATTATGCAGAGCCGGATTAAATGTATGCAAATTGAATTAGATTTTAAAATGTCACTTTATGTGTTTGTGTTCAGGCAGCAGTGGAGCAGCAGATCCAGAACCACAGGGAGGCTCATCAGAAACAGCTCAGCAGTCTGAGAGATGAACTGGAGACCAAGGAGAAACTCATCACTGAGCTACAGGAGTATGACACTCAGCGTCCTCATATGTTGATACAGTGTCAGTGCAAACTCTCACAACCGGCTCTAATCATCTCCTTTTTATTTCTTTCTTTACCTTTCTGTACGTACACAGTATGAATCAGAAGATCTTGCTGGAACAGGAGCGTCTCCGGGTGGAACACGAGAAGCTCAAAGCTACAGACCAGGAGAAGAGCCGCAAACTGCATGACCTCACGTATGTGTCTCTCTCACACTCCATCAAATTCTGTCCGATCAGGGTCTCTAGGTTCTATTACTGTGTGACAACTGATAGTTCTCCTTTTGTATTAAAAAAAAGTTTACATGCTTTTTTGTATGCAGTGTTTCATGTTTGCTTGGCCTGTTTGTGTGTGTGTGTGTGAAAAAGGGTTATGCAGGACAGAAGGGAACAGGCCAGACAAGACCTCAAAGGCCTGGAGGAGACAGTGGTAAGTATTTTTTTATGTGCATGCATGTGTGTGTCTCATAAATCTGGACATAAATCAAGTCTCACTTGAGTCTCGTGTTTACGGACTTGGATTTGCCTTTGACTGGTGTATTACTTGAACCAGACTCTCTAAAGTCTCAGCCTGCTAAAACAGGAACTATAATTGTCAATCAAACCAAGTAAATAAAAAATTAATAACTTCAGATCTGAGAAAGTGACCTCTCTCTTCTCAGGCTAAGGAGCTGCAGACTCTCCATAACCTGCGGAAGCTGTTTGTACAAGACCTTGCAACCCGTGTCAAGAAGGTAGACAAAAATGACCATCATCCTTGATTAGACTCTGGTTACTCATTATAAAAATTAACATCTTGCTTGATTGTAGTTACCATTTATTTTAAATACCATTAGGTACTACAAGAAACCGAATATTCTTGTATGTTTGTGCATGTGTGTAAAGATGATTTGAAGATGAGGGGATACAGCATCTCCAGACTCGTTTTATTGGTAATGTTCATGGGGTGCAGGAATGCAGATTCATGTACGGCTGTTCAGTCTTAATAGCCGTGCTGGAACACACAGTTGTGCATTTTAGTCTGTTATACAAGCTTTGTATGTATATCAATCCCAGTTGATAATTAAAACACATTGCTGTCTCCTGCAGATGCTTCATATTAACTGTAGTGACATGGATTAGAGACCAAATAGCTTATGATCATAGCTTAGAATCTGTGCCCAAAGCAGTGTGCGATCATACAGCATGATGTTTACTCAGTCCTTTTTCCTTTACAAAGTAGTTTTTATGAAGCGAATGCTATCTATGTTGTATACAAAATATGAAGTTTGTATACAAATGAAATGTAATTGTTTTTTTGCAGAGTGCTGAGATGGACTCAGATGACACTGGTGGCAGTGCAGCTCAGAAACAGAAGATTTCTTTCCTAGAGAACAACTTAGAACAGCTGACTAAAGTCCACAAGCAGGTACACAAAAGCATGAGTTAAAAGAAAAAAAGATGGAAATTCAGAAGTTTTTCTGAAATTGCATTACTTTTTTGGACATGTCAAACTTGATTTAATATCAGTTTAATAGTACAGTAATTACATTGGAGTAATAGTTACAACAAAAACAGCTATTCTCTGTCTGTGTCTAGCTGGTGCGTGATAACGCAGATTTGCGCTGTGAGCTGCCCAAGCTGGAGAAGCGTCTGCGTGCGACCGCTGAACGTGTGAAGGCTCTGGAGTCGGCACTGAAGGAGGCCAAAGAGAACGCAGCTCGAGACCGCAAGCGGTACCAGCAAGAGGTGGACCGCATCAAAGAGGCCGTCAGAGCCAAGAACATGGCCCGCAGAGGACACTCTGCACAGATTGGTATGCATGCACACGTACAAACACACAGTCGCTTGAATTGGGTTCTTAGCCTGTGCGATATGCCTGTGTTTCGCTTGTCTTTGAGTTTCTCTTCCCCCACTTGTTTGGCTTGTTGACTTTGTATTTCTTGCATTTTGATGTACTTCTGACCTTTTTTTGTTTTTTGTTTTTTTTTTTGTTGTTTTTTTTCTTTATAGCAAAACCAATCAGACCAGGCCAGCCCCCAGTTGCCTCCCCTACCCATCCCAACATCAACCGCTCCGGAGCAGGGCTTTTTCAGAACAACCAGTCAGTGGGCATTCGTGGAGGAGGAGCCAAGCAGTAAAACGTGAGATTTTTGATACTTAGTAAATGTAACTGAAAGTTTTGTGAAAGGTTTTTAATGTAACTTTTAACACAGTTTTTCTTTCTTTTCTGTAGATTTTGAAGACTGTAAGATCTCTAGATGAAATTATCATCCAGAAGAGTTGAGCTGCCCATCCAAAATTGGACAGTTCAGCGGGCCTAACACTTATGACTATATATATTTGAATATACGTATATATATATGTATGAAATATCCCTACCTGGGCTGTACAGTTGTCTTCTCCACTCATATTGTTAGTGACCCATATCACATTTTAAACACAGAAAATACTAATAAGACAAAAAAAAAATCAGAGTGCAATCACTGCTATGTAAGTAGTGTGTAGCTTCACTCTTAAAACACATTAGGTTTCTATTCATATCCTTTCATTCTAGTCCCTCACTGTGCCAAGCTGAATGTATCTTCAACATTTAAAAAAGGAAACAAAAAATAGGCAGAAATGAATGGAAAATTTTAAAACTGAACAAAAAAAAAGACGAAAGATAAATATTAGTTAATGCATCCTCCTAGCCTTATTTATGTATGCTACCCGCCACTTGTTTTTGATTGTTTTGGAGAGAGTGGTCTTGTTCTCTCTTGCTTCCACTGAATAGTTTCCATTAAACCAATTTCACTTGAATGGATATGTTAAACACTACAGTCTAACTGTACATAAACAGAGAACTTGTTTTTGTTCATTGGAAATAAGTTATTAAGCATTGGGGGTTTCGTGCAGTAGAAAGCGTCTTGTTAGAAACGATGGAATGAAGAAAGTGGAATCGCAAATGAATGACGTAAGAGAACACAAAGCTGCTTTCTGTAGACACTCCACAGGTATATTTTAAAGCACTGTACAAAAGCGTAATGGTTAATGTGCATCAATACTGATAGCGGTATCAGCATAGAGCAGTGTATGTTAACGCTCAGTCTCTGTGTTAATGGAATGTCACCTGTAGATCTTACTGTTTTGTTTTTTTTGTAGTTTGATGAAGAAAGGCAGAGCTCCTCAATATTGCTGCTCCCTGCCCGGCCGAGGCTCATGTCATGAATTGATCAATATTGATTTGATGTAATGCCTCATAGGCCTTTCCTAGTTTGACCAGATTTTGATTTAATATGATAGACATGTTTTGAAATGCATTTTAACTGTAATTGATTTCAAAGGTTGTACCTCTGATGCATTTTGAATGGAATTCCCCAGTGAGGAAGCAGTGTTGGGGTTTTTAATCTCCAGTTTTAGTAGACAGGGTCTCCGACCTTCCTAGTCGGACCCATACCGATCAGTTCATCGGTTTTAACCGTTGGTGTCTGTGTAGTAAGTATAGAAATGACTGTAATAATGTTAGGCTCTATCCAATGGGACATGCTAAAACGCTACATTAGGCCATGAAAAGATGCTTCTTCAGTGACTATGGCCAGTTAATATATTATGGCATCACCATATAATCATTGTTTCAGCTCATGGGCATTGGGCACGGTTTACTAAAGCATTTAGAACAGATTTTTACAGTCACAGACTCTGATGCTTTAAACTGTGCAGATTTGTAATATTAACTAAATGCTTTCATAAATCTGGCTCATAGTCGTGTTTACATTAATTTACAAGTGTTTATGGATTCAGTCAGTGGGACTGACTGAAGGTATAATGTAGCGTTTTTGCTTGGCTCAGACCTAAAAATAAATAAAAAAATAATCAAAAGCGATGGAAATAAATACGCATTGCTGTTGCCTTGGTGGCTGCAGTTCGCTGTGTAGGATTTGACCGATGTGAGTTTGTCCGTTTCTGAGACTTCAGCGTGACGTTGCTGCCTCTCGCCGGGCAAGGGCCTAGCGGAACCTAGGTCTATTTAATAGGTTTTTATTTTCTCCATTATTTTGTGTTTGCAGGTGGATGTTTTTATTTATTTGTGTTTTAATGTAGCCATGGGAATTGTATTTCTTATTATTTTCTACATATTGTTTTTATTGTTCCGTAGTTTCCATTCGTTGGTTTCATCTTTTTTTTTTTCGACGAAATTTTCACCTTTATCTTATTAGTTGACCTGTGTACATTTCAGTAGCAGTAGCAGGTTGATGGCTGAATACCTTTTGGAGGAAAAAAATAACTGCGTGCAATATGGATCAGGCGTAAAGCAGGTTACACAGTACTGAAGTAAATGATAGGGTGAACTAACAACACAAAAACTTGACTGGCCTTTTAAAACTATTGTTTGCTTTTTGTATGTATTTTTTAAAAGCACTTTAAATTCACCATCTCAGTTGAACACTACGTATAATAATCTGAAAATAAGCATCTCAAATGTCAAATTGACTCGATGAATTTTTCCTTACTGAATTTTGTAATTACTGTCGTTTTCAGTAGTTTCGCCTGCAGAGACTGTTCGTTTAGAAAGCTGTCTGTCTGCATTTTGGTTGGGACAGCTTTTGTGGATTAAAGAACTGTAACAGTACATATAATAACGGTGAGGGAAACTTGGTGTGTATACAGTCAGCTCTGATGTGTGCGTAATTATAGACTGGACTGAAATGCTGTGTATATTTTTTTCCGAATGCTTGCTGTAGGCCAAGTTTTCACCCCTTGACATGAAACGCAAATAAAATTAATGATGTAAAATCCTTCTTGCATTCATTTATTCATTTATTTTGAAAATGGCCATTCATGTACCTCATTGTTGCCCACAGCATTGCATCCTTCCATCCATCTCACTTGATCCAGCCCAAGAGGGGCTCACTTGTTGATCTTGTATGAAAATATCGTATTGAATGATTATACCATAAAGTGCTGGGGGCCCCTGAAGGAGCAGGCCTAAGAAAAACACTGGTGTAGCTGCATGTTACAATATACCATATACTGTTTATACACTGAGCATTTTATGTAATTACAAATGAATGAATGTTAAATATAAAAGACATGAAAATGTAATAATTCTGGTTACAGCCTAGGGCCATGGTTCCCAGCCCTGGTCTTTGGGTATCTAATTTTACACATTTTAATCTTGCACTGGATTAAAACAGATGCTTCATTTCAGAGAGAATTTACTAGTTGGAGCAGGGATATGGTCTCTAACTCAGAATCAGAAAACTACGGGTCCCGGAGGATCATTGCTTATGACTCCACAGACACACAAAGACAAGAACAATGGAACTCTGGAAAATACTAAATGCACTTTTATAAATACAAAATGCTGTGGATATAAATGCTATAAATAAAATAAAACTTGAGACTTTGAATCCAGGCTCTGGTCTTAGTAGATCTGATGCTCAGTGGCCAGTAAGTTTCAACAATTAACCTACTTTTAATGTAAAATTCAGAGCTGGGAACTGGATTCAAGGTCTGATTTCAAGTACCAGTGGTCACCAGCCCTCAGCCCTGCAGAGTTAAGTTCCAGTCTGCGACGAGAAGGCCTGGCTCGCAATCTCCGTTCCAGTTCATCCCAAACGTGTTGGATGGGGTTGAGGTCAGGGCTCTGTGTGGCCAGCCAAGTTCTTCTACACTGAACTCATCCGGCTGTGTCTTTACAGAACTCACTTTGTGCACTGGGACACAGTCATGCTGGAATAGAAAAGGTTAAACTGTCCACAAAGTTAGAAGAATGGCGTTGTTCAAAATGTCTTGGTCTGCTGAAGCATTACGATTGCTGGAAAATACATGTGTGTCCCAATACTTTTGTCCATACAGTGTATTGAGATGGAGCAGGAGTTCCATAAACTCCTCAGAAAGGTTGATCTGGACTAGGCTTGGTGAGCCATGCACTGGAGGCTTCCCTCAGAGCAGCTGAAAACCACTGGCACCAGACAAACAGGTGGTGGCAGTATTGTGCAACAAATTCTCCCAGGCTTCGGTGAGAACATTACATAACTGGTCACTGCTCGTTCTGTTTCATTCATCAGAAATTCAGAAGCAGGTCCAGTTCTGAACTTTGCCAGAACTGGCCTTAGGACCTCTTAGATGAATCACACTTATCATCAACCGAGCACCTTGAGTTCCATAAAATCATATTCAATATTGTTAAACCATTAAATGACGCCACTATGATTTACACACGTCTTACAGAGGGCAGCAGTGAAATGGTTAAAGAGACCACAGCCATATCAGTCTGAACGCGGCTGAACGAGAAACTTATTTTTACGAAGTAGATGGAGTAGTAAGAAGAAATCTTCTCAGGGATCCAGAATGTTTTGTGATTCTGATGCTGATTCTGTAATATAAAGAGAATCTGTATTGAAAGCATTATTTAATAGCGGACATCAGTCTACTGAGATGCACTACCCTATGTTATTATAAACAGGTGTTATGTTTAAAAAAAATCAGAACTTGCTCCTCTTGCACATAGGCTACAGAGTAGATGGAGTGAGTACTTGTGTAAAATAATGTGATTCTGTTTTGGAAGCATTACTTGACAAGGAGTACTGGTCTACACTAGATTACTAAAAACAAGTTATAAGAATAAAAAGGCTCTGCTTCTTCTGTTAAAAACGTAAATAAAGTTGATCCTTACTGTCACACACCACAACTTCTTTCTCTCCGTTTACCAAGTGAAGCAGCAGGCAGCCAGGAACAGGACCTTGCTCAAGGGTACCTCAGTGGTGCCACTGGCAGTCCTGGGATTCAAACCAACAAGCTCCTGATCGCTGAGGCAGTTCCCTTGCCACGGGGCCACCAGCTGCTCCCACACCAGCTGTCTGTGGAGATGGTACCTTGCTCAAGGGTACTTCAATGGTGGAACTAGCAGTCCTGGGGTTCAAACCTACAACCTTCTTATCACAGGGCAACTCCCTAACCAGCAGGCGACCCGCAGCCTGTGTTATATATGTTTTAATAATGAAAAATGCTCTCCTTATGCTGTTTATAATAAAAACCATAAATAAACATGCTGTAATACTGGGAGAGTGTACCTTTCTAGAGCACAGAAACCCATAAAGTAAGATTTCCCCTGAACTCTGGGACGGATTAGTCATTTATTTTCATAAATCAGCTGTGGGCAATAAACCAGTCCTCCATGAGAGGGCCTGGACGCTACTGACCAATCCTAGCTCAGGAGAGGTGGAGTGGGGACACTTCAGCCAATCCGAGCACAGATGGCAGGACCGTTTGGCCAATTGTAGCCGAGAAAGCGAGATTTTTCAACCAATCACAGAGAGGAGGCGGGATCATCCCTAAAACGGGTGGGAAAGGGAGAGGCTGATAACAGGTAGGCTGTGAGAGGGGAGCTCTCAGAGGGTGCAGAGGGCTGGAGGAGGGAGCAGCGTCTTTCTGAGTGTTACTGTGATTTATACCACAAAACGGATATTTAGGAGTCTTTTTGAGGACTTTATCTCATAACGGGACCCTACACCTCAGGTCAGTACGGTTTTATACCATGTTTCCGCCTCAACGCCTCGTTTGGAGCCATAGTAACGGTGGCTCTGTGGTTGGGACCGGGGGTGGTGAGCCTCACTGCGGCTAACCTCCACAACCACAGCCCCCCCCAGCCTGTTTTTTTTTTTTTTAACCCATTTAAAGCTTAAAAACAAGATATTTCTTAACAAAAATGGGCTCAAGCTGTGCACCATTTGTGTAAAAAGTGTGTGAAGTTGCAGAGGCAGCTGTCTGAATGGCTGTAAGCTCTTGTTTTGAATGGTTATGTTTGTGATTGAGGGGTGATTCCTTCACTTATCTAAGATGAGAAAGAACTTTATTAATCACTAGGGAAATTCTTTTGTCATTGGGATGCTCAGGGCAACAAGATTAAAAGATAATGACAGAAAAAGGCAATAAATAATAGTGCAACACAGTTAAAAGAACATTGTAAAAAAGTAACAGCGCAACACTGTAACAAAATACAGTTCAACGCTAACATTGCTGTGTTGTTAGAAGTGAAGAATGGCTTACGAAGGTGACTGACCGTTAATGCAATAAAAATAAATGCAGTAAAGTAGCAGCAGATGATAAGGGGATGAGATTCAGTAACATTCTATCAATTCACAGATTAAGCAGTTGAGTTACGTTGCACAATCTGATTCAGAACAGAATGATTTAAAAACCTAAAGGTTACCTACAGAACGGAGAGTTATGTGAAGTCTTCTTGAAACAGGTAGAAAGGATTTCCTGAGAGGTTGGAGAGAAAGCTGTGGGTTTCTTGGCACAGGTCTCCTAATTCCAGCCGTGTGTGGTACCAAGAACCTTTTTCTTTCTTCCTTTTGCGGTTGTTGGTCAAACAAGAACAACAGGCAGTATATCTGGAACAAGTTGCCTCCTTTTGGGGATATATTCTGTGTTTCCATCAGAACCTTGTGTTTTTGGGCACCAAAGTGTTGTTCCTCAACCCACACACACACACACACACACACACACACACTATATGGGCAAAAGTATTCTCGTCCAACATCAGTGCCTGACCTCATAAATGCTCTACAGAATGAATGGGCACAAAGTAAGACACCCCAAAATCTTATGGAAAGCCTTCCAAGAAGAGTGGGTGCTGTTATAGCTGAAAAAGGGGTCCAACTCCATATTCAAGTCTATATATTTGAATGCAATGTAATTAAAGTCCCTTTTGTGGAATGGTCAGGTATCCCAATACTTTTGTCCATATCGTGTAGCTTTGTGTTGGAACCCATCAGCTCCTCCTCCAACCATGACAAGCAGGTGTAGAGTGGAAATAAATGCATGTTTTTACGTCTTTACCTGTGAGTTTTTGTGATTTCTTTTAGTAAAACGTGCCTGTTGGAAATTTTGTCATAACCTCTGGTGTAAAGAATGCAGTATAAGATTGCATTTTGTCCGTGTTCTCCTCAAATCTGAATGCAGCACTTGAACAAAGGCCTGCGCATTTTTTCATCTTTGTTTAAAATCACTTATTCTACATGTTTAATTTCTCTTATGGCATCAGTGTTAGATTTGGTACAAAAAAAACAGTGTGTCTCTGCCTCAAAGACTGTTTTATATGTAAATGACCACTTTTCTGCATTGTGCCTCATTCAAAAAAGTAATCTCTTCATTTCAATGTGAAAGGCGGGCTGCTCTGCTCAGGGCTGAATATGCCGATTGTGAATGCACTTGTGTTTGTGACGTCACAACAAAAGAATTCAAAGACGGGCTGTTTTTGCTGCAGAATTTCCACATATGAGCTGAAGAGTGAGGTACATTTAACCGTGTCTGCATACTAGGCCTGCTTTTTTGTTGTAAAAGCAAGTATAATTTCTTTTTCTGTAGTCCGGGCCCTTTAAATGCTGTCTGGGTTCACTTTTCTCTGTCACTTTCACTGCCTAGAGTGGATGAAAAGAGCGATCTCTCTTACCCTCTCCTGTATCAGACGCTAGAAAGTTTCAGGTTCTTCAGGTGAACAGGTCACGGATACAGTAGAAGTTTCTGCTTCTGCTGGAACGCTTAGAAATTCTGACCCTCATACTGAATAGCCCCGTTTATACCCTGAACCTGTGGACTGCAGGTGTTGGCTGATTCTGGCTTTGGGAATTGTTTAAATTTTTAATTTAACAGGTCAGAAATCGATGTAGCTTTGGGAGACTTTAGTGATCCATTGACCATTTTGGGGGCACAAATAAAAATCAGGATCTGTAAACTTTATTGATCCCAGAGGAAACTATGCTATGACTGCAGAGAGACACAAAGACAAGAACAATATAAAATAAAGTATGTCAAAATAAAACCCAAACATAACACTATACGTTGTTTGGATGTTGAAATTTCCTGACAAAATACACCATCCAAACATTCAAGTAGTTCAAAAATATCATAAAAATAGTCCAAGAGATGCTGACAGTACCTGTACTGTAGTCAGAAAGGTGCATCATGTCTTTATTTAGCATGCTGACATGTAGTCCACTGTTATTTGGAAGCCAACAGAGGACCGAGTTAGTTTTAATTCCTCTCTATAAACCAGGTCGGTGAATCTAAAACTGTAAACGCCGTCTGACGTCCAGATTTAAGACCAACGGAAATCATTCTAACAATAGATCAGGATGGCGTTTGGCAGCCTGGTCCTCTCCAGTTTATTCCCATCGAGGGCTGTTTGAAGTGGCTCTGCTGAACAGATGGTTCATCTGCACTCTTGGGTACTAACTGATCGAAAACTTCTGGGAGCCAGCGTGATTGAATCCTCCTCTTTAGGTCAGCTCTTTAAACTCAGGAACAGATTTTTGTATTTTTGAATGTGGTTCTACGATTGCAGTGCCATTTGTATCACACTCATATTGCACAAATATGTTTAATAAAGTAGAAGAACCTTTTTAAAAACAAGTGTCACAATAACCTATACGCCTGTTTCAGATCAGTTACAACATAATAAAACCATTCTGCAGCACTTAGAAACCAGTATTTGTGCATGTCCCACTAAACTACACTTTACCCTGAAATAGTCTCTAAAATACTCCGCCAATGTTATTAATTTTGTTTGTGTGAATCTATTTGACAGCTGTAGGAAACACCTGTTTTTCATGTTCATTTTTGTTGTATCTCTCGATATTGATGCAGCCCTGCTGCCTGAATACACCAACTCATTAAATATTAGAGATATTTCACAAATCAGATGTTCAGCAGGAATTGGCATCATACAATTATTTTTATGATCATGTGAATAAAGTGTGTTCTCTCGTCCTCTTTCTTTTCATTGATATTGAGATTCTGAATGACTGTTACATCCTGTTACCCATTAAATACATTTTTTATGTCATGATTCCATTAGCATGGAAACTAGTTGGTCACATTTGTGTGTGTTTAGTAATTCTGTGATTAAAAATGTAGTTTCAGCTTCAGCTACAGTTAAATGATCTTAGCAGTGTGATGTGTTTGGGGAGTCCTGGCAAGACAGGCTCTGGATACCAGCCTAATGAATCATTGTGTGTGTGTGTGTGTGTGTGTGTGTGTGTGTGTGTGTGTGTGTGTGTGTGTGTGTGTGTGTGTGTGTGTG
>JBBIGA010000106.1:37904109-37914719 GCA_037576975.1 Alestes dentex | reverse complement strand
CACACACACACACACACACACACACACACACACATACACACACACACATACACACATAACAATTATACATCATCCTCTTTTGTCAGTAAATGGTTAAATAACAGGGGTGCGTAAAATTACCTAAGAGGACCACTAGTTTGCACCACTAGGTGCACTGCCTGCGGTGGGCAGGGGGCTGTGTGGTTTGGGGTGTGTGTGTGTGTGTGTGTGTGGGTGGGGGACACCCCTGTACCCTTACACTGTGTTTTGTTACTGGAATGTTTAGAAATACTGTATTTAAAGGAAACTAGAATGTAATACCAATGTAATAAATGTGATGTAATAAATATGAAAATATCAATGCGTTCCTTTATTGAGTGGATGTGTGTGGGTAGGTGAAGGGGTGTCACTGTCAAACATCCTCACAGGGCAGAAAGGTAAAAATACCTTTCCCAAAAACAGCTGGAGTAGAAGTTCCAAAGTAATAGCTCAAAAACTACTTTAGCACAGAATGACATAAAACTTCAGAACTTCAGTGGAACTTCTTAAGACATTCAGCATCTGCCCCTGGGTTGGGACCTTCAATACCTTTACTTGGGAATATGATTGTATCGTATTTTACTGAAATCATTATTTTTTCAAGTTGCATTGACTCCATCTTTATTTCAGTACCGAGTAAAATGTAACTGTGTGAAGAGTAGATTCCTTTTTTGACAAACACACTGAAGCAGAAGTAAAAAACTTAAAAAAAAATCTTCTGCAAAAGTACAAAAATAGCAGCTGAACAAACTATTAAGTACTGAAACTTCCTTTCAGCATTAATCAGATTGAACTGAGGTTTATTAGGCCCTTATTTTTCTTCAATATCAGGAGAAGCTACTAAACTGCACCTCAGAGTACAGACACTGTCACAGCAGTGGGACCCCAATTATACATCTTGATTACTTTTACTAGGGATGGACTCCATACACCTTTCCACTGAATGCGTGCGTTGTACCCCTAAAATTCATTCAATACACAAAACTGGACTTTAAGGACCACGTTGAACCTTCAATATTGTTTGGACTAAAATGTACCCCTGAGGGTTGAGGTATGTTAGATGAATGACCATTTTCTAGACATTCTGTAGCATAATAAAATTAATTAACAAACCAGACATTGGTAACTGTGGAGAAGGAGGCGAGGTCAAACATCACCAGTGACATAGTGAATTGGTGGGCTAATCATTGATTCATTTTCTGGCCAATAAAGGAACTCAAACTGTGATCATACTGTAAATGTATTTGTTAGTAAACAATAGTGAGTATATTTTTAATAAATATTCAGTGAGTAAAATGCAACTGGTAGTGTACATGAAAATGATGAATACTGACATTGGTCAAGAACATTTGTTTGATTCAGTTTGATGTTTGAAGATAATAAAAATGCTCATGGTCCCTGATCCCTGCCAACAAAACTAACATCAGGTCCTCATGGACCCACAGAGGGAGGAGAAGGCCTACTGCAAGGTTCACGCCAAGGGTCAGGAGGACAACTGTTACAGTGTCCAGTGAGGAGGTCTGTCACACTGTCCATTAAGAAGGACTGTCACTTTGTGCAGAGAGGAGAACCATCACATTGTGCAGAGAGGAGAACTATCACACTGTCCAGTCAAGAGGACTGTCACATTGTCCAGTGAGGAGAACTGTCTAAATGTCCAGTCAGGAGGACTGTGACATTGTCCAGCGAGGTTTACTGTCACACTGTCCAGTCAAGAGGACTGTCACATTGTCCAGCAAGCACCCCACCTGTAGCCATCCTCACATTCACCAAAATAACCCACCAGGACTATATCAGTACCTTTGTGGAGCTGCTCAAAGGAGCCACCGCATATGTCGGTTGGTCAAAGAAGGAATAGAAAGTCCATCTACTGGAGCAGTCTGTAGCTCACCTTCCAGAGGCCATGGCATCCTGGGTTTGCTGTCATTGTCCCTTGATACAACCACAGGCTTGGCGGAGGACCAGATGGTGGCATTCCCCAGTGTACGGTGTAGTTGGGCACTCCTGCCTCAATTCACTCATCCACCTGATTCTTCTTTCTCTTTCCCTCACACAGGTAGAGCCACCAAAGCTGAGGTGATGCAGAGAAGTGGGGCATTTCCTGGGTTGGTGTCCTCATATGATGGTAGGAACTCCAGTCCAGACCCCACAGTACCACATTTCTTACAGTAAACATGTAAGTATCCAAGGGGTTCAAGGCAGGTCATGGGAATGTTCACAAATACAAATTAGTACCGGTCACAATCAGTCAATACTATTATTAGAGCTGCTAGCCTGTGTCTTACCCACCTGTTAATTCTGCAGAGAGGCCAGTGCTCATGATGTTAGTGGGTGCATTAACTATTGGTGGGTCCTGATGGAGAAGACGGTGTCATTTGGGTGCTGCTCTCGAGCAGGACATGCTTGAAGGTCCATCTGGAGCAGGCTGGACCATGTGCTGGAGTGGTATGACCAAGGGATCGGTCAAAACCCATGAAATGGCCTTTGACCTTGATTTCATTGAGCTTCTGCTGAAACAGTCACCTTGAAATGCATATTTAAAAAGATCAAAGGCCCCTTCCTTACTCCAGGTGCGATAAACAACCCCACTGGATGAAGTAATGACTGGTACATGCTTTTCCATGCAGCTCCTAACAATCCCATGGCGGACACCAGTTCTTGGATCTTTTGTTGTTACCTGCTGCAGATGTGACTAAATTCTATGGCACCCGAACACCTAATTCTAGAGGTGGGTTATGTGGAGAAGTGGCCATGGTCATGCGTCACCAGTCATGATGAGCGGGCGGGCTAATCATTGATACCACCTGTGTTACAGTCTCTCTGCTGCAGTAGGGAGGGAGAGAGAGAACCAGTTGAGACAAACACCAACCAGAGCCACATGAAAATGATGAACGGTGACGTCTGTCAAGAGCTCTTGTTTGACTTCATTTGATTTTTAAAGCAGTATATTAGTTAAAAGCCAGAAAAAAAAAACGATAAAAACGTTTGTGGTTTCCCTGTCTGATTAACCCCGGCTCATTGTAACAGCATACTAAATTCAATTCTTTTCTCCACAAGTGTATTTGAACAAAAGTCAAAGCGTCATTTGAAAATGCTTTGAATTTTTTTAGGAGTTAAATTAAACTAGTTGTTACCCTCCTCTGTTAAATGGCACCTGGTTACCATATTGCAACATGGGCATCTTATCTTCTATTAGAGCTAAAGCTAAACTTAAGCAGAAGTAAAAGTAGCCATCAAAAACCAACTAAAGTAGGAGTAACAATGGTAAAAATATAAACTCCTTGAGTACTGAGTTCCCAGCAGAATTCCAGAAGTACATCAATCACCTAATGGCAGAGGAACTGAGGTTTATGCTGTGCTGTTGTTCTTTCTCAAATCCTTTCAGTCCAAAATGAAAAGTGGGTGGTGTGGAAGGTGAGAGGCGTCCATCCAGGCGCTGTCAGCAACCGATCAAAACGAAATTAAACACAGGCAAGGCTGTAGCGAAAAACAAGTAAGACATGAGGGACTGAAATGGAAGTTAAAATGCAAGTATGAGTGCATTTTTTTTATCATTTCCATCAAAAATGTAGACTTAACTGGGTGAACGGGTGTGAGGTACTGAACACCGCCTGCACCTTCAGCCACACTGTAGAAGAGCTGTGTCACGCAAACCAGGCAAAACACAAGCTGGAGGATCTCAGGCCAAACTCAGCGCAGCGCTGAGGCTCTCACGCCCCTGCGTTCCTGCCTCAGTGTCGGGTGATCTAAAAAGGGCAAGAGTGTAGGTTTGGTTTTCCAAAACTGTGTGACAGTTCATATCTGAAACTGACAGGATAATACAGACTGTGTTAATCTTTTATTGGACACTTTGATTTTCCCCGAAGTTGTAAATTTTACATGACCGCTTTTTTTATTTAGACTGTATTCAAATGCAAAGGAATGTGGGCAGAACTTCAAAGGACTGCCATTCATTTATCAATTATTTACTTTGATCTCAACCTCACTGATGATTTCTGTGGCTTGTGTTTTTAAACACACGGTAAAAGTTTCTTTTTTTTTTTTCTGATTTCTGAAGAGCCATGCAACACACAGCAAAGTTTCATCCGAATAAGTAAACAGGTAGAGAGATAAATAAAAAATATGCATACATGTCTATAGACTCAGTAACTCTGAAAACTAGACTGAAAACTATTATATGAGATTCTTGAGATCTTTTATACAAATAGAACTTCAGCCGTGGAAAAATGGTACTTTAACAATCACTGCACATTAGAGAGAAAATGAACAGAACAATAGTGTATCTTATTCGATATTATGTCATTATTATCACAGCATTTCTCACTAATGCTAAAATATTTCGAAGTGAAAGTGTGTGTTGCAGGCAGTGTGAGTGTTTTGTAGGTCAGACTGTGTGAGTGTGTCTGTAGGAAGAGGAATGTGAGATGTATCCCAAGGCACAAGGAGGATCATGGGACCCTTTCTGCGATGATTCAATCCTCCACCCAAAGAAAGGGCTCGCTGTTCCTCAGGGACTGTTTATACGGTTGCACTCGAGCAAAGGGCGAGGGAGATGCAGAAATGAAAAGACAGAGAGAGCGAGAAAGAGAGAGAGAGAGAGCGAGAGAGATGACGAATAAGAAATAATAAGATGCCAGAAATACACTCAAAAGCAGTCCCTGGATTTTTCACATCTTATCACGCAGGGTCCTCCATAAATGTTTACGAGCCCCCGGCCACATGCAGAGAGTTTCTGCAGAAAATCTGAAAGGCAGAACCTGAATGAGGGAATTGATGTGAGCAGCAACAGAACAGATTAGCTGGGAGAGGCTCTAGCTCGCTCAGGTCTGTCACCATTTTCCCTTACAGGTCACAAAAGCGTGAGCTGCTGCAGTGCTGGCGCTGGCCGGAGCAGAGCTGGGCTATTCTTGTACCTGCTGATGACTATCAGGTTTCTGCCGGACCTCAGCTGGGTGTGGTTCTCTCCTAGAGGCTTGAGTGGACAGTCTTCACTGATTAAGGGTAAAAAATGCACACACACACACACACACACACATGCATGCTCACACACACATGAAACACACACAAACACCCCTGTAAATATATACATTATATATATGGTGTGCAAAAACTTTGGACTGGTAGAAATATATGTACATGAATATAAATAAATACGTACATGTACATGTTTTTAACACCACAGGTTTTCCCCACTTTTTTCCCCCCAATTTTTTCATAATCTGCAGATTTTTATTCTTGTTAAACTGGATGGAAAGTTGTTGAGTGAACAACTATAAAAGAAAATATGTCAAATAAACCCAGTGTCCTTTCTAAGATCTGTAACAGTGCAGGTCTGACTCCTATTAACTGGTTGTTGGTGATGCAGAGTCAAATCCTAGACTGTCCTTTATTTTTAAATGCACTCGTTCACTGTTTCAGCACTTAATAGCATGTTAAATATCTAACAGTTGTCTGGTGATCCACATTATAATGATATTATGTGGCTTTTTATAGGTCAGTAGTGATAAATAAAGAAATACACGTATGCACTCACAGGCCAATGTATTTGAAACAAACCACATTCATCCTGCTACAATAAGGGCTTACAGGTGCTGTTTCATCAGTTTTTGATCACAGAGCCACTTTTGGCTGAAACGTTTTGACTCTCATTCCAGCAGCGTCACTAACGTGTGTAAATCTCCAGCAACGCCAGTGTGCATGGTATGCTTAGACTAACACCACACACACGCACACACACACACACACACACACACACCTAAGCACGAGCGTGTGAGTGGCACTGCTGTGCTAAGAATGGTCCATCACCTAAATAATATCTGACCAACAGCAGTCCTGCGGTCAGAAATTGACCAATGATGGTCAGTGTAGAGGGGGACTGACGGGGCGCCAGTCTGTAACTGTACACCTATATTTAGTGGAACTATACGGCAGGTGGACCTCATAAAGTGGTCACCAAGTAAACTCGCAAGGTCGGTGTTAAAAAGAATGAATAGTTGAAACAGAATGCATAATGCTGATATTCTTGGTGAAGATTACCAAAAAGGGTAATAAAAATTCAGGTTCATGAGTTTGGCCTGAAATTACGAAAGAAATCAAATTATTCAATGAGGTAAAACTCATTCAAGGGGAAACACATCGAGGTAATTGTCTTATAATGTAGATTCTTATTCAATTGATGCTTTGTAAAAGAATACCTGAGTTTCACTTTCATAACATTCACAGTATGAACATGAGGCCAAACACTCATTCAGTTGAACATTTCCAGTTACCTGTTTATCAGATACTCACACTTTGAATCTGTACTTACTGGCCATTTGGTAGATGTTTGTCAGAAACGTCTAACATATGGGAACGTTTTGCAGGTTTACAGTAACTGACTATCGCCCATCGGTGGCTGTATGATTCAACACCCTTTCTGCGCTAGTTATCAGTGGAAAGGGACCACAGAAATGATTTGTGTGGTGAAATGATAGTAGTGTTTGTGATGCTATGAGTTAATCAGGCACAGCAGTGTAGCTGGTATTTTAACCACCCTAGTGTCTCTTTTGGGTACAGAACCATCCACTAACCAAAAACTTACACATTAGATAGAAACTGACCACCGAAGAAAGTCTAGAATGCGACTAACACAAGCTATCTGTGTTATAAGTTGAACTATAGTCAGTATATGTATATAACTAAACCAGCATAGTGGCCTGTATGTCTAATAAAAATAATAAAATCCTATGCCTGGTACAATGATACAAACTACGAGGACTCAGTAGTAGTCCAGCGGTGTTCCCTCTTCACTGATGGACAGGGTGCATGTTAGCTAATGGGCTACAGTTAATAATGTACTATGGTATATATTTGTATATATGTGTCTGTCAATCAGTATTTCATTTAATTAACTGGCCTTAAAACGAGCTGGTCTGTATACCAACTTTCCAAACATAATGTATACTATGTGTCACTATTGTGCACAATGCATGCAAATATTTAATATTAGAAATATTTAACTCTTTGTTTTTCATTGGCACAATTTTTTTTTAATCATATTTACTATGGTAGTAACAGGTGAGCAACAGTTGTGCGTGTTCCCCCTTCAGAATTTGTCAACACTGAAAAAAATCTAAAGTCCAAATTCTAGTCCAAACTAGACAAAATTCATTTTATTTAAAGGTGCCTTTCAAGGCCCTCAAGGACACCTTAATGGCAATTAAATCAGTTCATAAAATTGATGGTACAAATAATATGATGGTAAATAATAATATTGATGCAATATACAAAATCAGTAGAGTGCAAACTGGGATGTGGGTGCAGTCTAGGGACAAAATCAAAGAGAACAGGCGGGTTTGAAGAGGTGAGTTCTGAGACTGGATCTGAAAGTCAGAAAAGAATCGATGAAGCGGACATCTTGAGGGAGGGAATTCCAGAGATGGGGGCAGCATACGATCTAAACCCCATGGTGGACAAATGCACAGAGGGCATAGCGAGTAGATTGGAAATGGAAGATCTGAGAGTACAGGAGGGTGTGTTGATGTGTAAGAGCTCAGAAATGTATGGGGATGCAGGTTGTGAATGTTAAAAGCAAAATCTTAAAATCAATATGATATTCAATTGGTAGTCAGTGAAGGTTTAAAAAGGACTGGAGTGATGTGTTCTATGGAAATGGTTCTGGTAAAAACACAAGCAGCAGAATTCTGAACCAACTGAAGCCTCCGCAGGAGCTTTTGAGGGAGACCAGCCATTATGGGATTACAGTAATCGATGCATGATGTTACCATAGCATGTACAAGGATAGCAGTTCTGTTAGGTGTGAGGAAAGGAAGAAGACGATTTACATGTCAAAGATTGAAATATGCAGACCGGGTAATAATGTTAATGTGTGCTTTGAAAGATGAGGAAAAAACTATGGAACTGCCAATTCCTGGCAAACCTGGCAAGACTAGAATTTGCACCTATGATAAGGACCTCAGTTTTATTAAGTATGGGCTGCGATCTAAAGCTTTTAAGTTGAACAAACTGAGTAGGATGCAAGAGATATGAAGCAAACCAGGTGCGGGGGATGTCACTAACACCAGTGGAGGTTTAACGCTCTAACAGGATACCATGGAAGACTGTATCAAAGGCTGCAATCGCATCTACGAACACTAGCATGAACAACAGGCCAGAATCAGCGGCCTTCGAGTCATGGGTGATTTTGACCAAGGCTGAAGGGACAAAAACCAGACCGAAACCGTCTGTGAAATGTGCATGCACCTGCGCTGCAACTTTGGGTAAAAAAATGGTAATACCAAACTGAAATTTGGTCTGAAATTTTTGAGGTTTTGAGGTTATTTGGGTCAGTACAAGGTTTCTCTAAAATTGGGGCTATAGCCGGTTTTTTAGAGATGATGGAACGAGACCAGACATAAGAGATGAATGCATAACATTAGTTATTAATGAGGAAAGAGAGGGCAGGCAGTCTTTAACCAAAGGGGATCTAGCCACAGAATTGAATCAGATTGGAAATTTCAGAAACAGTTGGAGGTGAAAGTGAAAGAAAAGGAATTCAGGCAGTGCTAACAGGATGGTGGATAGAAAGAGCTGTCTATTGGGTTTGTTGAGGAGGTCAGATGCTGGTAAATATTTTTTACTTTTTGCATTAAAGGAGTTCATAAAAGCATTGTTCAGTTTAGTAAAAGTGAGGTGCAAGGGCATTAAGTGGCTGTATAGCATTATTAATTGTGTCACTGAATGCTGTAGTATTTCTATCATTCAACCCAAACTGTTCTTCATCATGGACAGAGATATGGCAGCACGAAGACCATCCTTATAGACAAGCAAATGACTGTAATACGTTTTTCTATTTGTGTGCAAAAAGCCAGTTTTTGCAAACAGATGTTTCCAGTCCACAGCCTTTACTTTTCAGCCAGCGCAGCTCAGGGGTGCACCTTGTGGCCGGGGGGTTAAAAGAAACTCTCCAAGATCTTAGAGGAGCACCCACAAGGTAATGTAGTCTGTCTTTGTAGTCTCTCCTACACACTCGGCCGCTTTCCTGACACCCCTCCCCCTGCAGGTTTTGCTCACCCACTTGTGGACGGAGACTATCCTGAAAGTTCTCCCAGGTTCAAAGCTCTTGTGTTTTTTTCTGTTTGTTTTGAAAACCTAAAATAAAAGAAATGTGGCCATTTTCGCTCTTTATGGGCATTTGTGTATGACAATATTTAAAAAAAAAAGTTGGTTCTACATGACATATAAACACCAAACAAAGCTCAACTGACACCTCAAGCGTCAACACAAACTGGGGGAACCTCCATACAAGGAGCTATTTGGCTGTATGACTATGTACCATTTCCTGTGCTTCCAGCATGAATCTGTGCCTCTCGCGTTCCAAGGGTTAAGGGCAAGATTATCGATTCCACTGCAGAGAGTAGTTAACTCAATATTCTGTTGCGAAATGAAACTGTACGACATGGCTTAGATCTGGATAATGTTATATTAAGAGTGAAGGATTAAGGTCAAAATCTGACCAGGGTTGGACAGAAAGCGTATGCAGTTGTGTCTTCCGCTACCTGCCCAGGCCCCGCCTCCTCCTCCACCCATGTTCTCTTCCTCTGGATGGAGGTCAGGGAGTGCTGAGAAACTTCCGGTCCCCTCATCCCTCCTCTGCTTCCTCCGGCCTGTGGCTGCTTACGGTGAATTATTCAGCAGAACAAAGTGCTCTGTGGCCGTGCTGCGGCCTGAAAGAACAGATAATAAGAAAATGAACATTCTCAGCATCTGATAAAGTCTGTTAGCGCTCTGCTCCTCGCCAGCAGCTTTATTTCAATGCTGACCAAAGTGTGCCAGTTTAATAGGCACACTTACCAACGCCCCAGTCCATCAATGGAAAGGAAGCATTATAGGACCACTGCACCCATTATTTGGGTGGTGGACTATTCTGAGCACTGCATGGTTGTGAAAGTAGAATAGTTACCCCTCAGTGTCACTGCAGGGTTGCAGGGAGGGGTTATAGCAGATTTTTTGAGAGATGAGGGAATGAGACCAGATGTGGTGAGATGAATGTGTAATATTAGTTATTGATTAGGACAGATTTGACCAGATGTATAAGAAGTAGATGGAACAGGTGGAATATCTGAATCAGAATCAGAAACTGTAGAACGACCTACAATCTGGAAATTTACGAGGCGCATTTTAAAGATCTTACAGCACTCAAAATCATGTAAACATTATAAAATAAAATACAGCCATGGAAAAAAAATAAGACGTCGCCTCATTTTTTTTCTGGTTATTGCTTCCGTAATTTGTGGAGTGTGTCTGTGTCAAATGTGCATGCCACTGTTGTTTTATACACTATTTACTCAAACTTGAAAGAAATGTTTAAAATAATACATATAAATAATTTATTGTACACTACCGGTCAAAAGTTTTAGAACACCCCAATTTTTCTGTTTTTTTTGTATTGAAATTAAAGCGGCTCAATGTCTCATTGTTCATTCTGCAGAAAGTTCTTCCCAACTATGTTACAGAAGTTCCCATAAGTGTGTGGCGGCACTTATAGGCTGCTCTGCTTTCACTCTTCTGTCCAGTTCATCCTAAAGCAGCTCAGTGGGGTTTAAGTCTGGAGA
>JBBIGA010000106.1:37850807-37863014 GCA_037576975.1 Alestes dentex | reverse complement strand
ACTCACGTACGCACACTCTCTCACATGCACACACACTCAAGCACACACACACTCACACACACTCACGTACACACACTCTGTCTCTCACATATATACACACACACACACTCACACACACGTACACACACTGTCTCTGACACACATACACACACGCTCACACACACACACACACACACACACACACTCACGTACACACACTCTCACACGCACACACACACACTCACGTACACACACTCTGTCTCTCACACATATACACACACTCACTCACACACACTCACACTAAAACTCTCTCACACACGCACACACACAAGCACACACACACTCACGTACACACACTCTGTCTCTCACACATATACACACACACACTCACGTACACACACTCACACACATAAACACACGCACACACTCACGTACACACTCTCACACACGCGCACACACACTCAAGCACACACACTCACGTACACACACTCTCACACATACACACACGCACACACTCGCATACACACTCTCACACACACGCACACACTCACTCACACACACACACTCATTCACACACACTCTCTCACACACTCACACACACACTCACGTACACACTCTCTCACACACTCTTGTCTTTCACACACACACACACTCTCACTCACACACACTCACGTACACACATTCTCACACACGCGCACACACTCGCACACACTCTCACACACACACACACACACACACACACACACTCACGTACACACTCTCATGCACACACACACGCGTGCACACTCACACACTCACATACACACACTCACACACAAGCACACACACTCACTCACGCACACACACTCTCTCACACATACACTCTCACGCTCACGCACACACACACATTCATGAACACACAATCTCTCACACACACATACACGTACACTCTCTCACACATACACACGCGCACACACACTCACACACATACATGCGCGCACACTCTCACGCGCACACACTCTCATGCACACTCACTCACTCACACACTCTCACGCGCACACACACTCACATGCACTCACTCACACATACACACGCACACACACACTCACTCACACATATACATACGCACACTCACGCACGCACACTCTCACTCACACGCACATACGCCCACACACTCCCACTCGCAGACACGCTCATGCACACACTCACCCACACGCACATACACATGCACACACACTCATACACAACTTGTTTCTCTGTAGGAGGTAGTGCTCCACCTACAGGACTTCTAATTGTGAGATTTACCCAGGTACACTTTTTTTCTTTAATTTTTTCTCAGAGTTCTCAAACCTTGCTATTCCTGTAGAGGGTTTTGTCAGAAGTCTTTAATACCACTGTGACCTTTCTAATGCTCTGAATGTGTTGATATGGCAGTTTTTAGCATTGGCATAACCGAGAGGAGCGATGTGAACAGGTGTTAATACACCTGGGTTAATAATGAGAAGCTTAATAGTGCCAAGCTTTACTGAGGTGTTCTCACATCTTCAGATACTGCTGGGTGTAGCACTTCTGAATAATCATTATTCTTGAAGTTATTATGCTAATGCCGCACAGGCCTGTCCCCTGCCTAGTTCTCCAGTTAGACAGGTTCTTTGTTTGGGAGTGACTCCATGGCAATGATTAACAGTTACACTGTGGAAAACCTAAACTTTTCAGTCTTGGATGATTTTCAGCCTTGATGAAGTTTTAACCTAGTTTTTTTCTCAGTAAGCAGGTTTCCTGACCAGAGGGTCTGTCTTTCTTTCTGTCTTACTGCTCTTCTTCTTTCCTCCCCTTCCCTGTTTCTCTATCTCTCTCATCTTACCTCACATCCTGGGATTTGTTGGGGAGCTTAATCCAGATTCCAAAAAGAAACCTTGAGGGTCTCAATGGGATCAATTTAAAAAGAACCTCTCCTCCCTACACTGCGATGCTCTCATCCACCTCCGTCTTCCAGTCCTCTCTTCTCTTCTTTTGGCCTCCTGGCTGAATGTGTCGTGCCCAGAACCAGCCAATCCCGGGCTGGTTTGGTCCGGGACCGGCCCTATTTCTCCTGGTTGGATGATGCTGCCCAGCTTGGGCTGGCTGTTCTGCAGGGCGTCTTTTCATTTACTGGCCCACTTCATCTCTTACCACCTCCTGGGAGGAGGCAAAAATGAAAATGAGGGGGTGGGAGAGAGAATTTTAAAGATGGATTAATCAACCAAAGTTGACTTGTTTTTGACCAGCTTTATTCAAATAGCATCCCTAAGGGAGTCTGCTGGGTAGTTTACTCCAAGACCATATTTGACTAATTAGGTTGTGTCCCCTCAGGTGAGCCAGCTAGTTAAATCCGTGTGTAGTTTCATGGGAAGAAGTACTCGAGACATTTACTGTGAGCGGTGTTTTAGCCTCGGGTGGGATGTTTTTTGTGGTCAAGTTTTGAGTGCTGGTGTTTGCTCATTCATTTTTTAAAAATCTGTTTTATCAGGTTCAGTCACCAGTTCTGTCTCTGTTTCCTACATGGCTCTTGATAAAAACATTGGTTGTAGTACCTTTACGTTATGTTGAGGTTCGATAATCTTAAGAACATCCCTCATACATAATGCTGACCCCAGCTTTTTGTGTATATAAGCATAGCGTATTTTGGACAGAGTATTTATTTGACTTTTATTTTAACTTGATGATGTTGTTGTCTTTGTGTCAGTGCGTCTGTGCAGTCGCAGTTTCCTCCAGGATCAATACAATTTACTGATTCTTATTTATAGAAGCATCCATTCAAAACATTTTTTTTCAGTAAAAGAGAAGTGGTTCTTATGTGGAAGCGCACCAAATAACCCGTCATGGTTCAATCTGGCGCCTTCTATGTTTAAGAATGTAATTAATGTTCTAATTCTCAATGGAGTGTTCATTTGTTCAGAAGTTATATGAGGTTGTCCAATGATGAGGACAGGATATTTAGGCCCAAGGTGGTAATTTGGTGGAAGAGAGTGTGTCTGTGTGTGTAAGGGAGAGAGGTGGAGGGAATGGATATCTCCTGAGGTTGTTCTTTTTGACAGGTAGTGCGATGCTAAAGGGAACCCTCAGGCTTGAATCTATTATTCACACAGAGTGCTGTAGATCCTCTTTCTTTCTCTCGCGTACACACACGCGCACAGAGGTGTAGAACTGAAAGCTGTCTGCTGTTAGCACTCTGAGAGCAAATGGACGGAGCAGAGCCCTTTTGTTAAGACATGAATCACCAGCCGCCCCACAAAGACCTACTAGCAGACACATTGTTCGATGCTGAGAGAAGCCTGGTCACTGTATCTGGACGAAAGGTGAACAGGATCAATGCGAGGTGCTGACTGTTTAACCACTTCAGCTGCGGGCTCATTATTTGGTTATTAATCTCAACGGTTATTATTCAGTCATTGCAATACATTATTCAGTTCTGCTACAGCACTACAGTGTGACGAGAGTAAGGAATATAATGGGAGTGGGAGAGAAATGAAAGTCCACATACAGACCCTTTAACTGGCTTAACTGATGGACATTTTGGTTTAATCTTGCTCCGTCCACAGCTCCACATCTGAGAATCGTTATTGCCGATGGTTTTACCCCATTTTTATTACTTATTTGTATTTTTGTTCACTTTTTTAAAATAACCGTTTGTGAATCTGATTCAGTCAGTGTCAAGATAATATTGCTCAAGTGTACAAGTCTATCTTTAGCCATTCACCTTTTTGAAATATTATTATGCGAACATGTACACACTTTAAATGGACTTTCTGTTATCTCACTTTCTTGGAAGCCTATTAAGATCAACACTGACCATGGAGAGAAAAATAAGGGCCAGGAGAAACAGACGAAGACAAATTCAGAAGAACTTTTATTTCCCTTAGGGAGTTTCCCTTACACTGGCTCCTCTACATTCCAAAAGCATCTGACTGTTACAGAGAAGGTAAAGAAGATTGGGAAATTTTCACAACCTTTTTTTTTTTTATCCAAAAAATATGCAGCAATGGACAGCAAATGTGTTTTGCTTTATATTCACTATAGTCAATTTGAATATGTACAAATAAACACGAATGCAACAAAAGGCACCATAAATCATTTTCAGAAAAGTTGTCAGTTTATTGTCAGAAGGTTCAGTAAACACTGGTTTGGTTCTTGACGTTCTGTTGATGCACCTCAGCTGTTGCATGGCTGCTGAAAACATAGCACACCTGATTTAACTTAATGAAGTATTGATTAGCTGGACCAAGTGTAAGATGCAAATACTGAGCTGCCTCGAGGGGAGTGTTGGAAATAATAACCCCAATAACACACCGACAAATTTTGTTTATGTCGTATAAATGTTTTTATTTATTTTCAGCTGGTCTAAGATGTGGCACAGTATTGTAGTTAGTTCACATGTGGCTCTCGTGTTAAAGTCCAAAAAGTGTAGCGCAACGAGTTTTGTCGGAAAGTAGAGTGCTAAAAATAAGCCACCATTTCATGCTAGGGAATGCTAGGCCTCTACAGCCAGGAGAAGGGGCTTGCTGAAGTTGGGAATAGGCTTAGTCTGAAACTGAGGTACAGTTTGTTCCAAACACACCTTGGAAGTACACATTCTTTTCTCTTGGTCAAGTGAATTATTATTATTATTATATTTGAAATACCTGTCCGACCTGGGTGGTCGGTGTAAAACTGTCGTGGAGGACCAAAACTCAGACGGTGCGGCCCTCAGCTCACACATTTTAATACTTTTAGATCTTTTCTTTCCTTTAGATCCATGAAGCGATAAACTTTCTAAACATGCCTCTTCACACCTGCAGTTACATATTAGATCCTTTCCATCATTAACTTTAATTGGTTGTTTTGTATTTGTGGTAGATTAGGCTCCAGTGGCGGAGTTTAATTTGGTGGTCGTTTGTGGGATCAGACCATTTTGTGAGGAAAAACTTGCCTCGGAATATTGGGCCTCCAGGTTCCTCGTGGTCACGTGTCTTATAATGATGACATCAGTGTGGCTCTCTAATTGAGGTTTAATGCCAGAGTATGAAGCTGAAGGGTGTAATTTCGCTCTCCTCCCCTGACGCCGCGCTGCTCTGGGCTAATTTAAGCCAGGGCACAGCTGTGTGTGATTTTAACCAAACTCCATCAGCTTTGTTTGTGTCTGTCACTAAATGAGCATTTTAAAAAGACAACAAAGACACCTGGTGGTTATTTTTATCAAGTCCTTTAACAGGGCTGCATTTCCTTAGTCTTTCTGCACCGGTATCTGAACGTTTCTTTAACGAACATCAGGCCTGAATCAGATAACTGTCTTCATTGTCTCAGCACTGTTTCATTACAGTATCTGAACTGAAACCCTGGTTATGCAAGTGAATCACAAAGAGAAAAAGTACATTTAAGGTGCTTACATAGCTACTGACCAGTCTGTGTTATAAAGAAAAGATAAATTGGATCATTCTTTACAAAAGTAACTCTTGCGCTATGGTCTGATTAATTGAGACCTTCAAGATTTACAGTTGAGATGTGAAAATGAACGTTATAAGTACCACATGTGTCGATATAGTTTGAAGGACTGGCAAGTGTTATGCTCCTTTGCAGGTCATGTGTTCTGGCAGAACAGAGATAAAGGAAGGCATAATTGAGGCCCTTCTCATTGATTGCACTCTTACAGATGTTCTTTAGACTTGTAAAGTCCTTACAAATCATTATTACCATTAAATAATTGATCACAGTAGTCACCAGATCTTTTACTTGATAGGTTCATTCACATACAGTACCATGATAAACACATGTCCAGTAAAAACACAGACTCCAAATCTAAATGTTTATTTGTTTTAATACAGTGTGTTTGAGCTTCTTATACATTATTCATAGATAGAAAGCCACTCAGCAATGCTTTATGAATTATCTATAAGCAGGCCTTAATAATAGACATATGTTTTTGGAAGAGCTAATTCTTCCCCTGGTTTCGCCTGGGACTCTGGCTCAATGAGGCCTAATGCTCTGATTCAAAAGTGCTGCTGATGAGATCAGCTGTCTAAAGGCCAGACAAATGGACCCAACATCGTTTAACAAACACTCAGCAAACCCCAAAGGTTGATACACTAATCAGCCATAACACCCTGCGTAGTATTGTGTAGATCCCCCTTGTGCCACCAAAGAGGTCTGATTTGTGGAGACATGGACTCCACAAGACCTCTGGAGGTGTGCTGTGGTGTCTGCATCAAGACATTAGCTGCAGAAGTTCTGAAGCGGGGACTACGTGGACCTGACTAGTTTGCCTATCTCTCAGATGCTCGGTCTGTTTGAGAACTGGGGAATTAGGAGGCCAAGTCACCACCTTGAACTCTTTGTCATCCCAAACTATTTCCTTCTGAACAACGCCATTATCCTTCTGAACAACGCCACCGCCATGAGGGTCTAGCATTGTCATTGAAGGGGTGTAGTTGATCTGTTCAATGTGTGGTAGTAGCCTAGTAGTTAAAACACTTGAGTGTGAACCTGATGACCACAAAGTTGCAGGTTCAAACCCCCCCTATTTTCTACCATTGTGTCCTTGTGCGAAACACTTAACCCTCGGTGTCTCCAGGGGGACTGTCCCTGTAAGTAATGAATGTAAGTCGCTCTGGATAGGTCACTTTACATGTCCAAATAACATCCTGAAAATAATGCAGGACCCAAGTTTTCCCAGCAGAATGTTGCCCGGAGCATCACACTGCATCTGCTGGCTTGCCTTCTTCCCATAGTGCATCCTGGAGACATCTCCTCCAAAGGTAAACAAAACACACATGACTGTCCACATGATTTAAGGAAAAAAAAAGGCATTTATCAGACCAGGCCATCCTTTCCATTGCTCCGTGCTCCAGTTCTGATGTTCACAGGGGCTTTCGGTGAATAACAAGGTCGGAATGGGCACTCTGACTGCAACGCAGCCCCATACACAGCAAACTGTGATGCACTGGCCTCTGAGATCTTTCTGTAATAGCCAGCATGAACTTTTGTAGATGCTCTGAGCCGGTCATCCAACTGTCACCTGTTGGAGATCTTTGTTTGTCCATGCTTCCTGCTTTCAACACATCAACTGACTGTTCATCTCATGACAGGTGCCACTGTAAAGAGAAAATTACATTCAGTTTTTAGTGAGTTTAATGTTGTGGCTGTTTAGTGTTGGTTGCACAGTTTGAGAAGTTCATGCTCTACACTGATTGTTGAGAGACTGTTTGGTTCTGTCCCTTCTGAAAACAGTGTCAATGTCCTCCTGTTAAAAATAGTATGGCATTTGGGAGACGCCCTTATCAAGAGCGACTTATTACTTAGTAATGACTTATGATCATTAGTTACCAGGACAGTCCCCCTGGAGACACTGAGGGTTAAGTGTCTTGCTCAAGGACAAAATGAACCTGCAACTTTGCATTATTCTAGAGTATTATCCACTCATTAAGTGTGTGCTAAAATATTTTCCTCCTTCTCACATTCTAGAACTCCCAGCTCCCCAAATCTCACACACTTGGATTAGTGGTTCCTCCTCTGGAACAATAAAAAGGCAACTGTTAGTGTTAAGTCTTTTCTGGAGAATATGTTTCATTTTGGTACGCTAGTTTAAATGG
The DNA here is from genome assembly GCA_037576975.1 of Alestes dentex. NCBI lineage: Eukaryota > Metazoa > Chordata > Actinopteri > Characiformes > Alestidae > Alestes > Alestes dentex. The sequence goes on along the minus strand of JBBIGA010000106.1, from coordinate 37,855,452 downwards.
ATGTGTTCTGAGAACATCATGTTGAACTTGTGTACACACACACACACACACACGCAGGAATCTGGGGGTGCTTTAAAGCTGGTAAATACAGAAAGTCTTCTCTAAATCATCTTTTTGCTTAAAAGCATCATTTATTCATTCAAGAGACCAAGAGGTAGGTGTGTGTGTGTGTGTGTGTGTGTGTGTGTGTGTGTGTGTGTGTGTGTGTGTGTGTGTGTGTGTGTGTGTGTGTGGCAAAACAGCAGCATGGCTTTGCATGCAGAGTGTTCGAATGTGCCTGTAGGTGTCTGCGAACAAATGTCAGAGTGTTACTAAATGCATGTTTGTGTCTGTGTGTGTGTGTGCGCGTGCGCGCATGAGTGTGTGGTGTTCTGCCTTCTTCTGAATGAATGAATAGAGGTGTCTGATTGCATTAACCCTGCTGTCTGAATTGATGCTCACAGGGGCTGAAGATGTAGCTTTAGTTCTGCTGAGTGAGCGGGCGAACAAACACTTCTCTCTCTCTTAGGAGGAGCTCTAACAGAGGTGGTCTGTGTGCTGTGTGGATCAGCCATGTCAAATGAATAATTCACCCAAAGACACATGAAGTAGGCCGAGCCCCTGGCTTTGGTTGTTATATAAACTCTATATAATGCCTCATTTATCTGAATGTCAGATGCCCTTAACAAACTGAACTCTAAACAGAGGGCATCTTCATCATGTGGCCAGAATGAACACACTGATAAGTCAAAGCTTACGTATAAACAATAGGTAGTCTTTTAAAGATTAAAGAAACAACTTTGACCTTATACCTACAGATACATACACACATCAGTCAGTCACAACATCCGAACCAGTGGCACCTCGGTAAAGGCTCATTGATGCCCATGGAGAGCAAAGGACCCCTAGAAGAGCAACTGATAGCACAAATTGCTGAAAACGTTCCTGCTGGCTGTGATTGAAAGGTGTCAGAACATACAGTGCATCACAGTTTGCTGTGTATGGAGCTGCATAGCCGCACACCAGTCCGAGTGCCCATGCCAACCTCTGTCCACCGCTGAAAGTGCCTTCAGCGAGCATCTGAACTGGACCATGGAGCAAAGGAAGAAGGTGTCCTGGTCTGATGAAAGTTTTCCTTCATGGCTGGATGTGTGTTGCTTACCAGGTGAAGAGGTGGCACCAGGATGCACTGTGGGGAGGGAAGGCAAGCCATTGGAGGCAGTGTGGTGCTCTGGGTGACATTCTGCTGGGAAACCTGTAACGACAGTCAGGCTTAGCCTGCACCACCCAATTACTGTAACAAACATAACTAATGGTAACTAACGGTATTGGCTTTTACGTTATTGTAACAAAACCAGGCATGGCTGACATGAAGATAGTCTTATTTAGGCTGAGAAGTGATGAGGGATATTTATTATTTAGGTGTTACACATGTCTCAGTTTACCTTGAACACAGATCATCTCTGTTGTGGGCTTTTCTGTGTAGGTGAACTGATTGTTGTGATTTGTAGCATTTCAAACCCGTGTTGCCACGGAGTTGGCAGTGTGCCCTCTGGTGGTCCATATATGGTTGAAGGATCTATATTCTACCTCTCCAGTGCCGCTAATTAGTGTGATCTAATGTTGTATTCTTAGTGTGATTATTATTATTAGTGTGATTGTGGCTTAAGGGCAAAAGTGTGAGTCCTCTGTTCTTAAGTCAGAAGTGTTGGCACCCATCTTGTTGTGAATAAGTATTGGTACCCCTGTCTTTGTGACCAGTATTTTTACATTAACTCTCACCTACCTATGAAACCATAGTAGCCATCGAGCAACAGCTCTGCAACCACTTAGAACATCATAGCAACCACTACAGTGACCATCGCAACTACACAATCACACTTCACGTGCAGTCTAGTTTTTAATTGTCATTTATTTGCTTGTCGGTATAACCAATACCAGTATATCTGCAATTATCTCATTTTGGCTGAAAACATTGGTAAACCACTGTATCTGTTGGACTCTAGTTTTGACGGGTTGTGAAGACCAAGGCAATACCTTCAGCTTTTGTCTTTTGAAGTAGTCCGTTGTAGATTTCAGTGTGTGTTACGATCATTGCAGAACCCACCCTCCTTTCATCTTCAGCCTTTTGCAGAGGGTGTGCATTTGCTTTTAGAATTTGTGGGCATTTAACTCAATCTATTATTCCCTCTACCAGTGAAATGAGATCATATCATAGGGTGCGTAATGATGGGAGTGTCTGGCTTTGTTTTTTTACTTGTAAGTGAAACCAGTAGAAGAAATGAAATTATGCATCAAGTGTACTGCTAATTAATCACATAGGATTATTCGGGGTAATTTTTGGTATTTTACTAATTTTTTATTTTCAGTGAAAAAATTGTGTTGAGTAATGATGATGGTCCAAATCGATTAAAGCCTATTACACGCTACTTATTACAGGAGTTTAGACTGTAGAGCATCAGTATGTCATTGTTTGCTGTAATGGCTGCTTTTGTGCATGAACGTAGTGTACACTGGAAATGAAAACATCTGGTACAGTTTCATGGAAAAGATCAGATATGTCACGTTTGACTGCCGAATGGAAGAGGGAAGACTGTATTGAAACACCTGTTGTTCAGCGTGGCCCAATGAAAGGACAGTAATTCGTCAGTAATCCTGATGTTGATTGAGCGCTGGTGACTGTGTGTTCAATATGTATTGTGGAGCAGTGAGTGCAGGATCCAGCTGTATTTTTCCTCTGTTTACTGTCGCTGGGAGACTGAGAGAGTGATACATCCCTTTGCAGCATCACGCTCTCAGGAGAAATGTGAACTCCCTCTCCTGCCATTGACCTCATTATAAAAATAGACAGCTGTTTCAGTCACTGTTTTGCCCTCAGTCGTGTTGCGCTCTACACTCTAACTTCACTGTCGAGTTATATTCCAAATATCCGTAAGAAACTTCACAAATGCTTTTAGTCAAAACTATAATAAACGTCTTTATTAAGATTTAGGGATAATGCCACTTTCCATTGATAATGCTGGCTGAACATTGGAGTACAGCTTTGCTCTCCCTATTTTATTTACATAGTATTTATTACATAAAGATGATATGATCATACTTGTGTTCAGTAATCTTAAATATACTTTAAGTGGGTTCTGATATTGTGCAAAAATGGACAAAAGTTGGATTTTCAAGTGTCACAACCACTGGTCCTCTCATTTGAAGAGAAGTTGATGCCATAGCCATCCAAGGTCCAAGAAATGCATTGTTGGTCTTGCTCTCTTGGTGGCCTTCTCGTCCATCCCCTATGGCCATGTTAGCCTGTGCAGACATCTGTTAGCTGACTTGCTAAGCTATCCAATGACCTTGTTCTAACTGCAGTTTGAGAGATGTGATGTTTCAAATGACTCGGCGGAAGCAAGCGCTTGTCTTCGCCCTCTCAGCGTTGAAATATTCGTTTTGTGCATAATTTCTGGTTTAATACTTGGTTACTTGTCTGTCTGGGCTGAAGATAAATTTCAGTGGGAGACACGTGGTGGTGAACCAGGACATCGCTATCAAGTCGGTCGGGTTAGGTTTTCATCACATGGCTAAACAGTGGTGAGAAAATTAAACTCAAACAAGACTGTAAAAAATAAAAGACCACAATAACTAAAGCGGCTCTGATAGAAAAACGTTTCGCTGGTTCGACTCCATGGACACGGTGTTGGGACGACCGGTCATAAACTATGTGGAGAGAATTGAGTCAGAAACTCCGTTACCGGACTGAGGTGCACTTTAAAATCAAAGCGTGCTGCAATTTCTGTCCCACCGCTCTACGGTTTAGGTACAGCAGGGTTCCTGTATACCTGTGGAAAAGTGCCTTGGTTCCACTATCCTTGAGCTTCATGTCAGAACAGAAGGTAATATTACAGTTCCACAGTTTCAGAAAACTCAAGCACGCCTGTTTAAGATTACTTAACAACTGGTTTGTGGAAGGTGTGATTATTCATTATTCAGACATGATGTTTGCAAGATGTGAGACTAATTAATTACTTGATTGCTGCAGTAGACTTGTTGTGTTCAGGTTTAAAATGATGAAAAAGTTGCATAAATGTCCTTTTTCTGTCAAGCAGGTTGCAGCAGGCAGCACTTTTAAGGCTTAATTCGCTCGGTTTGGATCTGTTTTATGTTTACACACTTCCCTGTTCATTTAGTGATAATTTGAGAGTGATTGAGATGGCAGTGGAAAATGATAAGTACTCTCAATCAATACACGATGTGTGAACACTCGTGCTGTGGATCATGCGGCCTCATAAATAGCTCTCCCAGCGAAATGACGGGGAGAAATTCCTCATTAAAGCCCCAAGGTTGAGCTGCTTAATTTAACAGCTTTGCTGTTGGTTACTGCAGTAATTACAGTGTGACTTCTCTTTGATCTCACCAGACAATGTTTCCCAGATTCTCCAACTCCTCAGAGATGGAAGAACAGCTGCCAAATTGGAGATCTCCCTCTTTAGCTCTCTTTCTCTGTGTGTCTGTCTCTTTCTGTATGTCTCTCTTTCTGTATGTCTCTCTCTCTGTATGTCTCTCTCTGTCTCTCTCTCTCTGTTTCTCTGTCTCTCTCTCTCTGTCTCTCTCTCTCTCTCTCTGTCTCTCTGTCTCTCTCTCTCTCTGTCTCTCTATCTCTGTCTCTCTCTCTGTT
>JBBIGA010000106.1:37805519-37815780 GCA_037576975.1 Alestes dentex | reverse complement strand
TGTGTGTGTGTGTGTGTGTGTGTGTGTGTGTGTGTGTGTGTGTGTGTGTGTGTGTGTGTGTGTGTGTGTGTGTAACCTTCTCAGTGATCTCAGCAATGTCCTCCCTGTGCTCCCAGCAGGGGAACATGTTGGTGAAGGTCAGAGGCTCCAGGCCAGCGTGGATCAGGTAGGCTTTTGGAGGCTTCTTCTCATTTTTCTCTGTGTTAACAAACATACGCAGAAGTCAAACTTTCATCAAGGGATTTCATTAACGCCAATAACTGCCCCTCACTCAAGTCTATTTTTAACTGTCCTTTTATTCAAAGGTATTGATGTGTAAATATGGTGCATCATTTTAGAATATCATCTTTTTTAAAGGGCTCTCTCTGTAAGGTGGAAGACATGTTTGGAATTACTACTAATGGAATAAAACACACACACAGCTAAAAACAGATACTGCCTCAAAATTTGTCTTACTCCATCTCAATTATGAGCATGTGTATATGGGGGGAAAAAGCAAACGATGTCCCTCACAGTAGTTATGGTGGACACAGTAGTTCTTTTAACTACAATGAATCTTAAACTACATGCACTACAAAGACCGAAATTAAATGACAAATAAAAGAGCTCTGAACTGGTGATCACCTTGACAGTACTGGAGCACAGTTTCCATGGCACACTTCCTGTCCGAGTCCCAGCGGATTCGGGCTGAGCCTGTGTTCTCGCTGTCCTGAGGCCACCAGCCCTGCCACAGGTACACCTCGTGGTGATTATCCACCAAAAACAGAGCTAGAAAAGAAAACAGCAGAGATAACATCACTGCCCCGCCACACGTACATCAACACTCTGCCAAGTTTGGTGAGAGAAACTGCACCAGAATGGACGTCTGTAGGATGCAGAGACATTAGGGTGGTAATTCAAGCTACAACTGTCTTACAGCATAAAGTTAGAGGAGAGACACAAAATATGCAATCACTGCCCTGCAACAGGTGAAAAGTGTGTCCGCTAATCATAACTGTTCCTGTTGTTTTGTCTGAAAGCTCATCAGAGGCAGGAGAGTTAAAACAGAGCTGGAGTGGTGGAGTGGTGTTACCTGGCTGATTGGCGACGTACAGATCCTCCTGATGGAAAGGCATGGAGTTCACCATTTCAGGGTCTCTGGATGGACAGATGAGCTCCACAGCAGTAAACTCCCCTGAAGAGCTGCTCAGGTGGTACAGCCGTGGAGTGAAGTTAAACTTTCCAAGGTCTAAAACACAGTGAGACGGTCACTTACATGCATGCGCTCACAACCAAAACTTTTTTTTTTTTTCCTTTTTCATTTTACATACCATGGATCATGCAGTCGTATGCCTTTCTGTCCCGCCTGCCAAGCGCTTCCCAGAAGCCCACAGGTTCTGTCCCTTCATCACACTCCTGGATGGTCACTTTACTGCTGCTATGAAGCCCCGCCTCCAGTGGACACCTGAAAATACAGTGCCATCATGAGCAACTGTACATGTAGGAGTTTAAAAAAAAAAAAAGCCATTTTAATAGTGCGGTTGTACTTGTTAATATGTATGTGAGTTTGTGTTCACTCACTGCTCTTTTATCTTGTTAGCAGCGGTGCGGGCCACGTCACGCGTGTGCGCCTGGGCCTTGCAGCCGTGCCACAGGAACATGCTGGCTTTGGGGATGTTCAGCAGAACCATGGAGGTCCGAGAGCGAAGGCTGCTGCAGTGGCACACAACCTCCAGCAGGTGGGCCTCTACTGGCCTCTCTCCTCGAACGCAGTACAGATGCCAGTCACCTACAGCAAAGCACACCCACAGGACTTATGAGCAAGACAATGATATGAGGAAAAAAAAAGTGGTTAGTATCACTTAGTGTAGTATCACAAGAATCCATAAGAACACTGTATTGACTTACACACTTATAGTGTTGAAAACCACTGAATGTGTATATACACTTCTATATATACCTATACATATACTGTACTGACTCTATAGTCAGTGAGCATAAAATGAGAAGACTCCCAAAAGAGACTGTGCAGCCTTGCAAAGGCTTATTGTCATAATCCAGGCCATCATCATGGGTAAATAAAAGAGTCCAAACATCCCAGCCCAAGTTTAAACAAGGGCATTCCAGTGTTGATCAGGTCTGAGCTTGTTTTGTGAAGCGGCACATGCACAGGACAGCTCTGTTTCTGTCTCTCTCTCTGTCTCTAAATATACATGCACCCACACACAAAAAACTGAACATTATAGTATCAGTCCCAGCCAGAGCTTTCCTGTTTTTGTGTCACTGATAAGCTTTGACTGACAAGTAGGAAATTTGACCTTGACATGCTGTGTCAAAGCATTTTTTTCCATGAAAACACGCAGTTATGCTGATGCTCCACCATCATCACTGCCAATCATAATAAACTGATGAGCCCAAACACTGTGATCACTAGACTGTTGCCGGGGAGAAAATGAGACATGAGTGCATGTTTTGTAACCTAATTCCAGCGTGCACTAAGGATATGGCAGTGTACTAATAAATGAGTTTGAAGGACAGATTGTCTAGTAACAATCAAACAAAGAGAGAAAAAGTGTGACATACTCTGAGCATTCTCCTCCTCTTCTTCCCTCTTTCCTGCATGGATGATCATCCCTCCATTAAAACACTGCAAGAAACAGGGGGGCTCCTTTCCCTGCTGCACCTGAACCTGAAACCAACACATACATGCATGAATACATACACACTCTCTCACACTCACACTCACACTCACACTCACACTCACACTCACACTCACACTCACTAGTAAAAACAATGGCCTCTTTCCAAGTCCGTCTTGTTGACTAATCAAAAAGCTTTTGGTCCTGCCATCGAGCAGCTCGGGTACGGGTTGCTTTATTGTAGCAGAAAAGCATTTGTTCATGGTATGGCGCGGTTCCTTGTGCAAGGGGAAAAGTGCCATAATTAAGTTTCCAGCTCCAGAAAACAGCGGTGTGGATTACCTGAGCTCCTCTCTCCTCGTCCAGCTCCACAGTCATCAGAGCTGATGTTCCCTTCTCACTCACAGTGGAATTACGGCCCTGCCAGAAGAAATACGCACACTTTTCCTTCCCTGGGCCTATAACTCGCTGTGCATTCAGCCTCTTCCCAACTGAACATGGGAGGACACACAAACACACACAAGCGCACCAAAAAAAAAAAACAAACACAAAAATGTAAAAACAATTTAAACTGAGGCACTCCAGATTCATGATTTATTAAATCATTCCCAAAAACAAATACTACTGAGATCAAAGTTCAATGTGCATGCGTACAAACACACCCACATTAAAGGGAAATGACAGACAGCCCACCTGCTGTGCTGACCATGTACTTCCATTTAACCACGTATGTGTCTCCCTCATGGAACTGCCCTATGCTCTGTTTAGGCAGGCGACTGCGGCAGGAAAAACACATTCAGTTCCACTCTTTATTCAAACCCATTCTTTTAGAGCAAGTCAAAGAAAAAACATACACACATTAATTTAACTGATCATTTGAATCACTGAAGAAATGCGACTGCCGCAAGCTTTGCGAACACAGACAAAAAAACTGCAAACAAATTAACGTGTATGAAATCAGATGCACTGAAAAAGCTGTGTACCTGTAGTCAAACTCCAAAATATGCCACACATCCACAGACAGAGTGCTTATCTCAAAGCCCCGCCCTTCCTCTCCTTCCACCAATCCATAACCACGACCCACATCCCCTCCATCTAGAACGGTCCGAACAGGGGCCTGCGACACTGGCAGCATCAGAGAGGTGTCATACGGCCGGGACTCCCCACTCTGCAGCTCCTGTAGGATACATTTGAAACAAATAAACAATACGTTGTATTTTATACTGTTTTGTGAAATGTTTTGCTTTAAAAGGTGTATTTTCACCTTTTTGCTTCCGACAAGCACTTTTAAAAATAATTTGTTAATCCCCCCCACCCAACTTATCCCCCCGTTTAGACGTCATGTTGACTGCTGCTGGATGCTGCTTCGCAAGAAATATTTCGCAATCACATTTTAGTATTGCGAGATCTCACCCCACCCCTAATATTTAATATATATTTTTAACCCATGACTGTGACAAAATGATACCTGATTTTTAAGAAAGTTCAACAATCCCCACATTCATCTAATCATAGCTCACTAATAATTATCAGTACAACCAGTCACCAGCAGATTAACTAGGTAAGAGTTCAGAAAATAAAGATGCAGCTTGGTTACTGGAGTTCATTTCTGCAGCACCTTGTTTTCAATGGCGTGTATGTTGTCGTCGTTCTTTGAAGCCTTCTTGGAATCATTCCAGTCTAGAAACTTCTCCTTAAACAGCGTGGTCTCGTTATGCTGGGTCAGCCTCCCAAACACGGCCCAATCAGGCCGGCCCTGGCCCTTCCTGAGAGAGAGAGAGAGAACGAGAGAGAGCATGACAAATACTGGATATGCAGTGTTGAAAACCTCCAGGTCTTGTTAACAAATAGTGTACTGATGTCACATGGTTCCAAAACAGATCTGATATGTGACCTGAACCTTCTCATCTGTGCAGGTCTGAGGGAGAGTCGAGTTCTGTTTGCATGTATGACCTTGTGTTTCTATCTTTGGTGAGAGGGTCATGCATACCGTAAGCCTACTGTTTATGAACTGTGAGATTTCTGGCTGAGATCCTGACAGCAGTAATGAGTTCAGCACTGAGAACACGGTCTTATGACAACAACGAAGTCAAAGCACACCTACACCAACAGAATCACATTTCTGAAAGCCCTCTGACGCCAAAACAAGACTAATAACACTAATAATCTATACTATACAACAATGATAAATAATGGATCAGTGACAGAATGAGTGTGTGTGTTTCCCCAGTCCTGATGTGGGAGTACCTGGGTATAAGGGAGTTGCACTCTCCCGGGTCGAGTGGGTTGATATCGCAGGTTGTGTAGTCGAAGGTGCCGTTCCAGAGGTGCTTTGCCAGCTGAAATGCCACTTTCCTCTGTGCTAACGTCACCTCTTTACCATGCCACACATACACTTCACTGCCAAAATCAAACACCAGCACCTGTATGGGGACACATACATATGATACATATGTTGTCTTGGTTTGAAAATAAATCCCTCGGGTCTAAATCGATGATTTTAGAGATGAAGAGAAAATCATTCTTAAATTATTTATGTATCAATCTATCGGGCCAGTCATCATATTTATTGGTTCAGTCATTTACATTTACGGCATTTAGCAGATGCTTTTATCCAAAGTGACTTCCATTTCCTCACTACATGGGACAGTCTCCCTGGAGCAACTTGGGGTTAAGGGTCTTGCTCAGGAGCCCAGTGGTGGTTTGCTGATGGTAGGATTCGAACCCATGACCTCTTGGTCCAGAGGCAGGTATCCTACCATCATATCCATTGGTCCAGTCATCATATCTATTGGTCCAGTAATCATATCTATTGGTCCAGTAATCATATCAATTGGTCCACTTGTTATAACTATTGGTCATCATGAAATGTTAACACATGAGGCAAGTAGTGTTTCTAATTGGTGTTGATAAATCAATAAATAAACAGCCACTCAAGAGTTTAGAATATTACAAAACTATAAAGCTGAAAAGTCTATAATATGACTGGAATATGCTAGATCTGCGCAACTTACTCCTTACTATAATTATAAAGACATTAGGACACTAAAGTGAGTGAGAAAGCTGTAAAACATCTTTCTCACTCACACAAACATTTTTAAAATAAAAAAAACGAATTAATTCATCATATTGCCTGGGTTGTGCTGAAACATGAACAACATAAGACACTATATTGCCCATTTCTAAATATTTTAAATAAACATTTGTTTGTATTTTAGTTTTAACATAGTGATGCAGTAATACGCTGCAAGCTTTAAGGTTGCAAACACGCTGCAAGCTTAAAGGTGTAGTCTGAATCAAGACATACTAAATGTCCCCATAATAACATGTTTAAAGCCCATTTTATTATCAGTCATTACTGTAGACTTGAGGGACGCTGTCTGCAGGGATAGCGACAGGCTGCTCAAATCATATTTACTGGTGATTTATTTCTAATTGAATGACTGAAAACGTCCCTTGTGTGGTTTCTACAGACGTGTAGGAGTTTTAAAGAGTAACAGAGAAATAGTGAGCACTCAGAATAGTGGGAGAAATCCCATTACAATTTCTGAAAAGTAATGAGTGATTCATAATGGATTACTTTTTTGAGTAACTACCCTGATAACTGCAGTAAATTATTTATTATTTGTTGTTTTCGAGATACTTGAAAGTTTGAATAAAACATCTACACTCAATTCTATGCTGTTGATGATCCTTAAACTTGGAACGTATAAATGATTGTATCTAAAATAAAGAATTAGCATGAGGGCTAATTCTCGACAGTATTGTCGGCGTGGGCTGACCTCTGTAGGGCTGAGCATGGTGCAGCGGGGAACTCTTCCCCAGTAGTCATCATCAGGCACCAACTTGTCCTCCTGCAGCCTGTACACACAGTTTGTCTCCACTATCGCGGTCTCGTAGAACTCGTCCTCTTCTGGAGTCCCTGCAGCTGTGGCACAGAGAGAACATTCATTAAATACCAAATAATGTTCTCAGATCAGCATTTACTACTCATATTCTGATAAAAAAAAAAGGGAGCGGCATCTGCATTAAGGTCCTACATCTTCAGATAAGTGACATACAACTCAACGGTACATCAGAATATTATGACATCGATTATACTATCTTCATGGCAACCTGTGAACAACTAGATATCCGCTACCAGCAAAATGTTTTTGCACACCACACATATTTACCACTTATCTACTTATTTCATAAAGTAGAGATTTTTATACTTGTTATTAACTGAAAAAGTTGTTGAGTGAACAACATGGAAAGAATCTGTAACAGTGCATGTCTGACATCCTATTAACTGGTTGTGCGGTGATGCAGAGTCAAATTCTGTAAAGTAAAGGATAAAGGGACCATTCTGTTATACGTGAACACAGCACACAGTGTGAACAGCACAAAATTCATCCTCGGCATTTAACCCCTTTTAACCCATTCACCAAGTGCAGCAGCAGGCGGCCAGGACCACAGCGCCCGGGGAGCAGTGTGGACAGTACCGTACTCAAGGGAACCTCAGAGGTGCAACTGGCAGTCTTGGGATTGGAACCTACAACTTTCTGAACACAGGGTGATTTAGACTGTAATTTAACTTTAAATGCACTTCTTAACTGGTTCTTCACTTAATAGCTCATCGAATATCTAAAAGTTGTCTTGTGATCCACATTATAATCAATTACATTAGGTGGCTTTTTATAGGTACGATACTTTCTGGCTAATAAAGGCACTCAAATGGTGAATGCTGTGCATTTTAAGTAAATATTCAGTGAGTAACACGCCAATGCACAAAATCACAGTGTGTGCCGAAACCTGACTGGTAGTGTAGATGTCAAGGTAGCGTTTTAATCAAATAATCTGTGAGACAGCAATGCATTCAGAGGTTAACTTGAATGCAGCTAAAGCACATAGAAAGTTTCGATGGAAAGAAAAAAGCAGCTTGCTTGCCTTGATAGCTTGCTTGCCCTCCCAGAACCTTCCAGAATTCTTTGGCCGCATAGCTGTGCGTGTTGATGCCCTCCTCTATAGTCTGCACGTAGGAGGCTCTGCAGCCCAGGTCATGCTTGGTCTGTATGAAGGTTGCCAACTCTGCAGCCTGTAGGAAGATAGAGCAGTTTAAAAACACTTTAATTCTCTAAAACTACTGTTTCTACACAAGCCGCCATTCCTCACACACAACCCAGACCATGTTATATGGGCTAATATCGAAAACATAGCATTACTGCCAGATTTTAACAGTAATTCAGTTTAAGCTGTGCCATCACTGACCATGAGTGTTGAGAGTTATTCCTGTGTTCCTGCTGTTTATGGTTCTTTAAGAAAGTTTATTGATTCTGAATGTAGGTCAAATACATCTTCATAGAGGGTTCATTGACCTCTCTAGTGTCGAACAGACTGTTATAGTCTTTGTGACAGATGTTCAGTTCTTGACATGTTTCCTCTCTTTTACAACTGGCTTCCTGTTTCCGGTTTTTGACGTGAAAAACATCCCTGCGGTCTATTTTGCTGACTTCCTGCACGTGGAGGGCTCGGCGACCACAAATGCAAATATAGCCCATTTAAAAGATGCAGGACAACAAGTGATGTATGTTTTGACCTGATAACCATGCTGTTGGCCTTTTAAATCAGTCTGTAGTGTCGTGACACGTCAGCTCCCTTCACTGCAGCATTACGGCTGACGAGGGCTTCTGTCGGCTCACTGTATGTGATCCTGTACTGGAATGTTGTATTGTTTGCTTTTGTGTTTTTTCTTGCAATCTCTCTTCTTTCGCACTCTGTGTAGTCCTGTCCTGCGTTAATGTCACCCCGTGCTGTTCATTACTTTGTGATGCACCATGGTCCTGAAGCAACGCTGTTTTCTTTTTGTGTGTGTAGATGGTCAAAATGAAAATATACACCTGGTTGATTTTGTTTACACAATAATAATAATAATAATAGTACCACTACTACTACTGCTACTACTACTACTGCTAATACTTCTACTACTAATAATAATAAAAGAATGCACTAATATATGTCCTGCTTTATCCAAGCTTTGTATCTCTCTCCTGCTAAAACCATCACTAATGCGATTGTCTTACTTTAATTAGGATGGACACATGTAAAAGAAATCTGGGCATTTTGGTGCTGTTTTAATGGCTCCTTCATTTAAATACGATGTCCCTGTGGTGTGAAAACTTTGTAACTATTTTGCTTTTAATTTTAAAAAAAGTATTCGACCCCACCATTTGCCCTTAACATTTCATGACAAATCAACCATCTGAAGTGAAAGAAAACGTGCAAAAAGACAAACACTGTAAACATTTTCTTTGTACACATTTTTCTGACTGCAATATATAGCATTGGTGTGTCTGTCTCTCTCAAATGTGTGTGTGTGTGTGTCTTAGAAAACACTCACTTTGGCCTTCTCAATAACATTTGCAAACTCTCCTGTCCAGATGAAGCAGTGATGGGGAGTGACCAGCAGAAAGCAATCGCCACTGTTCAAGGAAGACGCTCTGGGCTCGACCAGCCTGGTCTGGACGTGCCGCCGACCTAGTTTATAAATCAAAAAAATGATCAATTTCCCTTCCTACTTCATTTCTTTCAGTATAAGAACAGCAGAATAAGAACATCATGGACAGTCAGTCACAGCTGGCAGGGAAACACAACTGGGGAAAACAGCACACACACCAAACCTTATGAGGACGAGCCTTCCACCTTCACCATAAATCCACTTACATTAACAGCACCCATAACAAAAACAACTTGTCCTCATAGCGTAAAGTAAACTCCTTGACGCAATAAACTTTCCAACACAAAGACCGTACCAAGAGCCTAATAAGTACACATGCAAGATGGAATCCTGAATCACTCTATATTTTACATATGACTGTCATCTCCGCACATAGTTCTTTTATCAGGAACTCTAGTGTGGTATCTGATGACCAAACAAGGTTATATAAACTTTTATTTCTCTTCTCCATGTATACAGAAGTGTTTAGAGTGGTTACAGTAATCATATCTAACTCATCGTAGTTATATGTGCTTGTAAGTAGTGAAATAGTTGAAACAGTCGTGCATATAAGGGTTCAAATATAATAAAGTATCTAAAAAAGTCTAAAAATGCCTTTTGGTGTCAGGTGTTTAGTATTTATAATAATCAAACATACATTATTATTGCTACAGTTAATAAAATGACCAATACGACAAGTCATTTCGTATTTAGCATAAATAGAAAACAAATGTATAGACTTACGCCAATTAACTGAATGACAGTTTTTATACAGTTTATACATATGTATGTGAGTGTGTATTTTTTGTACATGACTAAATTACATAGTCCACACACACATTATACACACATTTCCAGTGTAGTATACAGCAAAATTATACACATGTTGAAATGAATAAATGATCAGTTTACTGGCTGCCTCACTGACCTTTGACCTGCAGGAGCATGGTGCTCTTATAGGGCATGGCACTGCTGTGGGAGCTCTGCTCGGTGATGTTGACACTGCGAAGACTCACACTGCTGAAGTTCTCCTTACTCGCCAAGCCTGCCAGAGCCACCGCGGAGAAACCACTGCTCTTACCCACTGAGAGAGAGAGAGAGACAGAGAGAGACAGAGAGAGAGACAGAGAGAGAGAGACAGAGAGAGAGAGAGAGAGACAGAGAGAGA
>JBBIGA010000106.1:37788135-37805419 GCA_037576975.1 Alestes dentex | reverse complement strand
AGAGAGAGAGAAAGGGAGAGAGGGAGAGAGAGAGAGAGAGACAGAGAGAGAGAGAGAGAGACAGAGACAGAGAGACAGAGACAGAGAGAGCGAGAGAGAGACAGAGAGAGCGAGAGAGAGAGACAGAGAGAGACAGAGAGAGAGCGAGAGAGAGAGCGTGAGAGAGAGACAGAGACAGAGCGAGAGCGAGAGCGAGAGACAGAGAGAGACAGAGAGAGCGAGAGAGCGAGAGCGAGAGAGAGAGCGAGAGAGCGAGAGAGCGAGAGAGCGAGAGAGCGAGAGAGCGAGAGAGGTGTTATGTGGCCTTACGTAGCAGCGATGACCACTTCCTCTGGCGTGACCGGCTGCGTGCGGTAGCGATCCTGGCCGCGTCTCAGTCTGCGTGCCAAAGCAGAGCTATGACTTTGTGGCTTTAAAGCTGCACCATTCACACTCTTCTCCAGCTCCTGAGACACAGGGAGACTTCCCATGAGAAATCAAAGAGACATGCGTCCCAGTGCTCATAACAGGACCAAAGGAACGCCAGGAAACCACGACATTCTTAATGAACCTGAAATATCTTGCATGCCGTTGGGTGTGACTGCCGACAATATAGACTACCAGCACTCAAACACACACACACTCACGCTCATGCACGCACGCACACACACACATACCCTGAAGAGAGAGCGCTTGGCAGCGACACTCATCTTGGCTCTGTCATCCAACTTTTCCTCATCCACTGGGGAAAGAGAGAAGGGACAGTGAAAGAGGTATTAAGGAGAAAGAAAGACAGAAGGAATATTCGTGAGAATAACCTTTTCAAAGCAGATGGCCTGCAGAGGACAACACACATGGTGAAAAGATTTCAGTTGTGTGTGTGTGTGTGTGTGTGGGGGGGGAATGCCTTTGTTCCTCACTTTAACCAATTTCAGGCCGATTATTTCTGTTGTCAACAAGTGGAGCCTTGGAGTTCAGACACTGGCTACTGGCCATGACCTGCTGTTAGGAGGCGGCACGTCTACTGCAGCTTAATTTGGGGAGTCAAAACTTAAAAGTAGAAGAAATGCGACACATGGGCCAGCAGGTGGGATGAGCCTGTACTTCTGACATCACCAATGAAGAACTGGCTCCGACAGAGCCTCTAGCTGAGGGTCTGAACACGTGCTGAGCCAAGAAGCACTGAAGGGAAATAAGCCTTAGCCAAGCAAGCTCAGTCTGGTGGGTTGTGGGGCTAAAGTCATTGTAAACATTCTCTAAAAAAAGAAAGAACTTACCAGGAATTCAAAGAAATGCAGTCATTATGAACAAATACAATATATCAGCAGATAATAGTCCATAAAAGACAGTTTAGCGTTTATGAAAATATCTTAAGAGGCCCGCATATGGAATAAGCATTTAGATTTGAATGAATTTCACTTCATTTGAATTGTCTTTTAGCCATTAGTGATCTATTACAGCGATCCTTCGGTGGGCTTTAAACATAACTGCTAGAACAGCATTATCCAGGATGCCCAGACACATTTTTCCATGTGCTGTAGCAAAAATCTGTTTTTCTTATTTATTTAAGTCTATACACACTGCCAAAATGTCTATAGTCAAAAGTACAGCACATTTGCTCTGAAATTGCTCCACCGCTCTCCACGAGCAGATTCTAGACCGGAATATCAGCTGTCTGCCCTTTAAAACTTTATTGTGCTCCCTTTCGGAGAACATAAAATGTTCTATGCTTTATAGACAAGGAACAGCTGTAAATCGGTAGAACGAGGTCACGCTACTGTGAGTCCTAATAATGAGCACCGAGATTGGAAACAAACGCAAGTGGTATGTCTTCAGAAGTTCTGCAATAAGGTTACGTCACCCTGTCCACATAACTATCCGGCCCAAGTCACAATAATTTGTAAAGAGTCTTAAAAAAAAGCATTATACAAGAGAAATGTTCTAATAAATCTGTCGCACAACAAAGAATTTCCAACTTTACAGCAGCACGGCGGAACAAATATTCCCAACTCTGCTAAAATGAAAAAGATATTTGTCTTACCTTCAGTGACTTGTGGTTCAGAGACTGGGCAAGACCTGTGCAGAGGACAAAACAAAAACGTTACTGATGCAATTCACTAAAAGTGCAAGCAAGTGAAGGGGGTTAGCCAATATATTAATCAATCTCTAGTGACAGCATGAGTGGTCAAGTGAGTAGTCAGCAAGCTTCGTATTCGGAGAGAGAAAGAGGCAGAAAAAGTGCTGGCTTGAAAGGAAACAGCAACAAACCTTGTAAAGAAAATCAGGCACAATTAAAAGAGCTTATTCCAGAAAGCATTACAGTATTAGCAATATTTGCCAGCATACCACAGGACCAAGGAAAACAACAACGAACCCTTTATTTAATAAAAAAAAGCTGACCTTTGGAATCTATTCCAAAGTCTAGTCCAATTATTGAGTTTGTGAGATGGCTTGTATGGACTTAAAAGTGCAAAAGAGAAAAAAAAGATACACTAGAATGTTTGATTGTACAACTTATACAACTGCGTGTGTGTTCTGGTGCTTCAGATCTGTCCCTCAAAAACTTGAACATGCTGTTAGTCTGGCAGAAAACCACACAAACACATCAACAGCAACTTCGGTTAGACGTTTAAAGCCCCACAGGCTGTGCAAGTCACATTTCAGGGCAACTCTATACACACACACACAGACACACACAGACACACACAGACACACACAGACACACACAGACACACACAGACACACACTCTCTCTCTCTCTACCTATGAGACTCCAGCCGCTCGGCTGAAGTGACCGGCTGAGTTCTAAATCTCTCTGAGGTCTTTCTATCCTCATTGGGCGTTATGTATCGCCGGGGGCGACGAGATCGGTCCCCAGCTCTTTCGCTTCTCCAGGGCACCTCTTTACCCGCAGGAAGCCCCTCTACCCTACCACAATGGAACGAGGGTGCGAGCAGCAGCATCGGAGGAAGGAAAAGGAAGAATCAAGTCAGTACAGAATCGGACCGGCAGATTAAAAGGCTGAAAAGTCCCAAGATTAATGTCAAGCAACAGTGCAGACACAAACGGAGCCGATGTTAGGATACACATGGACAACTGCCTTTTTGCAAACCACCCCCCAAAGCCACTTAGGAGAGACATATGAAGAAGTTATTGACTGGTTAGAGCGGACAGGCAGTTACTAAACAGCATCTTTGTTTAGAAGCTAATCGAAGAGATCGGAGTTAATTTTTGAGGTTAGTCCCAGGGAAAACCCATGCCACAGATTTTTACTAATTCATCACATACTGCTCAGGCCTGCGGCGGCTGGTGGCACTCTCCAGGTAAGAGTGGCGAAGCTGGGCTACAGACACTTTCACATCAACGGGTGAGTGGTCTCCATTGGCAACGGCTTCCGGAGGAACAGCCTCTCTGCTATGGACGGGTTCCTGGACGTAGTCTGGAGGCAGAGGAATGGTTTGGGTTGCATGTTTGCCTGGATCTGGAGCCCATCTTCCACCAGCTGGCTGAGCAGGGGCTTGGACGGCGGCCCGTCCAAGCCGTTGGTGATACCAGCCTTCTGTCCTTTCCTGGACTGGTCTGCCTCTCAAGTGCATCGCTTCAGTCGCCTGAAGTCTGGATACATGCTCAGACACCTCCTCTCTTCCTGACCATCCTCCACGCCTCCCTCTGAGGTCCTTCATTACCTCTCTGTTCTCTGCAGAATGACCCTGATGTTGCATGGTCAAGTCCATCTCCTCAAATCTTCCACGGTGGGGGTCTTCTGTGCTTCGTTCTCTCCTACGAACTTCTGAGGGCAAAACTGCCTTCCGGCTTCGCAGAAGACCATCTGCCCTCACCTCCCGCCTCCCCTCCCTCTGACCCCCAACTTCCTCCAGTCTAGCCTCAGTTTCTGGGGGGCCGGGCTCGTTGCCCACGGAGAGGTAGCCCTGGCAGCTGGGGTCATGGCGCTCAGCTTGGAGGTCAGTGCGGGACTGCTGAGGATGGTAAGGCTGGTAGAGGAGCTGGAGGTTTGGCTCCTGGTGGGCTGAGCGCTCATGGTACCCGGGGAAAGGCTGTGTGTGCCGCCGGTACACTGGAGCTTCTGATCTAGAGCCCGGCTCAGGACTTCTGTGTAACATCTCGTCACGAGTCAGTCTCTCCCTGACTCGGACTCTTCAGGGGAAGAGAGAGAAGGGTGAACACCAAGTTAGCAAGAGTTTAAACTTGATTGGATTCTTCAGGGGAAAAAAATCAACATGAAACGAAGTTTCAACACAGTTCTTTTAGTATGATGATTATTATTACAAATGAAATAAAAACAAAAGGGACTGGAGGAACTGTTATGGTACAGACAAAAATAGTACACACCATTAGGGAGTGAGCAATATGGCAAAAATATAACCTCACTGTACTTCCAGAACATTTTCACAAGGTTTGTTTCTGAGGTTAGAGGACCAATACGAATAAAGTAGTGTTACATTTAAAAAAATACTGTTAAAAACAGCATGATTTCTCAATGCCACGGCATTTATTTGATGAGAAAAGATTATGTCTTAACACTGGCAAAAAATCATTTGTGGCACAAAACACCTTTTAGAACAAGCACATGCATAAATAAACAGTTAACAGTAACATTTTATCATTATTATTAAATATGGGTAAACAAATCTGGATTGTCCTCTGAAACAGCTGGTTATTACGTAGTGACAGAAGAAGCTCCGATTCTACAAGAGGATACATTTCACAGTGCTGTGTTGCACCGCACATGCCGCAACCCCTAACGAGTTAAAGTAGATGTTCTCAAAGCAGTGAATGTTTTGCCCATGATGGTTTGATAAGGTTAATCAGGAGTAATAAAGCTCTTCATGTAACGAAACATACAGATTGTCAGTGTTCTTGAAGTACTGATAATATCCATATTCTCAGAAATGTACATTGTGACAAAATGTACTATAAGAATGAAAAATTATGTCATATTGCCCACTACTAATGCCAAGTTTCTTCGCTTCTGTTTAAAGAAGTAGCCTTTTTTGCCCAAAAAGATGATTACATACTTTACTGAATATTAAAATACTGGACTATTATCAATTACGGAGCAGCTGATTCACCACCTTTAGATTGATGCATAATGATACACTGCATTTTTACGACCCTCGAGAATCAAGGCGTGAATGAAGAAAGCATCAGAACTGATGAAGGAGGCAATTTCTTACGGGTTAGGCAGAGATTACATTAAAATTCATTTTGTCCCAGGCTAAAGAAATCCTCTTCTCGTCCCTCTTCTTTAAAGACTCTGTGGTTTGACCGTATCAGCCAAAACAGTCATTCTGATAACCTATGGGAAAACATTCAGAGACTGATACAGTATCAACGAACATCTTGCTTTTAGCAGCAATGAGAGCTGAAATATTCCCCAGATGTACTACAACACACAGCCTGAGGCTGAAAGGAATGTGCAGTTGGAGTCACTTACTGGCAGCAAAAGCATTTTAATACTGTTTCCGAATTTACCATAAATCAGTTTGAACATTCATCCCTTTAACTGGTTATTTATTAAAGTAAGCCCATAACACCATAACCACTCTTGAGAGAGCACAAAGCATACTTGCCATTTACAGGAAAGCTCTTTCTTCACCTTTTCACCTAATTGTGCGAACGCAAACCGAACTACTCCCTGTTGGCATGTGGATGCGAGTGCACTGGAACCTTTAATTACTGTTCATTTATTTTAGGGTTAACACTTCAAGACAAGGTAAGCTCTCTGCAGGGGGCGAGCAGATGGCAAGAGCCTCTCACTGAAACCCTTCAGGTCCAAGTACTGCATCCTTAATCACAGCTCAGTTTTATATAAACTACCGTATAAAGAGGGTTTACTGCTGAAGAGGGATTTCACCAAGTCATTTGCTGTTTCTTAGAGTTTGAAACTAAACAAAGTTGTAAACTCACAGAAAGCACCGATTGTATTTCTTTCACTCCCGGAACAGCTGTCAGTACACTTTATATCCCTTTACTCCCTCCGCCATCTGTTAACCTCCGTCAAAGCATGACGTCCTTTTGTACATTCATTATATACAAGTTGTTCTCAGGCTTGCAGTGTGAATAATGTCATTAACTTTGATATGTTCTGAAAATTCAGCACCGAAACGGAGCCAAAAAGGAATGTCTGCTATAGAGGAAAAGAGGAACTGCTTTGCAAAATCCTCAGATTTCGCATTAAAGGGGACTTATTATGCAAAACTCACTTTAGTTATAATAGGTCTATGGGCTACAAAACATGTTCATGAAGTTCTTTGCACATAAATCTCTCTCACATAAAGAGTCTCACCAGCTCTATTCTTGACAGTTTCAGTCCCTTTCAAAATGAGTCGCTTAAGGACACTTTTATGCATATAAGCTGTTGCTGGCCACGCCCCACCCATCCCATGCTCACGCTACGCGTTTACCACACGTGAAGATGGCAGAAAACAGAGGTGCTTTTTTGCAGCCACACAACACTTCATGAGTGACTCGCCTTCGCCTGTAGCCGCAGCGCTCGGCGTCTTATGCGTGCTCATAAAACCATCAAAAATGGCGGATCTTCAACTAATCTAGTGGGTGGGGCTTGACAGGTGAGGGGTGGTTCTATGCAAATTTCCCCATTATTACGTCACAATAGGGGAGACGTCCAAACGGCTTGTAGAAGCATATGATTCCTGACACCAAAATCTTTCAACTGACTCACAGAAAACAAATGGGTGTTTTTTTTCGCACTTGGTGTTTATAGGAGCAGTAGAGACCCAAATGGAAATACAAAAGGAAAAAGTGAAATTTGCGTAATATGTCCCCTTTAACTCAAACAGAAACCTGCTTCATTGAAGCATCTGGACGAGCACACAAGTACATTTCGGTTCCAGACCATAAACTTTTGCAGAGAGAGGACTACAAGTATTACTTTGTCGAAAGGTCAAAACACATAAGAGCATTTGGTACTGGTATGCATGTTATAAATAATGCATGTTTTCAAAATATCAAGTAAACCGGTGAGGACACAGATGAAAATCAATTGTATGCATTTTCAAAACCCTGAACTTGTTTTGCCGTTCTTACTGCTTTGTCCTCTCTTGGCCCGCTTTAGAAAGCACTCAGTAAAGTCTGCTGACTCAAGACATGTGCAAGGAGATGAGCCAGGAACAAGTATTTCACTATCATCGCCTTACTCTCTTCCATACTTGCTTTCTCTGGCACTGCCTAAGAAGCAGAACCATTAGGAAAGGGAAATGAAGGGGAAAAAATAAAATAAAATCACATTATAAACTACATTCAGTTTTACCACTGCAGGCATTACACCAATCCGAGGGGTCACAGAAGGATACAAACACCAGCATGACCATGCCTGCCAGAGTCAATGGACGAAAACCAGGAACACCATTTGTCCATTAAATGAGTCCTTGGAAGCTTGTATTCTGTTCTGCCCAACTTTTCTTGTTACTCAAACAAAAGCAGAGTCAGGGTTTATTCCCATTTCTAAGTGAGTGAAAAAACACTCGACTTCATTCATCTGATGGGAAATATTATAAAACACAGCGTTCATATCACAATCACAGGATCCGAAACACCCTTAAAACACACATCCACACTGAAGCAGTAAATTAATCGGCGTATGCGTAATTGGCTGACTGAGATTAGTAGTTAAAAAAAAGCAAAGGAACTGAGACAACCTGCTGATCTCGTACACTCAAGAAACAGTTCACACATGAAGGTCAAAACTTTAGAACACCACCAAAACTTGTTAACAGCGTGGGATGGGACTGATGGAAAAGGTGTCTGGGGACAGCTGGTCTTGTTAGAGCAATGAAAGCCTTAGTTCAAGTACTGAAGTCCTTCGCATAGACAGGAACTGGACATCCGTGCTCTAAGCGAAGGGACTAAAGACGGTTTTGAACTTTGCCATGGGGTTAAATGAGGTGGGGATTAAAAGGAGTGTGTCAGATACACCCAATCATCCTGAAAGTCAGGTACCTGGAGGGCCAGTTGATTGGGGAAATGGTGTCTCCTTCTGAGTCAGTCTTGAGCGACCACTGAATGGGTGGCTGGCTAGGGGAGCTAAACGCAGCGAGAGACAGGAGAGTGAGGGAGCTGCTCAATGCAGCCATCATTCAGAGAACATAAAACACAACTGAATTCATAAGAAGCTTGATCAATATTCCAGTATCAGTTCAGTTCAATCAGTTTCAAACCATTACTCTCTTTTGAGGACAAGAACTAGAGTCCTTCCATCTTGGGTGAAAGTGTATGCAGGGGCAAACATCTGAGAATGTGCATCCTAAGACAGTTTTATCTGTTCTACCTGACAGAAGTGCATTTTCTGGTTTACTGATTGCAGCCCATGTGGTACAATTTATCAGCCCCCCATTCATCAATGGTGAGGGACCGCCATAGCACCGTCGCTGACTAGATATTATTTGAGTGGTTTACCATTCATAGCTCAGTAGTGCCACTAAGATGGCAGTGGGTGCTAAGGTGTTTCGATTTTCCCACTTGTGGGACTAATAAAGGTTTATCTTATCTTATCTTATCAGGTACTATGGCTGCTGGGGTCTCATTGCTGAGTTGAGAATAGTTCTCCAACAGTGGTCCTACAGTCAACTGACCACTCTAATCCAAACCTACAAAAGATCATTACTCATCGTGTACAAGTCGCTCAATGGTTTGGGCCCCAACTACATCTCTGATATGTTAGATGTTTATAATCCTGCTAGTTCTCTGAGATCTGCAGGAGCTGGTCAGCTAGAGCCGAAACTCAACATGGTGAAATGGTGTTTGCTGTCCACTATGCTGTCCAACCAACTGCCCATCAGTATCAGACCTGCATGAACTGTGGCTTTAAAAAGCTGCTAATTCTCCTCTGCCTTCTTTTACATTTACCGCATTCAGCAGACGCTCTTAACCAGAGCGACGTACATTTGAAATATTAGCACTTCCATTGCACTTTTAATCTTCTTTTATTCATTTTCTATTATTTCTGCCGATTTAATTTATTTTGGTTTTCTACAATTTGTGTGCTTACTGTTTAAAAAACTGTCCATGGAATAAGAACTATTGTTTCTAACCATGCATCTATAAGGTGCTCCAACAAGGTAGATTTGACTAAAAAGGTAAACGGTAAGTCTACGGTGTTGAAAACCCCATCAATATTGCAGTGATACACTCAAACCAGTCCAACACACACTAACATGTTGTGACTTTGTTTTGTCCGACTGTTTTGCTGAACTTAATATTGAACCTATTTGCACACCTGTTCTCTAAATACAATAAAATGTCCAGTCAATAAAAAGTAAGCGTGTGTAGAAAAGTAAGAGTAAACCTCCCACTTTCACAGCAACTATAACCCACCAGCAATGACAGTAATACAACCCTGACCCGAAACGGGACAGAGGACTCTGCCAAGTTATGAAATTTGAGCTTGCGTTGCAGTAAAACTGCAGTTTTAAGGTCAAGCCTCAAACTTTTCACCCAAAGCTGTCAAAGGAAAGGAACGCTGACATGTCAAACTGAATTGCAACAGAGATTACAATTATAAAATGGGACAAAAAGCTTGCTCTCTTAGGGGGATTCATGAAAAAGTCATAATGATTTAGAAATACATACTAGCTACACAGCAAATGATAAAAACAACTGAGCCTAATTTCTGTGATATGACTTTACATGATCATATTCTGAAAAGTACATTAAGTTTAAAGCAGTCAGAGGGAAGTGTGTTTGCTGGAAATTATGTTCAAATGTATGTCTGAGGACGAACTGTATGATCTTCAACGCTTTTAGTTCAGTCGTATACATCACAACCCAGCGCACGACACCCGAGGTCCAGACGCCTCGCACTAAAAATGGAAGCCCAATGGACATTAACAGAAATTTCAGAAGGTAGAACCCCACTAGCTTAACTCTGCATTTGCATATTAAGTTTATTTATTTATTTACTGCGTTCCTCCCTATAATGAAAGATGACAAAAGGATTATATGATGGTGGTTGATGTAGTGGATAACACTGCTGTCTTCCAAGCTGGAGAGTGGGGTTTGATTCCTACCCTGGGTGAGACCCTACACCGATAAGAGTCCTTGGGCAAGACTCCTAACACTAAATTCAATTACATCTTTAATATTTAAAAATTGTAAATCGCTATAGCAAAAGGCATCTGCCAAATGCTGCAGATGTAAAAATGACAAAGTGGACACGCAGCACTTACTAGAGCAGAACTATAACATAACAGAAAATAAATAAATAAATAAATAAACTAACAATTCTGTGAGTGCCAATTTACACAAGGCTCCACATGTTTTTGGTTCTGGATGAGGAAAGTATCTGTTAAAGACATTAAAGTCAGAGCACCGCAGGTCAATGCTCCAAAATGAAACTCCGGATAGAAAGAGGGAAAGAGAACTGGAAATGTAAAAATCTAGATATAGACTGACAGATATAATGGCACAAGACTCATTGGGAAACATCTTTCAGTAGGCAGGGTATTTAGTATCCATAGATTTTCCTTGTTATACAGAGATACTGAGTGGGTAGCCGAACAGGGCGTGCGGATTTTGCAATGAAAACAAATTACCTCGTCATTTTTACGTAGGTGTTGCAATAAAGAACCCCAGAGAACTGCCCGAAGTAAATTTCTGGACTCCAGTCCCTTCAACTCACTTTCATGGTTGATACTGAACCCCACACTTTCTCTGCACACAAACTGTGCATTCTTTCCTTCTAAAGACATTATAAAATGATTGTGGTATTAGTTTTTAGAGCCCTTTGCACTTTGTTTAGGTGGCCACATCTGTTGCACTTTAAATTAAGACTATTCCACAAGTCAAGGCCTCCTGGGAGACTGTATTACTCCTGTTATGGGACAGATTACTGTTTCCCAATCCCTGGTACTGGAGTCCCCTGCTCTGCATATTTTAGGGTTTTCCAGGCTCCCACCACACTTGATCCAGCTTATTTATTAAATGTGTTTTCTGGGTTGATGTTGGAGTGTAAGAGCACTGAAAAAAAAAAAATCAAATGTAGGACAGGAGGTCCTCCAGGACTACTCAACAACACATATGTCCAGACATGCACATGTCTACAAGTGCAGAGAACTGTAGATTTCAGCAAATATCTGAATAAAAGCATTTAAGTTAAATAGCGACACCTAGCCAGTGCTATATAGCCTGCAGAATTATTTTTTTTTAAGAATTTGTGCGGTATTTACATTTACAGCATTTATCAGAGGCTTTTATCCTCTACAGGGGGCAGTCTCCCTCGAGCAACTTGGGGGGTGAGGGTCTTTCTCAGGAACCCAGTGGTGGCGGAGCTGAGGGTAGGATTCGAACCCATGACCTCTTGGTCCAGAGGCGAGTATCCTACCCACTAGGCCTCCACCACCCCACAAAATGAGGTATTTGTTGTCCAACTCCAGGTTACCGCTCCGTAAGCCAACTGGTAGAAAGTTAGAACACACACTCCTGCACCGACCACCTCTTTTGCAAGCTGTATAAAATGAATGTGAAACATTGTGTTTTTATTAGATAACAATATATAATATTTTCTTGCTGGGATTTGAATGCTATTTGTTTAAAACACCGAGATTCAAAGAGCAAACACGATTAAATCTTTAGGGTCAATTCCTAAAGGTAAATGGGAGAGAAAGACTTTTAACTTAATGACAGTTGAGCAGAGTCGGCTTACCCTTGTCTGTGGAGGACGCTGTGGGCCTGTTGGTCAATGAGCAAATCACCAGGAGAAGCAGCAGTTTTGGCTGTTTGGCCCGTCTTGGGCGAGCTGGGCACCCCCGTGACCCCCTGCTCTCTCACCGGTGCTTTGGCACACCCTGAGGAGTCCATGTGAGCTGTGGGGAAGTCAGGGGCCGCCCCACCTCCTCCACGCACCCCTCCTCTATCCTGCGCCCTCCGCTGGTTCTCTAGATTCATCCTTCTCTCGTGTTCCGACAGTGACTCGGCCCGTTCTCGGCTGTAATCCTGACCCGTGCCGGACTGCGCGGGGGCCCGGGCCGTGCGAGAGCGGGAGGTGTGGGCATTGTGCTCCGCCTCCTCTCCCCCCTCCACCTGCAGCCTGTGCTGCCGGTCGGACCCCTCAGGCTCTCTGCGGGTTCTGGAGTAGTGGCTGCTGTAGTCCACGTCCACATCTTCGTCCAGCAGGATGCGGTAGCGCTCGGACAGCTGCCGGCGCCGCTCAGCCTTGTAGCGGGCGATGCGCTCGGCTTTAGACTCCGGCCCAGCGTCCACAGAGCCAGGGTTGTACTCGGGGTCATCACGGGCCCGGGACTTGGACACATACTCCTGAGCATGGAATTCTGTCACACCAGGGTCATCTTTACTAAAGTGCTGAAGAGGAACTGATAGGGTAAAATAAGTTACAGTTAAGAATAGGATGGTGAGAGAAATTTCCTCAATTAAATCTGTGACCAAGAACATCAGCTTTCAGTATTAATATGGTACTGCTAGATGTACAATAACATTTAAAAAAAAAAAAAGCTTTAATACACAACAAACCCATTCTCTATGTTTACTTAAATGTCCTGTTTGAACCACTGAGCTACACACTGTACTAAGAATTTACTGAATTCAGCTACTGGCCTCTGAAAATTCACATTTTTTGCTGCTGATTTCTTTCAACGTTCAACTGACAAATCAAAAAAACTAAATCTGCGTCTGTATAGGATCCTGTTACGTGGCACTGAAATTTGCTGGATTCATTCTGCAATGAATGCCAAGAAACTCAGACAGGTGAACAAACATTTTCAATCAAATGTTCATTAGATAATGTAGTTAATGCTGTATTTTTAATATGTAATTATTTTTACAGTAAAGTTACCACTAAGTCTAATTTTCAGAACTCTAGGAGTTAATTCTGTTGTCTTCTGTGAAACTGCAGGCATATAGTTCAGTTCTAACTGACTCTATCAGACATTTTGGTAAAACCACGAATAGTCTCATTAATTGAAATTGGTCTGAACTTCATTATGTATTTTAAGTAAAACCATAGAAATATCATTACACAGAGCCTCCTCACTGTTAGAGATGGTCTTACCTGTGCATGGGTCACATGAGTCGGCCGCGCGGGTGTATCTGGGCGTGTCCTCCTCCAGCAGCCGATTGGTCACGAGACCACCAGTTGGAAGGGACAACTGAAGCTCACTGTCGATCCCCTCTAACCGCCGCGCAATTCGCTCTTTCCTGAGAGGAGTGAGAAGATGAAACAGACGGATGTAAACATATCACTGGCCACTGACTGACAGTCCCTGAAATGCATCTTTATGATCTTATAAATCTCCCGAACACACGCGTCGTAAACACGTATACAGGAGCGATGGCTGATTAAAAGGTCCCACCTGTTCATGTCCCAGTAGTCACTGTGGCTCGTGCTGATGCTTTCAAAACGTTTCCTTAACTCTGACACTGCAGAGAAAGCAGATAAGAGGACATGCTGAGTACTGTGGCCCCACACAGAGTGGTGCTCAGGTGCTATATATACCACATATGAAGGTTCAGAGAACAAGTAACTTACTACAGTACTCCAAAATGCACATCACTATTGCAAGAAAACACAACTGAACTACGACAGTTCACAAAAAGTGCATCTTAAATTTTCCACTGTTGTGCAACACACAAACAAAACAAAAAAAAACCTCTCTTACACAAGCATTCGCAGCATCATCATGACTCCATTAAAATCCAGGAGCTCTCAGGCAACACTAAGATTTTCCTGGCCTTAATAAAGCTCCACAGCTGCTGGAATGAAGTTGCTGTCATGAGCCAAAACTATCTGAAACAAATACTTCAGGGTATGTGAAAGGAGAACTTTCAGAACTGCCCACACCTAATACTGCAGGAGACACAAACATACTGTGAAATCTTGTTTCATTTTTTGGTTTAAAGCATCGCCCTGCTGTAACAGTAAACAACGGCTTATTTCTAACCAGATACACCCAACAAGCAGTTCCAGAAAACGAAAAAGGCTTTAGATTACTTTCCATGCCTATAAACAATGCTTCAATATGACAAATGGATCCATTCCAGGGATATCAGGGTCATTCCTTCACGTTTCCCAGCTAAAGATAAAGCCCCTGCCAAACCAAAAATAAAACCTCTTAACATGTGCACTTACAGACCCAGCCTCAAAGCAGCTTTCGCCTATAGATTCACATGCCAAGTTTGTACGGCACAGTACGGAACTCTGTAGGTTCGAATACCACAGTCTTTGCTTGTAGCAGCAAATTTTCAAATCTTTCACAGCAAAATTCAAGCTTCTGAAAAGATCTTACCAGATGGAGGCTGCTCCTGTGAAACATCAACTAAATCATGTTCTCCCATTGTTTTTTTTTTAACTGGGCGTATACACTCTTAACTCATGCAGTCTTTCTTACACACACTACAGGAGCGTTTTGAGGGCCACTGGACAGGAACAGCCTCTTGCCCAAAAACAGGTGGCCCCTAGCAGGACGAAAATAGTCCATCATCGCACGTGGAGCCCAACCCCCACTGTAACCTCACAGACAAAGACTAGTCAACTTAAGAAACCATTCAATGGAGAAATTTAATGGATGCGCAAGTCTTTCTTGTTGGAGAATATATTTAGCTACTCTGAAGATGGTTAAATGTGGTTCGTTAACATCGATAACATCACCGCCCTCCAAGCAAGAGAGTGGGGATCCATTCCAACCCCGAGAGACACACCACACTACACCAATAAGAGTAAGACTCCGAACACTACTTTGACCAACACTTGTGATGTGCAATAATGAATCACTTCAGATAAAGCATCTGCCAAACGCTGTTAATGGAAATGATAATGTACTTTCTATAGGCTTTCAGTGGCCAAGCTGATAAATCTCCTTACTCTTCTAGGAATAAGCAAACCTATAATGGTGCAGCTGAAAGGACAAATATGCCAATTATTTTACCCTTCAAACTAAGAGGTTTGGTGGTTTTTAAATGAATAATTTACACTCACCCTTGGGTAGACTGAACAGGGGATCGACATCAACAGCTTTGTTGGTTTGGGCTCCGGTGTCTTTAACCTCAAACGAGGACTGTTTCTGAAAACTGGCAGAAAGAGACAGAAAACAGGTTTTGACATGTGGTAGAAAGGTAAAGCTCTCTTAAGTCATGAGTAATAACTAACATTCAGACCAGTGGGGGAAAAAAAAAAAAAAAAAGGGAACTGCTTGGACCTCTGCAAGATTGTGAAAATGAACAAAGCTACAATGGACAGGGTTATTTCAGTGAGAAAACACTGTCTCATCCTCATGCTGGCAGAAGAGATGGAATTCAGCTTTGGAAAAAAAAAAAAAGGGTAATTCTATCTCACAATTTACAAGAGCTTACAAAATGTACTTCCCACTACTGGAATTAGTTCACTGTAAATACCGCGCTGACAGAAAAATACTTTCTTGACAGCAAATGGAGTTATTGGCCTGCTGCACTATGCAGGACTCCAAAATAAAAATGAGAACTATGAGAAAAGTAGATTTCAAGGGAGAGAGGAAGCGCTGTTGCCATTTGTGAGCTCGCAAACAAATTATTGAAAACTGTTGCATGTGTGAAAAGAGCACAGAGGGAAAGAGAGGACAAACAAGCTAATAATATTTTAAACATCTGGAGTAGTTATTGTATGTGGGGTGGGGGCATACAGTTATGTTTGTGTCAATTACAGAGAAAGAATAAAGTCCAGAAAAGCCATGTGTTCCCGGGATTTATCAAGGTTAATCGTATTCTTAGCCACAACATGAACTGATGATGAACCTCATGTCCAGAATGAAACTTCTGATATGTGCATCATCTAGCAGAGCCCAAGCAAAGCAAGAGCTACAGAATAAGACAAAGCCAGAAGTACACAGATGCGTACATTCAACAATTAAAAAAAAAAAAAAGTACTCTTTGAGCACAAAAAGGAAAACCTGTCATATTATAATGCAGTATTAACTGATCCAGGTCATTTCTGGACAGCAGTGATGGGGCTGTGTACTGATAACAGGAAAAGCATTCTCTGCCTGACTTCTCTCTCCAGCCGAGTAATGGATCAGGGTAATCCGGAGCTTGATAGAGATACGGCAGATCTGGGCCATCATGCTGAAACAATCTGCCGAGTGTTTACACCCATTTATTACTTTGTAATTAGTTTGCCATCAATGAGCTGCCGAACGCATTACTGTGTATTGACTCAGGAAAATCCAGTTGCACAGTTTTTCCATTAATGAGTATAATATGGAATAAACATTAAAGAGAAAACAGCCCAGCCCACAACAACAGAAACAAAATGAGCAATTGGGTACAAAATGTGTTTTTTTCTGCCTCTGTATTGATGTTTCAGTTGATGACTGAAAGGTCCGGATTACTTGTTACAAATCAGACATTAATGAATGCACAACTGAGCCAAAAATGCAACCATTTTTCAATGGCGTAATACTGCACAAAATTATAAGAATCGAATGATTGTGACGTCTTGCAATGTTTCTTGTTCAGAAATATAAACGAACATCCTCAGCTCAGCATGAGGTGAATATTTATTTAATGTATATTTAATTATGTAATTACTAAAAATGAAATAATCTTGTTTTTTAGTTCTACTTGTGCTGTACAGTGTTTCCAGGCTTTAATCGTGTTCTCTTGTCTTCCCCTTACAGCACAGGGAGCGCCATTAACAGCACTGGGGCAGGTCAAAGGCTTCTGAAACACTGAACTTTATAAATGACTCCAGAAGTGGCCTCCATAATCCACTAAGGATGAGTAACATGGAGGAAACTGCACTTACCTAAGAGCCCTACGATGTAGCTTGGGTCGGTCAACGTTGGTGGCGGTTTCCCCAGTGATGCCTGCGGACACACAAGAAGGCCACACTTTTAGAACTACAAACACCCCTGCAAGGAGTCCAGCTGATAGGGGGTCAATGGCCAGGACACTCACAGTTGAGTAAACTAGTACAGTAAGAACTAGGGTGAGCTACAGCACGCTGTGATTAGCACTACTGTAATAAACACCAGCAAAAAGATATAAACAGTCTCCAACTTGCAAGCAGATCAGAAACTTAATGGCTTTATTGTACACTAATAACGAGAAGTACTGGGACGCCTGACCATTAGGGACTTTAATGACATTGCATTCAAATCCATAGACTTTCATATGGAGTTGTTCCCCCCTTGCAGCTAAAACAGCTTTCACGCTTCTCGAAAGGCGTACCACAAGAGATTCTGTGAGAATTTGTGCCCATTCATTTGAAGAGCATTTATGAGGTCAGACACTGATGTTGGATGAGAAGGTCTGGATCACAATCTCCGTTCCAGTTCATCCCAAAG
>JBBIGA010000106.1:37756801-37772907 GCA_037576975.1 Alestes dentex | reverse complement strand
GTTTAATACAGCCTGGTTCCAAGGCCTGTTTAATACAGCCTGGTTCCAAGACCTGTTTAATACAGCCTGGTTTCAAGGCCTGTTTAATACAGCCTGGTTTCAAGGCCTGTTTAATACAGCCTGGTTCCATAGGCCTGTTTAATACAGCCTGGTTCCATAGGCCTGTTTAATACAGCCTGGTTCCGTAGGCCTGTTTAGTGTCACTGTCAAGGCAAAACCTTCTACTTCCAAAACAGTAACTTTACAGGAAAAAATTAATGGCCAACATAAATTAACATACCAAGTTATTTTGGTATTTTCAAACTGTTAAAATAATTGTTGGAAATAAAGATGCAAAGCATTGTTTTAACAGCAACATTACAGTGTGGCAGCGAAGCTGGTTGTAATTCTGGTGAGGTCAGTTCTCTAGACTCTTTAGCTTAGAAGACGTTGTCTTTCTGCAGAAACTGGAATCAGCTGTTGTTCGAATGTTCAGAAATCAGAAACGCAGCTTTCACATCGAAAGCTCATGCAAAGCACAACCGTATTTTTTGTTGGTCAAAAAATAATGAATAGTGTGACAAAATATTTTGAAGTTGGATAAAAGACTAAATCTTTTGAAGTTGGTGTTTGTGTATGTGTGTGTGTCTGTGTGTGTGTCAGGAAAGCATACACATGGAGAACACCAGGAGCAATATCAGATAGTGTCCAGTTGTTTGCCACATTCAACAATCAGACATAACATAAAAATCACCTGCCTGATATTTTTAGCTGCACCAAGATGTGAGCAGCAGATCTTTTAAGTCCTGTGAGGTGTGAG
Source organism: Alestes dentex (assembly GCA_037576975.1). Taxonomy (NCBI): domain Eukaryota; kingdom Metazoa; phylum Chordata; class Actinopteri; order Characiformes; family Alestidae; genus Alestes; species Alestes dentex. The sequence continues at coordinate 37,772,108 of JBBIGA010000106.1, read as the reverse complement.
GTGAGGCCTTCATGGATCAGACGAGTTTGATCATCCCACAGATGCTTGATCGGATTGAGATCTGGGGAATTTGGAAGCCAACCAACACCTTTCACTCTTTGTCATGTTCCTCAAACCACTCCTGAGCAATTCCTGGCACGTGGAAGGAGGCAGTGTCCTGCAGAAAGAGGCCTCTACCTGTACTTGGTCTGCAACAATGTTTACACAGGTGGAACGTGACATCCATATGAATGCCAGAACCCAGCGTGTATCAGGAGAACGTCGCCCAGACGTCTCCACTGGTTTGCAGTCTTCCTATAGTGTATCCTGGCGCCGTCTCTTCCCCAAGCAGGCAACCCACCCGCACGCGGCAGTCCACAAGATGCTAAAAAAACATCTTTCATCAAACCAGGCCACCTTCCTCCATTGCTCCATGGTCCAGTTCTGATGCTCACATGCCCATTATAGGTGCTTTTGGTGGTGGACAGGGGCCAGCTTGGGTTCTCTGACTGGTGCTTTGCCACCCCATGCACAGCAAGTTATGATGCACTGTGTCTTCTGATCCCTTCCTATTGTAGCAAACGGTCATTTTTTTAGTAATTAGTGCTACAGTAGATCTACTGTGGTATCGCACCAAATGGCCTGGCCTTCACTCCCCACATGCAGCAGTAAGCCTTGGGTGGCCATGACCCTGTTGCTGGTTCACCAGTTGTCTTTCTTTGGACCAGTCGAGGGGTTGAGGTCAGTTTGAATACTGCAAACCTGCTGTTCTGACCCAGTTGTCTAACCATCACAAATTCTCCCTGGCCAAAGTCACTCAGACCTTTACGCTTTCCCACTCTTCCTGCTTCCAACACAGCAACAGACTTATCTGTAAAAGATTCCTTCAGGCGTAAAATAATGTTTATGCTGATTTATGTTGAGGATCAAAGATATTGTCACTGAAAGAAGACTACGTTTTCCTGGCCATGTTCTACGTCTACCTGACAATAGACATGCAAAGATTGCAATGCAATGGGCACCTTTTGATGGAAAGTGCAAACATGGAGACAAACTTTCAAAGAGGACATTTCAAAAATGTTTCTATCAAATGGGATAACGCTGAAACCACAGCCGCTAACAGAATCCAATGGCGATCACTTGTTGCCCAATATGCCCATGGGCATAGGAGGAACTAAGTCTAAGTCTAAGTATGTTGTATGAACATTTCAGGCCAAAAGAAATTAAACGAAAATGGTGACGAATATTGTAATAATAATATAGATTACATTGCTGTCCAGAGAAAAACATGGATCACAATTTTTTTTTACATCTTTTAAATACTGTGGCTCCCCCCATTGTTTAAAACCTTCCTGATGAATGAACCTATAGAAATGTTCCAATATGACTCCACTGTAGAAATGACTCCAAAAGGATGCAATAAAAACATTTCACATCAACTTTATACCTTCTAATGTAAAATTAAAGTTCCCATTTTGGAGATATTTGGGTTTTTTTTTTCAAACTGTGATATTACGTTGTTTATTAATTCTTTTTTTCCCTACCATACTCTAAACAAAGTGACAGTATTCTTCAAGATGACAGAGAAGAACCACTTTTGCTTCCCCATGAGATGCATGAGTGTGAAGAACCTTGAAAAGGTTTCAAAAACCTTCACAGTATAAAGGTCCTTCCAAAGGGTTCTTCCAAGAATTATTGCCTCATGTGGAGTTCTTCACATTCACACATCTCATTAACAAACATGCTTCTCTAAAGAACTGCCGCCTGAAAGTTTTTGAGGAACCAAAGTGGTTCCTTCTTGGTATTGAACAAAGGACACTTTCAGGTAACTTTACTTTTAAAGGTGTAAGAGTTTGCCACAACAGTGATAATGCATTATTAATTCAGGAGCTTCATATGAGGAACTCAGAGCTGGTGTGAAAACAGCTAATGGAAACCTGTGAACCCAGATCTGACCTCTGTTTCTAAGAAGAAGAAGATTCTTTATTTGGATGCTGGATGCTATATTCTGGATGCTGGTCCCTCTTCCCTTGTTCCTTGTCTAAAGGAATTAAAAGAGCATCTTCAGAGATAGACTACTTTTAATTACACGCTTGTTTTGGTTTGATATTCGATACCGGGCGCAGTTTGGCACCGTGTGAATTAGCGAATCGCACAATCCGAAGAGCAGCATACCTCTCTCGAAACTCAGCCGGAGCACTATCTTGATCTGGAGAGAAACACTGACAGTTTGTTCTCTCTCATTTGCCAAGATCGGAGTGCGAGAGCCCTGAGGTTTGTCTGAAAGGTCGGATGGGTTGCCAAATGAGAGGCATTAGTCAGCCTTGGCCTGAGAGAGAGTGCTCAGACATTAAGAGAGGGCCCTTTCTCTGCCGGTCTAATTGGAATGAGCTCATGGTGGTTAGCCGGAGCTCCATCGCTTGGTTACGTGTCGGTTTCGGAAAGGCCGCTGGGTCTGGCTCTGTGAGGGGAAGGGTAATTCTTCAGCTTAACCTTTTCTCTGTGTAACCTGACACACAAACACACACAAACCAGTATCAATCTACAATTAAAGTTATGTGCTGGAATTAATTGCAGCTGCTAATGTATGCTGCTGACCTTTAGGAATGACAAAGAGGTCAGTGTGAGAGAGAACCAAAACATCTGGGGAATTTGTAAATAGGCAGATTAAAGAACATGAGATGTAAACTAATACGGTTGCATCTCTTTCTACGTTTAAAAAGAATTTCATTAAATACATAAGCAAGTGCAGTCAAACAAGAGACAGTGATTTTTTTTAAGTGGATTAGCGTTTAAAGTATGTAAACCAAAGACAAAAAACATGTTGATGTGAAATACACTATAAGGACAAAAGGTATTGGGACACCTGACCATTACACCAACAGGGACTTTAATGACACTACATTCAAATCCATAGACTTTAATATGGAGTTGGTCCCCCTTTGTAGCTAGAACAGCTTCCACTCTTCTTGGAAGGCTTTCCACAAGAGTTTGGAGTTTCTGTGGGAATTTGTACCCATTCATCCTGTAGAGCGTTTATGAGGTCAGACACTGACGTTGGACGAGAAGGTCTGGATCACAATCTCCGTTCCAGTTCGTCCCAAAGGTGCTGGATGGGGTTGACGTCAGGACTCTGTGTGGTTCAGTCAAGTTCTTCCACACTGAACTCCTCCAGCCACGTCTTTATGGAGTTCGCTTTGTTCACTGGGACACAGTCATGCTGGAATGGAAAAGGTTCTTCCACAAACTGGGTCCACAAATTTGGAAGCATGGCGCTGTCCAAAATGTCTTGGTCTGCTGAAAACCCTGAAAAATAGGTGTGTCCCAATACTTTTGTCCATATAGTGTATATCATGTTGACACAACATACTAATGTAAACATGTAAATACATCACCTGTTTTCAGCTTATAGGGATCAGTTCAACAATGCACCTATTTAGAGCTGAAAAAAGAAAGTGTTGTTGGATACATTTTTTTCTGGCTAAAGAACAAGCTTTGGTGCTTTGTGGTTCCATACAGTAACAATGACATCCCTCACAAGCTATGCCTCAAGCCTTTACTCTAAATCCCTCCAATCTCCAGAGTCCAGACTGGACGTCCTGTTTCCTGAGGGTCCTTAAACCGGATTAATATTAAGCCGCCGTCCGGAGTGTTTCCCAAGCTCTCCGCTCGCTCACAGAGCAGAGGCGGGTACCCTGCTTCCTAATTTCATTATTCTATTGACCCTCTGGTCGCTACGGACAAGGAATAATGCAAAACCCACCCATGAGAGTGTTCATGTAGTCTACAGAAACTGGATTTGTGACGTCAAGAGTGAACTTGTACAACACGATCTGTGCTGCTCTGTCAAATCAAGAAAAGTTATGCATTTCATGTAAGTTGTTGGAATAGCCTCATGTTCAGCTTTAAGCAGTACAAAGGTCAGTCAGTGTTTCATGAAATCTCTATTTATTTGTCACGAGCATGTGCAGCGTTAGTGATTTCGGCCCGTTTTACAATAAAAGGCCTCGAGTTCATTTTCAGATAGATACTGGCTTCTCACACCTGACGGATTATTGACGATTTAATACAAACAACTAATTTTATGTAGCTCCTAGAAGTTGAGAAGTTAAAACTGTTCATTCCCACAGCTGTACTTACTGCACAAATGTGATTCAGGGGATCCTGATGGTCTCCACAAACACTGTGTCTTTCACTGACGTAACACACATTAGCACATGAGGAGCTATAGGGAGGAATAAAACAATGATGATCTCTCAATCCATCAAAAGATATTGAACCATCAGGTAAGATTATTGTCTTTCAGTGGAGAAACTTAAGCTGAGACACACCAACTTCTGGACCATGGCTTAAAACATGGTAGCGAACATCTGCATAAATACACAAATGTGAAGCCCGAATGACAGATCATCCAGTAAACTGGCCAGACTTCCACATTATACCATTTGGTCTGTCAGTATCGTTTCTGTACGAAAAAAAAACGAGAGCAGTCCATGCAAAGAGTTTATTCATGAATAGTTTGTTGTAATGTACAAAGGAAGCACTTTGCCAACATAGTGTTTAAAACCGATTGCTTCAAATACGCGCCTATATAATAAACACTTCCCTTCTTGAAAATACTCTAAAAAATAAGGTTTTGAATTTAAATATCTGTCAAAGCTTTCTTTTCGGAAGATACAAATATGCATTATGAAATATAGTGATTCTGTTTAGTATATAGTACCATATGCAATAATATGCAAAATCTTAAGTCCCCGGTATAACCCATGATACACTGCTTAACTCATGCGGAGAGGGAACACACATCAATACTGAGTACAAAAACAGACGTACACCGTATGAAAATAGAAAAGAATATTGAGTGAAACATACAGACTGCCACACTATGGGTGTTCATGTTGCAAAAACTCTTACAAAGGCTTAGAGACGACGATACACCGATGATCATGGCCATTTAACAGCTAACAACATTGAGAGGGGTTGGATGTGTGAGTGATCTAAATTGTTTTCCCCACCAGTCATCCATACTCCACATTAAGGAGTTTTTCTCTTAATGGACTGTAGCCTGAGTGGCCAGTGCTTTCAGCAGTATGTAATTGAACTGGTGTTTTTCATGTAGCTGTTATTCATGTACACAGACATTTGCCCACATTGCACAGCATTTACAAAGCAGCCACGCGTACTGAAAGCACTATAATACCTATAGCACTAAACTATGTAAGATATCCCACCAATTCTGTCAAAAAAGGCACACCAACACCACCTGCAAGCACCACACAGACTCTGCAGGAAATTACACACGCTCACACGTGACACACGCAAAATTATTGCAGTCAAGAAAATAAAATGACATGGTTATTTATCAAGTACAGTTTAGAACACAATATTTTCATTTTTACAGTCTGAGGATTGCTCGATAAAAATAAATACACATTCTTTTTTTTCCTGCATATGGCATGATGTGATGTGTTTTCTGCTCAATCCTAAAACTTGTCTTGCATATAAGAAACATTGAAAAAAGTGAGAAAAGAATGACAAATGCAGTTCCAGAGTGTAGTGCTGTGACTGACAGGCTGTCAGTCACCATGAATCCCAATATAACACCAGGTTCAGGGGTGAAGGGTGATGTGAGGGTGAGGTTCGGTCACAATTCTGTAATCCCACATTCAAACAGGTAATCCCCACACTGAGCAGGAAATCACCAAACTGTGCTGGACATTAGAAATGTGGATCCCTGGTGTAATGTATTCTGTAATTAACCCATATATATACCACACATATATATGTATATGTACACACACTATCTGGACAAACACCCAGACTTTCATCTGGAGGTGGTCCCCCTTTCCAGCAATAACAGCTTTCACTCTTCTTGGAAGGCTTTCAACAAGATTTTGGAGTTTCTATGGGAATTTGTGTCCATTTATTCTGTAGAGCATTTATGAAATGAGACACTGATGCTGGACGAGAAGATCTGGATGGGGCAATCTCCGTTCCAGTTCATCCCAAAGGTGCTGGATGGGGTTGAGGTCAGGGCTCTGTGCAGAACAGTCAAGTTCTTCCACACCAAAATCCAACCATGCCTTTATTGAGCTCGCTTTGTGCACTGGGACACAGTCATGCTGGAATTGAAAAGGTTCTTCCCAAACTGGGTCCACAAAGTTGGAAGCATGGCATTGTCCTAAATGTCTTGGTCTGATGAAGTATAGCGACTGTCCTTCACTGGAAGCAAGAGGCCTAACTCAAACCTTGAAAAACAGGGTTTTACACTTTTGTCCATATAGTGTATATATTTATATATATGTGTGTATTTGGCTGTGTTTTATTGTATGAATCACAATGGTGTATTGACCAATGAGAGAAAACGATGTCTAAACATTCACTTGCTCATATTATTTACAAGGGCAGACAAAACTAGCTTAATATTAAGTGGTGGTAATGAATTTCAACACATATCTAATGACATTTATTACAGCTTGTATATCTCTCTCTCTTTCTCTCTCTCTCTCTCTCCTTATACGTCTATATATATAGATATATTTATATTCTCTTCACTCTTTTATTGTCATACAAAAAATATTTGAATCTTTTTAAGTTATAGCACAGTGTTATCTATCTGGTCCGGCCTCAAAGTTAACACACTGAGCACGAGGCTCGTGATGATTGCTCTGTTTGCCTACATGAACTTTTTTGGTATTTGGTAATGCGGCAGGAGATGACAAGTGTAAACTGGCATGTTTCTGTATTTTATTTCAATGGCACCGTGAAACTGTTTGGTGAACATCTGACAAAACATCAACATTTGCTGGTGCAGGAAGAATTATGTACAACTTTTAAGTCTAAAACTGAATAACGAGTGTCAATATTTGTTTAGTGAGACTCTCACTCTCTCTCAAAAACATTAGAAAAGAAAAAAAAATCAACATATGTAACAGATGAGGAGCGGTTGCTATTTGTACAAAGCAAAATGTCCAAAAAGAAGAACAAAAAAAAATATCAAGAGGAGGGTCTTTGACTGTAGCAGATGTTCCGGCCAGGATATGGCAGTCACAGTGATATGGTGTGACAGTTTGGGTTGCCATGACCATCTCGGAGTTTACACCCTCTCAACTCGGCTGGGATCATAGGTCTCTGAGGATTGAAAGGACATTTACATCAACGTACCAATATGTTTTACAGAGGAACAAATCCCAATAAAACACCCTATTGGGGCTGAGCACAGTGTGAGGGATTGCCTTTAATGAAATCAACTACACTGTGCTGCCCCCTTGTGGCCAAAAACTCTTACTACAGCAGAAGTTTCCATTCGTAAGTGTTTACTGGGTGCAGATTATTAAAGTGCCTTTTAACAGTAAACGCTTTTTTAAGATGCAGGGTTAAAAGTACACCCCTGAAAAGACTGCAAGACTGAATATAGGTCTATAAACAAGGTCTTGATGTTATGTTATGTTAACCAAAAGCAACATGTCTAATATTACAAAATGAGCTTTTCGAAACCTAACAACACATGAGCTTCTCTTGTATGTTGGTTGTGGCAAAGTAGTACCACTAACTGAAATGTTACAACCTCAGCTGTCTATTGTTCATCTTTGGTACTTTATCATGTCGTGAAATCCTGTACTGACCTGAAACACACTGAATGTCTTCGTCCTCCAGAGCAGCCAGGGCAGCGGTCATGTTGAAGGTGTCTGGTAGTGTAATCTCTCTCTTGACCACCATGCCACTGCGAGGCTGAGACACTGGATGCGCCGTAGGCTTTGGTTGCTGTATGGAACTTTCCTGGACAATTTTTTCTTCTAGTTCTTCCTTCTCATCCTCACTTCTTCTGTCATCATCCTCACTCTCCCCTTTTTCAACAGCAGCTTCACATTCACCTTCCATTTCGCTCTCCACAGTTTGCTCTTTTTCACTTTCTAGTGCTTCCTCCTCTTGAACAGATTTTTCCTCCCCTGTTTCCTCGGCTTCCTCCATCTCTTTGGCGAAATCGCTGACGTGTGATTCTGGCTCTCCCTCAGCCACATGAGTAATGCGCTCTGTAGACAGTTCTTCATTTCTGAACATATAAAATGGGAGATGTCCACTTGACTTGTTCTGTTCTCCTTCAGACACTTCTTCAACAATCCTGGCCTTTTTCTCACCTCCAGAAACACTTAAAGCCAACTCTTCATCCTCTGTCACTAGCAGTGACAAACACAGGTTACTGGGGGGGAACTCAGGCAGCTCCAACACCGGATGGCTCTGTGTACTGAGCGTATCTTCACCACAAGCACGATCTTCTTTAACGTCTGGGTCTTTCTTCTCAATCTTCAGCCCTTGGCTGTGTACTGACTTGTCAACCACTTCCTCACAGGTTCTCCTAACATGCTGTGTCTCTGCATCTGTGTGTGTTTCACTATTTTGCACAGCGATAACTGCTTCATTTGTGTCATCTTCATTTCCTTCATTCTGTCTGGCGTCCCCTTGACTGACACCCAAGGCCTCAGCTGGCACAGCAATGCCCAAGATCCTGGCTGCCCTCTGCTCAATCGATTCATGCACAGGAATGCCCTGAGCAAACTGAACCTGGTACAGCTTGCTGAGATCCTCTGTTGGCATATTACTGGCCTTCTCTTGACTCAAAAGAGTCTCCAGATGTTCATCTGCTAACGTCTTTTCGTTACTCCAGCTGAGATAGTCTGAATACCCGTCGTCGTCCTCATCATCAAAATCACCGTAGTTTGCTGTAAATCTAAAATGCTGGCTCCTACGAACATGGATGTGAGGCGACCTCTGTGGTCCAGTGTTTACTTTGCCCCTGTTCTCTGCTTCTTTCTCAAGCTCAACTTTAGATGTGATGCAGGTTTGACTATTCAAACCGAGATCCATAGCGAATTCGGGGCTATTTCTGCTTCTGTCTCCTCCACTGTCTGATGATGTGATGTGTAAGGCCTCACATGTTTCTGAGTTGTCAGAGGGACTGGTGAGCATCGGGGACTCGGGGCTTAAACCAGTCGGCGATCCCAGTGTCACTGTGTCTGGGATCGCCGTGTACACTGTGAGCCCCACATCCTTCAGTAAGGACTCCTTTGGCACTGGAATATCTAGTCTGTGTCCCCTGGGCTCACTCTGGATTCTCTGCAAAATCTCATAGCTTATTAAAGTAGTATCTTTGGGTATAGGCATTTCTTGTTTCTGTGCTATGTCAGAATTTCCTGTCCTCCCCTTTGGTCTGGAGAAGGCACTTCTCGCTTCTCTGTATTCTCGATCCACTTCTGATCTGCCCCTGCTCTCTAAACCTGACCTGAAATTTAAGCTGTCTTTCTTCATAGGCTGCTCAGGACCTGGCTCCATATGTGGCTGGTTAACAAGGTTCTTTTTCAAGTTTTGTGGGGCTGTCCCAGTCTGCCTAACCTCAATGGAGGTGCTGCTTACATCTAGAATGTTCTGCAAAGCCTCATCCAGGTCCTCCATTGTCTGATCGATACTTGGTTGGAGTTTACTGTTCTGATCTTGCAGCTCCTTGTTGAAAGACTCAAGCTCCCCAATAGCATCCCACGGACGCCTGTTCACGGGTTTTAAAAGGAACTGGCCAAAAATCTCTTGGCCATCTAGTGCTTGGGGTTTGGTTGCGCTCTTCCTCAGTGGAGGCTGGCGATCAGGAGATGGTGGCATCTGAGCTGTTAAAAGCTGAGCTGAACTCTTTGCACTGGAACTGCTACCTGCCCTCGTTCTGGAAAATGCACTGTTGCAAGAAAGGTTCAGATTCTTTTGACCTTTCATTGAATACCCAAAACTCGTATTGCATTCAATGCCCACCCCACTGTCTGTGGTTGTGTCAGAAGATGAAGGGTCGTATGCAGACTGAGTGTGAGAGCTTGGTAACTGGACACTTCTGGAAACCTCAGGAGAGCCTGTCTGAGTCTCTTGGTTTTTGTATTGATCTCCTGGCCAGGATCCCGCGAAGCACAATTCTTTGTCAGCACTTGCTTGAAGAGACCACACATCTACAATCTCTTTCTTAAGTGGAGCTCTTTTAGAGCTCTTGATTGTTGAGGAGCTGCTGGATTGCATTTGTGGTTCATTGCTGATAGAGACTGTGGAGTGGTTTTGGATATAAGGCTGAGTCACTGTGCTTTCTGTGGGTGCCACCATTGGGCTTGGCACGTTTTCATTGTTGTTCGGATCAGCCGGTTCCTTGCTTGCTATCACGTTTATTGGAACGGACACGAGGCAGAACATGGTCTCTTTCAGTTTCTTCTTGTTTTTCTTATTCTCAGCTGCAGTTTGTGCCTCAAATTTCTTTACCTGTGTTACTGTCTCACAGCTTTGCTGCGATAATCTATCCGAATAGTCACGGTCAACAGGATACCTGTTGGAATTTTCATCGACTGATTTCGAGTTGTTTATCTCCCTTGAAACTTCTGTACGTGAGGTTGCTTCATTAACACAATCGCTGATATTGCTTTTGCTTACTTCTGTGCTGCTGTGTGTTTTCTCTGTGAACAGAAAGGCACTGTCATCAGGAGCTTTCTCGGATAATGAGATGATGGGAATCTCTTTCCTGATATTCCTGATTTTGTCAGCGTCCGTCAATGAATTCCCATCTATCCCACCGCCTGAGATATGCCTGACACGTGGATCATCGAAGGGTATGTATTGGACATTGCCCATCCGCTCCTCGCTGTAAGCTGGGTAGGCCTGTCGTCTGCAGGGCATACTCCTTCTCCCGTCCCTGTGATGATCTGGCCAAGACATGCCGGTCTGTCTCATGAACCACTCCTGGACTTCTGCCATGGCCGGTCCCTGCATGTATGGTTCACCCCTGTACTGATAGTTCCCCATAGAATTTGCATAGGTTCTGTGCCCTCCCCTGATTGGAGGCTGCCTCCTGTAGGACGGTGGAGGGATGTAACCTGGTGGTTCCATGCCAGACCCTCCAGGTTCCTGTGCAAAGTACTCCTGCCTGGTGAAAGGGAGTGGAGTCCTGTCTCTGGGATGTTGCATAAACTCTCCAGAGAGCATTTCTGAACTTCCACGCATCTGCTGGTGAACCTCATACGATGGAGGTCTAAGAGGTCGGCTAAAACGAGGTTTTGAAGGGGGTGCCGACTGCACACTCGTTCGGCCACTGTCAGCCCACCGCTCTCTGCTTTCCCCTTCACGTCCATGAGGTTCCCGTAACTGATGCCCGTTAATTCGGTAGCTCCCATAAGGATCTTGACCGTGGGATGACGTGCTTAAGACCTGGACGCTGTCCGAGGGCATGGAAATCCTGGGCAGTGACTGGGATTTGGCTTTGGTCCTGGGTGGAACAGCGCCCTCTGCAGTCCGAGGTCGACGCTGCTGCTCCTGTGCCCATCTCTCATCATCGCCCTCAGACGTTTGCCGGCTCATTCCCACAGCAGGGCGCCACTCTTCTGTTCCCAGGCTTTGATACTTCCTCTCAGCCGCTATTCTCCACTGGTACAGGGCTAGTTCACGCTCTCTGGCACGTGCGCTGTCCGCTCTGCGCTGCCTCTCGCGACGATGCTCTTCGGTGCTCAAGGCTGACTCTGGCCTTCGCTGCATGCCCTCTGCCTTAACAGGAATCCCTGCTTCCCTTCCATGGGGCTCCCTAAAGTCAGCGTAGTCCAGAAGCACATTAAAGTCCTGACCTCGTCTCCGCCAGTAGGACACATCTCGATCAGGCCTGGGTTGAGAATACATTCCTCTGTGGCTCTCATGGAATCTGCATCACAAAGACACAAGAAAGAAAAAAAGGCTTGGATTTAGTAGGCAAAAATGATTTACTTAATAACTGCCTGTATATATATGGCTGATTAAATATTCAAATCTGGTCATTTCATTAAGCAGAGTGACCATATCACATTACCAAGTGATATGGCATCTTTGAAACCTTTAAAGATTTCAGATCCGATGTATACAAATTAAGAGATTAAGCCATTCATACATATAGAGGTAATGAAGTTAGTCTGTTGAGTGTAAATTATGCCCAAGCTCTTCTCTGCTTTGAAGAGGGAGCCAACATTGACTCCTCAGGCTTAGAGGAAACAGTAGAGTCAGCACTGACAGACCTCCCTAACTACCACATCCTCACTGCAGAGGGTTTCTGATCTGCATTTGCATCAACCACAACCCTTATTCAGGGCAGAATCATAAAAAAACCTGTTAGCTCTCTGGGATGTAATTCAGTAATGATGAGCCTTAAAAATTATGAATGACGTAAAGGCTGAAACAGGAAAAAGTTCTCCGAATAATTAATTTAAAACCTTTTTATTATTGATGTATTTCTGATATGTTACTGATATATTATTGATAACTGCACAAAAACGGCAGGAGAGCAGATAGGGCCTAATTTGTACAAATGAACCCCAGAAATACTAACCTCAGTAACATTCAAGTACTGACATGAAAAAACAAAACACGTCCATAAAGAGTTTTTTTTTCAGTATTCATGGCACCACCGCATTGACTCCGCCTATGAAACTGCTGTACTATAATTAGTAGCATAACGATGTTCACACTTGAATTCATCATGTATTATTAATTTCGATGTTACATAAGACATATGGAATGGAATATTGATCTGATAAAGGCCTCATGGGATGTGTAGTTCACTAGTGGGTTTGCCTGTAGCAGTGAGCATGAAAGGCAGAGGGTGCTGAGGGCTGTCCCGCTACAGTGCTGTTTATAATACAGCAGTCCCAGGTGGCAGGAAATGAATCAAACAGCAGATTGCCGTTTTTTTTGGCAATACAGTTAATGAGGGTATCAGAGACAGAGCGAGAGGGACTGAAAAACAGAGGGGGATCCAGCGAGAGCTAACAAGCGGAAGAAAACAACAGATACTGAGTTATGGAAAGTGTTTGATGAACACTAATACCCCAAAAAACGAGGGCTTAAGAAGTTGGTAACAGGTTTAAAGGCGACACGTATTGATGGCAAATAAAGAGAGGGAAACAGAGACGGTATGTACAAAAGAGCGAGGGAGCTGTTAGAATCTTGTCCTACAGCTGTGAAAAAGTCCTTGACAGCTCCCACCTTTACATAACACTTCACCACTCCACACCCCCCCAGCCAGCTTAAACCTGAGCTACTCTGCAAGATCAAAAAGGGGAAGAAAAAAGGGAAAAAAGAGGAAAAACAGCAGCAGGAAAGAGAGAGGACTGTGCATGTGCTGGAGTCAGCAAGAGTGGGTCTTAGACAAGGGTAGAGGAGTGTCAGAAAAACACAGAAAACACTTCCACTCACCCACTGTCTGTGGTCAGGCTGTCTCCTGGTGACTGTCCATCTCCTAGGTTACCGTTGTCCTCTTGCTCTGTCCTCTGCTTCCTGTCCCTGCTCTGTGTGTCACTGGGGCCGCCCCTAGACGGCGTCTGCCTGACTCCGCCGCCACCATAAACACAGTCCGCTTTGTAGCCATTCACCGCGCCGTGTCCCGTCCGCTTCTCGCCAGTTTCACACCGGCTGTTGCTGCGCGTCGGCGGCCGCTGATCGTACGTAGTGTGTTGGGATGAGGGTGAGTGTGAAGGGGGGACGTTGTTGTTGCTGCTGACTTTGTATCCATGAGAGATGAGGAGGTCCTCCACGCTGTACATGGCTGAGCGGGGGTGCGCTGTGGTGTCCCAAGTGTGTGTGCCTGAAATTTCGTCAGAGTTCTATATGAATCCCAGCTGAGGCGAGCCTAGGAACAGCTGCACGAGAGGGGCCATCACTGTGAAAAGAGACGGAAAAAAGTGGGATGGGGGAGAGAGAAAAAGAGTGGGGGGGAAAGAGAGAGAGAGAGAGAGAGAGAGAGAGAGCGAGAGAGAGAGAGAGAGAGAGAGAGAGAGGTGCCATTAATATGATTATCCTTCCAAATCCCTTTCATGTGAAGACTGCGCCCCCCTACCCATAAGGGAGACAGTCAAACCAAAAAGGCCCTATCTTACAAGAAGAGAGGGAATTCTCAATGGCTCTCTGCCTGCCTGTCTGTCCAATTCCCCGCTCTTCTCCTCCCCTCCCCTCCTCTCACCCACCCCTCCTCTTTCAGTGCAGCAATGATACTCAATCCAACCCGCCGAAGTAGGAGGCAACGTTTACAAGGAGCACCAACTCAATTGTCACGACTGACTGGTTAAACTCAATTTCTTTCTCTATATGCTCCCCTCTGTCCATCAGCCAGAAACTGATGGTCTTCATGAAAGATGCAGTTAAACATTCAAACACTAAAAAAAGGTGATTGACCAGGATGGATGGATTTAGTACCCCAGGCATCAAAAGGCCTCTAACTCACTTACGAGACTCCTGGGCATGTTTAAAGAAAAGAGGAAACAGCAGCCCTCCCTGTTGAACATGTGAAAGATATGCTACCGCACATTGATAAAATCTCTCCTATCGTTAAAGAACATCTAGAGAAAGGATTCATAGAGCCATTAGAAAGCTTGTAGTCCAGCCCCACCATGTTGGTGCCAAAACCTGATGGGATGTGGAGATTCTGCAACGACTTCCAGAATCTAAACTGTTTCTTCCCATCCATGACCTGACTAATTTGTGAGTTACATGCTGGTTTCTTTTGCTCAAGGATTTCTCTTTCTAGGTGCAGCACAGGTCCTGGTTTAGAACCAACACAAACTACAAGCCTCCAATCCAACCAGGAGCTGTCCAGGCTGCAGAACCAGGAAGATGGTGGTTCAGCACCTCTTGTTTTGGACAGCAAAACCAAGGTGACTCAAGGACAGGGGTCCAGCCAATCACAAACGACTGGAGTCACCTGATCAACTCAGCCAGCCGGAAGAGTATTGCGGCTCGGATGGGAGTTTCACTACTCCACAGACCACACCACACCTACCATATCTTACCGTAGTAAAGGGTTTTAGGATTGTGATTTAACTGAAGAAAAAAAAATCAGTTAAAATATTAATTACCAAATTAATAAGCACATAACTCGATTGCTAATACAATAAAAAGAAGCCAAGGAAAGACTGCAGCCAACCCACTGAATAACTTATCTGTACAGATCACAAGGAGTAAAACAACGTTAATGACAATCATTACAGTGAAAGAAAGTCGAACGAATAAGACAGAGTTTAACTGATCAAACTCAGAAAATGTGATGTACATCCAGCAGGGGACGTGCTCTGTGAACATGTGAGAAAAATGACAGATTACACTGGTGCACTGGAGTAGTGAACCATGCCAGCTTGGCAAACTACATCAGCTTTCAGTCTGACATGCCACACCATGTGAGTGTTTATGAGAAATGAGGTTATCTAACTTCGCTGAACCCCCAAACACACACACACACACACACACACACACACACACACACACATATACACACACACACACACACACACAAACACACACA
>JBBIGA010000106.1:37737862-37751870 GCA_037576975.1 Alestes dentex | reverse complement strand
TCACACACACCATCATACATCTACACACACCATCATACATCTACACACCTTCACACACACCATCATACATCTACACAACTTCACACACACCATCACACATCAACACACCTTCACACACACCATCGTACATCTAAACACCTACCTGCCATGTGTCAGCAATGGGTGCAGTATGAAGTAGCTGGAATCACTAATTACAAGCAGTGTTACTTTTAGCCATTTATGTAATATACAGAAGTAGTAGTTAGCAACACATTATTTTTACAAATTTTTTTCAAATCTTTGAATTGGACAAAAGGGTACAAAACAACCCAATAAAACAATACGTTCCCTCTACCCTTAAAAAAGTTCCACTTGAGTCACACCCAGTTATTGTTCTGCACTCTCCGAACACGGACATCCTGAAAGTGTCCTCTTTAAAGATTCACTTTTGACCACCGGACCCTTCATTGTAGGGCTTCATGATTAATCAGTTTTCCCATCATGATTTTCATATTACAACATTTGTGATTTTAATCAGCCATTATTAACATTGTCGCCTTAAGGTTTTGCATAATAACAAGGAGAGGCCTGAGGATGTGTCAGCAACCAAACACTAATGTGATGTGCACCAACAAAACCACAACCACACCATTAAACCTGAAGTGTGGTTCACTCAGTGATTCATGTCAGAAACTAGGAAAGGAAACAAGCCTCATAAAGCCACATAAACAAGATCTGACCACCGCATGCATAAACTGCTTCGAATTTACCTGTTTATTGTAGAGCATCAGACCCACCTGGACATGTTGATTTAACGTGAAAATGGAAGGGTCATTACTTTTATTAATGTTTCTATTTCTCATGGCTTGTAACGTCCATATCACAATGTTTACAAGTGTTTCTGGTATTACATTTTATTTATAGATTATTACATTAGCATTTTAACATTCTCTGAATTTTCATGACACTAGTTTTAATATTTAATTTTAGTTGATTAAATAAACGGTGACCCTAACACATGCATCTGACTTCACCTGACTCACGTCATATAAGAACAAAATGAAGTCACACATAGTAGATATTTAATGTTATGCAGACCACCCAGGGAGGAGAAGCTTTATGAGTATAAAATCTATTTAAATCACAGCTGCAAAATTGAGATATTTTCCCCAAACTTCCCCAAATCTTCCCCAAGCCCTTATTCATCGTTGACTGGAACATGACAAAGGTCAGCCTGCTCTTCCTGAGGATGTGCACGCTTCAAGGGAAAGTAGTGCGGATCAGTGTCTGTGCCAGCGGTGCGGAGTGGAGGATCTGACTGGCGAGGGCTGGTTCCCACAGAAGAGAAAGTCAGGAACAGAGGAACTCTACTGACATGCTACTCTAAACATCACTGATGTTTCTTCACTGATGTAACTCTCACAGAGCATCCCTCATTCTGGTTTCCCCACTTTGTTCCACTCTCTGGAGCAGATGTTCCTGATCCCAGGCCTGTTGACCCCATGCTCTGGATATTTTTGGGTTTTTCCTACTCTCTGCATCCGACCCAGAACACGAGGAGATTGTTAATTAGTTAAAGAGCTGAATCTGCTGATGAAACAAATGTATGCATTTCTACCTCAGGGCCCTCCTGTCTGTAACAGAGAAGAAGCAGCTCACAGGAAAACAAAACTCAACTTTTTGGCAAAAATGTTCAGTGAAAAACTCTGCAGCTGTGTTGCCTCAAAGGGCTGGTTTTTAATTAGCCTTCTCATATGATTTTTATTTGTGCATCTCTGTTAATATTTGTATTGCTTGTTTTATGACCTAAAGTGTCGTTATCGGATCACTATGATCTACTGCCTCTCTTTACCCATGGGCCTGCGATTCTCTACAGAAATGCTTGAGTAAAAGCACAGGTCATCGATAACTGCAGGTATAAATTAAGTGAGCAACAGAATAAAAGTTATAATACCAAATACCCTTTATTATTAACATTACTCAAAACACTGTGTGAGGTTGATATTTTATAAAAATGCTTCATCTGACAGGGCTTCACTGACATTCAGGTTTAAATCTGAGATATATCAGAATCAGAACTTTTACTGAGCCCAGAGGAAATTAATATACCAAAAAAATATTGGTATATTAAAAAATATTCAACAAAGTGATTTAGATTCCAAAACCAGTACCATGTACTGATTTTACATTTTAACCAACATTTTGATGTTTGACCCTGGATGACCTTTAAATGTCTACGTCAAGAAAAGAAAAGAAAACATACACACACATGAACATTAACATAATTATTTGATCCCCTGCTGAATTTGTAAGTTTGCTGACTTACAAAAAAATGAACAGTCTCTAATTTATTAGGTAGTTTCATTTTTATGGAGAGAGACAGAATATCAACCAAAAATCAAGAAAAAACATATTACATAGAAGGTATAAACTGATGTGTATTTCACCGAGTGAAATAAGTATTTGATCCCGTACAACCCAGCTAGACTTCTGGCTCCAGTCTGGCTGTGCGCCAATGTTGCACACAGATTACAATCAAATTATCAATTACAGATACTCCTATATATATACACACACACACACATACATACATACATACATACATTCCTGTAAATTCCTCAGTGCTTGGTGTTGACTTTGGAACAGGCTTGATCCACCACAAAAGTCAGTGGCAGCTAAATCCACACTCAGAACCAAATTCTACACATTTATAAAAGGATATTAGCCCATCTACTAGCCCATCTCACAGTGACAGAGCTCTGGGCCTCATGGTGCTAATGCCAGCCAAACTGTCCCGGCCTTTCTTTACAAACAAAGAGGCCCTAATCTCGGCCTTCAGGGCAAAGCTGCAGCCACTACTGCCCTGGTCTTGTTCGAACAGTGTCCATGGTTACTGATGTTTTCCTTTTCTGAAAAGCGGGTTTTCGCAGAAAAGTGTACAAGTAAAGAGACTCTGCTCTGGCACTAAAGAAATGCTTTCAGATGCCAGTAATTCAATTGGCACTGCCTTCAAAGGATTGTGAAAGCAGGAAATAATACTTTTTTCAGGATGAAACTGCCACAGTACAACTCACTGTGCCAGGCCTCTGCTCCACAGACACACACGTGCTCTCCATCCTAGTGCTTCACACTGATTTTAAAACCTGCAGTGTATTTTGAGTAGCTTCCTAAAATAGCCTGAACAAAAGTGATGCTTGATGGAGTTCCCACATGGTTTGAAATGTAGTTTTTTCAGTGAATGAGCTAATCTGGATTTCAAACCATGTGGGAACTCCATCAAGACTCTTCAGTGTAGATTTCTGTGAGGAATCCGTTACAAAATTGGTTATTCAGGCATGATTGTTCAATTTTTCGTTTATTTCATTTCACAATGCAAAGCAGCAGCGCTGCTCCTTTCAATCCAAAACACAAAAAGTGGCTTCTCAGAGCCGAAGCCCTTCTATCAAGCCTTATTTCAACTGCAGGCTCTAAAACTGTGCTATATCTCAACTTCAGACCAGCAGAAAAGCTGCTCAAAAAGGATTCTGTATGTATATATTGTCGCAGTCCAAAGCATTCAAATATTTTTTTTTTAGCATTTGAACTCAGAATCTTCCCTTTACATTTTCTGAAACGTTCATTATGAACGAACCGATAAAAATGTTTTACAATAACATACATTAAGAATGCTTCTGCCTCCTCTCACTTTTAACCGCTCTTTTAATCTTCTTTTAATTATTTTCTATGTATTCTTTTATTTCCTTTATTCTTTTTCTACTTTCTATTTTATTCTATTCCTGTACATTGAAGTACATTGGATGATTTTGTATGTGATAATGGGCTACAAACATAAACTTGACTTGACTTGACTTCTCCTGTAAAGTTCCCATTTAGGAGATTCCCGCTTTTGGACAGTGATATCAAAAAATGGGAGATATATCTCTAAGCAAATTACTAAGAGTAGAAGTCCACGATTTGATTCGTTTCATGATACCAAGTACATGGTTGAATATTCTCAGAATATTTAGAATGAAAAGTGATGACTGAATTCAGTTGTGGCACAGTTTACTAATAAAACTACAACTGCACGGGGGAAAGGGGGGCATGCATGGTAGTATGATGTCAATGTGCAGGCAATGCAGTTAAATATATTTGAAATAATGCTTACTCTGCACAAGCAATTTTTATACGATGCATATCGTCACATTTCGCATTGCCATACCGTGATTTTTCAGTGCCTTGTTACGCCTCTGACTCCTAGCGTGCACTGAAGGAAGCATGTCAGGATGGGTTTTTTGGCAAAAATCTGACCAAGCATCAACATACGATAACACTTATAGAGAAGAAACAGCTCAGAAAAAGTGAAGGCTTTGGCAGGGGTGTGGGCCGCAGACCTAGCAGGTCGATATATCAAGACGTAGGCAGCACTGCTGCCTATAAAATTCAAAGAATTAAGCTTGACTTATGGCTGAGACTGCTCCTCAGACTGATCCTGGCTGCGGAGCTGCTTTTGACCTGCTCAGCATGTCTGTACATAATTAGCGTCCATCAAGGAGCCACGACTGCCGAGAGCCGACAGTGACAGAGTTTATCAGTTCAGGGGGCTCAGATCAAAGAATCAGCACACAAGCGCCATGTTAATTACCATTTTAACTTGCCAAGAAATCCGATCTCAAGTGAGGAGGAAGAAGAGAAGGAGACATTTAAACAAACAACTTTCTGCCAAACATGACATTTCGTGAAAAGACTGAGGAAATGTTAAATGAATTATCACTTTGGAAAGCGTTGATTTGAAATCACCTCCATCATCTCAACTATGAAGATTAAAGCGTTAACAACCGAATAAAACTTCTGTTCTCTTTTGTCACTTTGTTGGAAAGTGTAGGTTTCAGACTTGTTTGAGTTATAAATAAGAGAGAAAAAGGCTCAGAACAATCACAATAGCAGATCCTTATCGACACATACTTCTCCCCTGAGCTCAATCACGTCATGGTAATTCATCAGACCAGGAGAAAGTACAATGAAAAGTGAGCGGAACGCTCCATATGCGTTCCATATGGCTATAGGGTTTGTAATATATGACTCCATCAAATAATTAGGCTACAAACACATGCATTCAGCTTTCATCACTTCTAATTACAACTAATCCATTTTTGACTAATCTACATATGGTTGCACTTTGCAACCTATCACAACCATGCAGGGTTGACTTTTATTGCTTACTGCTTGCATTATTACTTGAACAGAGGAGGCCAGTCTGTCTGCATTCTCGTCCTGAACCTTTCAACAGGAATCATCATTAAGCCTCATTCTTTTACTCCTCAGCGAAAACAACTTGATACAATACAATCATGTTTCATGCCTGGTATACACACGCTCCTAATATCCAACAATACCAAACACTAGCTTACTCACAACTTTCGAATACTGATATATTGTGATAAGACCTTATGGTGTCCTAAATTTCGTCCCTGTATCAACCAGACCTTGATTTCAATTCACATTTGTGATGGAATACCACATCGAATGTCTAGCAAATTCTTTATAACGACTGAGATCTAATTTTTCATGAATTTTCATTACCTCATAATGTGGGCTGTATGCAAATATATGATTAGCAACTTTTTTTTCTTCACCTGGTAGGAACAAATGGATTTATGCTCCATGTATGTTTTTTTTTTCCAGAAAGAAGATTCCACAGCTCACTCTCAGCTCACCTCTTTACTTCACACTTTCAAGGTTCACGAATTCGCAGAGTTTCGGTTCACCTAAGTGAACTCGGCTTGAAAGCCAAATAAACTGCGAGCAGCTTTTTTCACATTTCCACATCCTTTACTATTCAAGTGCAGAGGCTTCAATAGGATGGCAGCTTTACAGTGTAGTCACTTCCTGCACGCCCACCAGTTGCCAGTTCGCTGCCGGAGTGGAAATCAGCTACGATATTTTTAATTAATATAATAAAAAAAAACAGTTTCCCTGTCACTCAGTTATCAGTGTAAAAAGCATTGAGCTGCTAGTGAGCAATGAGGGGTGAAAGGTAACACCCTTCTATGAAAGCAATTCATGCCTCTACACATAGACAACCTTGCTGAGCTATACTGAACAGAAAAACTGTGTATGTCTCGACCTGAAAAATAACATAAAAGAAATACTAACCTTAACTTTTTTCCTCATCAGTAAAGACAAAATCCAGTTTGCTGACAGTTTTGTAAAGTGCACTCATTCTCTTCAAAATATACTCCATCATTGTTCCTCTGCATAATGCAACTGTGGACCTTCGAAACAGGTGACACTGGCATTTAATGGCTTCTTTGGGGAAACGATGTAAAATGTTTAACACATCATGGCCTTACTTTATGCAGAACAAATGTGTAAAATTTGCTGCACGTTTGTTATTACACTTGTATCCGGTTTTCCTTGGACAATATTATCTCACTGTGTTACATCTTACTATCCTCCCTGCACATTACATAACCATAATAAGTTATTTATCAAGGTTGTGGAGAGCCTCAATCTAGACAGCGTTGGCGTCTCCGTGGAGATCTGGTGAACGAGTGGGAAAGAACTTTAAAAACAATGAGTCATGGAATATCTTCCAGGGGCTCTGCGGTGTTTGACCAGCCCTTTTCCTCTACAGCTGGAGCCAAAGCCTCTCGCACTCGGAGGGCACTCTGCTCTCACACTCCGCTCTCTTCTGGTAGCGGTGACAAGAATGACCGAAGAGCTCTTAGGTCATACGAGCAAACACAGACACACTGCAAGTCAATTACTCACCCTTTTACACACACAAAGGCACGCCACACACCCCAGCCCAGACACACTCCCCCTTCTCTCGCTGCTTCCCTCTCTTCTTTCTTTCTCTGAGAGTCTCCCACTGGGAGTACAGTGTCTCTCGCACAATACAGCCACTATCTGGGCTGGATTTCGTGACTGGCTAAACTTAGGGGTGAGAAGTGGTGGTCTAATAGCACAACCTCTTCAGCCTGGACCATTAAGGGATCAGCGAAATGGAAACAGTGCCCTGCTGGCCCCAAAGACTGGATAAGCCTTATGGTCCCCGAGTCAGTATTACACTGGGATAAGCCTTGAGATCCTCAAGAATCCTATCAAGGACTATGACAGCTCATTTAAAACGATGCTTTCATTTCTTTTAAAAGGGTATTAACAGGGAGTTTGCTGCAGTAACAGCCTCTACTCCTCTGGGAAGACTTCACACTAGATGTTGGAACATTGCTGTGAGGATTCTATAGCGTTAAACCACGAGAGAATCAGAATCAGAAAAGTTTATTGATCCCGGAGGAAACCGCCAATATCACGACTGCAGAGTCTCAGAGAGACACAAAGACAAGAGCAATATAAAGTCAAAAAGATTAGCATTAGTCAGGTCAGGTACCGATGTTGAAGGATTAGTGCAGCATGGCGAAAATCACTCTAACTCATCCCGAAATCGCTGTGCTGTGCTCTATTAGTCTAGAGAATGCAGGTCTACTGCTCCACAGCCTGTTGGTGAGGGCTTTATATCCCTATGTGACAGGCTTAGCATTGGACACGCTGACCTACAGGTCATGTGCAGCTGTTCCGGAGAAAGCCATTCTATTGCCAATGCTTTTTTATGAGACTTTAAAAGCTGCATGCGCATAATTCAACACCTGTGTCAGTACTGGGTGCACCTTACAGTAGGTGAAAGGGTGTCTGGATAGTTTGGGCCTTGCATGCTTATTAAGTAACTTAAGTACACTACATACATTGTATTATTCAATATCTGATATGAAACATAGGTTATGTAATAATGAGAGTGAGGAATCATTTATATTTCTTTTAATATTTTCTCTTTTTCCTGGATCATATCCCTCCAACAACTCAAAAATTCCAACCAAATAATGTAATCCGTATGAATGTGCACTTATGTTTTCCAGCAAAGTTTTGATTATGCATCTGCTGTAGATCTGCAAACTTAGGACGCTTTGCAAGTGGGATTTCCCTTTCAGTTTGGAGTCCTCAGCCAAGAACTACTCAAGAGCCCCTGATGTAAACTCTGAAGAGGTTCTGAGACCAACTAGAGATGCTCTGTGAATAACATCCATTCATACAATGACTCAGTTTTAAGGGAACGAGATAATGATGTTTAGCAGACGTTTGGACAGTGAGGGCTGGACACAGAGTACAAACACGATAATCAGACCGAGGAATGCATGTCTTTCATCAGCGCTACAGGACGACATTACTGTGCGATCCATTTATCTTCACTAAAGAAGAAGGACATTTACTGTAGCAGGACATTAGGTAAGAGGGACATTGATTTTATGCTGTTTGCCATGTCATCTTGACACTCACAGAGCCTTCGTCTAGAGAATTCACACAGAGGCGCCTTGGAAATCTATAAGACGCTTTACAGCGTGGCATTTTTTTTTTTTAATCGAGAGGCTTCATAATAAAACACTGAGAAATACTTGCCAGTATTATTCACAGTGCAGTCAACCCAGGTGACCAACAGCAGAAGAATGTTCTCACTATCTGCCTATTACCAGGAAACAGACCGCTCTTTATTTGCCACGTAGACCTAATATCCTATAAGATAAGTGACTTTCTGGCTGTGGCTAAAGAAACGTTCCTCCTTTTTCCTCTCACTGCCTCCCACTCCGCTCTTGTTTCCAAGGTTAGGCCGGTGTTGAGGTTCTACTCATAACTCCCAAACGACAGACTCATCTTTGCTGTGGAGGGAGTGTTGAGGAGGTCAGCTGTGATTCTAGTTTTAAAAAGAGGTGTGGTGGAGGGGTGGAGGGTTGGGGGCGGTGAATGATTCTGGTTAACTCAAGCAATTTTCACACTCAACGCATCTCATTTTTTCCACACTCAAGTGACCTCAGCTTGACATCTGCATGTTTCTTTACTGGCAGACAGAGTCTCTTTTGTTTTTCTTTTCCATTACTATCTTTCTGTCTGTAAACCTTAGGTCTTCCAGCCTGTCCGGAAAAAAAATAACAGCATTTAAGGTTGCAAGTTTAGCCCTAAATGTGGTGAACTACATCGCACAGAGTGTGTCTGGAGATGGAGATTCACTCCAGATGCTTCATTATGAAGTTTCAAAGGTTTGAAAACATGAGAATCAGTCCAATTAGGTCTCGCTCTGAAATCATACAAAGACTAGGGCTGCACAATATATCTAGCGCTTATCATTATTGTGATATCAGTCTCTGAAATACTGATATGGCAAAAGGCTGCATTGTGCACACGAGCATCTCATCAACCACAGTGTTTCTGACAGGGTGATCAATCACAGCTCCAGGTGAGTTGCTGGGTGTTCTGATGAACGGAAGTTTTCAAATAGTTCAACAAAAGTCTGTTTTTTAACCATTAAGGGTGTCGGCGAATCAGTGCATAAATGGGTTAGACTGCTGTGGTCAGAGTAATGTATGACGTATAAAGTATTTAACTGCGTTGGTTTTGTGACATCAGAAAAAAATGCGATTTAAAAACAGACCATTTTTGTAACTGAGTTGTCATATACGGTCTTTATGGACGGGGGAGTACCATTTGAAACACTATTGACAGACTTTAAGCCTTTCCACTACAGAAAAGTGAAATGGGCCCTTGTAGCGTCACTTGGACTGTCTTATGCAATAGTATTATCCTGTGCAATATCACTGCTTAAGTCACTATTACATGCAACAACAGACTCAGCACAGAGAACGGCTCAAAACTAATATTTGTGTCAGCAGCAATTTCATTTATTTTTCCATAATATTTATATCCACCTCTCACACTGACAACAGCCTTTTGTGTATATAGTGTAGTGTGTTTAGCGCTGAGGTTTTTTTCTGGAGAGTTTTATTTTGAGTTAAACTATAGATTTTATATTGCTCTCATCTATGTGTCTTTTTGTGTCTGTGCAGTCGTAGCGTAAGCAATTTCCTCCTGGATCAATACAGGTCTGATTCTGATTTAACTGCAATCGCAATATGTAGCTGTAAAATCGTGATACTGATATGTTGCCCACATTGTGCAGCTCTAACACAGACCACTAGTAAAGACGGTTTAGAGGGGTTTTTCTTCTGCACGGGAAAAGAAGCAGGGAAAGTCAATGCTGTTCCTCCTGAACTGCCATTCACACCTCGGAAGCTCAATAAGGGACGTGTCACGGCAGCTGACCTCACACTTCCCCACTCAGGAGAGACCAGGGGCAGCTGAGGGACTGGCAACATCCCGCCACTTTCACACAGAGGGAGCAGGAGGCTCACCTCTCTGTCAGGAGACACGTTTGTCCTTTGAAGTCTGGATACACTGCATGGACAAAAGTATTGGGACACACAAACTGATTACTGAATTCAGGTGGCCCCTTACTTCACCATACCAATACATTTTGGACAACACCACGCTTCAAGCTTTGTATACACAGTCTGGGGAAGGACCTTTTCTGTTCCAGCATGACTGTGCCCCAGTGCACAAAGCGAGCTCCATAAAGACGTGGCTGGGTGAGTTCAGTGTGGAAGAACTTGACTGGCCCGCAAAGAACCCTGACCTCAACTCCATCCAACACCTCTGGGATGAACTGGAACGGAGATCCAACATCAGTGCCTGACCACATAAATGCTCATCAGAATGAACGGGAACAAATTCCCACAGAAACTCCAAAATCTAGTGGAAAGCCTTCCAAGAAGAGTGGAAGCTGTTCTAGCTACAAAGGGGGGACCAATTAAAAATCAAAGTCTATGTATTTGAATGCAATGTCATTAAAGTCACAGTTGGTGGAATGGTCGGGCGTTCCAATACTTTTGTCCATGTGGTGTTCCAGCTGGTGTGAACACACAGTGAGCTAGAACCGACAGCCAGACAACAACTGGTGCTTTGAGGAACCACAGTTCCCATTAAACACCAAGATATTTTGCCCAGTTCTTCACAGTTCACTCCCATCCCAGGGGTCTTGTATAAGTAGTACTTTTTAGATAGCCTGTTTACAGCCATGAGCTGCTCTGAGAGCCTCTTTCCAGTCTTTTCAGCATCAGGGCTGGTTAGAAACCTGAGGAGCCTGGAGTGTCAGAGCTGTCCTGAGCCCTGGAGCAGACACGCAGCAAACAGTAACGTCCGTCTGACTCAACTGCCTCCCCTCCCTGAGACACAGCACCAAACACCACAACTACTGCTTTTTCCACACACACACACACACACGTCCCTTACCGCACGGTCCTGGTGAGAACATCAGCCAGCTGTCTGGTCCTTTTCTAACGTGTCTGTGGGCTCAGCAAGGCTAGGCTGCCTGGCAGCCCGGTCCGTGGAGATGTTTCTCCGTTATCCAGCGAGTTCATGCGGGACGGCACTGAACCTCACCCCCTCCTCACTTCAGCACGGGTAAAGATCTCAGGCAGAGGCACCACGGAGCCCGTAAAAGCTCCAGTGTTTCTGGTACTAACCGTGCAGTCCGGACAGATGAGTGTGGAGAGTGCTGGACACGTACCTGAGCACTGCTGCAGTTCTGTAGTCCTGAGGCTGGAGCAGAGCACACGCAGCAGAGCCGCTTCCTCCACGATCCAAATGTGCTGTGCTGTGCTGTGCGTGTGTGTGTGTGTGTGTGTGTGCTGTGCGTGTGTGTGTGTTGTGTGTGTGTGTGTGTGTGTGTCTGGGTAGGGCAGGACAGGAATGGATCCTCCCAAAGAGAGACTAAACTTCACTCTCCGGTCAACACTGTATACAATAATAAAAATAATAACAATAATATTATTGTTGTTGTTATTATTATAAATTAGATAATAATAATAACAGCATAATAGTAATAACAGCAGCAACAACAATAAATTATATTATTATTATTGCTGCGGTTGTTGTTTTTGGTGTTGTGGCGTTGTGATGTTGCTGTTGGTGTTAGAGGTGTTGGTGGTGGGGGTGTTGTTATCGTGTTGTTGCTAGTGGTTGTGGTGGGGTTGTTGGTGTTGCTGCTGTTGTTGGGGGTGGTAGTGGTGGTGGTGTTGCTGCTGCTGTTAGTGTTCTTGGGGTTGCGGTTGTTGTTGTTGATGTTGCTCTTGGTGGTGGTGGTGTTGCTGCTGCTGTTCGTGTTCTTGGTGTTGCGGTTGTTGTTGTTGATGTTGCTCTTGGTGGTGGTGATATTTGTGGTGTAGCTGTTGTTGTTGCTGATGTTGATATAGATGTTGTTGTTGTTAATGTTGCTCTTGGTGGTGTTGGTGTTGCTGTTTTTGTTGTTGGTGGTGGTGATGGTGGTGTTGTTGTTGGTGTTTTTGGTGATGTTGCCGCTGCTGTTGGTGTTGCAGTTGTTGTTGCTGATGTTGATTTTGCTCTTGATGGTGTTGGTGATGGTGGTGTTGTTGTTGATGTTTTTGGTGTTGTTGCCGGTGCTGTTGGTGTTGCGGTTGTTTTTGTTGATGTTGCTGTTGGTGGTGTTGTTGTTGATGTTGGTGGTGTTGCTGTTGTTGATGTTGTTGTTGTTGTTGTTGTTGGTGGTGGTGGTGGTGGTGTTGCTGTTGAAGGTGTTGTTTGTCCCAGGATTTGATATTAAGACGGGTCATTCTGAATGGTACAGATTCATTTGAATGCTACTAGTATGATAAATTGCCAGGCAGCTTGACAAAAATGGCTTATAATCAAAGCCATTACAAGGTGCTACATCATGGATGTTGTTTTTGGAGGTGGTGGTGGGGTTGTTGTTATTGTCATGGTGTTGTTGTTGTTGTTAGTGGTTGTGGTGGGGTTGCTGGTGTTGCTGCTGTTGTTGCTGAAGGTGATAGTGGTGTTGTTTTTGGTGTTGTTGCTGCTGCTGATGTTGCTGCTGTTGTTGCTGAAGGTGATAGTGGTGTTGTTTTTGGTGTTGTTGCTGCTGCTGATGTTATTGGTGGTGCTGCTGTTGTTGCTGAAGGTGATAGTGGTGTTGTTGCTGCTGCTGATGTTATTGGTGGTGCTGCTGTTGTTGTTGTTTTTGTTGTTGATGTTGCTGTTGGTGTTGCTTTTGTTGTTGCTGATGTTGATGATGATGTTGTTGGTGGTGTTGCTGTTGTTGTTGGTGTTGTTTTTTTTTTTTGTTTGGTGTTTTTGTTGTTGACTGTTCTTTACCTTTGTAAATATTTTTTTGTTTGGTGTTTTTGTTGTTGGCTGTTCTTTACCTTTGTAAAGATTTTTTTGTTTGGTGTTTTTGTTGTTGACTGTTCTTTACCTTTGTAAAGAATTTTTTGTTTGGTGTTTTTGTTGTTGGCTGTTCTTTACCTTTGTAAAGAATTTTTTGTTTGGTGTTTTTGTTGTTGGCTGTTCTTTACCTTTGTAAAGAATGAAACATTGGTAGTAAGGTTTTAAGGCCTTAAAATCAGATTCACTCATATATGGTATTCCCAGGTGCTGTATTCCTGCCAGGGACAGCTGGTAGCCTAGTGGTTAGGGTGTTTGCCCTCCAATCAGGAAGCTGTGGGTTCAATTCCTAGGACTGTTAAGCACCTCTGAGGAACCCTTGAATAAGATACCGTCCCCACACACTGCTCCCAAGGCGCTGTGTTCCTGGCTGCCCACTGCTTCACCTGGTGAATGAGTTAAACACAGAGGATGAACTTTGTGCTGTTTACGTATGACAGAATGCTCACTTTCACTTTTTTTCACTTCACTTGGTGAATGGGTTAAATTCAGAGAAAGAATATCACACTGTGTGCTGTCGTGCATTGTGTTCATACATGATTATAAAGGGTCTCTATACTGTACTCTTGTTATTGTATTGTAACACATAATTTGATCCAAGTAGTATAAGCAATAATTTGTAAACAAATATTTTAATAAAAGTAAGTCTGGAACAAAACCATTGTAAAACTATTGTAACATCACAGAGCAATAAATAAGTAATTAACCAATTATCATGGTATTTCTGTAATTATTTGATAAAAAGTACCTCAAGCACAAATGACCAGAATGTCTGATGGGCTGTCTTTTTTGAAGAAAGCATCCCATTCAAATCAGTCTGACAACAGACATGTCCATGTCCATGTATGGTGCATACACACACACATACACACACACACAAACACACACACACACACACACACACACACACACACACACACACACA
>JBBIGA010000106.1:37689744-37737762 GCA_037576975.1 Alestes dentex | reverse complement strand
AAAGGCTGCGCCCTCTCGTGGTCACAGTCCCGGCTCCGCCGCGCCCCTCCGGGCGGCCGGCCAGAGCCGTGACAACTTTGAGACTCCATTGCGCAAGGTAATTAAAGATGGGGAAAATTATGAGCAACTGCTCGATAAAAGCTGTAAAAATAAATAAATAAATAAAATAAAAAAGTGTCTGTGAGAACCTGAACGAAAAATTTGAACCCATCTGGTTGGGAAAAATATTCCGAGCTCTAATGAGGCTGAGGGATATAATGCTGCACTATAGAATACTCCATAATAAAACAAATAGCACATTCAACTTTAGTTGTGGGCCAGTTTAACACTTTAAGGTGTCCCCACTGCTGACACAGGTGTTCAGCTGCACTCACAGCTTGTATAATCTCCACAGAAAAGAACTGCCAGTGGAATGGTTAGTGCCAGGCATCTGCTTTGGATTGAGTTGGAGAGGTGTAGAACTAAAACTCCAGCATCACTAGTTCTCTGGTGGATGAATGCAATCAAGTCACAGCAATGTTCTCCCAAAAGATTAGAGTTTGTCACTGCCTTACCGGTACCTTCAGGTATCTGGATGCAAGGCTTATATAGTTTAAGCATTTACATTTGGCCGATGCCCTTATCCAACTTACACTCATTATTTATAGTTTCAGTGCCTCTGGAGCAACTTGCTGAGGAACACAGTGGTAGTAAGCGGGGTTTGACCCTGCAATTTTGTGATCACCAGGTTCCTAGGCAAGTGTTTTACCTGAAAGAATCCAACCATCCTACACCTTCTATGCTTTCTCCTGTGCCTTATATCTTAGTAGTTGGTTGTTTGTAGACCCTCATACTTCTCAGTGCTGTGGTTTGCTGATAGACATCTCGCTATAGTGCCAAGCTAAAGCCAGGAACAGTAAAAAGTGAAAAGTCAGACTGCGGTTTCAACAAAAAAAAAATGTCCAGAATAGGAAAACATTACCAAGGTTCACAGGCTCCTTGCGAATAGCTGAATACCAAACTGAAATCAGATGGAATAACTACCAGTGTTCATAGACAGAGTATTACTGCAGACTGAAATCATGCTCTCTTCACTCGGAGTTCTGTCTCAACCTATAATTTGGAAAGACTGTTTTAGAAACCCTACATTGGCCCCTGGTCACTTGGGTCTGTACCACCTCAGCAGACCAGGAAATGTTTCCAAGACCAAGCACTGGGCAGCTCATTCCTCAGGCCTGTCTGGTCGGAACCCACTGGTGGCTGGTTGCAGTCGACACGTGAGGCTACTGAAATCAGAAACCAAAAAACCCAGAGGGAACATTTTTGGAATATTGTGGTCCAGTGAATTTGCATGTGCTGTAATACAATGACCTGAATGATGATATAGTTGGAAACAGAAATGAGCTCCTGTGTGTCCTGCAGTAGACCAAAGGAAAAAATGCTCAAATTATCATTTTCAGTCCAATAAGAGAAAAAAAAAATCTGCATCTTTAAAAATGTAGCATTCATGGTGGAAACATAGTGCGGTTTGAGGTTGGTAAGATAAATAAGGATACTGAAATAAATTCAGTTGATTTCTATGCTTATGTAAGTAATAGACCCATTTAAACCAGTCAAGAGGGCTTAAACCCATTGCATATACACAGTAACAATGTATATGTCTGGATTAGTATTATTAGTAAAGTATGTTTTTAAAAATATGTTTCTATTCAATAATATCATTTCTGGAAAGCACTCGTTTAAAGGTTTGTGGTGTTATAACTCAAAGACAGACTTTGAGCAGGCACTTAGTTCTTACTTTTACTTGTTTCCTAAGAAGAGTTTTAAGAGTTGCGAGAACGCTTTCAGCAGTAAATGAGGAAAGGAAACTGATTGATGTCAGATCACAAGCAGAGGCACTGCTCAAAACTGCCGCTGCTCTCTTATTTCCGACTGGAGCGTCTAATCCATTCGGTTTTTCCTCCGGAAAGAAACTGGAGTGAAGAAAGGAAAGAGCTTGATTTGTACCACAGCAGCCTCTTTGTTTAACCAAATTGAACATTCATTGAGCAAGCGTATCTAAATTAAGCTGCTAACATAAATAGAGTGGACGCCGAAAACACAGTTCAATTCAATTAGCCCCACAAACTAATGAATAAAAGCTTTGACCTTGACTCAGTACCATCAAAATATGAAAGGACTCCAAAAACCCCAAATAAAGTCCGGCCGCCCAAACACACGCGCACAGTAAACACAGCACGGTAAACACACGGAGCGGATATTTGTACTGCCATGGTGGTTTTGCCTGCTCACACACCACATTATATGGCGGGCAAATACTCTTAACTCGACAAGCGGACCTCCCATGATCCTCCACTTCTCCACCTCCTCCTCGGCCTCGGAAAATCCTTAAGTGACTGAGTCCGCCTGAGAGTGCAACTATGCTAACAGGGAACAGATGTGTGAGGGGTGGAGAAGAGACCTTGCACTATAGCTTCATTTGAAGAGTGAGGGGAGGGGGTTGTAGGGCATCAGAGACTCCGGGTGGAGCTGTGTGTAAAACTCTGCCCCAGCTGGGGCATCTGGATATGGTAAGGAAGGAAGGAGCGCAGGAGGCCTGTGTTCAGCATATGAGGATCATGTAGCATCGACTCACCTCTGAACTGCCTGCCGCACAGCTGCCTACTGCTGATACTCCGATTCACGCGGATCCACTTTGATGTGGAACAAGCCCATGGCCTCATATAGTGAGCTGCTGTAGCAAAGCCCACTCTAATGAAAGGCTTCAGCAAGGCAGCTTATGTGGTCTGGACTTCATATCCTTAATGCACCAGCAACATCACGCCAAAATTGACCAAAACGGGAACGAAGCGGATCACAGTCGTCAAAAACAAGGCATTACTTTAACAAGGGTTGGAATTATGGCAGAGGTCTTTCAGGGGGGGGCGGCTGGTGGAAAGTCTGATTAGGAGGTGACTTATACATTGATGCATACTATGTTCGCAATATATCCCTTTCTGAGGCTTCCCCTGCAATTATTTTTTCAAGTAGTCCTGACACTGTCGATCATAAAATACTGCTTGGCAGATTAGAAAATTGGGTCAGGCTCTCAGGAACAGTTCTTAAATAGTTCAGCACAAACTTAGAAGGCACTGGTTATTTTGTCTCAGTAAATCAGGATTCTTGGCCAAATTCTCCAAGCGTACAAGATGGCTTATCATAGCTATGCAGATGATACTCAGATCTAACTACCTGTTCCACCAAATAAGTCCATTCACATACATTGATTGTGTGAATGCCTTTAAATGGTAAATGGTTGGATGCTGAAAATTTCTTTCAGTTAAATACAGACAAGACGTAGATAGTTATGTTTGTCAGCAAAGAAGTAAGGTTGCAACTTAGTGCCTATTTGGAATTAGCATTCTGGCATCGCAACAACACAGCTAAGGTCAGCATAGACTATTGCAATGCTCTTCTCAACGGCCTACTCAAAAAAAAGACCATAAGACAGCTAAAGTTCATTCAAAATGCTGCTGCTAGAGTTCTAACAAGAGAACACATCACTAAAATCTCCAGATCTTCACACTGGCATTCACCAAGATATAATTGAAAGTATTATTCATTGTTTATAAGTCACTCAGTAGTTTGTGTCCTAAATATATATCTGTAATGTTTGATGGTTATCAGCTCGGTAGGCCTCTCAGATCAGCAAGAACTGGTCAGCTATTGTCAGCTCCAACAAAACAAGGTGAAAATGACATTTAGTCATTACGTTACCCAGTGCTCAAATCAACTCCCCATTGAGACCAAATCTGCTTCAATGGATGCCTGTTTTAAAAAGTAGCTAAAATAACCCTTTAATTAATCAGTAAGACTTGAACAAAATCTGTATTATTTTATATTGCTTTTAACTTTTTAAATCTTAATTTTACTGTTACTCTACAGTGGCTTTATTGTGTATTATTATTGCTTACTTTCCTTTTTTGCTTATTTTTATCTCTGTAAAGTACACTGAATGACCTTTGTGTATGATAATGAGCTACATAAATAAACTTGCCTTGCCCACTTGGCAGGAGTCATTTAACTCCAGATGTGATTTTTACACTTAGGAGCTGACAAGAAGGTATGGCAAGTAGGTAAGTAGCAGCAAGTATGGTAAGTAGTACTCTAATCGTCCCTGTTCACACCTGGCATTCACATGCAGCTTGGGTGATCTGGTTACAATGGACAAAATGAGCAGCTATTAACACCTAGCATTTTGACCACATCTCCAGTGACCATGTACATCTCTATGTACATGTACAAGCACATACATCATACTGTATTCATCCAGACTGTAGCTATTATTGATTGCACTGAATGTTGTCTTGTCTAATTATATTGTTGCGCTTGAGTTTTTCTTGTACACTTTGGTGTCCTGTTTGCACTTGTGGTCTTGTTCTTTTCTGCTCTGTTCTGTTCTTGTGTTGCACCATGGTCCTGGAGGCAAGTTATCTCGTTTCTCTGTGTACTGTGTGTGTATGGTCGAAATGACAATAAAACCTTCTTGACTTGACTTGAAAGTCCTTGCTCATGTTCCTTGCTTTAGCTTTCTTAACTCAGACATTAGATGATTTCCCAACATTTCCCGACTGTAATACATTTTTACTACCAGGATGAAGATGTGGTTGATATTATTACTTTGTCACTGTCAAGGATGCATTGAGACGCTTTAGTGTTCACACTACAAATGTTATAGGCGTCCTCATCACACTACAAATGACATATACAAAGTTGGTTTGAGGTGTACAATGTATTTCCAAGACGCTTTGTACCCCATTCACACTTCTACTTAATAACAATATAAATGTCTGAAATTGGTTTTGTCTTATTCAACAAAACCAGTGATGTCCTCTATGGTAATCCCATCTGTAGGGCGCCTAAGGGGTCTCCTATAGCCTTCAGTTAAATGTAATGAGGTAGTAGATTATCTAATCTAGTGTATTATGTTTACAAAAGATCTGGATGTCATGTAACTTCTTAAAGATGAAGATGATTCTGGTTGTAGCTCTTGTTCCCCTCATACCAAACTGTAACCTTTTTCCTAAAAACTTGGGCACTGTTTCTGCTTCACAGGCAAATTTTACATTGCACACAAATAATCTAGTTTAATCTTATTTCCCAGTTGAGAAATATTGCTAAAATATTGCAGGACACAATTTGTCACACTTTTTGTGTCTTGATTGGACTATTTTAAATCTTTATTTGCGTGATTTCATCAGACATTTCTAACTTGGATTTATTTGAGCCAGATATGCTGCTGCCTGGCTTCTAACAAAGTCTAGATGCAAATTAGCCCAGTTCTTAGCTCCCTTCACTGATTGCCAGTGAATTTTGGAACTGATTTTAAACTACTGCTGCTCACCCACCAGGTCTTTCATGGTCAGGTTCCTGAATATATCTGTGAACTGTTCACTCCATTTACAAATGTCTGGTCTCTGGGATCTTCCAATCAAGCCTCCTTGTTAACTGTTCCAAGAACAAAACTGAAGCAAAGCGAGGACTGGGCATAAATACTCTCTACTAATAAAAAACTGGTTGCTAACAACATTTTTTGTTTCTGGTTAGTGGCTTAAAGTCGAGGGTTTCTGGGCAGTCTGAGATGCACCAGTGCTTTAAAGCTCTTTAGTTTTAAACCAGAGTGATACAGTTTGGTGCACAAGCTCAGTTACTGCATGTCTTGGTAAGTTTACAGTTTAACCAGGGAGAGTAATCTAATACTGACCATGATGGAAATTTAGACAATCTCCTCATTTTGAGCCATTCATACTAGGTATTTCCACCCTAATTTTTCTCTTTTATAAGGGGTATGATCCTCTTACTCGTATGAGAGGTGCTGTTCCCAACCACCCGTCAAATCAAACCTTGAATGTAATGTCATGTGACTTTAATATTATCTAACCTCTCAAAAAAATGTATTACAAAATCAAATTCAAACAATTATCATATTACTTTAAATGTAGCCATGGGTTTTTGAAATTTGCTGCTTTAGTTCTGAAGCAGAGCTACGAGGCTGATCCAGCTAACAAGCAATGAAAGCTCATAGCCACCAATTAGCATTGCACAAACCTCATGCATAAATCAACAGACACTTGCCTCTAACCATGCGGAGCGGTTGGGTAATCTCGAATGGGCTCCTCTAGGCACGTTACAAAGCTTGCAGATGTTGCATAACTAAAAACACTAACAGCTGCACGAATTTTGTCTCTACTTTGGTTCATTTTAGTGATAAGCATCAGAAACCACGTAAGCAAGTCTTTTTGAGATTACGTACAACTCGGTGGACTTTGAGATAAGTGTGTGGTCATTTTGCACAGTCTTAACTGCTGGCTATGAGCTTCCATTACATATTGGCCACAATACCACTCTGCACACGGCTGATACAGTACACTTTCATTTAAGCAAACAGAGTGCTTTCTCTTTGTACCTTCTTAAATATTCAATCACTGCTGTATTTATAGACTCAAAAATGTTGAGAAATAGGGTTTTTTAAATGGAGACCGGTAACTAAGTCATAAGAGCTTCATAAAAAAAAACATCAGTTTAGGCACAATCGACATATTCAGAAACGGCCAAATAAGAAAACACAATCAAACAGTAGTGAAGGGCTCCTGGAATTGAACCAGTGTTCCTGTGCCAAAGGCTGTTGCTAAACACTTCCTGTTTTTCTATTCGAGCAGCACGCAACATCTGACCTCTCGCTGGCTGGATGAGTAGAGTTAACAGCATGTCTGCAGCCAGACAGCATGGCTAATTTAATATGGTCAGCGCAGACCCATCCCCTGCCAACTGTGACATCAGAGCACCTCAGAGAGAGCAGAGAGAGGAGATCCCCTCCCCAACCCATTCTAATCAGAGCTGGTTCCCCAAACCATTCTAATCACAGAGAGAGAGAGAAGGAGAGAAATGTACCCTATGTGAACAACAATATTAGGACACTTCACCACTACACCAGCAAGGACTTTAATGACTCTGGATTCAAACACATAGACTTTAATATGGAGTAGGTACTACCTCTGCAGCTGTAACAGCTTCCAGGACAACTTTCCACAAGAATTTGGAGTTTCTGTGGGAATTTGTGCCCATTCATTGTGTAGAGGTCAGGCACTGATGTTGGATGAGAAGTTTTCTCCGTTCCAGTTCATCCCAAAGGTGCTGGATGGGGTTGAGGTCCCAATACTTTTTTCCATATTGTGTATAAGAGCGAAAAAGAGTAAAAAAAGAGATTTAAGAGAAAGAAATGAGAGAGAATGAGATCGAAAGATGAAAGAGAGAAAGGGAAAGACAAAAGAGAAAGAGGGAGAGACAGACCATGCTTATTTGGGTCTAAATTGGAATAGTTAGGGATGGTTTTTGAATGATCAGATTTCAAATCAGTTCCATTGCTTTTGCTTATTGACACAGTTTAAATTATTTTATTCTAATGATTTGATCTGTCTAAACGTCCCATACAAGTAAATCACACATCAAAGAGAAAACTTGGGGTGGTGATGCCTAGTATAAAGGCCTTCAAACTATTTCAAAATTTTCATCATGCATAAATTGTAAACTCACCAGACCTATATTTAAGACAGTCATTAACAACTGAGCTTGTGCACCAAACTGTATTGCTCTGGTTTAAAACTAAAGAGGTTTAAAGCACTGGTGCATCTCAGACTGCCCAGAAACCCTCGACTTTAAGCCAGTAACAGCCAGAAACAATAAAAGTTGTTAGCAGTTGTTAGTAGAGAGTATTTATGCACAGTCCTCACTTTGCTTCAGTTTTGTTCTTGGAACAGTTAACATGGAGACTTGATTGGAGGATCTCAGAGACCCGATACTTTTACATGGAGTAAACAGTTCACAGATACATTTAGGAAACTCACCATGAAGGGCCTGGTAGGTGAGTACCAGTATCTTAAAAGCACTTCCAAAATTCACCAGCAACCAGCAATGTCTACATTTAGACTTTGTAAGAAGTCGGGCTGCAGCATTTTGGACCAACTGAAGCCAAGCAAGACATTTCTGATAAGAAGTGGGAACACTGGTTCAGTTCCTGAGGCCTTTCACTACTGAAAAGCGGATGAAAACTTTAAGCGAGGGCTATCTGCTGAAATAAAATTAACTGGGTTTCTACAAACACTGGTTTAATCATGCCACTATGGTCACAATTTTCATGTTTTGTCACTGTTCTTCATTTTTTACACAAATTAATACCTGCTCTTTACATTGCATATCAATTTCATAATTAAATGGACAAATAGAAATGATCAATAGATCAAAATTATAATCCAATCCAAAATTGTTCCCTTGACTTGCGTTAAAAGTAAATAATATTTTGCCGTCTCTTGTAAACACTCCATTTGGAGTTGCAAGGTGATGCTCCAGCAGAGATGATAAATGGGGGCTGCTGGTAGCCTAATGGTTTGGGCGTTCACCCAGCGATCAAGTAGTCGTGGGTTCGATTCCCAAGACTGCTAAGCACCACTGAGGTACCCTTGATCAAGGTACCGTCCCCACACACTGCCCCCCGGGCGCTTTGTTCCTGGCTGCCTGCTGCTTCACTTGGTGAATGGGTTAAATACAGAGAAAGAATTTCACACTGTGTGCTGTGGTGTGACAGAATGGTCACTTTTAATGACTCCTCTGTATTATTCGCCTGTGTTTCAATGACTAAAGGATAAAATCAGAACAATACAATAATTTTAAATGTGTCAGTATGCAAAACCAATGAAACAGTGATTTGAAATTTGATAAAAGGTAAAAGCAGTTAGATATTCTTCTCAGGCATTCAAAGACTTTTCCTGTTTAGATCCAAACAACAGTGGTCTCTCTCTCTCTCTCTCTCTCTCTCTCTCATACTCAAAGTACATGATTATTATTTATTATCATTATTATTTACATTATATACCCGAATAAGCACAGAAGCATAGTTGAGCATAGAATTCATATATTCATATATACAAACAAGCATAGAATTCATAATTAAGGCAGCTAGGTGAACAGGTGTACCAGTTTAGGGTTAATATACAAATATTTTATTTAAAATAGTTCGTAGTATTGATACATTGAACTGTCCAGAGCTGAGGCATCTCAGTGTCATAAAGTGAATGTAATTAAACACTTAAGCGATTAAAACTCAAAATAACATGTCTAGTGAATTATTATAGAATGAAAATGTTTAATCTACACAAAGTTCTGTGTTTTTCCTCAAACACACTATGGATGAGAGTATGACATAAACACTGATATCATATAAACAACTACTGAACTGACAGTCCAGCCAGAAGCTGATCATCACTTGGTTGCAGTTCTGTTAGTGATACAGGCTGGACTGGTAAACTACAACACAAAACACAGTGTTGACCACAATAAATGCCAGTAAAATGCAGCCACGTTTCACATTATAACCCAAAAGTAACTTTATTTGAGCATTACTAATGAAAAATTGAAACTATAAGAGCTAATTTACAGAAATAAACCAGTAAGAATGCAGAGAGGCTGTTTTTCGAGTATGAAGCCAGACTTAAAATTAATGATTCAAGAGTGAGTAAATCTGTCAAGGACATTTCTTTTTAATCTACCACATTTCTTTTTTTACTTTTACATTTAGTCACTAGCTTCATGAATAGAAAAACAAGAAATTGTTGAAAATATTTCGCATGTTTCATTTAGTTTAACAACTAAATATGCCTTAAGTGTTCTTCTTTCAAGCCAGTTAATGGATTTTCCCTCGAGAGGTGGGAGTGTAATAAAACACAGAACACCTGCTGACGTGGACAGAACGGAACACGCAGGACAACTCCAAGACCTTCAAGTAAGATCTTCAAGTAAGACCTTCAAGGTGGTTAAAGTTCACAAAATGTCTTCACATGTGGACTAGGCGCGCGGCCACAGTATGGAAAAAGCTGACCGCAGCTCTGCCTTTCTCTTCACTCAACTGAAACTTACGAGCCTGTTTAAGGCTCGGTTGTGTGTTTTGATGTGTGAGTGCAGGAGTCTGAGATATTTACAATGTAGTCTGTGCTCCAAATATCACTGCACTGTAAAACACACACACACAGACACACACACACACACACACACACACACACACACACAAGCTCTTTCTCAGTAGCTCGTTAACCAGGACACACATGCACACATGCTGGGCAGAATGCAAAAAACAAACATCAGCCACTCCAACACAGAACAGCACACTGCCAAAATAATAAAAGAATGTAAGTGTGTGTGGGTGTGTGTGTGTGTGTGTGTGTGTGTTACAATGTCAAAAGATTCAAGAACAATGAAAACTGATGGAGGGAGGGACTGGACGGGAGAGTGTTCTCACAAGGTCAGAAGTATTTACAGTAAACTATGTCTTTATATGTGTGTGGAGAAGGTCAGCAAAATCACACACACACACACACACACACACACACACTTTCTCCTATTTTCATATGTGACAGATTGTAGGGTCATGTCCCTTTGTATTAGAAAAACAAAAACTTCCAAAAATATGAAAAGGGTTCTTTGTGTGAGGCCACAGAAGAGTGTGATGAATGTTTTTAAAGTTTAAAGCACCACCTCATCATCTAAAGGTTCTTGAAAGACCCCTTGAACTGGTTGAGATCATTTACATCAAGGGTCTCTAACCTATACAAGGTTGTTATACTCAAAAGTCTCAGTTACAAAATTGGTTAGAACAGCACCCCCCAGCCTTTTTTGCGCCATGGAAAAACAATATTTTTACAGACCGGTACAGATACAACTAAAAACAAAGTGTGTTTGTTTTTTACTCGCTTTTGCTAAATTTTTTATGTACCGTGACCAAGACAAGGTTTTTTTTCCAAAATAAAAGATCTTTCCGGTACCAAATGACTCGCGGACGGATAGCGGTCCACGGCCGGGTGGTTGAAGACCTCTGCTTTAGGGAACACTTTAAGTGTGTTCACTGATGAGCCACTTTACATCTACTCTCGTTCTCCATTTTACTAGCTCCTCTGACCACAGGCGCACTTCGTAGTTTACTGTCACAGACTGTGATCCATCTGTTTCTCTGAATCATTGATTACCCCCCTTTACCCCATTCATCCATAGTCGGGACCCCCACAGGACCACCAGTGAGCTGGTACATGTAATAATCAGTCATAGTATGCCAAATGTACAGTATTGTCCAAAAGCAAAAATAATATTTAAAATGTGTTTTTCACACTAATATTACTAAATATAAATGAAACTAAAAGAATAAATACATCATACAGTAAATAGTGATGTTATGTTCAGTACATCAGTGTGTTTCTTGTGGAAGTCCAGCATTACTTGTAGTTTCCATCACAAACCTGGTTTGACTTAATCAGTCCTTCATTAAATTCAATCTGATGAAATTTCAGAAATCCAAGCAACGGCTGGAGGAACCGAGGAGGAATCTGGAACCGAACCTGTGTTCTCCTCACCAGCTCACACAAAATCAACTACTTCTTTACAAACAAAACAAATCTTGACATTTTTTACTGCTTCCTTGTTTGTTTGCATTTGTTCTAATGTTAACTTTACTAGCACAAAGACCGTATTATTATAAACATCTGTATTGTGTGTATGTACCTATACACGAGCAATAAGAAAATTCTAAGCCTATCTTTAAACCTGATCCTAATCTTAACCTTAAAACAAATAAACACAATACACACACACTGAATTGTTCCTGTTTAGGAAGCAGTGGTGTTTACTATATCAGTGCACATGAATGAGGTCACCTCAGCTTCAGTACCAGGCACCACCACTTCCTTCACCTTCTCCCTCTCTGCACCTCTGCACTGCAGCCTGCAGGAGAGAGATAAAGAGAGGGAGACCCTGTGGATGGAGACATTCTAGAAGACAGGCAGTGATTCTGCCCATCTGGGGTTCCCAAGACACACACACACACACACACACACACACACACACACACACAAACTATAATCCCCATAGTCCA
This sequence comes from Alestes dentex, assembly GCA_037576975.1. Classification (NCBI taxonomy): domain Eukaryota; kingdom Metazoa; phylum Chordata; class Actinopteri; order Characiformes; family Alestidae; genus Alestes; species Alestes dentex. The sequence continues at coordinate 37,725,833 of JBBIGA010000106.1, read as the reverse complement.
AATTAGAGACATAATGGGTGAGAAAGCTTTGTTACTTCACAAGAATGAGGACTCAGCTGTGTGTCCAGAGATCAAATTCCAGAGCATCTGGCAGCTCTGAGGTAATTCTGAATTTTATCCCTAACTGCTTCATTACTTTACTGATTATTCCAATCTGTAGGGCTCTGAAGATCCAGCCATGTGCATGATCTCCTTGCGCTCTACAATAAAGGGATGCAAAAGCACAATTTCCACATTAATAAAATACATCACCACACCAAATACCCCCTCCTTGTTTCAGCGGTAAGTCAGACGCTGAATCAGATGATCACCGGTTCGAATCCACCATGCGAGTCAATTTTGGAGCAGTTGGTGACCTGGTGGTTTGGGAGTTGCCCCTGCAGTCAGAAGGCCGTATGTTCAAATCCCAGGACTGGCAGTGGCACCACAGAGATACCCTTGAGCAAGGCACTGTCCCCATACACTGCTCCCCAGGTACTGCGTTACTGGCCGCCCATACTTCACCTGGTGACTGGGTTAAATGCAGAGAAAGAATTTCACATTTTTCACACCATGTGCTGTGGTGTTTTCACATGTGACTATAAGAGCCACTTTACTTAACTTCACTTCAACACAGTGACTGTCAGGGAAGTCAAAGAGTGTTGATGTTTCATACAAATGGACACATCAAGGTCAAGTAAATTCAGCACCACTTTTTAGTGCCATTAAGCAAGTAAATAGCTGTCATTTGATTCAGTAAACTATGTCCATGGTTTGGGAGGTGTATTACGTATACAAGATGATTGAGAAATGTCAGTGAGGCATCATTCAGTCATGTGTCTTATCGTCAGTCTTCTACTGCTTCCCTTAAACCTACTGTTTTCTTGGCTCTGAATTACTGTTAGTGAGTAATCAGCGTAATCTCTACCCACAACCGCACCCAAACACTACCTTCACTGGGCTGATGTGAACATTTGCGTGTTGTGTGAAGTGGGAGCCTGTATGTGTTTGTGGTGTGAAAAGCATTTCATTGGAAACATTAATCAAAATAATCTTAAAATATCTCATATGAGAGGCAAGTGATCTGCTTGAAGATTATGCAGGATATCACTGGTGTTATAGCAGATTTATAATGTCTTTACAGCAATGCTCTTTCACAGCACTTAATGCCATTGTGAGTCGTTCAAAACGAACACTGTGCATAAAAGAAAACAAAGCTATTATAAGTATCAAAACCATGTGGAGCAGAAGTACAGTCAGCTCTATAATTATTGGCACCCTAAAATGTTTTTGTGGTTAATTAGTTAAGTAGCATTTTGATGCTGCCAAGTTTCCAAAATGCCAGCAAACTGTTTGGTAGGAGGGTCAGAAAAAAGCAATTTTGGTCATCTAACCACAAATGTAGGCACCTGGAGGTCAACTGTGACTGGATCTGGGTTCTATGATCTGAAAATACAGATCAGAACTGTTTGTTATGAAATAAGATAGATTTGGCATTAAAAGAATGATTATACAGAAAAGACGTTAGGACACATGATATCATGGACTGTATTCCCAATCTTATACAACTTATACAAGTTCCACCAGTTTTTCCAAGGATTGATCAATTGATCCATCTACCTATCCCTCTATCCATCCATCCATCCATCCATCTATCCATTCATTGGCCGATCCATCCATCTATCCACTGATCCGTCGATCTATTCATCCACCTATCCATCAATTGATCCTGCCAGGCATTCACCTATCCATTGATCACTCAATCCATCCATATACCTATCCATCCATCCACCTATCCATCCATCTCTCACACATCCAATTGATCAATAAATTGACCCACCCATCCATCCACCTATCCATCAACTGATTGAGGCATCCAGCCATCCATCCACATACCCATCCATCCATCCACCTATCCATCACCCATTTATCCATTTGTCCATCCGCCTATCCATCTATCATCAAATGAAATCATATCCTAGCATCATTATTAAACTCTAGTATTCAAACCCAGCCCTTCTCCCTGGCTCCAGTGTTTAACTGCTTTAATAAAGCTGTAAATCATGAAATGACCAAATTCCTCAGCAGCACTGTCATCTAATGGTTATGGCAGCAAAGCATTTCAACTGAAACTGAGCTAAAAGTAACCGTTCTATTTTAACCACCATAATATGGCCACCACAGAGACAGGAGGGGTTATAGGAATATTGTTTTGAGTGTGTTTGAGAGCGATGGGGTAGAGTGAGCTTTAGTCCAAATGCAACACAGTGGTCTGTGGCCTAAAGGCTCCTCCAGCCAGGCGAGACAGAGTAAACAAGAGAGAAAGACAGAGCGAGGATAAAACAGAGAGAGACTCCATAATGACATTTTACCCTCTTGGCGTAAGAATAGAACGTATTTTTACAAAACCCACATTTGTTAAAAAAAAAAAAAAAGAAAAGAAAAGATGAACAGAAAGAAAATAGTTTTCTTGGAACTTTACTTTTGGTTTCCATTGAAGAATAAATCAAAGATGTCGTATGTGTTTAGATGCATTTAAGACCACTGCAGCCACCAGGCAACGTTTTTAGAACTCATGGCAAGTGTTACAGCCGCTGCAAAGAAAGAGCTTAAATCAAACGGTCTCATATAGTCTCTTTCATGCACTCTGAAAAATAAAAGGGCCAAAGTTCGGTGGAACAATTTTTAAAAGAACCAGTTTTTGATTCCCTAAAGAACATTTCAGATGCTCTTTGAATCTATGTTGTAAATAAGATGTAAAGGGTGTCATCTTCTGTCCTGCATGGACTAGTAAACCTGAACAAAACATCAGAAAAGAGACAATTAACTGTCATATATTGTTCTTGTCTTTGTGTCTCTGCGCAGTCGCAGCATAAGAAGTTTCCTCTGGGATCAATACAGTTTTGTAATCCTAATTCTGAAATGTATTTGATTTAAGAGTGATACTGAACACACTCACATAAATCCAGCAGTCAGAAGTCGTCTAACTTAACCCACTGTAAACACAAAGTGCACTTACAAACGCGCACCCAGAAAGGTTGAGTACTGGGGGAAAGTAGCTCGTAAAGCGGTGGGCTCTGGAGAGAATTGCGTAATCCCAACTTAAATCTGATCACACGCTGAGATAACAGAGAGCTGCGCTATCACGCTTAGCTGAGGGCCCACTTCAAGCAACTAGCACATGCTTTAAACACAACTTCAAGTCTCCAGGGATTCGTGGCACTACCTGATATCAGCACCCAGCCGGCAGGCCTGTGGCTCTGTACCGTATATCTGCACCCTGCTTTTACAGAAACATGACAAATCAGGAATAAGTAATGCTACAATCTGTTTTTCCACACTTACACTTCAACTAGATCGCATGTGTTACCACAGAAAACATATCATTGCTGTTATATCATCAAACCATGGCTGTGTCTCAAACCACATAAACCGTCCAAAAAAGCATGTCAGTCTATGTACCACCAATGGTGCCACTGCTATTTATTATTTATCATGGTAGCAGGCGGATGGACATAGACTCTTTTTTAAAGTGATTTTAGAAAAGACTCACCAGAAGGGTTTACATGAAGTGAAGCCAAATTTGCCTCTTTTTTTTTTTTTTTACTTTTCCTTGGTTGTATTAAACCTGACTCATCATATCTCATCTTTTCTGCATTTCTAAGACATAATTATTTGGCAACACCACCAAGAATCATTGGGTAATATCTAGTCACATTGCACATATAGGACTGTACAAAAGTCTCAGGCACCTACGCAAATTGTTGTTTTTTTTTTAAATCTGCAGTGCGTTTCTTTCTGCCAGTAAAAACAACAGTGAACATTAGAATACATGCAAACGCAGACAGCAGTAAAAAGTAATTGATCTTTTGTGAGATGGTTAGAAGAACACAGGTTTGGTTCCAGATTTCTGCTCCATGCCTTCAGTCATTGTGTGGATTGATAAAAGAAGCACACCTGATTTAAGCTAATGAAGTAAAAAGAGCAAACCCAGGTATTTGATGATCACTACAGGGATACTGGCCTTCCATGAGGAAAGAGGTCTGGAAATGGGTAAGCGAACACTTTGCTGTATTAATGTTATTTGTGTTTATTGTAATATTAGGGTTTTAACATGAACTAAACACTACTGACCAGTAGTCTTTTGCACCCTACAATACAAATAAGCACGTGTGCGTAGGTCTAACAGTGTAAGGTTTGTATTCTTACAGGATTCAAGCTCTGGCCTTTTTAATGCCGGGTTTCTCTATGAGCAGTCTTGGTAACCGCTCTGCATCCGCTTGCTGGGTCGACTAAACTGCCCTATAAAATCTCTGAGCCAGACTGTGACCAGACCACCAACACATAGCACAGAGGTCCTCAACCTCCATCTTCCTTTCTCCTTTTCTCTCTCTCTGCCTCTCCCTGTGGTGCAATTTTAGGTTGTTGAGCTATTCGCAATTTCCATGAGGAAAACAAGAGGGGGACATATGGCTCTTCAATAACTGTCATGTTAATAAATGCACATCCAGTCTGAAAGGCATTTGTACTGTTTTGCCATTACATTCCTTAATGGCTGAGAAGAGAAAACCAATGTGTTATTGCATTATGTTTCTCCATGGTGTAAATGAAACGCCATGAGACGATGCACCTCTCCTACACAATGGCATCTCAATCAAACTAGAAGGAATGTGGTCAGGACACAATGAATCCATTACTGCAGCCGACACAATGGCTCATCTGTGCAGTGATGACAGACATGGGGAAACAGGGAGAAGAGCAAAAACAGACATGAGGGAGATTCAAACACAGAGACAAAAAAGTGACTACACTTCTGACATTTTAACCCTTTCTTCCAGAGCTGAATACCAGCTATTTCTGCATTTTAATCTGTTTTTTTTTTTCTGTAAAGAATGTGATTTGTCAGAGCTATTGTTGCAATTATGATATAGGTATGGATGAAGAGGGATGCTGAAGGGGATACAACACTCCAAGATTCCAAGATTTCTTAAATGCAACTGCTTTGAAATCATTTTAGTGCTTTCAAGTGAATTACCTTTTAATGAAACATTGTCAAAGCCTACAGTGGCCTTTTAAAGTTAAATGAATGCTGCATTTTCGTCACAGCGAGCTGAATTGTTTCCATAATGGCTGTTTTGGAGGTGTGGCGCTGTTCCAGAAGTCCAAGTTGTTAACTAGCTTTAAACTTTGTTTATAAATTGATTCAAACAAATTAAAATGAAAACACATGACATGTCATGAGTCAATAATAAGTTGTTAGTGATCTGATTTCTGTTACTTACAGTGTATCCAACAATAAATGCAGTATTGTGATTCTTTCACATCCACAGAAAACACACAGAAAGCTGAAAGCTGAAACTATATCACTACTTATTACTTACCTACTACTTTTCTCTATTACATGCATTAATGGACTAAGTGTAGAGAACTACTTGTGTTTAATCATTAATTTATCTACAGTATTTAGATCCACCTTTCTTACTGACCGCAGCATCTTATTTATACAGCATAGTGTAGTTTGCACAGTCGTTTTTATTGCATTTTATTGTAACTTTATATTTATATTATCCTTGTCTTTGTATCTCTATGTGACTGTGCACTCATAACATAAGCAATTTCATTAAATAAAGTTAAAAAAAAAAAAAGTTCTGATTCTGAGAGCCTGAAGGCAGATTTTAATGAGACCAGACAATATAATGTCTCTGAATGTGTCGGGCTAATGTCTCACACATATCCAGAATTCATAGAATTCAATACTCTAGCTGTCAATCAGTGAATGCTAGAGTATGTCACACACTCCTTAACACTTCCCATTCCCATGCCACTCAGTCTCCCTGACATGCAAGGCAGCCCCTGAATCTCAGGAATTCCTTTTGGACAAAGTGTGACTTTCAGTCAGCAGCCACCTGACAGTCCCAGCCTGTGCCTAGCATCTCCAACTCCCATGACCACAAAATCCAAGTCCCGTCACCATGGCAGTGTCAGAGTGCCCCAGGGCCCGATAGGCCACTGCATTCCTGCAGATAAAAGTGGAGGGAAATGAGATATCTGGACGCTTATCATCAGAGAACAGAGACCATCCCACAGGCCAGAGCTCTATAAATATAGCCAATCACAACACATCAAGCATACCAAGTCACCAGCACTCAGGTAAGATGTAAGTTAATCAGGGGGAGGAATTTTCATAATCTAGAAACACTTTTCTTCCATTTTAGTCTCAGGCATCTAAGGTACTTTAACTGCATGAATCAACGGCATCAGCTTCACTTTGCTGTAGGGGGCAGGTGTTATCTCACCACTAATCAGGCTGGGTAGCTCCCTTGATGCCCTGCCAGGCTGGTATACCAGCTTTTTTTTTGTTCCTGCTTGTTCTGGGGCCTTTTTGATTACAGTCTTGTCTTCAGTAATTGAAAAGCTTGCTCAGTGGACTTCAGGCTTCAGGTGTGTTCATAGATATTCCACCTTTCAGCTCCAGAAAAATCTGTAGTTTCTAGAAGTTCAAGTCAGCTCAAGTTGGGCCTCTAAAGTGCTTTAATAACTTCAAACGGTTTTATCAGCCTCGCTCTGCTAGAGGGGTGGTTATCTTTCATCTGAACATTAATCAGCTTCACCACAGAAGAAAAGCCCGGCCTAAAGCTTCACAGAAAAAGGCAGAATTGGACACCCCCGTCTTGAGCTTCCAGTAAGGCCCCACCCTCAGAAGAACTGAGTGGTCAGACAGTCAGGCCTCTAAACGGCAACTCATTCCAAAACAGTCCACCCCCCACGGCCCACTGCCTTCACAACACAGCAGCAAGCTTGATTGAGGCTCATTTCAGGGCCATAGTTAGGTAACGTAATCAAATCGACCCAGATTGCACCTCTAGATATGCAGGAAGAGCAGAATAATTACATGAGGTTTGCTGCCCCAGTTGTGGAAATAGTGGAGAAGTGGACATAAACAAACAGGGTTTGTTTCTGAAAAGCTGCCGGGCGGCTCCCCTGAGGTCCTGGTCTGATAGTCTAAAGAGATTTCCCTAAGTATTCTTGGGTTTTGTTTAGGTCAAGTCACGGATGAGCGTGAAATGTACATCATCGCTGAAGCATGTGACCCATGACCTCATGTCACCCCAATCTATACACACACACTGAAGAAAGATACGCAGAGCTTAGTGACCTTTTAACCCCTGTATCAACCTCTGACCATTCCAGATCTCATGTTTGACCTCCTTAAGTGAGGAGCATCTCAGACCACAAGACTGACAGGGAGAGAGGGAGGGAGAGAGAGAGAGAGAGGGAGAGAGAGAGAGGGAGGGAGAGAGAGATCTGAAAGAGACATAGAGAGATCTGAAAGAGTGAGAGAGAGAACTGAAAGAGAGACAGAGAGATCTGAAAGAGAGGTATAGATCTGAAAGAGAGAGAGAGAGATCTGAAAGAGTGAGAGAGAGAACTGAAAGAGAGGTAGAGATCTGAAAGAGAGAGAGAGATCTGAAAGAGAGGTATAGATCTGAAAGAGAGAGAGAGAGATCTGAAAGAGAGAGAGAGAGATCTGAAAGAGAGAGAGAGATCTGAAAGAGAGATAGAGATCTGAAAGAGAGACAGAGAGATCTGAAAGAGAGACAGAGAGATCTGAAAGAGAGGGAGAGATCTGAAAGAGAGAGAGAGAGATCTGAAAGAGAGAGAGAGATCTGAAAGAGAGATAGAGATCTGAAAGAGAGAGAGAGAGATCTGAAAGAGAGAGAGAGATCTGAAAGAGAGAGAGAGGTCTGAAAGAGACACAGAGAGACCTGAAAGAGACACAGAGATCTGAAAAAGAAGTATAGAGATCTGAAAGAGAGATGGAGAGATCTGAAAGAGAAATAATAGGGGGGCAGAAAATAGGGGGATGAGAGAGAATGTTAGGGGTGAAAGATGGAGAGAGAAACTGTGTGAGAGAGATATAAAAAGGGAAAAGATGGAGAGATGAAAGAAAGATAGAGAAAGATAAAAGAGAGATTATGGGAGATGTAAGAGAGAGATAGCGAGGGAGATGAATTAGAGAGAAGGAGAGAGGGACAGAAAGTGAGGGGGGGAGAGAAGGGGAGAGAAAATATGTGAAGAAGAGAGGGAGTAAGAGAGAGAGAGAGAAAGTGTGTGTGAGCGAGATACAGAAGAAGAGAGGAACTGAGAGGGAGGAAGAAGAGAAAGAAAGAGGGAGATGAAAGAGAGAGAGAAGTAGAGAGAGAGAGTGAAAGGAAGAGAGGAAGAAGGAGAGAAAATGGAGAGAGAGATGAAGAAGTGAGGGAGTGAGAGAGTGAGAGAGAGGGAGAGAAGAAAGAGAGATAAAAGATAGAGACATGACAGAGAGAGAAAAGAGAGATAAATAGAGTGAAATTGAGAGGGAGAGAGAGGATAAAGAAAGAAAGAGAGAGAGAGGAGGAGGAGAGAGAGAGAGAGAGAGAGAGAGAAAGAAAGAGAATGAGAGAGAAAGACAGAAGTGAGTGTCTGCTGTGTGCTGGAGTAAAGCCGTGTCAGTAACTGAACCCTCTCATTAGAAGAGTGCAGAGGAAGGAGTGTGATTATAGGTGTGCTGCTATAAGCAGAGCAGAGAAAACGTCTAAATTATATCATTGTGTTAAACTGTGTAATTACGCAGGTATTGAGAACTGAAAAAGACGAAAAGTCACAGATGAAGAACTCATCTGCGATCGTAGACCTTCATAGATGCAGGTAGATTTTCACTGGTGGCCTGGTGGTTAGAGAGTTGCCGCTGCGATCCGAAGGTTGTGGGTTCGAATCCCAGGACTGCTAGTGGCACCACTGAGGTACCCTTGAGCGAGGCACCGTCCCCACACACACTGCTCCCCGGGCGCTGTGTTAGTGCTTCACTTGGAGAATGGGTTTAATACAGAGGAAGAATTTCACATTGTTCACACTGTGTGCTGTGGTGTGTTCACGTATGACAAATGGACACTTTACACTTTACTCTGAAAACATGTTAAGTGAATGAAGGGGGTTTTATTTTTAGACAACTGTTACTTGCATCCTGTGTTGTAGGTGAACAGCAGCAGCTGTGATCTGTTTAATCACTGTACTCCTGGGATTTATTTGCCCCAGAATAAACTTGGGGTGGTCCAGTTATGTAAGACATCCCCCAGAAAAAAAGGCAAAAGGCCAAATGTATCAGATCTCTACTAATATACTGGTTTGATGCAGTTTGACCAAGTCAAGAATGGTTTTATATTTAGTATTCAAAACATCTGTGATTATTCCAGTTTTCTCCTCAATGCTGGAGGCAGAGCGAGAGGCTATTCCCGAGAGAGAGAGAGAGAGAGAGAGAGAGAGAGAGAGAGAGAGAGAGAGAGAAATAAGTCTTATTAACTCTGAAATTTCATCTCTGTCGTTGTATTCCTGGGATTTCTTTCCTCCAGAATAATTTTGTAGGGTCAGGTGATGTGCAAAGTCCTCCAGAAAAGGGGCAAAAAGATTATTTTAAGGTCTTTAATTTAATTAGAGTTGTGTAAAGTGGAGTCTCACTGAGTGGATAACATTAGTGGAACCTGCTACTTTTAGCATTTGCTCGCTAGAATCAGTCAATAGTTTCTCAAATCTTGCCAGAGATGAGCTTGAGTGTGAGTTAAATCCACAAGAAGAAGAAGAAGAATATAATGATGTCATGTAAATTATTTGTAACATAAATGCAATACCTATGACCATTTCAAGCATTTTTATTTTGTGGTTTATCTTTTGGGTTTTTTTTAAATAGTTTATTATAGTTTAGTAATCATTAGGTTGTACATCTATAAATAGTTTTATTGTCGATTCATATTTTTTTTAACGTAAAGACTAGAAATCGTTTGACATCCGAATATTATATATTCAAAGGAGTAAATACAATATTTAATTTTTCTGAGTGTAATTGACTTTTACACACCTTAAGTTTTGGATTTATTTCTATGTCTTTAAAAAAAAAATACCCTCTCACTCTCTCTCACACACACACAGCTGGTCAGGAAACAACAATAATTACTTACTTTAATTAGAGCTGACAGTCTGTTTAACTTCAGAGTCAGTGTGTTGGGTGCTTAAAGCCAAAACAAAGACTGTCCAATTACTTTTGGCTACACTGCAGTAGCCTTAGCCTAAATCATCTGACGGTTGATTGACAGCTGATATAGCATAGAAAAATGATATAGTGCTACACTGTAACACTGAACCACCTCTACAATCTGTTCATTTGTAACATCATCTGATGAAACAGGAGTTAAGGGCAGTCTGTTGTACAGCACTATTGACTGGAAAAGCCTTTATTATTCACAAATCAATGATTAATGTTTCATACAAAACCACTGAAATTTCATACCAGGCCAAATGTATCACAGCTCTACTAATATACTGGTTTGATAGTTTGACCAAGTCTAGAACGGTTTTATATTTCATAGACGAAACATCTGTGATTACTCCAGTTTTCTCCTTCATGCTGCAGGAGGCAGAGCGAGAGACTCTTCCCAAGAGAACCAGCGGATTATTTCAAATAAAGAATGTTTCCAACCAAAAGCCATCAGAATAAAAACAGTGGAGAAACCCATCCTAAACTCATCTCACTTAAATGGGCTGGGAGAGAGAGAGAGAGAGAGAGAGAGAGAGAGGGAGAGAGAGAGAAAGAGAGAGAGAGAGAGAGAGAGAGAAGGACAGATAGACAGAGAGACAGCCAGAGAGAGAGAGAGAGAGAGAGAGAGAGAGAGAGAGAGAGAGAGAAAAGCACACACACGCGAGAGAAAGAGAAAAAAGAGAGAGGGGGAAAAGAAAGAGACAGAGATAGACGACAGAGAAGAGAGAGGGAGAGAGAAATAAATGAGACGCAAGTGACAAAAGAGATATAAGAGAAAGAAATGAGAAAGAATACATATGAGAGATATAAAAAGATGAGAGAAAGGAAAAGACCAGAAAGAGACGTCCACAAGAGAGAAAGAAACGGAGAGAAAATGCTAAAGTCCTCTCTTTAATAATGGGGTCAAGAAGATAGAGAGAGCAAGAGTGTGAGAGAGAGAGAGAGAGAGAGAGAGAGAGAGAGAGAGAGAGAGAGAAAGAGAGAGAGAGAGAGAGAAAGGAATAGAAAGGGAGCAAGAGGGACCTAGTTAAGCCCACAACAACTGAATCAAAGTGCTTGCGTAATTACTATTTCAACTCTTTGGGACTTTCCGTCTCTGGACCCCTCCTCCACCCCCCACCCCCCCACCCCCCACTCAGCCTCAGACTGTAAGCAAGGACGACTTCCTTTCTTCTAAATTCAGCTCTTTCACTCTTTTAGAGGAGACCTGCAGACGAGGCAGAGAGAGGGTGAAAGCGGTGGAGCAGCTGAAGTGAATATGCACACTTTTGCGAGGGCATGGTGTGTTTTAATGGGATGTGAACACGCGGGCGAGTGAGCAGAGTGTCAAAGGGAGGGAGAGAGAGAGAGAGAGAGAGAGAGAGAGAGAGAGAGAGAGAGAGAGATGCTGGTCAGTGTAAATATGTGTGGTGAGTCTCCTGTCATCTTTAACACATTCTCGCTGCACTAGCCTTCCCTTAATCCTCCCTTCGGGGCCTCTGAGTGCACTATAAATATGAAAATTTTTCCTTAATCTTGCCTCAACTGGCTCCCTTACTGTACGGCACACTATATCATCTTGATCATCATTTTTAACACTTTAAACTATAAGGGACTCATATGCAGGCCTACAGGTCAGTTTCTCACTCTAATAACTATGAAGCTCACAAATTAGATTCATAGGAGAGATGCAGGATGTAGATAAGATACTAGTATTGTGATTGCATTGCTATGCAAAGGACCTTGAAATTTACAATTGCGATCTAAAAAAGAGAAGGCAAAAAAATGTTTTCCTTCGAATGTTAACGTAGTGAAACATTTCATTTGTACTGGTTAACTCAGAACTTCCACAAAATAATACTGTGTTCAAATGATGAAGAGGAAAAACAACGCATTGTTTTCTTTGAACAGCATATTGGTGAGTCAATCAGGTGGCAATATCTCCTTTATAACACTGAAGTATTATTTCATCAAAAAATATTTCATTTTTTCTTTTTATTTTTTGATTCATACATCACACAAATACCTGGAATCAACAAATAAAGTTAAAAAATGATTTCATCAAAATACTCACAGAGACACACTTCAGGAACTCAGGAACTTATTTACATCCTGATGCCTTCTGCAAAATTGGTATTGCAAAAGCTAATAATGACATAGAGATGAATCAAAATATATATCAAGCAGGCTTAAGTCACAGCAGTTCCCGAAAAGTGTGCTTTAACATTAATAAGTGAGCAAATAAGTGGTTATGGAGTGAATGTAAAGCTGTGACTGAAGCATTTTCAGAATGAAGAAATAGGACAGCTCAGCTGAAGGCATCTTTCTAATGTGTAGTTTACTCAACTGCCATGAGCAGAGAAAGGAGGGCTTTATTATTGACAGGAGAGCACTTCATCTTCCTCTTTCTCAATCTACAGTTCCCCTCGTTCCTCCCCTCTTCTTCATTACTTCATCGCACTTACCCTCGCGTCTCTCTCAATAGCTCCTTTATAGGCCCCTTCCCCCTCCTGAATTTGATATTACTTGAGTAAACAGGCCATGTTGGCGGTAGAACTGGGGAGTAGCTTCACACCTTGCTTTCTCCCTCCCTCCAACCAAGCGTGTGGGGTGTGTGTGTGTGTGTGTGTGTGTGTGTGTGTATGTGTGCTGATCGGGGTGAGGGTGGAAAATTCCTGAGCTGTAAGCTAGCTGCACTCCTGGGCTCCCTCCCTACTAAATTAAAGGCATGTGTGGAATCTTGAGCCAAAGTTCTGACAGTGAGGAAAGAGGGAAACGGCAGAAAGATGAGGAGAGGGTTCAAGAAAGGGTGGAGAACGAGGAAAAAAGGGATCAGGAGAACGATAGAGAGAGAAATAAAGACTAAGAGACATTAAAGGAAAGTATAAAATAGTGCAGAGGGGGTTAAAAGGTGGGTGAAAAGAGAGCCCCTTTATTTTGAAGAATAACGCTGTAGAAAGACAAGGTGTACCTTCTCCCCAGAGGTGTCTCTCCTCATTCTCCTCATTATTCGCCGCACCTCCATCCACTCATCGCCTCCTCCCCACCCTCCATCGCTCCGCGTGGGGGAACTGGAGGGTGTTAGGAAGTCGTATGTGCAGATGTGAATACTCCAAATGCCAGTTTAATAAAAAGAAAACAAACCTGCCCCACTTTCTCCAGCCTAACCTGGCCCACCGGAGGGGGAATTAGAACCTGCTGCCAAGGGTCTCAGGGAAATTTCTGGATCTCCTCCAGCCTCCCTTTAACTTCTCATCCCCACCGACTACCTAAACACAGATGGGGAGGCGGCCACCCCAGGCAAGCCCTACCAAACCGTTCACATTTGGTCTTTATTAGAAGTGCAATTCTCTGAGCTCATAATGATTCAATTCGATTGCAAGTCGTTAAGAAACGATTGAATGCACCATGTTATCTCAAAATCTCCTCATGACTTTAAATAATTTGGAATATTTTTAAACCTATACTGAAGAAACAAAAGTGATGAGGAACTATTAACACAGCGGATAAAAATGCACTAAGCTATAGGATTTCATTTAAACAATGGGTGCATACTTATATAGGGAGCAGAATAGTACATTTTAAAAGCAATAGGATTTCATTTAAACAATGGGTGCATACTTATATAGGGACCAGAATAGTACATTTTAAAAGGTGATGTATCAGTTCATCCGGAATTCCAGGTAAAATTCTTCTAGGATGAGTTTTGATATCTGTTTCATTTCAGTATGGCACAAATTAGCTCAGACAATGTAACGTACAAACAGTACAAACAACACTAGGGTTAGTCCAGATAAAAGAATGGCTAACGTGGGGGTGTTTGTCATCGCATGCTGTGTAGTTCTGCATCTTCTGAGCTCTCACATCACTGCCTCAGCTCTGCCTCACTCTGTCAGCTGCATTCGATGGTGCTGAAGTCTCAGGGTCTGGACTGACCAACTTGTACAGACAGAATGAATGTATCTACCAGACACCGGCAATGTCTGGAATGACAGTCATAGATGTAACCATGAGGGTATAGAATGCATATAAGAAACGACATTCAGCACCGTCCAGAGAAGCATAAACTTTTAAACTTTTTTGCCAGAAAAATTAAGCACTCCCTTAATTACTCATTTTTTTGTAATGAGTCATTAAGGGAGGACAAGTGGTCTAATTAAGGGAAGTGCTTAATTAGCTTGCCAGTCCCAGAGCGAAGGACTAACTGTGCCAACAAACCTTTGGGTTGGATCCAATGCAAAACTCTCATGCACACGTTTCCCTTATTCCCTAATGAATCCAGCTCTATTTGACCCTCAGGTTAGAAAAGGAAATTGAGGAAAATCCCATTAAAATTCAGCTCTAAAAGCCATAAAGCATGAAAACAAAGATGGGTTACTGCTGCTTCAGATACTACTGAACTCAAACTGTAGAGCTGACACAATCTAAGCTGCATCCCCAAAACAGGTAAGAACGAAGTTGTTTTTTTGTTTTTTTTTCCAAATGAAGCAGATGTTACACTGCAGCTTTGTAATACGATAATGTCATTCACATAGATGTACCAAACATAGTCTGCCTCAAGCAAGCTGTAAATGACAAAAGCCCAGAGAAATTAAAAACCTTTAAATGTCAAAGTAATGCCAACATTTAGCGTCATCTGACTTCAGATGAAGGAGCTACTGGCTCCGAGGCGGCAGTTCTGCTTGCAGTTCCTGATCAGGCCAACTTTGACAAGCACACAAAAGTCCGCACAGTATGAGTGGATTAAGCCACTATTATATTCGGCCTACTCTAATTCTGTTCCCTTTTCTGATAAGTTCTAATTCTGCTAAAATGTTTCATTATACTGACAAGTTACAGAGAAACAACTTCAGCTCTGGTCTCCGCCTGGAACTTCTACAGACATTTTTGCCACTGCTCTTAAAAAAAGTCCAGCAAATTAAAAAATTGTGCTTCACCCAATAGACAAACATGTAAAGATAATTTTATCTTGTACTTTGCTTGCCTTGAATGTGAATACGCTCCACAAGAGCCAGCACAGTATGAGTGGATCGAGACAGTGTTGTACTGCTAATTCTACGATGGCAGGGATGTGCATTTAGGACATAATTCTCATTCACGCAAAGAGATCCGAGCCCTTTTCCTCACTAGGAGAGAGCTGCCTCACTAATGGACGGACACAGAGACATAAAGCCGCTTAAGGCAAGAGTCCAGAAGAACTAGAGAGGAAATGAAAAAATAAAAAACAACTGCCCGACTTTAACCTGAGGCTACATGTTTATAGAGTGAGCCATGTGACCTCACAGGGGTCAACGGCACGGGTGGCCCTTTCAACAAAAGGTCAAACACAAGCACGCTCCTTTATTTTATCAAACTTGGACATTCTTATTATGCTCATGGTCAGGATGAACGATTTGCTGAATGCTGTGACCCGCAAACAGTTTATACCACGGGAAGGAAAACAGGAGAAATATTTACTTATGACTTGGAGAAGAAGCAGTAATGATAGGCAAGAGACCAGCGTTCTTCTCCATCGAGTCATGAAACATTATCAGCCATGTATGGCTCCAGTTTAAAGTCTGCCTCTAAAGGCACTTTTCCATAGATACACAGGAACCGTGCTGCACCACAACCATACTGCATACTAATCTTTGATTTCTCAGCCCAGTAACAGTGTTCCAGTTTATGCCAGCCGTGGTCCCAAACCCACGTCCATGGAGTTAAACCAGGAGAAAGTTTTGAGTCGCTTTCATTATTTTGGTCATTTATTTTCTACAGTCTTCTTTGAATCTTTTTTCACTGGCACTGCACAGTTATGTGCGATGAAAACCTAATCCAGCAATGTCCTGGTGCATCTTCCCATTTCTCACAATGCTAGAAAACGTCCACTGAAATTTAGTTTCAGCCCAAACAGACAGTAGAGTGTGTACTTCATGAACTTCCTAGTCGTCAGTTTGTATCTCCATTGTTGGTTTTATTGTGTAAAAAAAGAGTAAAAAGGAAAAAAAAAAATAGCCTCTTTCCAAGTCCAATCAAAAAGCAGTGACACAGTTTGGCTGTGGCCCACTTTTAGGTTGCTTTATTTGTAGTGAAACTAATTTTTTATTGCAGTACAGTGTGGTTAATTGTGCCCATGGAAAAATGCCATAATTAAGCACAGCCCAAATACCTGTGAGTGTGCTCAATTTGTGGGTTTTATCAAGGATACAACCGATGTTGGAACTGGGTGGTTGAGTGTACTAGAATGAATTTCACACAAAGTAGTGGTGATTACAATGTCTACTATGATTAAGACTTTGTTGCTGAAGTTGAATATGTAAACAGTCTTTGGAAAAAGTGCCTTTTTTTTTAGTTTTCAACGTTGAAATAAATGAAAAAATAAATAAAATGTTTACATTTTGTCCTTTTACATAAAAAAAAACACCTGATAAGTCAAACCAGTGCCTTTCCATCCATTTTATCCTCTTGGGATCTCAGCACTCAAATCCTTCAGTTGTTTAAAACCCCTTTGAGGCAACAAGAGCTTTTACCAACAGTTTAAAATCAATATTCAGTCAAAACCTGCTCTTTAGCCCGAGCAGGACACTCTGAGCATGAAGCTGAGCTTTACCAGAATATACCTAAACAGCTCTTTTATGATAACAACCCTTTGGTTTTTTTGGGGGTTTTTTTTCTTTATTTTTATCAAAAGAAATCATGGGTTATTATAAATATTAGATTCGTCACTCAAATAAAAGCACAGGGAAAATAAAAAGCACGAACCCTACGGTGAAAGCGGCCGAGAAAGACAAAAAGATATGGGTGGTTACTGAGGACACTGACTTTCATTTTAAATTGAAACAGTCTCTGTCCACATACATGAGTTTTTCTAATTGATCTGAAAAATCAATTCATCAGAACAAATCAGATAATAAAAATCAAACATTATCCTAAATATTTTTAAAGCAGACAGAGGGTCCCTGGCATTTGGAGTGGAAGTGTACGCAGTCATCATGGTGAAAAAAACACGTGTTTCCACTTAGTGCTGCCCTTTGCTGATGTTATCTTTCTATTTCAGTTGCCCACTGACAGCACTAAAGACCCCATTGTTCATGTGACCCGGTCTGACCGTGTTGACCGCATACAGCACACTCCAGATCTTTCATCCTCATAATCACTCTCTCTCTTCACTCACTTCAGGTCAGGAGCCATGGTCATAGAGAAACATTATCACTAACAGCTACTGACGTTTATCACCAGTCCTAAAACATGTGGACAAACGTAAAGCAGAACTTAAAGCAGGTTTCCCATGTCTTGCTGATACAGGACAAAACCACATTAAAGGGAAGGCAGTACTAAGCCAACACTCTGTATTGTACCACTGATTGCCACAGATAATCTCTTTCACTGGACCTTGAAAAGAGATAAAAAATCACAGAACGCACTTGTAATAGAAGCCAGGGCCCCCTGCTTCGGCTGAATGTTGGGGTACTCCTTTAATGCTCACCTCTGCTAAACGAAAGGCCTTGATTATAATAAAACAAGCCAATACCCATGTCCTTATGTACACACAAGTTCATTCTTGTTCATGAAGTTTATTCCACTGTTCTACATGCTATAGTCATATAAAGACAAAATGGATATGATCTTTTTTGGAAATAAAGAGAAAAGATCAATTCTTAGTGCTTACCTGGAATCTAAAGGACTTAGAAAATCCACCCATGTAAACAAAATCATGGCATGATAATCGATGATGACCTTAGTTTTAGCGACCACTTCAGAGCTATTATTAAGTCAGCATTTTGGCAACTTAAAAACATTGCTGAAGTTAGAGACTTTGTGTCCGAACAAGGTTTAGAGAAACTTATCCACCCCTTTAAGTCCTGCAGCGTTGATTATTACAACACTCTCCTCACTGGGATTCCCAAAAAGTCCATTAGAGCTCCATCCAGATCATTCAAAATGCTGCTGCTTGAGTTCTAACCAAAACCAAGAAAAGAGATCACATCACTCTAGTTCCTTGGACTGGCTTCCAGTTTGGTCCAGAACTGATTTCAAGCCATTACTCATTGTGTACAAGTCGCTCAATGGTTTGGGCCCTAAATACATCTCTGATATGTTTGGTGTTTCTAATCCTGGTGGGTCTCTTAGATCTGCAGGAGCTTCTCAGCTAGTGGTTTAAAGATCTGAAACTAAACCTGGTGAAATGATGTTTATCCACTATGCTGTCCAACCAACTGCCCGGCATTTATACCGCCCATCTGCAGCAACAGTAGCTTTAAAAAGCTGCTAAACACTGCATGATTCTCCTCCGCCTTCTTTTACACAGCAGCACTTATATTGCACTTTCAGTCTTCTTTTATTGATTTTTTTTTTAATGGATACATTTATTATTTCATTTCATTCATGTACAGCACAGTGAATGACGTTTGTGTCTTGTGATAATGACCTTCTGAATGCTATAGAAATAAACTTGACTTGTCCTGACTATGATCACCATGTCTCAGGTGCCACTGCTCTCAGCAGGCTGTGGTAAAACATTATAACTGCGACGCCCGAGAGTCACATCATCCACTGTTCGACCAGACAGCTCTCTCAGTGACGTTTCGTAGTTATTTGGACCAGATGTGTTTATGGGTGTGATGCCTCACATCTTGCATGACTCATCACGCCCATGCCTGTACACCTGACCTGGAGAGGTGAAACTGTGCTATCCTGATGGTAAACATTCCGTCATAGAATGCGTCCAATTTACACCTGACACAGAAGGCTCGGCACACCGTTTATTTTTTAATTGATTAAAAAATAACTGAGCTTACTGACTGCTGACTTTAAACACCCATGTTCATTAAAGTGTCATGGCATGAAGAGCAGGTTTTGCCAAAATAATGGAAGCATAATGACTGAAATGACAGTTTCAGTGGGTAGAGTACAATGATCCATTCTGAAGTGCTGCAACTCAAAAGTACCAGGCCACAAGACTACTTACGGAATAAGTAACTTAAAGAACCGCAGCAGAAATTCTCAGTACTTCCAGAGCTGAAGCTTATTAGAAGCTCTTCGTCGCTTTTTGATGTAAAATAAATGAATTGGTTGCGAAGCAGTGCAGATGTCTTTGTCAACAAAACATTCCAAATTAGGCCTAAAAATCCCCAATCCATTACCCACCAGTCCTCCCTCTTCTGACTACTCACATCATTCGGACCACCTACACAACATGGAACATGTTATAAAACAAACAGAGCTTGGAGTAAACTAGTCACTGACGGCAAAAAAAAAAAAAAAAAAAAGCTCAAAGCAAAAATGCTTTCATGACATGCACCAGAGCTGGTGGGCTTGTGTTTACAGCGGAGACAGGACGAGTGCAATTCGAGCACAGATGAACCCATACACACAGACAATGCAGGGGTTTTACGTAACAGGAGTGGGACAGTGGGGAGGATGTGTGATGAAGGCCAGTCCTGACAGAGCTCGCTTTGTCTGTGTCTGCCCACATACGCATCCCCACTGACTGAACCAGGGCAGGACAATGAGACGTGAACCTATCCTGGTCCTCATCTCCACAGTTCAGCACAGACCGGCGAGCCCTCATTAACACCACATTCTCCAGGCCTTAGAGAGGGAGTTTACCTCTTGGATACCACATTATAAACATAACCCTAGAGAAACTGAGTTCACTCACAAAACAGGTTCTAACATCTCGTTGGTCGAGCCGTGATCAAAGGCCACACACTCTTCACTGCAAACATTGGAAACGTGTTGATTATTTAATGATCTTTGACTGTTCATTTGCTTGGCAGCTAACTTTTAATGAACTTGTTTGGCGTAAGAACTGTTTAACTGAACCAGAATCAGAAAACTGTATTGGTCCCAGAGGAAATTGCTCATGCTACGATCGCACAGAGACACAAAGACATCAAGACAAGAACAATCTAAAATATTAGTCAAAATAAAACTCTCCATAAATACTCTAAAATGCTTACTATGCTATAGTACACAAAACGTTGTGGCCAGTAAGAGGTCTGCAATTATTGCAACAGTTAATAATAAGTGACTTATTCAACACAAAGTACACGCAAGGTAATTGTATGCAGTGCCATTTAAATCCAAGATGTATATTATTGTATATTATTGTTTATTATATTGCTCAGTATGTTGTTCATTGTGCCGTTTATATATTGTTGTGTTTAATACTGTTGTGCTTGAGACACCATCGACCGGAATCAAAGTCCTTGTATGTGTCGCTCACATACTTTGCCAATAAACACGATTCTGATTCTGATTCTGAATATCTTGCAGCATCCTCTGACCATAGGAAAATCACTGCACCATGGCTTTTTACGACTCAAGGTCTTATTCATTTGAAATAGCTTTATGATTTTTGTTCATTAAAGATAAATACAGAATAAACAACCTATAAATGATGCATTTGCTAAAAAACATGAGTTCTATTTGAAAAGACCTTTCTGAAGCTCAAAGTGAGGATAAAAGACTTAAGGAACATGACAAAATATGTAAATTAAGTAGGTGGCACTTACAACAAAGTCACATCATTAGAAGGGTGTGACTCTGAAGTAAACTATGTGTTACTTTGTCCATTTTCCATTCCTTATTCCTTTGCCGAGGACTTCTTGAAACTATACCTCGTATACCTGCACTTGACAAACATATACTAACTAAAGCAGGCATATTTTATTCTAACAGCCATCTACCATCCAGCTAAACGACATTATCAGAGAATAAAGAGGACTCGGCTACTGCTCTGCAGAGTATAAGCTCATTCATAACCTCATTCAAAGCTTTAATTCAATTGAACAGTGACATCAGATAAACTGCAGACACACAGTGTCGTCTTTGTCTCATTCAGAGGTCAGGATCTGCTTTAATAAGACTGGGCAAAGAAACTATCCCTGTAATGTCCTCATTACTGCCAAACTTAACGCCATCATTCGATTTATCAAGACATTTTTGGAGCTTCTCTACGTGGTCCAGATTACCTGATAGAGGAATGGATTTCATGGCTGGTACATATGAAGAGGTTCTACTGTCAGAACTGGATACTCCAGCCACACACTCAGACTTCCACATCTGCATAAATACACATGTAGACAGTCCATGATGAATCATTCCAGGTGGAAAAGTAAGGCAGAAATCATCTTCAACGTTCTCAAAGATCACAGGGAGAGGCCTTTGAGCGTGAAAAGGGAAATCAGATCCCACAATCGTGTCTTTCAATAATAAAACGAGGAAACAGGAGAGCTACTAGTACTACTACTACCATAATGGTTCTAGCAGAGACATATCCTTTGCCTTTATGGTTCCAGGAATGGATGCCATTACTTACAGATCCATGACCACTAAAGTAATCTGAGATTCTCGGAAGGGCCCATGCAGGACTTCCAGAGCTGAGTCGATCTGCTTCTGCTGTCCGAGGGAGAGACTGAGCGAAGACGCGCAAAGGAAACTTTTATGCACGAGAAGAACAGACCTTTTTTTTTTTTAGGGAGCGACAGTGCTGACAGCTATTCCTTAGACACACATGCATCTTCGCAAACAGACACAGCACAACCAGAGAGACTGAATATGAAGACTTTTAAGAAGACTTATTCAAACTCACTTTTCCTTCCAGTCCAGACTGCTCAAACCTACACTATATGGACAAAAGAACTGGGACGCCTGATTGTTAAACCAACAAGCTTTAATGACATTGCATTCAAATACTTAGACCTGAATTTGGAGCTGTTCCCCCCTTTGCAGCTATAACAGCTCCCACTCTTCTTGGAAGGCTTTCCACAAGATTTTGGAGTTTCTGTGGGGAATTTGTGCCCATTCATTCTGTAGAGCATTTATGAGGTCAGGCACTGATGTTGGACGAGGAGGCCTGGCTCGCAATCTCCGTTCCAATTAGATTTGCGTTTATTGAGCAAGTATAGAACAACAATATAGTATGTTTAAAATATGTACATATAATATGTTTACAGTATTTACATATTTATTTATGCATAGTGTGTTGGATGGGGTTGAGGTCAGGGCTCTGTGCGAGCCGGTCAAGTTCTTCCACACTGAACTCCTCCAGCCATGTCTTTGTGGAGCTCGCTTTGTGCACTGGGACACAGTCATGCTGGAATAGAAAAGGTTCTTCCCCAAACTGTGTCCACAAAATTGGAAGCATGATGTTGTCCAACATGTCTTGGTCTGCTGAAGCATTAAGATTGCCCTTCACTGGAAGTAAAAAAAAACAGGTGCGTCCCAATACTTTTGTCCATATAGTGTTCAAGTTTCTAAACACTCAAAAAAGGGCCAAAAAGAATTCTTTAAAGCAATGCTATAGACGAACCATTCTGGGTTCCTCTAAAATCCAGCTCTCAGGGCCTCCAGTTTTTGCTCAGTTCCAAAATGTATAGAAAAAAGGACACTCTGAGAGGTCCTGTGGACTGGTTTGAGAACCACTGCCCTAAAAAAAACTTTAGATGAATGGTTCTTTAAGGATCATTAATATACAGTCACCACTCTTGCTGATTTTGCAAGATCTCACATCTTGCTGTTTGCTGAGCTTATCTTATCCCTTTCTCAGCCAGAATGTTCAACGGTCGGCTTCATTAGGTCCTTGTTATGACATGTTCATAACTGCTTATTAATGATTTATAAACTGTCTACAACCTAATTAACAACCTGATTATAAATCATTTATGAACCCTTGATACGGGTAGTCTTACTGTAAAGTGGTACCAACACAGACGTTTTTACGTTTTTCTCATTTACTAAAACAGCCTTAAATATAATATCAGAATTAGAAAACTTTTATTGAGCCTGGAGGAAATTGCTTATGCTAAGACTGCACACAGAGACAAGATCACAGAGACACAGAGACAAGAAATTTAAGACCAAAAGGGTTTTAGTAGAACTGTACTCATCATGTAAGCCAGGACATCCCTGTCCTTCAACACACTGGGCCAGACAGTCCGAGGGAACTGTCTGCCACCAGACTCCCCGGTTCTGTAGCGGAGCGTCTGCGGCTGACTGTTGCCTGTAGTTTTTGCAGCGCGCCCCTCACAGTTGCCTGGAGTCAGTCGCTGTCAGCACTATTTTAGTCGATTGAGCGTGTTGAATCAGCACTGGCAATGAGAGACAGCTCTGATCAGCTGTTCAGCTCAGTTGAATCAGCGCCGGAGAAGAAACGAAAGTGAGCAGACTTTCACACAGAGAGAAGCCTGATTTTCTCAAGGACAGCACAAGCAGCAGAGTTTATCCTAGACAAACATTCCTTTTGCAGTTTAGTCGTCTGGATTTGTTGCCCAGACAGCAGCAATTGCTCATCCCTTATTAAATATACAGGCAAGTCAGGAAACAGGTTTAGCTTTTTATTTCTCAAACAATGAATAAGGAATCTTTCCATGTGATGTCTTCATTTTTGCAGCAGATTACGAGGAGTAGGATTAATAAGACTACTGATTAAAAACTGTATTGGGATATCGGTGTCAGTAGAATCCAAACAATACACATCCCTCAGGACACAAAAGAGCTTTGAAGATGCTTAAGTAGAAAACACATTCATCCATCCATCATCTACCCCTTTCTCCCGCACTCAGGGTTCGGGGTGGGGGGTTTGGGGGGGGCTGGAGTCTATCCCAGCTACACCCTGGACAGTCGCCAGCATGTCACAGGGCCACATACAAATATTTATGCATTTTTTGTACCATTTTGCTTTTTATTTATTTATTTATTTGTTTTTTAAGTAGTGGTCTATTTGACCCAGAAAAAATGTAAAAGTGTTGGTGGTGGCGTAGTGGATAGGATACTTGCCTCTGGACCAAGAGGTCACAGGTTTGAATCCTGCCTTCAGCACACCACCACTGGAACCCTGAGCAAGACCCTCAACCCCAACTTGCTCCAGGGAGACTGCCCCCTGTAGTTAGGGAATGGAAGTCGTGTTGGATAAAAGCATCTGCTAGATGCCATAAATAAGTACTCTTTTATATAAATAAGTACACTTTTATATATTATTTTTTTAAAAGTCCTTTATAATAATGAAAAATTCCGCAGTCCAGAATCAATCCAGACAGAGGGAGTATTTACTGTATAAACTGACCCTCCAGCCACAGCCAGACTGCGGATTAAAAGGAGCTTTAAAAAAAATAATTGGAAGAAAGCAAAAACTGAAAAGACACATAAATAAAGATAAGACTAAAACAGAACACCTCTAGAAATTACTTGGTTTACTTTGGAGGAAGCTACACACACACACCCACACACGGTTACCGTAACAAACCCTGGGAAAAATCTGCATTCGCACCAGGACTACATGATAAGCCGATCCAGACTCATTTCCACCTCTCCATCATCAAAGTCTTATCAGGAACAAACCGTGTCTTCGCCGGCCCTCCTAGAGCAATTTCATCTGACTTCTCTCAACAGTACACTAAACACGCATCTTCCTTCCTGTGGCTGTGATAAGTGAGGTGAAGGGGGGTAAACAAAATGCGAAGGAAACAAAAGTCCTCTAATCAGAGAACTAAACTGGGTGACATGTCGACCTTGACCCTTTTCCTATGGCAGGAGAGCCTGTATGGTATGCTACAACATCCTGAGATACAAAAAGGCCTGTGTACACTGCATGTGTGTGAAGTTAAGATCCGGCCGGTCGTTCCCAGCGCTCATTAATAACTGCATACAGAGCGAGTCTGAATGGAGACAGGCCCAGCTCTGTGAATGAGCCATTCTTGGAAACAATATTGCGCTGATGCTGTCACTGCTCGCTGCTTGCTGCTGTCAGAGAGAGCGAGAGAAAGACAGAGTGTGAGAGAGAAGCACAGGCCATCATGCCTCCATCATTCCACCGAGTTATGGCAGTGGTGCCAGGCTGCAATTACGCCTTGCTGAGGTAGACAGCTGAGAGAATGGCATTTGTTGGAATACAGAGAGGCCCAGTCAACAACAGGGCACATTTTTTCATCACATTACTGAGCTAATCAGCACTCACTGGCCCATCGTACTAGGAAGGTAAAGTCTCAAAAACCAGGTTCTCCCAGCTTCACGCCTTGCGAAACCAGGAAAGCCACTATAACCTTGCAGCTAGATTGAAAAATATCAGCTTAAGAGAGTCCACCACTAGAAAACAGTACCTGCCATAAGACTGTATTCATTCAGACTAGTACAGTAGCTATTACTGACTACAGTAAATGTTTTGTTGCTCTTATGTTTTTGTCTTGCACTCGTGTCCGGTCTTCGGGTGTTCTATTCTGTCCTTGTGTTGCTCCACTGTGTTCCTCCTTGACGAACATTGTTTCGTTTCACCGTGTCCTGCGTGCATACGGTTGAAATGACGATAAACCTATTTGACTCATATTTTTACCTGCCGATGTTCAATGATATAGGAATCTTACATCCATTGTCAGATAATTGTTTAACAAATGATTGGCACTCAACTGACACTTAGAATTGACCAAAATGTCTACATTCCTGGTATTACGGGAAGGGCAAAATGTTGAGGCGAGGCTGAAAGCCAGCATTTCTAACCTTATCCACAACCAAAATATTCAAGTAACCATATATGGCTTATCCACTGCCACACAGAGAGAAGGATCAAGATGTTTATCTACAGAAAAATCCTTGCTTCTATCAGGAGAGGAACTTTAAAAACATTGAAGTCCAGTTTAACTGGCAAAAGCCTCCAAAGCCCCTGTAAAAGCTAAAAGAAAAAGTGCAGGTTTAGACCAAAATTCCACTAAGACAGGAAGGTAGAGGCCATTTTCATTACATGTTGTTTTTCCTGCAAATCCCTCCTGTTTTTGAAAAAACCCTCAAGCCACCTTTCTAAATTCTTTCAGGCTCTGGAGAGCGCCTAGGGAGCCAAGAATAAGCAAGCAGGAGAGCGAGAGCGAGAGAGACAGATTAATTTGTTCATGCTATAGTCAAACTACAGGGACCACTCCATCAAACCGCTGGTTAAAGGGCCAAGAGTCAAAGGCATGACAAATCTTCAAGTTGACAAAGAGATTTCCTTTCAAACTCCACAGAGGAGATACTTTAGGTTTTAGGTGACCTTGCTTTTTGTTCATCCGTACACTTGAGTCTACTTTCAAGGTTTGGATAGGTGAAGTACGAAGGGCTCTGCTGCAGTGGACAGGCATCGTTACAATAAAGATGCTGTGATAAGAAGCAGCGCAGAAGGAGATTTTCATGTTATTGACCATCAGAGGCGTTTAGTTTGTTCCCCGCACCAAGTCTGAACCTGTACATTCATAATGAGTAGGTTAATCTAGCTTTATCCAACCACACTGATGACTGAAAAACATTGAGGTGACACACCTCAAAAGATATTCAGATAATGTACAAATTCACTTCAGACGGAGTCTGAGGGGAGTTTTACCCATGAGAAACCTAAAGATGTCACAATCTCCTCCTTTCTGCCTGCTTTCCTCCTCTTCTCTAATCACGCCATCTTCCTCCCCCAGGGGCCTCAGCCGCTTTCTCACCTTCCAGGCTGGTTGTTCAAAGCTATTCTTCACTTGGTGTAAAAGTCAATAACAGTCTCTCTCTCTCTGCTTCCTTGCTTGTGCCGTACTCCTGATGAAAGAGGCTGAAGAGGGATATTTTAAACTTTATTTCTTGATCTATGACCTCGGAAGGAGCGGAGCGGAAAAGCAGCTGGTCAGAGCGCACTCCTACACTTAAGCAGGGATCCTGGGGGACAGAGCCTGTATTTTTCACCCACTTCCTCCATCACTCCCTCTTTAGCCCCCCTCCCCACCAACCCCCTTCCACCAAAGCCTTCCTTTACTACTACACAACTGGTTCAGTCTTGATCTTCTTCGAGCCCCCGGTCTCAGCCACTTTCTGGTTTTGTGTGGGCTCATCATCTGTTTCTACTCACACCAGGGCAAGGCCTGCTCAGTTTTATAGTGGGAGCTTTTAAAGAGGTCCTTCAACACTGTAGAAAATAACCCAGATGAAAATGACCAAATCAAACAGCATTTTGTGAAAGTGTTATTTAATCTCATACAAAACACGGTTATTTATGCATGTGGTGTCATTCTACCTTATGTACACTTATGGACGCTGACTTTCGGAGATCTCATTTTCCCAAAGACCACAGGGTTGTACAGACTCAGTACAGCTCTGGACAACACTGCTCTCTGGCCAACACATTTCAGCACCAGAAGCGTTTCAGAGGAACTGAGGGAAAGTGAGGCCAAGAGAACGACAGCCAGTGAATCTTGACCACAGCAGGCTCCCAGATCTGTTTGGAGAAATCTAAAATACCTCAACAGTCTGAGTTAGAAACTGAGGAAACAGTTGAGAATGTGAGTGATAAACACGTGGCGTGTTTTGCAGATGTGGTTCTGAAGCACTCAGGGATGTGAATGGTTGAGCCTTTTAAAGGTAGTTGATGTCGAAGAGCTGCTTCTCCTTATCGGGACATGTCACGGCCCCACTCAGCAGCACATCTCAAGACTGTGCTCTTTACTGTATCCTCTGCGACTGCGTAAACCATTCACAGCTGAGTGACTCTCACCGTATTCCTGAATGCTTCCAGCAGACCCCCTCAATGTCAAGAGGTATACCGCCCTCTAGTGCTGGTGCCTGTCACTGCTCTGCTTCTCACCTGCTCCTCCGCGGCCACTCTTCAGGGACTGCAGCAGAGTCTTTATCCTCTCGCTCGCTGGCTCACGTTTTCTCTTCCTGCGACCCTTCACCCCTGCTGACTCAGCAACGGAAGGCAAGAGGAGGGCAGCCAGCCCCCAGGGTGGGATTTTGTCAGCCGACTGGGCAGCACCTCGCTTGCTGATCTCGCCCTGCTGCATCAGCCAGGCGCTCTCTCGACACAGTGCCACGAACCGCTCGAGCTGTGTAGCGTTCACGTTTTTGCTAATGTTTAGAGCGGGTTCAAACGGGTTCTGGATGTGCAAGGCGGCCGCCTCGGGTTTGTTCTGTTCTCTTCCCTGGAAAAAAAGAGAGTGTATGCAACATTTTCAAGACTTAGATCTCAATCTAACAAAGCTACTACACATGACAGGGCCCCGAACAAGACTGATCGCAAGGAATTAAAATGTTGCAATCACATGTAATAAATTGTTCACTGATGGAATAATGATATTATTATTATTAACTCTACAAAGTTATTCCTATTTTGCAAAACTGTTGTCAACGTAAGGTTCAAATCCACACCTATGCACGATATTACAACGCTCAGTTTCATTCTACTGTCTCTGTTAGCACACTGATCAACTGCTCCCTCAAGAATACTTCATCAATTGATAAAGTTTGGAAAAGTTTTTGGGGTTTTTTTCTCATGTATCAGGGATTTCATGTGCTGTTATTTTAACAGACTTGTTTAAGAAATCCACATTTCTCACTGGCATTACCTGTGCCTTACAAAGTGTAAGTTTAGCCTTTGTCTCGTTATTTATTTTTTACATCACATGTGAAAGGAAAAGCTTCTTGGGAGTCCATACCATGGCACAATAATGTGAACCTGAATTCCAAGGCTTGAGACAATCTGAAACGGAGGCATGGCTTTATACCTGTGCAATCTGCTTGCACTCTGTCATCTCACTGTCAGAAACAAAAAACTGAATTCATATTATGCACTGAGAGCAGACAATAAAGCTGACTTTGATAACACAGCATTTGAATTCTCCAAAACTTTTAAACTCTAAGCGCTGAGGGGTGTGCATGCAATCAGACAGTTCAGATAGCCAAGATGATGTCTGCTCGTCCTCTCAGTGAGGAGATTTGATGGACAGAACGATAAAAATAAGATAAATGTCTTCAGGAAAGATGATGGCTTCCGCAGAAGAGGTGCAGCCAGAGGCCAAGGCTGACATTTACAGCGGCAGTCCCTCAATACATCAGCACTGCTGCGACAAAGTGAGTGCTGAACCTTGAAGTGTGTGTGTGTGTGTGTGTGTGTGTGTGTGTATGCACGAACACAGAAGGGGACAGAGAGGGTTGAGTGGCTGCGGGCAGGGAACTGTGGCTTTAACATTTTAGAATTTTTATCTTCTAACCACACACACGTCTGTCAAGAGCGTACAGTCCAATCTCAGACTTCTGTCCTCCTTTTTGTTCTCGTACTTGTCTTGGACTTAAATTTGACCACTGACTTTGCAAAATATTCTAGTTGGTCTTGATCAAGCCCAGATAAAAAAAAAATTTAAAAAAAAATCAGTGAGCTAAAACATTTAAAATATGGTTTTACAGCAGTGCACTGAAGTGGAAATGAGATTTTATAAAATATCTGCAGGACACCACAAAGGGGGATCAGCAAGTAAAGATAGCGAGTATGTTCCATGATCCTGAGAGTCAGTACGTTTTGTATTTTATTCCTTTTATGAGTACTTATGGTCCAAAGAAAAAAAAAAAATAATAATAATACTTAATTTGATTTTTTAGTGTTACGCTGCCATTATCACCTTAAAAGCAAGAACATACTGTGAAAGTAGCATCACACTAACACTATAAACAGGTGAATAAGGGGTTTCAAAGAGGATTTTTTCTCTCTGTCTCAGTTTTAACATTTGGAATTTAACCTTTGTGGACTCGGTCTTCAGTGTGTCTTGACTAGTCCTGATCTTGACTACTGCTCTGGTGTTTTCAGATTTTTTTTTTTTTTTGTTTTTTTAAAAAGGTAGTTTCCCTCCGCAGTACTTTAGGTCACAGAAATACATGCAGTAAATCCCCACAGAGTGGCTCTTAACTGATGGGCCACACATTCAGTGGAAGTCATTAATCTTCTTATTTGGGGGGGAAAAGTGGTTCTTCTAAAGAAGTGGCGATAGGACTTTTTTTCATTAAATGAATAGTTTGGTGAAATTTGGATTTACACAATTTTCCCATTACCTCAAGCGTGGAAGATCACTTAAGACTTGTGTGGCGTTCACATTTTTAGTCTTCTACTCAACTCACTCAAACCACATGCAGGTGTTTAGACTCAGGAGTGTGGTTTAGGCAGTCATTTTCGACAACACCGGGGCTGGTACTGATAAAGCAATCGTGATGAGGACTGATCCTGGATCAGATGAATCTGTATTTATGATGGTCATTTAACAAAAACAGATTCTAGTTCCTGCACTCCTACCCCTGAAATGGTTGGTCAAAAATCACTACCTACAGTGGTCAGCTATAGTGAAGTTCATTTCTATAGTTCATGTCTTGCTGTGTCCTAAACCAACTTACTGAATAACTTGATAAGGGTTTAGTCCATTGAGAGAACTTTTGAGGGTGTATTTATGGAAAACATTTAGGTGACTTTTAAATTCTAGTTTTTGTTTGCTGTACTAGTCTTGTAGCTCCAGCACGAAACTAAAGAAGCAAAATTTGAACTTCAAACACGCCTTTGGTTGAGCAACTACATCTGGTGTAAGTAAAGCACTGTGTGTGTTTGATTTTTTTGCCAAACGATTTCTTTCAAAGAGAGTGAAAAGAACTCCTGGGTTTTCATGTCTGGTTTAGGAGATGATCAGTCCAGTGATTCTTCTTCAATACACCTGCACCTCCCACAGCCTTTACAGTCAACATGAATCAAATCTCTCAGCATTTTTCTGACGTACTATGACACATTTCTAAGTGAGGCATCAAGGGGGGTTCTGAACTAGATAAGGGTTTCCCTCGATGAGGTGAAACACGTTAGTGGTTAAGATTTCACACGTGCGCCAGGTCAGGGTGATGCAATCAAAACTCAAAAGTAGGTCCACAAGCAGGCAAAAGTTTTTAAACTGTGAGAGAAGATTGTGAGAACAACTGTTATCTTTAAAAAAAAAAAAAAAAAGATAGACCGGGCTTGTTATGATGTGAGCTAGGAACTAACCATTTTGATTTCATTATGAGAATCTCTCCATGCTTAAGAATATTTCTACTTCAGCCAGTTGTGATTACGGGATATGCCCTTATGATGGACAGCACAGCACTGTGCATCTGAGAGTTTAACTCACCTTCCTGATGTTGATGGAGCTTTTGCTGAAGGCAAAACTGCCATAAAACTCAAAAAAATCCTGCAGCAGCTTCTCTGTGAAGGAAAATAGGAAGAATATTATGTGCATTTGTTTACTACAAGCCAAATTTGAAACACTGGATTTTTCTCATCACAAAGCACTTGACAAGCTGGTAAAATGCTTAAATCAGACAATTTCAGTGACAAAAGGCTGCACTCACCTAAAGTGTCACCGTTTTCTTGTAGTTCAATTTTGCTTAGGTCACTGACAATTGTGCAATCATTCCCCTCGATCACACACTTATCTGAAGGGTCTACAGAACGCACACACACACACACACACACACACACACACAGGCCTATATTAACAGTGTGGCCTTGTGAGGGGAGTCAGGTTCTATATCATTACTGGCTTCAATACCCCTGACTAAGCCTGGCTCCAATAACTGTGTATAACTGGGTGAGAGTGAGAGTGAGCGCATGAGAGAGAGAGCGAGAGAGAGTGCGAGGGCGAGAGAGTGTGGTGCCAGGGCTCCTTTATTGTCCTAGAGCCGCGCTGGATTGTACATGAAAGAGGGTTGTCTGATGCAAGCTTTGATCTGTGAGCCAAGGTACCCGCTACAGAGGGGGGGGGAGAAGACCAATAGAGATAAACAGACGTGGGGTCAGCCCAGGGGGAGCAGGCAAGATAGAGCGGGCAGCAAAAAGAGAGAAAAGGGGGGCAGTGGATGGACATAATCAAGAGAAAGACAAGAATAGTAAAAAATAACAGATACTTTATACAGGATCCGAGTGTTAGTATGACGGGAGTGAATACCTGCAAGATCTCTGAGCCGGTCCAGAGTGGGCAGCACTGCAGGGGTCCTTTGCTGGAGGAAAAACAGCACGAGTACTGTGAGCGAGAAGTTCGTGATCCACGCTCCAGGAATGCTGCTGGTGATGCCGTGCACGCGAGCCCAGCAGCGTATCGTAAACACCAGACACCGCACACGTGCGTCCAACGAGCCATACACAAACAGCAGCTCCGAGCTTTTCATCGCTACTCTGTGGACACACATGGAAGCACAAATAAATATACACAAAGTAGTGCTGCTTCAAAAGAAATGCACCAGCCATACCGCAAGCACGAGTAAGTGCAGTCGTAGTTCATGTTTCCTAGATTATTTCAACCCCTTAAACGAAGAGGACCCCTGGACTCTGCCAGGAGTTCACGGCTTGTCCTTCCTTGGACCGCTTCTGGTGGGCACTAGCCACTGCAAATGCGGACAACTCCACAAGACCCCACTTTTGGAGATTTTTCCTGTTTCCAACACATCAGCTTAACCAGTTGACTGTTCAGTTACAGCCTGTCAGTGGTTTTAATATGTGGCTGATTGGTGTACATATCCAACTGAGTGAAGGAGCCAATTGCACTAATGAAACTTCATGCATCACTTCACCCTCTGATCTTTGTGGGGCAAACGCATTCATTTGGAAATAAAAAGGACCACCACATCTCAACAAAACTCTTAAAAATTAGGAAAATTAGTCAGCTAATGGGCTGATTAGTGTTGCAAAATATCTCTAGCTAGTAATCTGATCAAGTTAAAAGAATCAGTTCATGTATTTTGTATTGTATCATACCTGGTGTATAAATGGTTTTAGTGTGGCTGATTGGTGTACTTCCACATGAGTTCCACCAGGTGGGAGTAATACACCACTGACTATGTCTTAATAAAATGGCAAAAAAGGGAGGACGTGATCATTCCCACAACTGCCTTCAATCAACTTAAGACCAACCGGTTTGTCACAAAATGATTTAAAATGAACTATAAAGCAATGTAGTCTCACACACAAATTGTGAAAAAGGTGTCAAGAAGTGTTTTCAGAAGAAACGTGCATCAAGGAGGGAGAAGAGTAATGTTTTCATTTATAACTACAGATAATGAATCTCTCACTTCATTCTTTGAGTAAGACATTATTTGTAACTGCATTCCAAAAGCTCCTCTGACAACAAGGGACTTCTCAACTATGTATATCTCACACATGCTTACATTTGGAATGTGCTTCTCTGTCAGGAAAGCACAGTTCTGAAGAATTGGGCATCCAATTCTTTTTCTCTTTGTCAGTCCAGCTTGCCTGCAACAGTTTTGTCTGCAGTTTTGTTGAGAGTGTTGGGAATGTCCCGGTGGTTTCAGATGCAAGTGAGTGGCAGTAGCAGAGTGTTTCTGTGTGTCAGCAGCTGCTCACATATCTAAATGCAGCTATTAAAAAGGGGAAATGAAATGTAGGGTAACAAAACTTTTCGCCGCGTTTCTTTACTGTTTTACTGTCCGGTTCTTAAGAACTCGACCCCCTCCCCTTCTGTCCATCTTTCAGAATCTTTCATGAGAAGGAGAGTGAATTTTCCTGCTTGTCATGGTGTTTGGTTGCAGTTTCAGTATGACACACAACTTTACTTTCTTTCCCATCTTTGTTACTTCCAGTTACTTTCTACACAAGCAATAAGCATAAGTATTGTTATTTGGTTACATTTGTGGTGAATGATGATGATTCACATATTGTTGCTGTTGGAACAAAACTTTGCATGAAAAGATAACTTCTGAGGAGATGAAAAAACTACCTTTTACTTTTAATGTTTTACTGTTGGTCTGATAAGCAAGTGGTGTTTGCAAATTATGTTTAAAAAAATCTTACAAGGTTTTGTACTGGCATCAGCAATGCAATCTGAGAATCTGAGCATGGCAGATTCTCACAAGACACCTCACCTATTCATGAATTTTACAATAACACTACAGGGCAAATAAATATCCCAAAAACAATGTTATAAATGT
Source organism: Alestes dentex (assembly GCA_037576975.1). Taxonomy (NCBI): domain Eukaryota; kingdom Metazoa; phylum Chordata; class Actinopteri; order Characiformes; family Alestidae; genus Alestes; species Alestes dentex. The sequence goes on along the minus strand of JBBIGA010000106.1, from coordinate 37,692,103 downwards.
GATAAAACAACATGAAATTACTCAGAAATGTAAAAATATCCAACTGAGTGAAGGAGCCAATCGCACTAAAGAAACTTCATGCATCACTTCACCCTCTGATCTTTGAGGGGGGAAATGTATTCGTCTGGAAATAAAAAGGACCCACACATTATGCAAAGCTGTTGCAACCATCACAGATATCACAGTCCAAACCTGCTAATGACAAAAGAGCCAGTCCATCACTGAACATTAAAATGTTTAAATGGGTCTCAACAAAATACTCAGCAATTACTGATGGTATAACTCCTTTGGTAAAGTGGTCATTTGGTTATTTATGAATGAGGAAAATTCGTCAGCTAATAGGCTAAATAATGTTGCTAAATATCTCTAGCTAGTAATCCGATTAGGTTAAAGAATCAATTCACATATTTTGTAATGAATCTTACTTTGCATATAAAATGCTCCTAAATTATGGTCGATGAGGACATAAACATCCTTGAAAAATGATTTTCTAACACGGATCAAGGTTTCCCTTCTTGAAAACAACACAGCAATTGATCATCAAATCTGTGAGAGTTATCTGACAAATTTACCTGTTATTTGCTGTGAGGTCACACTGAAAGCCTGACGGCTGGTGTGAGAATCGAACAAGGGGGCATCGAGCATTGAGGATTTTCTGGACACCCACGCATCCGGGACTGAACTGATCCACACACTCGCCAATGACAGACAAGACACTCTGAGTGACGCTCCGCTCAGACACCCCTCTCTTCATCTGGTACTCCAGAGACGGCCCTGAGCCCTGGCACATACAAAACAGAGAACGTCTGGAGTCATTTCTCATAGAACATACATTTTGATTCAAACACTGCATTGCAAATACCAAGTGATACTGTATGCTAAAAACCGACAGTGATGTCGTAACACAAGCCATTTCCTTTGGGTTTTTGATTCTGATTTACTGGTTTTCTGATGCTGTAAATAGGCCTTTGTTCCCCATATAAAGTTAGTGGTTCTGGAACAGTACCTTGGATGCTTTAAGTTATCAGACCTCTACCTCTACCCCTAGACACTGACCTTCTTCTGGTTCTGCCCGCTGAGTCCATCCAAGTCCAAGAACATGTCCAGGTCACAACCCAGTTTTCCAAAGCTGTTAACAGTGGACCCAAAGGGCCTGATGATGCATTCTGGGAAATAAGCAGCAGCAATGTCTCTAACCAGCGAGCACACCAAGAAGCGCAGGCTGATGTTTTCCTCTGTTAGCTGATACGCCTCTGTCAGACCTTGCAACTGCTGATCTATCTGGGAGAGATGGAAATGTATTTAAGTTATAATTAAGGACATAAAACCGCCCACAGACAAACGGTTATCAACTTGTCTTTCGTGTCTGGATTTCAATATCTTATCTGAATGCATGTTGTGGTAGTTGGCTGGATTCCATTTCCATACTGTGATAAGAGATCTGATTTCACTTTCAAGTCAAACGCGTGTTTGTCATTTCAACCATATAAACAAAATGAAACAACGTTCCTTCAGCACCATGATGTAACACAAAGAACAAAAACAGGAACACCTCAAGACTACAAGAGCCCAAGCAGGACAGGATGAAAGAGTGTGTGCAAAACACCCAAGACCAACAGAACAATAATTTACAAGACAAGGCAACATACAGTGCAGTTGACAAGAGCATTAAGAGCACTAGAGTGAGTTAATACAGTATTCCAGGGGTGTAGGTTTGATCTGGACATTGATTGGGACACAAAAGTGATAACTTTGCTCTAGCCATAGTGCTAACATCTTTTATACATTAAAATCAAAGTACATGTACACAGTACATATGGGGAGCACCTACAGGCTGGTACTATCGTCCACGTAACCAATTACGAAGTACCAAATCACAGAACACAAGAAAGTACATATTTTAAGGAAGGCACAGTTACCTTTTCAAGTCAATGATCTAGAGATTTGTAGTTCTATCTAAACTTTACTGTTAACAATCTCCACATCCAAAAGACAAGGGGAGGGTATCGATTTACCATGCAACACTAGTCTCTTACTGAATCTACAACAAACACGATGTGTTCCATATTTCTGAGTACAGAATTGTCACCTTCATCCACACAATTACTGCACTGAGCTCTGGCACTTCTTAAAGCCGATACTAGTGATGCTCCGATCAGGATTTTTGCCACCGATACCAATTACCGATTTTTCGTCTAGGTGATCGGTCGATACCAATGCCGATTCTGATGCTTCAAGTTTATATAACTGATATGTAAGCTCTCTGATCACCATTAACTTTATTTCAGATAAAGTAATACTATAAATGTTGCCTTTGTTATATTTTTGTTATATTTTTACAGTAATATATCTAATGTAA
>JBBIGA010000106.1:37641946-37654225 GCA_037576975.1 Alestes dentex | reverse complement strand
GGGGGGGGGGGGGGGGAGAGAGAGAGAGAGAGAGAGAGAGAGAGAGAGAGAGAGAGAGAGAGAGAGAGAGAGAGAAAGAAAGATGAGGATATAGAAAGACAGGATTTGTTTAGTCATGTTCATGTGTAGACACTGAGAGAACTGTGTAACTGAATAACAAATGACATCACAAGCACACACACTGAAATGCTTCTTCTCTCCCAATCACATGGCATACACACCCTAAACTGTTCCTGACAAACAAAGAAAACTGATGCCCCATCTGCCACTGTAAACACCTTCTATATATTATATACTGTACTTTATACAGTGTATCCTAAATACCGTTATACATCACAGTGTTGAAGACTTTTAGAAAGTAGTGGCTTAGTTTACTACAAATCTCCACATATAACTGATATCAGTTATTCTTAATGTGCAAACACTGATTTAAAGACAAAACTAAAGTATGTTAAACTGCTCCTAGACTAAGTCTAAGCCGCCTCATCTTTAGAGGACAGGTTCTCGTACAAATCAACCATTACTTTGATGGAGTATAGGGTCTGACAGTCGTACATAGAGCCTCATGAATATGTTCATTCCAGCCAGGTCTGGGCATTTGTCTGACCCTTCTTTTCTACAGTATATTGTATGCCAGCCACTAATAATCTAGAAGTTATCATAAGATCGTTGAAAAATAAACAGAAAGCATTTAATTCTCTCTTCCTCTCTCAAAGCAAAAACAACTTGCAAAACAAAGCCCCAGCTTATCCTCAGCAGACAGGACATGGAGAGTCTGTCGCCCTTTGGATTCTCATGGTCTAAATTGTCTCAGCACTGTACAAAATTAACAAATCATTCGGAAAACAGGACGATGTACATTGAATTAGCTCAAATTCTACTGGTGAGCGATAGAACTGAATCTGTCAATGTATCTAATGTTCAACGAGCTCAAAGACAGCTTGGTTACTACATTTGAGTGTTTTTGGTTTGGATATGCAACCTGAACACACACTACTATCTACTAAAAGCGATTCACTAATAATTTCAGTGATTTGTCATTTAATCCGCAGTTTCAAACGCTGAGGACTGGTCAAGCTGCAGTGTTAAGGGTCGGTTTCTTGAACAGGGATTAAGCCTTGTCTTGGACTATACATGACACTTTACACTGAAAGGAACTAATAGTCCATTACTAGACTTAATCCCTGCATGGGAAACTGGCCCTGATTTCATTCCGACACAGTGTCTCGCGCAATTATGGTAACCGCACAAATCGCAAAACTCGCAATATAAGTGCACAACATTTCTTAACATTATTATGTGCTATTTATGTGCGAATCCTGATCCGGTGCTTGTAATGCATGCAGGTTTCTGCAATGTTTAGCATAGATATCACACATACAGCTGCGCTGTCTCTCCTTTCTGAAACCGGCTTCCTCCTTCATATAACACGCTCGCCCCCTCCGGTGCCCCTCTAGGTTCTTTATCAGTGGCCTCTGAACAGGATCCAGTCTTTCTTCCCTTCAAAAGACCCCGACAGGCCAATCTCTGCTGCCATCTCTCTCTTCCTCTCTCTTCTTTCGCTCCCTCACTTCCCCTGGTGGTCTGCATGTTGGCAGGCCGCGGGAGGCAGATGACTTTTCCCCCTCTTTGAAGTGAGTGCGTGAGGGAGTTCGAAAACGAGAGAGAGAGGGAGACAGAGAGAGAAAGAGGGACAGAGAGGGAGAGAGAGAGAGAGAGACAGACAGACAGACAGACAGACAGACAGACAGACAGACAGTTTAGACTTCAAACAGCACAGTCGTGACAGAGGACATTTAGGACAGTACTTTTGATCTCTCTCTGTCTCTCTCTCTCTCTCTCCCTCTGTCTCTGTGTCTCTCTGTAAATGTAACTAGATCCAGCACTTGTTTGGACTATGAGTTTGCTAGGTCAAAGGTCATGGCACAGGCCTTGAGAAAGAAATGGGATTTTAGCAGTGTTTTATATCCAGATGCATTTAGTTTATAAAATCATTTAGACACCCACATCCTACATGTTTTGTGTATTTTATATTTTTCTCTGGGGTTCACATATATGGTTTGACATCACAATTCAGTTTTAGCAGGCTTTTCTTACTGCATGTTAACGGCTGATATGTAAATCGGCTCTGTCCTAATTGGCTGCCCTGTATTATGCCCCATCAGTCCAGGCTGAAACCCTTACTTGTAATTTAACCTGCCGTAGATCGAAGAGGTGAGTATGAGTGAATGCACTGGTTTGCATGACTTCACAGAAGCAAATTAAAAACAGCCTATTTTTCCAGCTTAGTTTCCATATTTGGACTGTATGGACTGGTAGTGAACACTTTGAAACTTCAACTTTACATTTTACAACTTTACAACTTCAAGTTTACATTCCCCACATCAAACTCTTCCTTCAAAGAACTGGGGCGAAAATGATGATATGGGTCCTTTATGAGATTTAATTTTACATTTACTTTATTTTCTTATCTTTAATTCACAAACCTTAATCTCTCATTATATAATACAAGTCTAGACAAGACCCTGGTAAACATGCAGGTATTTGTTATTCCCATGAAGTCCATTTTTAAATCAAATAAAAGATGAAATCCATAACTAAACTGGATTTGTCATAACATGGCAATAAAAAAATATTTCTCCCCACCAGATATACATTTCAAAATGTTTATTTTGAGTCAGTAGTCACTCAGCACTGCCATATGTCTCACCACACTTGGAGGAGAGTTTTAACCACTCTGTTTACTACACTTTTACTATGTGAATGGAGAACATGCCTCACATCATCTACTGCAAAATCCTACGGCAATTGCATGTCCCAGATGTTTTGTTCCCAGATAATGTCTTTTTCCCTTCGATTTAGGATTTTTGTTTTCATTGCTTCTATTCCAGAAATATTCATAAGTCGTTTTGGACGCACAGCATGTGTAAGATCTACTAAATAGATTTTCAATCAGAATTTTTATCAATCAGAAACTTTATTGATCCCGGAGGACACTGCTTATGTGATGACTGCCACAACACACAAAGACACAGAGAGGCACAAGACACAGAGACACTAGAACAATATAAAATAAAATAAAATAAGTCTAAGTAAAATCTAAATAAAAATCTGTATAATGAAAAACACCACAATATGAATAGACTATGCTACATACAGAAACGCTTGGTATAATATCTATCTATAAGTAACACAGCTGAGTGAAGAACTATTGACACAAATGGTAGTTTGGAATAAGTTATTGCACTATTAGAAAACCAGTAGTAATTAAGTACTATTAAGTAATATTACGTAACGAAAAGTAATACTGACCAAGTAGTAATATTGCGCATGAAGACTATAGAACATAAGATATCGTAAGTAATTAAGTGATCCAGCACCATTTAGAGAACAACATATTATATTACACATAATGATGTTTTAGCACCTGGTAAGAACCCAGTGTTGCACATAGTAGACTGTTGCACATCATTGCAAAAATAATGCACAGTCTTTCACACAATGATAGTTTTAAACCCGTAATAAACATACAGCAAGAAGCAGCAGGCTATAGGCTATTGCACAGATTACACTGTGTGGGTGTGTGACTGAGGGAGGAGTTGTCGAGTCTGATGGCAGTGGGAAGGAAGGATTTGCATGTCTAACCAGACTATGAGCAGATCTTTCAGAGATTTCTAGATGATTTGTCTTTCAGATCATTTCTTGGCTTCAACCATTCTACCTCAACAGCCAGTTCTTAGTGACGTTTCATGCGGTGAAAATTATGAGCAGGAAATCTTTTTTACAATCTTGTTGGTTTCAGATCCTCAGTCAGATGCTCAGATGAGCCCATAACTATTGAATGTAAGAACAATACTGAGAAGGCTGGAGGCTCACATGATCTACATAATTTCCTATACCTGGATTAAAAGCATAATCAGTCAAATAAGTTCTGAGACCTAATGGGTTTACTGAAAAAGTGCCCAAACTTTGGCACATGCCACATTTTTTCGTTTTTCTTCCAATACGTTAACTTCAGCAAATAAATGGTAATCATGCAGTCAAACTTGTAAAAAGAAGTCATAATAAAGTTTAGTCCATGCAGACGCTGCAGTAACTTTTTCCACTTGTTCCAACAATTTGTAAATTATCCTTTTTAAAAACTCACAAAACGGTCAATGTGTACGGTGAGCAACTTGAAAAACTTAGGACACCCCAAATGAGTTTATAAGAGTTTTTTCTGGCAAATAAATGCACTTAAATAAACCAACTACGGTAAAGCTATCTGGTTCATTTTTATCCTTGCAGAACTGGAGGGGGGTTCATTATATTGCTCAGTGTATATCAAGCACAATATTTAGCTGTATAATCATGTATAATTTTGTACACATTGTATAGCCCTAACATGCTGAATTCAGTTATTTTCTAGTACATTAATATCAAATATGAATATAAAGAAGACCATACTAAAGTCTTATTAAGGCTCACAAGATTCTCTCACCACAGAGAACGGTCTCCACAACGGTGTCCTGCTGAAGCGAGTGGAAGAGTGCACTCTTTCATTTAGCCACTGGAGAGAGGGAACAGAAGAGAGAGGTCAGAGGTGAGAACACTCTGCAGGCCTCAAAAGAGTACAAAGAGACAAAACACACACCCACACTCAGATTTCTCTGTCTCTGCCTCAATATACACATGCAAACATGAGATGTCCTTCCAGCCATGTGATGGTTAGATCAAAGAGAGACATATAATCTGTAGTGGTTCTTTAGTAATGATGCCAGAGGGCAACCACAGCTATATGCAATAGTATTAGCAATAAATTCTCATCAACAGTTCTTCAGTACAGTCGCTTCTGTAGAAGACATCAAACAGACTAGGGTGGGGCACAAAGAATATTTATTTTATACCAGCAAGGAGACTGACTCCAACTTTCTCTACCATTTCCATTGTTATGGAGAAGACTTGCTTATTCTGAAAGATGGCAGTGTACTTCAAACGGCAAAATAACTAAATGAGACAGAACTACCATTGTAAATACACTTAAACGGATCTCCATATGTCTTTCTGACATTCAGCACTGCTAGAAGCACCTCCATGCATGGACACGGGCGGTTATGCATTATGGCCCAATAACAGACGGGGGACATGAAGTTCAGAAGCACCATATTGTCTCATTGTTATGCTACATAAATGTCTTTCATTTTGAAATGTCCGGATTAAGTCCTAAAACTATTAAAGAATGAAACAGAATTTTTAAAAAGCTTATTGAACATTTCTCTATAACTGCCTGGGACAACATCAATGGGAAGTCCTATTAAGGTTCTCACATTGTCCATTAAAACCTTGCCTACACAAGAGTAACACACAGTAATCAAGCCATTTTACAGACCACACTTCTATTTGCGCGTGCATTAACTTCTGAAGTGCAGTGTCTTCATTTACAAGCCTAATATGGTTCACCTTGGGTGGGAGTATGCATAGCACACTCACATTCTTCCTGTTGTTTCTTCTGGCATTAACAGTTGTTGCTTATAAAAAACACTCATGTCTCAAATCCTGACCTTGCTGATATAAAGACCCATGTCATGGAAAACAAAATTTAACATAGTGTGTAAACACAACGTTTTTAAAGGTTCCATTCACTCTTCAGACCGTAATGTACACATATGGAAATGAAGCTTCAAGGACAGACCGTTTTAAATTCAGTTTTACGGAAACCAGCATATTTACATACGTTCATTCATCCATCCATCCATCCATCCAAGCTGCATCTCTTAACCAGGGTTGGTGTGGGTCCAGTAGCCTATCCCAGCACTTACAGGCCAGTAGGCTGAGAAACACCTTCACATTTTAGACAAACACAATCACACCATTTACTGTGTCTAATAGCAGGGGTCACCAACACGGTGCCCCCAAGGACCACATGAGTAGCCCCCGGACCTGTTCTAAAAATAGCACAACTCACCAGTGAGCAGCATCTAACATTTAATTTGATCCTGTTGCTCTTCTTCTTTAATCACATTTGCATTTATAGAGATTGGAAAATGACAATATCTAAAAAAAAAAAAGCATTTAAAACATGTTTATTATACATGAAGTCTAGATAAGTTTAGGTAAACTCTGTTCTAGTGTATCAAACTGGGGGCCCTTCGTGTGGCTCAGTACCCGTGAAGTAGCTCTCAGTTTCAAAAAGGTTGGCGACCCCTGTCCTACAGCCTATTCAGCCTACAGCTGTTTAGTCTCACCCTTATAACTGACATTATAAGAAGTGCTTCACCCCAAATTAAAACACAATAAAACGCAATAAAACACAGCCAATTAGAACAGAAATTAAAGATTAACCGTAAAGAGGATGTTTAAATCTAATGGAAATTGAGAGTTTGGAAAATGACCATTTTTGGCACATATAACCACCATAGGACCATAGGACAAGGAAGAGATCCCAAAGAAGTTGAATATAGGTCCTTCAAATCAAGTGGTTAACATTTCAGCTGCATTTTTAACAATATGGCCATCATGTAGGTCATTTAAAGATTAAGGAGCATTTTATTTCTTATCTTTTGTTCAAACACTTCCTTCAGTCATCTTGTTCTTCTAAGATCATACAGATTTTGGATTAAAAGAGAGACATTCTCATGTATTTCACCACAGTTTATCATGACTGTGTCACATACTGGGTATTTTAGTATTTCCAAATACATGACTTTCACGTACACAGCCCTGCGGTCTCACGTCTGTTTGGACAGAGGATGAATGTGAGGAATAAACAAGCGACATTTCCTGATACTAATGCAGTTAAAAGCCCAATAAAAGACAATAGCAGGCTAATAACTGTCATCGCTTAAAAGCTGCCACAAGCAAACGCTCGGCGTAGTTTGGATATATTTACTTTCTGCCAGAAGTGTGTGTGCGAACATGTCTGTACAGGGTGTGTCGTGTGCGTGTGCTGGAAGAGTCTGCTAATAAAATGAGCTAAAAGGTTTTTAAGGGGAAGTGCGTGTGAGTGAGCGCTCCCCTTTGTTTAGATGTCTTTGTGTGTGGTTTCTATCAGTGCTTTGAGGATTGCGTGTGTGTGTGTGAGTGCGTGTGTGTGTCTGTTTGGTAATTGTCTTCGCCGTTTGCCTTGGAGCTTCTGAAGCCACTAGTGTGTAAGTATCCTGTGTGTGTGTTTGTGAATATAGCTTTGTGTCTTCCTACACAATAACTGTAGTTGACAGTTCACTCTCCCTCCCGAGGCCAAAAGCGATACCTCACCACTCAATTCCAATATCTCCCACCTGTACTGAAGACCACTGCAGAACTCCCTGACATCTCAGAGAAGAGTGTTTACACCAAGGAATTTAAATCTCACTCAAATTGAATAGAGGAAAATCTGAAGTTGAACTTGCAGGGAAACAGTCCTGACAGCTGAAATGGAACGACCAAACAGGATCGAGGTTAGAAAAAGGGTGAGTTTCGTAGAAGGAAAAAAAAAAACAAAAAAAAAACCTAACATCAGGAAAAAGTAAATCAAGGGAATAATGGTGGAGAAAGTGAGGTGGAAAGATCAGGACAGACAACAATTTGGAGGACACAGAGCCATAGAACAGAAACTAAAATGAACTAATACGCTGAAGGCTTGATTTCAGCACCAACACACCACCCACACTCAACACTCCAAAACAAACCACAAACATAATGACATTACTTTCAATTGATCTATCCATGCTGCACCCATAAAAAACATTACTTCACAACAGCTGTTGGACAAGCTTTACAGAACCCTGGCAGAAATCCCATTAAACCTTTTCTTTCTTTCGCAAAGTACACAAGTGTAGAGTGTGCATGATATTGCACACATGTGAAAGGTTCCACTCTATGAGTTTGTGTAAAAACAAGTGTAATTTCTTGTCATTTCACGCCTGTCGAGTTTTGATCAGCTGCACAACACAGTCCAGCTCTGTGGCACAGCATGCTGCTAGAATACAGTGTAATACTGCCTTCGTTCACACTAGTGCTGTTCCTGCTCCTGCCAGTTGCACTGTATGTTGTCTTGTCCTGTAGATTGTTGTATCCGTTCCTGTCCTGCCTGCACTTGTGTAGTCTTGTGGTGTTTCTGTTTTGATTTTTTTGTGTTGCATCATGACGCACTTTCCTCCAGGATCATTAACGTTTTCTGATTTCGACTCTGATTTTGGTCCTAGCATTTCATGCTTGATGCTTTTATTGTAAGCATTTATGCTTTAATGTTCAGAGAATGTTCAGCAGTATCAGTATGACAGTGATATTGGACCAAAAGGGCATTCCCCTAATCCTGTCTGAAGTGTAGTAACATTTAGCTTGTCCAGCCCAGCAACAGTTGCTGTGAACACCTTTGTGCCTGGAGAATGGACAAATCAATAGTGTTTCATGAGGAAGTAACAGTTTGTATATGCTGACTTTATTTGCTTGAATAAAGTTGAGGCATAATTATGTTCATCTAACCCTTTATTTGCATAACTGAGACAACCCCTCACTTCTGTGTGCCACACATCATGTGACATTGACTTCAGGGGCCGCTCTTTGCAAAGATGCACCTGATGCACAGAACATCCAGCAAACTACAGACACAACGAATTCTGAACAGCTTTGATCTGTATCTCGGTGTCGCCACACCTTGTTGTCTGTTCTCACACAGCATTTGAGAAAAGGAGCACACACAAACACACCCATACACACACAAAAAGGGCACAGCAGGGCTTCTCGGTGTGAGTTTGATCTGCTATTGTCAAGGGGAATCTGAGTGTTTTGAGAGTGCGCCTGAGCCTCTCTCGGGTTTTGTTGAGCAAAAGCAAGGGCCTCCCAGCCGGGAATGAAGAACCAACTGTGCGGATCCACCATTACTTTACACTATGCTTTAAAATGTGCTTTCTGAAAGTACAGTGCCCAAACTGCTCCCTCTGCTCCCCTCACTCAACAGGAAAACCATTTTTTGGTCAAATCTTCCATGAAATATTCAACTACTAAAAAAGGCTCAATGTCTGCCTAGACACTAAGAACCCCCAATTCTGGTGATGTGTTTTGAATGTGGGTGGAACTTTTGATAATTATCCACCCCAAAGGTCTTGGACCTTAATCATAAATTCATGATGCTCAAGGACGCAACACTGTGCAGCAGGATACAGTAACCCCCGCTATAACGCTGATCACCAGTCGCGGATTTTCAAACCTCCTGCCTTTGAGTACAACAGACTGTGACGTCCGAGCCTCGTCCGCCACATCCCCTCGTCCTTGTGCTGGTTGTTTATGTTTTGGTGGCTGTTACCAAATCAATCAGACACCTGAACGGAATGACCCTCCACTGCTCAGCGCTGCCCCAAACATAAACAACCAGCACGAGGATGAGGGGGCATGACGGACGAGGCCCGGACGTCACAGTCAGCTGTACTCAGAGGCGGGAGGTTTGAAAGCAGCCAATCCAAGAAAGTTATTTATTTCTACTTGCTGCTGATTGGCTGCTGCCCTGTGACGCTGCAGTCCAGAATTTCCCCTGTGGAGCGTCTCGAGTGTTTTCCTGTTTTTCGTTTTGTTTTTCTTAAAGCCCTGCATTTTTATTACCATAAATTACATTTATTTATTACTGTATTTACCTGCTTATACCAAATAAAACGACAGCGCATACCAAAAAAAACGCCCGTGCATGAATTAGAGTACAGTCCTTACAGGGCTAACATTGGTGTTTACATTCTAGCACTGCAGGAATTCAGTGTAAACTGTACAGTACGAATACAGGTTTACCTTTACATTTTCTTTAAGGGTATTTAGGGTTTACACTATAAAAATAGACATTTTTAGGCATTTTTTTTACCACATCACAACACATTTTTTCACTATACGCGGGTGCTCCTGGAACATAACCCCCGTGATATGCGGGGGTTTACTGTATGTCAAAATCGAGTCAACTTTGTTGTTCATTCTGCCATTTGTATAGGGCACACGGATTGAAATTTAATTTCTCTGAGACACACGGTGAGTACAAAAACAAACAAGAAGCAAGAAAACACCAATACCATACAAGAAGACAACGAGACAGTTCAAATATGGTGCATAGAAGGAGTTTTTAGTTTTACAGTCTTTGTAGTATGTAAACTGTATTATGCCGTATATGATCTGTATGTATGTGTACTATGTAGTATGTATGTGCGAATGTGTAGTACAGTGGATCCACAGTGCAAAGGTGGACAGCAGCAGTGTTTTCTATTGTAGTCTTGTAACAAACGGCCTAGTGCTGGATCTTGGTGGGTGGGGGCTTCAGTCCAGACTTTGTAGGGATAAATAAAACCATTAAAAACTAGTTTTAGGCTGGAATAACTTTTTGATGTCACTCCACAAGTTGTATTTATTCATTTTGACCCCTACAAAGCATTCTGCTGGCCAGATACATATTAAAGCCAAGCATATGAATGTCCCTGAGTGGGCATTTGTTTAATCAAGTTTAAATGTCTTCAGAACATTGGGTGCGGCTGTTCATGTTGCTAGGGGTTTCATAAGACATACGGACTGTAAGAATAACACTGAACCACAAGCAAGAGTTTCTGACCTGCCAAGCAGACCGGGCGAACGAGACCCTTGAGGCCCACCCTCAGTGACGAACCTATTAAAACTACATATTGCATGAGTACTGTGGCAAACACCCAGAAAATGAGCTTGCAGTGTAATGGTAGTGTGATTGTGATCATTAGAGTGAGGTTCACAAAGTCCAGCTCTGGTTCTGGATGGTCAGAATCTGGAACTAGCTGATGAGCCCCCTGCTCTAACACACTTGAGTCAACTCATCAGTTAGTTGCCAGGTTCTGTAGGTGTGTCTGCAATGCCTTTCAATATAGTAAAGGGTCCGAATCATCACTAAAAAAGGCATAAAGTATGTAAATATTCGCTGCACCCCATCCACACAGTCCATATCTGGAAACTAATCTGCAAAAACAGCCTGTTTTCAAAAACAGTTTTTGTGATGTCACAAAACCCCCATATTTCCATGTCTTCTTATTCAGCCTATAGCAGTTTAGTCCCACCCATTCATGCGGAAGTTCTAAGCAGCTCCGTACTTTCTTTTGAACGAGCTGCAATGCAGGGGAACCAGTCAGAAAAGAGGTTACACATACCAGTCTTGAACAAAAAGAGCTTGTTGGAAAAGAGTCAAGTAAGAATGAACTGTGATGAATTATGCGATCTTTTTGATACACAAAAATGAAAAAAAAATGAAAGAGAAGGAAAATGTAGAATATTGGCCCTTTAAAAACACCTCAGCCAATCAGTTCCTTTAATGGTAAAAGACTGACCAAAATAATTAGACTTTTGTTGGTCCTCGATCCATTGGAACACCCAGTAACTCACCTGGAGCTGTGATTGGTCACCCTGTCAGAAATACTGTGATTGGTTAGAGCCGTATTTGCATATTGCAGCGATATCATTATTGCAGAGGTGGATGTTAGCAGACAATATATTGTGCAGCCCTGCTGGACTCCAGACCACAGTTTTAGATCATCGGTCCATGTCTCCTCAGTACAGTTCATCTAACTCCCCCACCCCCTTCAGAGACACAGAACAACCACTAAACACCTCCACACACTCCAATGCACGCAAAGAAACCTCTACAACAGCAGATCAGACCAGAAAACAAGGAATATTCTGTGGCTGCATTTTAGTCTGCACTTACCTTCCACAGCCTGCTGGTGGCGTTCCCAGACTTCTCTGCAAAATGCACAATTAATGAGTACCAGGCAACATGTTTGTGCGAGTGTGTGTATATTTGAAGGGATTATATTCTCACACTGGACTTTATCCTCCGTTTCCTGCTGGACTTTGCAGATCAATCACATTCTAACCAAGGGAACGGCGTTTATCAGGCCTAGCTGACCTTTGACCTTGTAAAGGTCCCGGGATAGCGGGGTCAAAGTTTATTACTGATACATTCACACCTCGCAAATCCTGTTTATACGCAAACACCTACACACACACACACAAGTACACACACAAGTATGACGAAAATCAGCTTTTTGAGAGTTGCAGGAGGAATAATGTAACATGAGGAGAGCAAGAGAGAGAGACAGAGACAGAGAGAGACAGAGAGAGAGAGACAGAGAGAGACCGAGAGAGAGAGAGAGACAGAGACAGAGAGACAGAGACAGAGAGAGAGACAGAGACAGAGAGACAGAGAGACAGAGACAGAGACAGAGAGAGAGAGACAGAGACAGAGAGAGAGAGACAGAGACAGAGAGAGAGACAGAGACAGAGACAGTGAGAGAGAGAGAGATGAATCCGCTGCAGCAGATAAAACAAGAT
>JBBIGA010000106.1:37592499-37608985 GCA_037576975.1 Alestes dentex | reverse complement strand
CACACACACACACACACACACACACACACACACACACACACACACACACACACACACACACACACACATCCACCTTTACTTCCCAGTCCTGTGTCTTCTTTATTTATTTATTTCAGTTTTGAGAAACGAACCGAACCAACTGACTTTAGGTAACTAATAACATCACAGAATATGCTGAGGAAAAACAAATCAAAAAGGATCAGGACTGGATTTAATATTGTCGCACAAAAGCAACATCAAAGGGGTTAATCACTTCCCCTTCAATTTCAAACTGTTTTCGGCCAACTTTAATTATTGTATTTATTAGTGTTTCAAATACATAGCATTTGCATTTTATCATTCTGGTTTCATGGTTTGCATATTTTACTCAACAGAAAGCCTGCGGCAAATCAATTAAGAGCATGTTTGACATGGCTAGACACGAAAAATACACATTTTAAATCTGATGTATGATTTTCCTAGGAAAAGGTGACATAATGTACCATTTCTCTTTGTTTAGACTGGATGTAGAAAAGCTGCTGTAGGTAAAAAAGTTGGGAGAGAGACTCGTTTTCTTTATAAAACTATTTTCTTCCACCTTTTCCATCATCCTGTCCCTTTTCTAGATGCAAAGTTCCCCCATCATTCCTGAAACAAAGCTTTGACAAACCTGGGCAAGAAAACTTCGATTTCTTTCACCAGCTCATAATGATCAGTGTTATACAAATGTTCATTTAGTACATTCTTGTCCTCTTTGTGGTTTTTTATTGTGCAGTTTCGGAAGTGTAGAATTCACATCAGATGTTACTTGACAGCAAAACACTCACAGATCTACACATCTTATTCATCCTGACCCTGAGAGAATTGAAAAGCTGTCCCTGTACTCCATTAAATGGCCTGAATTCACTTTCCACTGAAACACTATTCTTTTCATGCCTAAAAAATATGGATTTTTCTGGTTAATAACCATACAGTTCAAACCAACATGATTGAGTGAGGAATGGGGGGAATAAAAAGTGATTGAGCCCATAATACCCCCTCACATGCTCGTAGCTCATGCTATTTTTTCATTTTACGTCTCAAAATCTAATGTCAAATATGAACAAAACAGAATCAGACTGTTCAGTTCTGTAGAAGTCAATGGGCAGGTGATGCTCTGAAAGTGATTCTTTGTACACAGAGAAATGTCTGTTGTAATCGATTATAAATGCCAGGCACAGCTGAAGAATATCAGGGGAGGACCAGGAGACTGAACGTAACTACAGCTTCATTTCTTTTTCGCATATCTACCAACATCAAGCCGGCCAGTTTCATACCTTGGCATCACACACACCGCTACCCCCTGCCTGTACGTGTAACCCAATCTGCTTTTGATGGTGTGTCATTCAACGGGCATCCTACCATTCCACCCCATCCCTCTCATTCTCTTCCCTTCTTTCCTAGAACCTTCTCTCTCTCCTCACAGACGAGCCCTCTATCTCTCCTTCCCTCTGTGTCTGTCCCAGTCTGTGTCTGGCTGAGGTCTCTGTGAGATCACAGCATTTCAGTGCTCCTCTCTCTTCATGGGAAGCTAATCTGAACGTCGCATCTCATTCCCACGCATGACTTTTGGTTCATGGGTCACCCTCCCCGGCCCTTTCCTTCCTCAGGTGCTTCTCCTGAGCCAGTGAGATTATTCATTACCACATGAGTCCACCTTACAAGTCATTATTGTGGCTATAATGGTTGACCACTTATTCTCCCTTTTGCTTATTATCAAGTCTTTTGCTGAGAAAAAGCAACAGGTCGAATATTGTAATTACCCGCCTTTGTCTTTTCTCCTGCTTCTCCTTTTCGCCTGTATAAAGTTTGGAGACACATCTCTGGTAATCTTAAAAAAAAAAGTCATGAATAAAGCCTGCATGTACATGACATGAATGATTTTAAAATGCATTTTAGGCCGAAACTTTATCTCAGAAATCTCTTAAAACAATGTATGAGCATATTCAGACACGTTTCACAGGTAAGGCAGATTTTAGAGACTGCCTTTAAATCTCACTTTCTTCTAGTCCGATCATAACTAGGGGTGTAATAATGCATCAACATATCGTGATATTGGAATGCAACTATGTGACAATGTGCGTTGTGAAGTATAAGCATTCGGTTAATTATGATTTGATGTAACTGTGTTGTTTATAGGTTTCAAGGGACAATCAACAACCCATTCCAGCAAATTTGTGTCATACAGACTGTTCAGTTCTGTAGAAGTCCATGGACAGATAATGCTCTAAAAGTGATGGTTTGAAAAGAGCCTTCTTTTGTAAGTGTACATGCCTAAGAAGGAATTCATAAGAACTGTGAGATCTAAGATTGTTTTAAGCCCCATTTACTTTAGTAGCACAATGCTAAGACAAGGCAGACGAGGAGATCGCAATCTTCCGATGAGGAGGTCATGCTCAAATACTTTTAAGACGTTCTCTGTGACCGTTTCACCCTAAAGAAGACCACCAGCACTGGGGGAAGGAGCGGGGAGACGGACTATAGCAGCCCTTGAGCAACGTTTAAGGACATCATGAGAAAACAGAGCTAGGGACAGACATTTCAAACAAGCAGGCAGTGTATTGATAACATCCCAAGCTGGCCCACATGTATGCTTAAACATCCTGGTTTCCGGTGTGTAGCCCTCACCCATGGATTCATTACCACTTTAAATACCTGAACCCCAGTTAAGCATCAACAGCTCTCCATTAATACCTAATAACTTACATATTCCAAACAAATTGGCTCACATATCCGCCCTGGCGCAAAATTAAGGAAGACATATCACAAATCATAAAGCAATAATGAGCGTTTGTATGTGGAAACGTCTTAAACCGCACCTTTATTTCTTGTTTTCCTACAGTCCAAGAAGTATTCAAGAGAGGCTTGTTCGGAGGTAGAGGAACCCAGAAAAAAAGAAAGGGTCAGGGAGAGTGTGAGTGTGAGTGTGTGTGCGTGTTCAGTTCAGTGGACACGTCCTTTGGCCTCATTAGATGATTAACTCACTGCTCATTCAGCCATGTGAAACAGGACACACACAGGAAAGCTGAGGAGAGGAGGTGCAGTGTGTGTGCGTGTGTGTGTGTGTGTGTGTGCGTGTGTGTGTGTGTGTGTGTCTGTGTGTGTGTCTGTGTGTGTGTGTGTCTGAGTATACAGTCTGTACGCACTATGAAGAAGTTGTGTAGGAAGGAATGAAATTAGAAGATGACAAAATAAGGGACAAACCGACAGAGCAAAGATTTGTCTCTCTCTCTCTCTCTCTCTCTCTCTCTCTCTGTTCCTCGCTCGCTCTCTCAGCATGCTAAAAGAATGTGACATTGCTGACTGTAACTGCTTGCTAATTATGGCTGTTGTGTCACTATGGCTCTTGTACAATTCGCTGATTGTTGTGTGAGAACATTAGCCGGACAAGCACAAGCCTCTCTCTCTCCCCCTCTCTCTCATTTTCTTTCTTTTTTTTTTTTTTTGCTGTCCCTCCCCCAATTATTCATATTCACTCCACTTCATCGCACTGCTCTGTGTAATCAGCAGAAAGAGTTAGCGAGAGGGACAGAAGAGAGATGAAAGATGGAGTTACACAACATGGCGAGTTATAAAAGCAGTGCAGGTCCCTGTGAGCCGCGCTGGACAGTGAGTTCCACTTAACGGCCATTTCACGAAAGCGAGCCTCGGCCACTCTCTCTATGTGTGTGTGTATGTGTGTGTGTGTCTGTGGAGGGGGGAAGGAGTGTGTGCGTGGGTGCTGGATGATGATCTGAGTTAATGAGTTGACCTAAAGAGTATTTTCTAACTTTGCCTTCCTCACCATACAAGAAATAGTGCTGGACCCTTCAGAGACGATCAACAAGTTCAGACAAAGAGTTTTAATTAAGAATCCACCTTGCAGTGTAATTTAAAGGAACACTTTAGCATTTTCCAACCTGATCTCCATCCATTCCATCCGTGGCACAGAATCTATGCTCATACACAATGATTTTCTTACACACAAAACCTGCAGTTCCTGTGCTTTTAAAACAGAGCCCAATGGAAATCTGCCCATTGGCTTTCATTACAAGTGTGTTCAAATCTTCAGGTGCCCCAGAGAGGGATCAGGTCAAAAAAGGCTGGAGTATTTCTTTAAATGAGAGTCCACATAAGTGGGGACATAGTTTTATGCATCACTCCTCAACCTGGGGAGTTTCTCCTGTTCTGTGGGAGAGCAAATGAACCTTGTGTGTGTGTGTGTGTGTGTGTGTGTGTGTGTGTGTGGGTGTGTATATACCTTATCTGTGTGTGTGTGTGTGCGCAACTGAAAGGGGACATTCCCACAACAACGGGTGAATGGTTGTCTTTCCCACAGACTTCTCTGGGCACAGAAACCAGACAGACACAGATAACACCAAACCGGCCAGGCCTGACCTCACTCTCACTGCCTGTGTGTGCCGGGCTGGTTGAAGGACTCCCATCCCTGCCTGGCGTCCGTAACCATCAACGCTTCCTCTCTTATTACCCACGGTCAGTTACTACAGCGACCTTTACATCTCTTTGTTCTGTAAAGGAAATGTTTGAGACACAAACATTTAATTGTTAAAGGGCCCATACCATGAAAACCAAAATTATCCGTTTGCTTTTTTTTTTTTAAACAAGCAATGTTACATATAGCATTCAAAATGTGTTTAAACAAAAAAAAAAAAACATCATTCACTGCCCAGGACCGGAAAGTAGCCTGCGATAACAGCTCAATTTCAGTTGTTTTTGTGACATCATAAAAACAAATACTGATGCACCTACTCAGTCTATGTTTTTGTGAGCTCACAAAACGCATACAGATCCATCTATTCAGTCTACGGTTTTCTAGCTCCACCCATTCTCACAGGAAACAGGACAGCCAGTTCTTGAATGTGTATTAACTAAAGACACCCTGTTTAATATAGAAAAAATGTATCACATAGGCCCTTTGAGTACTGCTCTACCATTTCTGGTGTAAAAACATCATTTATTTTTATGTATCAGTCAAGTATGATTATGTACTTACACTATCCATATACACCAGATGGAGAATGCGACTGAGGATATTATTATTTAGTAATTGCTCACAGGTGTGTGTGAGAGAGATAAAGGTTATAACCAAATGGACATTACGTCTCTTCAGTGACTGAATGAAAGTGAAGGTCAGCTCCAGAACCTTTTCTCTGCAGTTCTGTTGTGTGTGTGTGTGTGTGTGTGCTCTGCATCTGTCATCACTTCATTGTGTCACCACCAATTACCCATAATTACACCTGGCAGCATCAGCTTCATTCAACCAAACAAGCACAAAGAGCAGACTTTCTTCCAGTTTCTTATGGGGCGAGTGAGGTTCTTTTACCTTTTCTTTCTCATCATCTCTCTTTCTCTCTCTCTCTCTCTTTCTTTCTCTCACTCTCTCTCTCTCTCTCTCTCTCTCTCTCTCACACACACACATACACACACACACCTTATAACTAAAGAGAACACATGAAGCAAAAAATAGAACACAGAAGAACAACTTAAAAGCACGAATCAGCTAAAGGGCCCATTTCAAGCTAAACATTTCAATTCCCTCATCATCCTTCCATTCTGAATTCTTTGTTTTTTCACAAAACCTTTTTGCTGCTTGTTTAGTTTCAGTTCAGCCACATTTACCTGTATATAAGGATTATATTATATATTATATTGTATAAGGAGCCTTACATAAGTAGTGTAGTCTGTTTAATTTTAAAAGAAAAAAGTTATTAACACCAAAAAAGGGGTATATAAACTAAAAAAACAGTAAATGGACTTCTGAGGGCAAAAATAAAACATTAAGGAGGATAAGGCCTGTTTAAAGATTAGAGACAGACCCACCTATGGGCCATCAAATACCAATCAGAACCAAACATCTGCTTGGATTCTACACTGACCCTTTCACTTTATATGGTCACCATTTATCCAGACTTTCTAAAGTAAATGTTTATATTTTATTAGCTGTATTTTCTTCATTTATTAGCTATTTTTCTTCATTTGAGTAATTCTAACACTCCATAACCAACTCTAGAATGTTAGCTTTCAGAAGAACAAGGTTATGACTAATCCAAAAAGGGTTAAAAAAAAAAAAAAAACAGTCATCTTATGATTTGTCATTTTGTACTGAATAAAAAGAAGTACCTGGACAACATTCTCAAGAAGAATTCTTCATTTCTATCTATTAATAAATAACTATGAGAAAAGGAATAATTCTTTATGAAATCAGGGTCAATAAAGTCTCTATGCGCCTTTGTGTCCCATTAACAAATAATGCAGAGAGAAGGAGAGTCAGAGAGTTTAGTTTAATGATTAAAGCGATCAAACATGTTCTTGTGTCTCCAGCTCCAATTTAGCCATCATTTGTCATCCATGAGTGACCGAGCTTTAGGCTTTACAACAGCAGCACTCCACTTAATCATATTTTACTGCCTGGCCTAACACTGACACACACACACACACACACACACACACACCTGCTCGACAGCGCACAAGTGCACATGCACACACACACACACACACATACAAACATGCACACACATTTTACATATGCCCCAGTGCTGTTTGCACCTAAAGTTGTAACTTTATCACGTCATAAAAGCTCCAGTCTATGTGAAGCCTTTCCGTTTAAAAAGGTGCGAGTATGAACGCAATGTTTACTGCATGCATGTGTCTATGAGGCTACAATGACTCGGTGCGGAAGGAAGGCCCAAACACTTGCTACAGTGGAACAAAGTAATGTATTTCATTTACTGGATTCAAGACGTAATCCATTTCATTTACCAGATTTACACATGCAAATCATTTCTAAACGAACACGTTCCATCAAAACATTCATTTCCAGCATTAAAAGAGAAGATGTTGTGGATGTAGCGTTGTATTCATGTGGAAATGGTGTAGAACTGTCAAGTCTAAAATGTTTTTAGCTTTGTGAGGCTCACACACACATGCAGCCCAAAATGAAGGTCAACAGTCACGCACACTGGGCTCTAATAAACGGCTGCAGTCAAAGGCCTGGTCTGTTCAAGGGCTGAGCGATAAAATGACGATCATTCTTGCTAAATCATTTTCCTTGATAAAAATATAACAAACGTTTGACAATGGCTTAACATAATTAACCCTTTCCAGTCACGACACTGCTGAAGTCCCTGAAGAGGAAGAGGAGGGACTTCCCTGCTGAACAGTATATTATTAAACTTAAAATATAGTATATTCATATTCAAATATTCATATTCAATATGAAAGGGCACTTGAGTGCATACCAGTGATTTTTTCTTTTAGGTTTGATTGCCATCCTCCAAAATGGAGTGAGATTAGAATTGCAGTAATACTTAAATATATAACTAACAAATTAAGCTATTCTAAAAATCAGCCAAAATTCTTTCATTCTTGCCTGTAATTGCCCAGCCCCGGGCTGTTCCTTCAGCCATTTCCAATTTCACACAAGCAAAGCCAAAGTCAGACACACAATACAGTCATTTAACCCACCAAACAGAAATAGACACTCCCCCAGACCAACAACAGCAAACACTGATCACACACTCTATACCTGTAATAGTACCGAGACAGAGAGTCAGAGATAGCGAGAGAGAGGAACGAGGAAATGAATGAGAAAGGTGGCGAGAGAATGAGGTTGAGAAAGAAAAAGAATGCAGGAAACAGTATAAAGAAAGAAAGAAAGAAAAATAAACAAAGAACGAGGGATACAGGGAGCAAAAAAAGAGGGAAACTGAGAGAGAAAGAAAGAGTGAGAGTGAATCAAAATTAAAAAAAGGGAGAGACAGCATGCAAGAGAGCAAGAGCATGAGAGAGAGAGAGAAAGAGAGGAAATGAATGAAAGAGGTCGGAAAGTAAGAATTATGTATAGAAACGAAAAGAAAGAAAGAAAAACAATAGAGAGCAAAAAAGAGGGAGACAGAGAGAGACAGAGAGAAAGAATCAAAGCGAAGGAGAGAGGGAGAGACAGCATGCAAAAGAGAGAAAGTGCATGTGAGAGAGAGAGAGAGAGAGAGAGAGAGAGAATGAAAAAAGGCTATTCTTATTCCTTTAATTATGTAATTCTGCCTCCGCCATTCTTTTTTTCTCCCTGGGTTTCCAGTGACATCTTTAAACTGTAGAGCGAGTCTCTAAATGAGAGGTCAGGCAGCCGCCTGCTTCTGATTTAGAACATAAAGAGCTCAAGAACAGAGAGGCCGACTGCTGCTACCACTGAGATGCTAACCGTTACCATATGTGCCTGTGTGTGTGTGATTGTGTGAGCGAGTGTGTGTGTGATTGTGTGTGTGTATGTGCCATTTTGCAAAGCCTTTTTCGCCCTACCCTCTCTCACCTCCCTCTCCATCCGCATCCCGCTGCTTCTTACCCTCTCTGAACGCACCATAAAGCACATACATGTAAGAGGAAGTGACTTAACAAGGTGCAAGGCCCCGACTTGACCAATGAGGGGTCACGTTTTGAGGGTCCTCGCCCGTCCCCTTCATTCTGAATGGCTGCCCATGTTGCCCAGATGTTTTGCCTTTAATGATTTTTTTAGCCATTAGGTTGATAGTTGTTTATGGCTGTGAAATGCTGGAATGTGGGGCTCATAGGAAGGGGCTCGGAGAGGGGGCACGAACATATATATGGCACGGGGTTAGACCCAAATCCAGCTGTCTACAGTTCTAGAAATAATGTTTGGTTCTACTGTAATTCAGCGTGCTTTCGAATGTGTTTGGGTTCTGACCTGTCTAGACATACAACAGGCTTAAAGGCCTCCCTGAAAGCACAGTATACCGTCGGTAGCATCATAGAGAATTTAAAATGAAAAAGCATTCATCACAAGTTTTTGGACTACGACTGACATGAACCAGAAGGAATAGAGGGACTTTTTGTGTTTAAAATATGATAATAAAAGATACACGGCACCCTAACACTGTTCTATAGTGGGCATTATTTTTTCCCCATTCAGAAAAAGACTAGCCTTTGTGGTGACCTAACAGTAGTTAATCAATGCAAACAGCACACAGTCATGTCTTTATATTGGTAATCATTATTAATTAGCAGCAAGCAACTGACAGAATCTATGAATTTCTCCCATGAATAAATACCCCTCCTTAAGTCATAGCTTCCCAGAGGAAAGAAAAAACTCAGAATAAGATCTCTTCTTTGTTCAGTCTGTTTCTACCACACATTTCTGAGCTCAGTTTAACATTAATATGAGATTTTGACCATTTTCTCACATCTTCTCAAACTCATCTCCTGAGAAAGAGCCTTCATCTAATCTCAGTCTGATCCCAATTTAAGATCCTAAAATGCTCTTTTCTCTCACTGCTCTGATCTTTATTCACCTCAGATAATCAGATCTTGAGATAAACTATAAGATCCAAAAGAAAACTTGGCTCATAAATGGAAACTCGGCTCATACATCAGCCTCTGCAATTGGCTTTAGTACACAAAAAAGTCTCAACTACCAAAGTCAGACAGTTTTGAGATCCATAAGATTTGTTAAACAATAAAACAAAAAAAAAAACCACTGAGAAGCCGATGAAAACAGCAAAAGAACTTAAATTTGTTTTTTCTTTCGCTCCTTATTTTTCCTAAAGCAGGGTTTAGGAGAAACAAGTCAAACTTCAATATTCTCAAAATAAGATGATGATTTAATTCTGATGGGACAAAGAAAAGACTGTTGTGAGCAGCAAAATCTTCCTCTGGGTTTCTCATAAATCAGAGCAGACCACTACACCACTGCAGCAAAGGCAGACTGATCATCTCATTCAAGCCAAAAATGATGAATGCAGCTGAATTTCCTACACACTGTCCCCTCTGAGCCGAACCACAACTTAAAGCCTGTTATAGTTTGCATACTGTCCTGCATGTATAGACTGTACTTTCCTCTCCACTCCATTTGAAGAAACCCAACAACCCTCAGTACCCCCCCCCCTCCTCCTCCCTCCTGTCTCATAAACCAGATCTAACTACCTCCACTTGGCTCATTTTCTAAGAGGCTTGTCGATAGCCACAAATTTAAGTTCTTCAAGAAAACACAAGCTTTTGACATAGATAATCCGAGGAATATCCATATATTGTGAAAAAGGATAGCAATTAAACCTCAGTTCCTATACTGATGCTGGGTGTAGTAAGAAGTACAACTCTTCTGATCCACTTCTTATAAAGCAGCTCAAAGATGTAAAGAGAGTAATTCAGAGAGGTCTAATGGAAAATGCTCCATTCTAGAGACACTTACAGAGACCTGTTTATGGTGGTGGTGATAGGAACCAGAAGTGGTTAATGCCGTTAAAAGCTCCCTCACAAAACGTTATTACAACAGGCTGTCTGATGATGGAGATGAGAGAGTTTTGGCTTTAAATGTTTTCCTTTCATGGTGGGAAAGTACATGCAAGACACTGAAAGGTGAAAGAGTACCTTTTTAAAGTTCATGATAGAATAAGCATGCTTGATGTTTGCTAATCATGATTATCACTATATATATATAAAAACTCAATGACAAAGTTCACCAGTGGTTTTGGAGCGTGAATAAAATGGCTATGTTTGTGTTGCAGGCACTGTGACCTCTGGTTCCCATCACTACCACTGTAAAGAAATCAGTAAGAAGTCAATGAATGTCTCTAGAATGATTCATTTTACAACAAACCACTCTGAATAATTCTGTTTACATTTGAAAAAAAACTGAATTACACTCATGAAAGCAGGAAAGTACTAGGCATTCGCCATATCTGCTCTCGTTTCCAATCATCATTGGCCCAATAATGGAGTATTTAGCCAAAACGCTTCTACAATGTTTTATTATATTCATGGAACACTTTTTGTTTTAGTTGAGTAATTAACATAAAAGATCAAATGTGAGTGGAATGCAGTAATGGAAACAGACATCTGTACACTCATCAATGACCTTATAGTTAAGCAATAAAGGTTTACCCAATAAACCAGTACCACTTCACTGTAATCAGACCAAAACCAAAAGTCTTCAGTGGATTGGAGGGACCATTAAAGTCCCATCAGCTACTTAGACAATAAGGCAATCACAGAAATGAAAACCACCATGGTCTACACACTAGGCAATGAGGTTAGTGCATTCACCACCCACCCACACACACACTCACAAACCACCCACACACACACACACACACACACTCACTCAGACACAAAGGCAGAGCAACCTTCTAGACACTTCTGACACCATCGGAATTCAGAGGAGAGGCCTTTGTCCAAAATATTACAATTTAAAGCAATGGCTCCACCCAGAAAAGGCGTATAGCTGGTGATGTTTTTGCTCATGATGTGAATCTCTAGTTTTTGGCCATGTTCTACATATTCACTGACACTGTAATGTACTGCTTAATCTTTCTTCACCATAACAATTTTACAACAACCAGCATTTAAATTAAGGTGGTTGTTTACTGTTGCATGCATACGGTCATAAAAACACACCAAAAAGGCCTCCGACAATGAACAATTCCTTAATAAACTTGACTCAGTCACACAATTAACCAACCAGAAATCTAGCCATTACGGTGTTCCCAGCCCTATACCATTAACCCTGCACACGGCTTGGTCACTAACTCTATTACACTAATCCCATGTGCTGCCAGTCACAAGCATGCTAACTGGGACCACCTGCCACTGCAATGAAAACCAGCCCTGAATACACCCCCAACACACTGAGATGAATGATATGCAGCTTCAATTACAGTTTGTATATTATGTTTGTATATGTTAGGATTTTTTAAGCACCAGGTCAAAAAGCACACAGGTAATTATAGCATGAGATGGGCAAGATCATACAAGCACATCTGCACCAGTGTCACAATTATATCGATTCTTAATTTTACCGGTATTAAAAGATGACGTAAATTGTTAATTGCAACATTAGCAGTCTACTGGGTGCTCCATGTTGTTGTGGAAATAAAACCCACAGATATTGAACACCTGCAGGAAATGTGATGTATTAACTTTGTACATGTTTACTGTGGTAACAGAACAGGACACTATAGAATACATAAATATAGAAAGTGTTAGTTTATTCACTTAATGTGTGTGTGTGTGTGTGTGTGTGTGTATTAATTATAAACTATCATCAAACATGAGGACAGGCACAAACATTTATCTATCTATTATATATAGGTATAACTATTATCTCTCTCTCTCTCTCTGTCTCCCTCTCTCTCTCTCTCTCTCTCTCACACACACACACACACACCATCACACACACACTACAGTGACAGAGTTTGATCAGTGTGTGACAGAGAGCGACACCGTTAGCGTTAGCACTTTAGCTGAAAATCACACAAGCCCAGAGCTATAAAAACACACATTTCACCCTCAAGCCTGGTTCTGAAGAACATTTCTCCAGGAGCAGCGTGAGAGATGATTAAGTTATGAGGTGTAAATGACCCAAACATTAGTGTTATCTGTGCAGAGTTGATTATTATTGTTTGTTAGCATCAGTCTCTAGAGCTCCTCTGTTAAACAGGGCTGGACTGCGTCAGTGATCTACAGACACGTCAATCTTTAAGTCAGCTCTGAAAAACTTCCTGACCATCATTCCGATGGAGAGGAGAGCAGCCTCTCCCTGCTCAGGACAGTGGACCATTTCAGACTGCACGCTCAAAACACGCATGTGAATAAATTAGTCACCCAGCAAGGCGAGCAGCGCTACACACTTCAGATTTACAGGATTATGGGAACAGGTTTCAGCTTCAAAACACAGTGATTTGATATTAGGCATAAAAACTTACCTGCACAAACTGATCTGCATGTGTTAATGGTCTGGTTATTGTGTGTTTAATCAGGGTTGGAGGTAAGCTCTTCAGGAAACCAGATCTCCAGGAGCAGGGCTGGACATCACTGCTCTGGCCCAACTTCGCTTGAACAATAAAATTAGTTTAATATAAACTCACAGATATTTTTAATGAAAATTGGATGGATTTGTAATTTTTTGTATAAGTGGATGGATGGATGGATAGATAAATAGAATGGAAGAAAGATGGAAAGATAGCTAGAAAGTAAGATAGAAAGAAACGAGGTAGATATATAGATATCTAAATAGACTGATAGATAGATATCAGTGTACAAACAAGACAAGCTTAATTAATGTGAAAAAGATTTCACTAGCGCCTGGACACCTCTCATTTTTGAGCTTTATGCCTTTAATTTTGTTAGAGAAATGGATCAGAAAAAAGAAAAAAAAAATAGCAGTTAACCAGCTTTAGGTTGTGCAATGACAGATGCTGGAAATGTTGATATACTTTTTTTCTTTTTTTAACTTCGATTACTTTCATTTCAGTCGTTACTTAACAGTAGCAACAATTCATTTACTCTCCCTCAGACAGTGTGGGCCCAACATTGAAAGAGAAAACGAGAGGTCTAGGACTGTTTGTGTCTGCATGTGTGTATGTGTGTGTTCTGATCCCTCCCTATCCATCTCTGTCATTTTGTGTGTAGTGAAGCTGTATCCTATGTCTGAAGTGCAGGCCATCTGGTCTAGCTCAAGCTGATCACTCACATTACCGCACTGCATTTGGCTTGACGCTCTGCTCCTCATATACATAAAGGTAAACACACTTTAGGCACATCATACATGCACATACAGTGTAATGGTCAGCATTCATTTCTCTTAAACTTGGATACACAATGTGCAGAGCTGCATATTTCACATGCAAGACTTTCTATACCCTACAAACACACAGTTAACATACACAGTTCAGCTGAGTTTCCCCTATTTATATCAGCACTCTACTAACACCGGGTTAATTGGCCTGAAATCATAACACACACACACGCACACACGTATATACACACTCCATGTTATATTAACTCTTGCCATTTTTTGACATTTAATTTATTATGGCACCTACTTACTCAACACATATTTTATTTTAGGTTCACCAAGCTCCTTGCATGAGTTTATGTAGCAAAAGCGTTGAAATTCATATTACATGACCTCTCTTTATCTCTTTATGTTATATGTTAATGTTCTGTTACATACTTTTGTTCTGACCAAGTATTTTGTGTCATTCTAAATGTTTCTTAAAAACAGTGAAGTAAAAAACAGTTTCTCTATATGGACCCTACACACTGAAGAGTGAATGGTACATTTTTAAACTTCAAAAACAAACCCATTTCCATATGTCCCACACAATAGCACTTTTGTATACAGTAAAATGTAAACGTTTTCTATCCACATTCTATCTTTCGGTTACTTCTCTCTACATTGTCATTACCAGCAGGCTGGTCTCCTTTTTTTTTTCCCACCACATCACTGTAGACTTCCCCTTCCTCCATCTCCCAACACACACACACACACACACACACACACACACACACCCACACACACCAGCTCCTTCCTTTATTCTGCTCTTTCCTTTTCCATATCACTTCATTAGCTGTCTTTGGTGTTTTGCGGAGGGCAAACTTTACAGACTATTCTTGGCTGTACACACCTGATTAATGTTTAAAGCCTGTTTGTCCCTCTAGACCTCCCGTACATAGACACCACAGACGCCACTGGCAGGGCAGGGGAAGAAAAATGACCGTCACTGTGGCCAGAGGTGCCTGTCTCGCGCTCCATAAATTACTCAACAGCTTCGCCACTGGCTTTTAACCCGCGTCTCCCCTACACCTTTAAAATGTCACAGAGATCTTAACCACTGTTTGCAGTTCGCTGCTAAGTGGCAGTATAACAGTTAAAAATTGTTTCAAAAACACTTAACCTTCGCAAACACTCAGTTCTCCTCACTCCACACCTCTACTGGCCCTTTAACCGGGCCATATTTAGATATCTCTCGTTCTACCGGTATGTTATCAACGATACTGTGACGAATAAAATGACCAATATGTTGTTTGATTTTCTCTGTTTCTTTTTAATCAAACACAAATGCTTTTACAAGTAATTGTTAAAAGCAAATAATTGAAAATATAAGGCCCACCACATGCCCTCCTCCCTTTTCCAACTTCTCTTAATGCCTGTAGATGTAACTAGCTGTTCTTGTTGTTGTGCCTTTAAGAATGAGATATGTAAATCATTTTGGTTCTGGTTGGCCTCCCCTACATTGTGCTCCATTCAAAAAGCAGGGCTCAAAATCTCCATTACAACTTCAGGGCAGGGCGGGTATATGGATATGTAAAATTGCATTCCCACAATAAAATTAGAAGTGAGCTTAGTTTCCATATGTAGGTCAAAATGTGAAAGATTAAAACTTTAACCATGCACATATGCTATGTCAAATTCATTTTAGAAAGCATGAAAAATTAGTTTTCCTTCATGAGCCTTTTAGACACCTGAAAGGTTTGAGTTTTGATGAGTTCTGTCATCAACAGCTTGAAGTTATTGTCATTGAAAGCAATAAGGAAGCATGGTTATTTATTAAAACCAGTTTTGAGTACTGTGCATGTTGTCATTGTTATCAAATAATACGTTTTGCCACGTCTTTCGACAATTTTCACATTTTCTGCTAAATTTGAAATGAATAAGGAGTGAACTGACACCAGAAATTGTTATTTGCGTGTATAAAAAAACACTATTTGTTGCATTTTTTTCTCTATACCTCTCATACCACACATGTACTGTGTCGGACGGGGAAGTCCAGTTCAGATTGAGGTGCTTCTGCTCTGGCACTGTTCAGAAACAGTATCAGCACAAATTCGAGCCAGTCACCTTCACACAATGGACCTGAACATGACTTGATAAAAGTTATCCATGGCGTGAGTCAGACAGGTATGTGGGAGAGAGAGGGTGCAGTATCTATGCTATTGTGTCACCACAAGTGTGAGTGAGCTCATCAAAACAATGACCAGGAGACATGCAGGCGTCAAACTGTTCCACAGATAAGGTGTTGTAAGCCTGCTATTATCCAAACTCTTTGTCTGTGTGTATGTGAGTGTGTGTGTGTGTGTGTGTGTGTGTGTGTGTGTGTGTGTGTGTGTGTGTGTGTGAGAGATGGGGGTGTGTTTTCAGGGGAAATCCCTCTAGCGTTCACTCCAGTCTCTCAAAGCTTCACTTACAACTTGATACTACCTCTCATAATGAATAAGCAGGTTTTTGACTTTAATCAAGTTCATCTGACATATATATGTTAACAGGCTATGGGCTTATCTTGATATTACATGACGTTTACTTGTTTTTAGAGGTCAGAATGCTTAGAAATAATTTTCTAAGTGGAAGGTACTCAGGTTTTCTTATGTGACTTATTAGAAACCTCATATCATATTGGTCAATGCACTGTTCGTTTAAAGATTTAAGGATTCTTACAATAAAACAAACTTTGGATTGCAACTCAGTTTGTTCTTGTTTTCTGTCTCTCTCTTTCTCTCTCCCTCTCTCTCCCTCTTTCTCTCTCTACATATATATACACACACACACACACACACACACACATATATATATATATATACAGAGAGAGAGAGAGAGAGATAGCTGTTTCTCTCTCTCTTTCTCTCCCTCTTTCTCTCTCTCTCTCTCTCTCTATCTCTCTATCTCTCTCTCTCTCTCTCTCTC
>JBBIGA010000106.1:37556349-37571426 GCA_037576975.1 Alestes dentex | reverse complement strand
AGGAGAGAGAGAGAGGGAGGGAGAGAGAGAGAGAGAATGAGAGAGAGAGGGAAGGAGAGAGAGAGGGGGAACGAGAGAAAGAGGGAAGGAGAGAGAGGGAAGGAGAGAGAGAGAGAGAGGGGACAAAAGAGAGAGGGAAGGAGAGAGAGAGAGAGGGAAGGAGAGAGAGAGAGAGAGAGAGAGAGAGAGAGAGAGAGAGAAAGAGGGAAGGAGAGAGAGGGAAGGAGAGAGAGAGAGAGAGAGGGGACGAGAGAGAGAGGGAAGAGGAGAGAGAGAGAGAGACGGAAGGAGAGAGAGAGAGAGAGAGTTTATATGAGATGCAGGTGTTGGCTGTTCAGAAGCATTATTTCATCGTGAGCTTCTGATTTAGACAGAGCTACTGGGAAAGAACTCGGTGGGCAGGGAGTTGGGGATAGCCTGCGAATTAAATTATTTTCGTGAACACGGTTGTTTATATTCAGGCTTCCACTGCATGTATGCTTTGAAAGAATACTCCAGCTTTCAGCACCTGCACACTGGCTTCTGTTATAAAAGTGTCTTACAAGTCTGGGAAAACAGTTGAAATTATTGTCTGTGACAATCCACTGAGAAGTATTAGGTTTAAAACTACTGGAGTATCCCTTTAAACAAAAGGAACAAGTGATACTGTAACAGTGATATTAGTGATATTATTTGTGATATTAGTGATGTGATATTAGTGGGCAACAAGTGGCTTTTCTGCTTTGTAGAGGGATTTGGGCTCATTCTGTCCTCAAGACAGAAGAGAAGGAGAGACGTTTCTATTTTGAGTGAGTTAATTTTGGAGACAAAGAACTGACATCATCAGCCAAGACACAAAAAGGGCAGCAAGAGATGGAAACACGAAAAGAGTGAAAGCAGAGAGGCATGCACACACACACACACACACACACACACACACACACACACACACATTTTAAGAAACCTATCGAATTTTCTTGTATTACAGAGATATGTCACTGCTTACAGTTCCAACATTTGACTCTTGCCAGAACTGGAAACTGAGATGCTATTGGTTAGGTGGGAGGAAGCAATGTGTGTGCGCGCGTGAGCGTGAGTGTGTGTGTGTGTGTGTGTGTGTGTGTGTGTGTGTGTGTGTGTGTGTATGTGTGTGTGAGGGAGGGAGGGAGAGACAAAGAGAGAGGAGAGAGAGAGAAAGAGAGAGAGAGAGAGTGAGAGAGGGCTACTGAATAAGTAAAATTTTGGTAAAGCATCAAAGCTGCTCCATTGTGTTCAGTTTTTCCGTCAGTGCTAATAATAAGGTCATTTTTATCGTTTTTGATTTCATACCATTTGAAAACACCAGCCGAAAATTGTTTATTGTACCAACAGAAATGTTCTAATAGATATCTTCACGTTAACGTCTATTGCAATTTCTCAGATCTCTTTCCTTCTCCTGAAATTCTGCTGTTTTGGAGACATGAGGTTGTGTAACAACACAGACAATAACTAAATATTGACTCTAGGCTTATTCAAACCGAATACACAAACAAGTTAAACCTCTTAGTGAATTTTAAAAACTGTGTGCCATCCTTGTTAGAAACAGCAGGATGTCATGCAGCAGATGTTTACCTGCATGCTAATGACCCGACTGTTTCAAAGTTACCAGAATGACAAGGAATTCTTGTAAATGACAAGGATCATCATGCAGGTGTCTTTAAGAGCACAGTAATCCACCAACAACTTTAAAGCCTTTAGTCAAAGGCCAATACAATATGACTTGCTGGCTCTCTGCCTTACACCTACTGTACTTGGGCAAACATGAACAACATGACAGAGCTGGCAACTGGATACTTGGAAAGCTGCAGGAGAACATCAGGTGGCCCTGAATGAAAAGCAAACTAAACAAATCTCAAAGTATTTCCAACCTGTTACCTTTCCCCAAATCCAGCGACTCTTAAACAAACCATGACAGGTAGGAAGACCAACCTCACCCAAGGTCGCTACACCTGGTGGCACAATCACATCCTCAAGAGATTAGCATCAACTTTTGAGAACAAGTGGGTGGCAACAAACTCCTTTCCTCCAAGAGTAATCCCCTGAGATATGAGAAGTACAGAGAAGGCACAAACATCTTTCTACTAAGGCAGAAACATGACACCTTTGCATAGCCTGTGACTGGAAGATGCTGGTGGATACTGACCTTTCCACTTGAGGTTGCTTCCACCAGCCTTAGGCCAGATTTGGCACTCTTTGGTCATCATCAAGCTCAGAGTCCCATGGGAAGACTCTGTCGAGGAGACCTATGAGCGTGAGAAACTACATTACGCAGAGTTGGTAGCAGAAGCAAAACAGCGTGGCAGAATACCAACCTCTATCTGGTTGAAGTGGGAAGCAGAGGATTTGTGGCTTCTTCTACCAGACTGTTGAAGCAACTAGGGATCCAAGAACAGCCTCTGTGGCAAAACTAGCAGCCAGTGGATACTCGCAAGCAGAAAGACCCTCGTTGGGCTCCAAGAACAACGTAGGATCAAAAGACCAGGAAAATAGAATGGAGGGTGGGATGGTTGGGGACACCAGAATCCATGTTTGAGCCCCCTTGAGACACAATGGGCTAATCAATGAAACGGTGGGTAATGGAGGGTGCCCACTTGAGAACTCCCACCATCTGCCACTCTCCAAAACATGGCGAATCTCACATTCTCACCATCTATTGGAACAAGGGATTGGCACAAGCGGGTGGCCTGGTGGTTGCACCTGTGATCAGAGGGTCATGGGTTCAAATCCCAGGACTGCTAGTGGCATCACTGAGGTACCCTTGCAAGGTATCATCCCCACACACTGCTCTCAGGGCAGACCCCCCCACACACACTGTGTGCTGTGTTCATGTGCGACTATAAGGTGCCATTTTTACATCATGTTCTATTGCTTTTCACATAAAAAAAATTAGGATGATGATGATGATTATTATTATTATTGTTGTTGTTGTTGTTATTGTTGTTGTTGTTGTTATATTTTGACACTTTGTGGCTAATATGTATTTTTCCACCTGATGCTGACAAAGCTGCACAGGGAGAGTGAAGAACAGAAAGAGAGATGAAACCTCATGAAAGAGCTTCCAGCGGAACCTTTTAAGTGTGTATATGCGTGTGGTATAGGCTGTGAGTTTAACAGCAAGGGTTGAACTCATAAACATGTCATTGAGACCTTGACCTTGCAGTAAACAGCTTCACTCCCTATGGTCCCACTGTTTCTTTCCCTTCATCTCTCACTCTCTTTCTGTCTCCTGCATGCAACTCCACTCCATCCTTTTCCTCTTTCTTTCATTTGCCACAATCTTTTTTTCCCATCTTTTGTGGGATTAAACCACAGGAATGCAAAACATGAACTAGGCCCACTTTCCCACCTTAACGCCACTGGAAGATCTGAAACTGTAGATAGTGACATGGTTCTCAGCCCATTTCTTTAAACTTGTTCTTTACTAACTATAAAGATCAAGCCAACATAGTACATTTTACCGATTTTTACCAATATCTGCTGACGAGCCAAATTCATTGTAGTATTACAACACTACACTAGATTGAGAACATAATGGTGGGTCAATCTCTGATGTGCCCATTGCTGAATTATTTTTATTTACCCAAAATGATGGTGTTAATCAGTATTTTACAGTATTTAGCCCCCCCCCTTACCCACTCGCCCCTTGCAGATTGGGAAATGATGCAAAAGAATTCACACTGTATCCACTACATCCCGGAACAGCTTCTACCAGCAGGCAGGATAAGTGATTACCAAGCTGAAGTCATGGATCACTGTAGTGTTGATAGACCTGTCATACTCACTGAAACTAATGAGCTCTTGTAAGGAACCTCACAGCCTCACAGCCTTATGCACAGACCACACAGCAGCTGTTATTTAGAACACAGAGATTTATACAGTGACAACACTGTCAATAATACAGATGCATGCGATAGTTTAGGTGCCCCTCGTTGAAAGTCATGTCTTGATGGTTTTCTAATTGAAAATAAGCACACATCATCTACAGGGAACACACATCTGGACACTGT
This sequence comes from Alestes dentex, assembly GCA_037576975.1. NCBI lineage: Eukaryota > Metazoa > Chordata > Actinopteri > Characiformes > Alestidae > Alestes > Alestes dentex. The sequence goes on along the minus strand of JBBIGA010000106.1, from coordinate 37,567,401 downwards.
AATGCATAATTACTGTTTATCTGTTGAACTGAATAAATTGTGGGAAAAAAAAACAAAAAGTGGCCTGTGCAAACGATGCACTAATATTTGCCCCAAAAAAAGCCATATTCCCTATAGAGGATGCGTTTACTTAAAAATCAATGAAACACGCAGTGTGATTGAGGGTGTTCGGACATTTGCCCATGACCGTATACTGTAAACCTGTTTAGTATGATTAACTGGCTGTCATGCAAACTGTCAGTATAGCAGGGATTTGTGGAAAGTAAGGCTTCCATTATATCTTTTCTTGATTTTCTACTCATTATTCATGGCTGCCATACTTAATAAACCTTAATACCCTGAAACGGATCCGTTTACAGTTTCTTCACATGCCGATGTTTCTGTCATTCACCAGTTACAACGGCTCAGACGTTTGCTGGCCTGTGTCGCGTCTGTGTCCTGCAACATTTGCCTCAATTAGTCATTTTCTTTCCCAAGGCATCTGCCCCAGCCCTCTTAGACCTGACACTGGCTCCAAACAATCTTCATTCTTTAACGTTAACCAGAGAGGCGCAGTAAACCATCGGAGGAGATTAATTACCGTGCATTTAGGCGCGTGTTTTGGAACAGCAAGAATGGCTGTCATAATTCACTTCTCCCGCAGCGGATGATCCTCCGCACGCAGTGGCGATGTCATTCTGCAGAGTAAACAAACGGATAAATTCATTTGTCTCTGACGGTTTTATGACAACATTTGATTTTATTGCTAGGAGGCTCCTCCAACGTGCACAGTAACAGGTTTTTAAACTGCAATTAGCCTAATTTTCCACAACACTATATCTCTTCGTCGTTCTGAAGCAAATGCCGAGGAAGAAATATCAAATCCTGATGTAATCAAAGGATCAGCGGACTGATTTATCTTGAGGTCGTTCAGGGCTGACAGTTTAGAAATGACTGCCCTACTGCTGAGAAGTTCATGCTCCTTTCCTGGTGGTATATAAACCAACTTGATGGACTAAACGATACCATGTTCTCAATTAACCAGCCTGATCATGTAGAGCTGGCAGAAACGTTTAGCAGGGTGTCAGAAAGAGCATGACTCAAGTGGCTCTCTGAAGATAATGATGTGAAAACCCTCTTCAGATGTGTAACTGCCAGCAGCTTCACTGTACCGGAGAACTTAACTACCCCACCCTTTTCATAATTACTGAAAGAGGGTGGGGATACAGGTGGGGCCTTTGGCATTCTTCAGCTATCACAAGCTCTACTAAAAGATAATTGCCTTTACAGCCTGCAATACACAGGCACAGTCTTGGCAGAAAGCACCTTGATAAGCTACAGACGAGGAGGCGAAGTTAACTGATTGTGTGCTCTCCGCTTGATCGGGCTCAGCAGACTGAAGTGAGGCGGCGGCCTGAGCATTCTACTTTAATCTTTCTGCTGTTTGCTAAATTACTATTGATCATCTCTTTTTGCAACGCAATTCAAGTGGCAGGCTTAAACTGTTACACTCTGAACAAAACTTTGTATCTCCAAATGGTAACTTTACAGCAGAAAACAAAAAAGAAAAGAAAAAAATGTCTTTAAATGAATTAATGTAACAAGACTTTATTCAATGTCATTTTTGGACCGTTTCTGCAAAAGGGCAGCTGTTATGTATATATACACGAACAGAAATTAATGTGTATATATATATATATATGGTTTTATATCCATCCATTGAATATTTTTCTCAAAAAATAAATATATACACCTAGGCCAAGAACCATTTAGGAGCTTTTAGAAAACCATTTAGAACATTTTAACAGTATACTCTAAGCAATTCAGGTTCTTTTTTGTCCCATTTTAACTTTACATACGTTTGGAACGTTGAAACCATCAAAGGCAGAGTAAAACTGCTAAGACCCTTTTCTTACTCAACTCAAAGACTGTAAAACACAGGCAGCTCAGATCTGAACCAATCAGCTAAACTACTCAAATGCTCTTGATCTTAATAAACTGATTCTAGGTCTGGAAACCTGTGGAAAGAAGTGAGACTAAACAGGTGGAGGTGATGCTTTTCAGAAGCAGGCTAGAGCAGAGAGACACAGGCTTCTCTCCTTTCAGAGCAGTAATCCAGGGGCTCTGCATTCACAATACACACACATTATATCTCGGCAGGAGGCCTGGGGCTATGGCTGCCAAGCCAGGGTGTGTGTCACAGTTTAAAAAGGAGAGAAGAAAAAAAAAGATAAGAGGCTTCTCGGGCCAGGAGCCAAATCTGCTTCTGTGAATTCCATTATTAGTCTCAAGCACGCACGCAACCTTTATAGTTTTTTTCCCCTCTTTCTCACTCTCCTCCTTCAATTACACCTTTGTCTTGCTTTTACTCTTTTTTTTTTTCACCAAAAATGTCACAGAAAGCTCATTACCGGCGAAAGCTCAGACGAAGTTTGTTGACCCTTCGAAATGAAAAGGGAATTCATGATTTTCTTTTCAGACCTTTTGATATTTCTTATGAGTCAGACGTTAAATAAAGCTGCATGTCAGTGGTTGTGTTTGGAAATAAGATCTGAAGGAGGTGCGGGGTTGGGTTCCAAATATGCGCAGAGGTTTGATATGTGAGTCTGGTCAGCTGTTTGGGTTCCAGTATCGAGGATTTGTGAGTTAGCCACCAGTGCCCAGATTAAGGTGTCCGGCCTTTCGCTGCAGTCCAGCAAAAATGTCATTATGGTCAGAATAAAGTGGGCTTCCATTTCAGCACAAGAGGCTTACAGGCAGGGGAGTGAATTCCTCCCGAAGTTAATGCTAGGAATGTGTTGTTTGTCCTTTAGCAAAGAGTAGCATTGACATAAAAGTCACAGTTATTACCTGCAATAACAAAGGCACGCTGTAATTGAGTATCAGTTACTTCTGATACTCTCAGCACAGAGAGACAAATGGAGAAATCCTGTTGAAAATGTGGATTCTAAACCTTTAGCATTTCAAGGGCAGACACTGTGTTAAACTTCATTTGCTGAAGAACTGTTTTTCATGCGTACAGTCTTATTAGTGGGGGATAAAAACTGCCACATTTTTCATTTCTTGGCATTGCCACAAACTAGTAAAAATCAGGAATGCAGATTCGTCCCTCTTTCACAGAACGTAAACTGAAGGTAAATCACTATGTAACTACATAATTGCAATTCATTATGTAGTTATGTAATTAAAATTAATCATGCAATTACTGAATTGAACAGTGTAATAAAACAAAAGCAAATAACTTTACAAGGTTAAAGCTTCTGTTTAGTCTCACAGTGATATAAGTATTTACTGTGTTATTGTGTTACTGACCAATAAATAATGTAAAGAAATACAATATAACTCTATGGATTTCCAGCTAACACTAAAAGATCAATGGCTTCTTCGACTAAAGTGAGTTTAAAGCACAAATGCACTCTCAGGCATGCGTGTTTATCAGTCCATCACTCCAGTAGCCCGCAACAGCAGCCAGGGAGGCATTTGGCCCTCTCTCGTATCTGCACTTCCGCACACACTCCAACAGATCAGTCACACTCAATCACGAGTGCCAGAAGCTCCGGGTCAGGTCTGGCCTTGTTTGGCGGTAGAGATAAACCCGAGTCCATTAGACCAGCTGAGCGGAGAGGGTTTTAGCGACTAGGGGTCAGTGGCTGAAGCCTTGCTCTTGAGAGGCCTACATTGTTCTGCCATCTTTGGATGGTTTCTCTGGGGAAGGATCATGGTGTCTACTCATACGAAGGAGCCCCTTAAGTGCTCAAAGCCACTCTGAGTCTACAGATCAGAGGGTCTTTACTTGTTAAGAACACCCAGAAGAAGACTGCTTTATGCTCAAATGTATGCAGCCGCCTGGTCTCTTCTTTCGGATTTTATCGTGTTTTGTACATAATACATGCAGAGGCGTACATGCACATGCCTGCATATGCAGTATAGCTGCAAAAGTTTGCATTCCCCTGGTCACATGTTTCGTTGATATGGAGCAAACTCCCTGAGACAGTAGTCGTGAGGTCAAAGTACAAACAGCTATTTCTCGTGTATTATAGTTGATAACCTCAAAAAATAATACAGAGATGTAAAAAACACGTTCTTTGTATCTGCTCACAGCGGGGTATCGAACCAAGCTATAGTGTTGTGAAGTCTGTTTATGAGTCTGCTGTGTGTTTGGCTCTGCAAGATCGATTTTTGTTGCTTCTCGTTTTGTCGCATTCTGGCCGCCATAGTTGTGATGTCGCAGACTCTCTCTCCACTACACACTCTTAAGGCAACTTGCTCCTCCGCTCTCTCCCTTCACACATTACAGAGGCGACTCGACCACAAAAATCTACATTTTAAACGATTAATACTTGGCCCCTGATCAACCAATCAAATATCTGAATACATGTGCAGTACATTGGGTATTAAAGAAAATACCCAAAGCGTTGGAATTTTGCCAATACGTTTGATACAGGCTCGGACAAGAAGCGGCGCCGGAAAACAGGTGGAATAAAAATAATTATAATCAAATGTAAGAACAATAGCGCGCCCGTAGTCACACGAATTATTGATTTTTCTCATAACAGCTAAGGCCTGCTGACTTCATCCTGAGAATAAAATCCTGCCTTATTCAAGAGATTAAGAGGTGCTGTACCCATCTATGTAGTAGCGAGAGGTCAGCAATGCTGCCACTTTAGCAGACTTGGCAAGCACAAGCTTCTGGCTGACCTTTCATGCAAAGACTTTTCTCCCCACTTTAGAGCACTCGAGCGTTCAGATTCGACCAAATTAAACAAAAAATAAAAGATCAATTTAAAGAGGCTGACATTTAGGTTTTGAAGGGCTATAGCCAGTCTCTTAAACGTTCCCAGCATTATTATTTCTCTTGTGGGGCAGATTTATATCTAAATGTTAGGCTGACTTCAGCATAAATGTTTGGAGTGGAGAGGGCCGTGAGGACATGGTTCCGGTTGGTGTTTTGCTGTCTTCAAAGCATGTCGCTCGACTTGTCTCTTCCACTCGGGCAAATATTTACTTACGCTGTCCATTAAATGGACACTTGTCAGGAGGCCGTCACTTGAGTTTCCAGGCCTTCAGGTTCCCGCAGTGCTCTGCTCTGGGCGTTCCATGTAAATAGCTGCTGTGGAATGATGGATTGTGTTTGTTTGTTGGGAGTGCCCGGGTTTATTTCATTAGCAAAACCAATAAATAATCGTCTGGGCCAGGGATGGGATTTGTTAGGATCTGGCCAAATTAAAGTGGAACAGCTACCTTCGGATGCATGTTTTTATTTTTAAAAAAGGTAAACAATGCCAAGTGGGTCGGAGGCAGCATGAGTTCAGCGGATGTGCGGTTTAGCCAAAGCAGCTGGATCTCTGTCCTGGAGACAACAGCCCAAAATATGACTTTTTTTTTTACTTAAACGTTTTACTTAAACTTATTCATGTGTAAATATTGATATTACAGAGCAATTTATGTCCTGAAAGAGAAAGAAAGAAAGAAAAAAAGAAAGAAGGAAAGAAAGAAAGACAGAACAGGGAACAGAAAGAAAGAAAGAAAGAAAGAAAGAAAGAAAGAACAGGGAAAAGAAAGAAAGAACAAGGATAAGAAAGAAAAAAGGAACAAACAAACAAACAAGCAAAGATAAAGAACAAGGAAAAGAAAGAAAGAAAGAAAGAACAGGGAAAAGAAAGAAAGAACAAGGATAAGAAAGAAAAAAAGGAACAAACAAAAACACAAGCAAAGAAAAAGAACAAGGAAAAGAAAGAAAGAATAAAAGAAAAAGAAAGAACAGAAATAAAGTAAGAAAGATAAATAGAAAGAGAGACAGAAAGAAAGAATGAATGAATGAATGAATGAATGAAAGACTGAACGAATACACTAGTGGAGTGATTCAGTGGGTTTTCCACAGTGCCGTGTGAATCTGAGCCTTTCATGTAATCTGTTTTCCGTCATGCTTGTTTAACCCTTAAGAATGTACGTGGCTTTATGCTTACTGTATGTATTCGTCTGCAGCGGAGGAGTGTGTGGCCTCTGACAGGCCTTGCGGCGAAGACGAGAGGAGCGAGAGAGAGGGAATGGCCGAGAGACACACACTGGTTCAATAAAATGTGATTTGCTGTTAAAAAGGGGGCCGTCTGAAGTCACATCAAAACAAATTGGACTTTTGTAGGAGCCTCAGCCGGTGCCCCTGTTCAATTTGCATGTCAATGCGGGCAGTCTGGTGGGCCAATGGTGTGGTAAATGAGCGATGCAAATAATGCACACACTGCTCTTTATGCACCAACAGAGAGGTCGAGCACAGAGCTGCCATAGAGAGAAAGACTGAGGGCACGTATGAGTCTCACTACGAAGTTAATGGTGTTTAAGTGTTTAAGAGAAGTTTATATCAGCACATATTACAAGACGTGGTCGTCCAAACGGCCATGTAAGTGCGCGCACACACACACACACACACACACCAGTCAAACTGCATGTTTTGTTAACTAAAACTAAGCTAATGCATCCTCTATAGAGAACACAATTCAATGTAACATTTTTTGCACATTTTTGAGCACAAGTTCTCTTATTTCCTGAGTTGATCATATAGGAAAAACAGCATAAATGTTATTTGCACAGTTTTTTCCAAATATGTAAAGTTCAGCAAATACACAGTAATCGTGTGTGTTAAAATGCATGGAAGATTTATTTAAACTTGTATAACCAACAAAATATGTTATCTGACCAGGAGTGTCAATGCTTTCGCATAGACACATTTCATTAGAATTATACAACTGTTCATTAGAATTATACTCATAATATTTCTATTACAGTATTCAATATATTTCTAACAATATTCTGTTAAGACTGCAAAATAAACATTACCTTACCTCTGAGACCGGTGAAAACCAGATCAATCAATGATCTTTGCCTGGACGTCTTAATGCACAGACAATTAAGCAGTCCTGTGAAGGCAGTGACACAATTTGGGTCATTTTCATGATATTATCAGCCTGAAAAAGCCAGATAAAAAATACTGAAAAGTTATTCTCTCCAAAATGGCAACTTGTAAACAGAAGGGACAAATGTTGATTTTAATATGTGTTAATGTAACAAGGTTTTACTACTATGTTAAATCTTCACAAACAGCATGGTTAAAAAATCTATTTTCAAGAGGTGTAAAAAGAAGAAAAACCCTAAGTCTTAGATATAAAATCTATATACTAACCTTATATCTAAATACCGTAAATCTATAGATATAAAGTTAATATATAACTAAATACATTCATAAATAAACGTAATATATAACTTTTGTCACTACTACGCTTACATAAAATTGGCATTTGAAATAACCAACCTTCTCTCATTAAGGACTGGAGATAGAGAAAAAGAAAGATATTTAAAATAAAGTTCATCAGGATACAAGAGGCAGAAGTGACTGAAGTGAGAGTCACTAAAAGCATTTGTGCTTTTTTTTTGTTGTTGAGGAAGGTGATGACCCAGGCAGAGCCAAGTGGAGAACACAATCAGAGCATTAGCTTGTCCAAACTCTCAGGCTTTTGTTATCATTAGCTGAGCACTAATAGTCCTGAGGGAGGCTATACTCACTAATGCTATCGGCTGTTAAGTGGACGGCCCGCTAATGGCGTCTTCCAGGGGTCCTGACTCACAGCAAGGTCACCTGAGCCGGGGGGAGCAGAGAGCGTAAGCTGGGCCTGACCAAACACTTAGGAACCAGAATCACATGCTTATGGTGGGGATTCTTCACTGCAAATCATTTTAGTCTAAGCAAGATTTAATCTGTCTGATCTGTACATTAGCACACAGTATAAGTGAAGTGAAGTGACCATTTTTGTCAGACGTGAACACACCACATCACCTATCTCAGTGGTGCCACTAGCAGTCCTGGGATTCAAACCAAAAACCTTCTGATCGCAGCGGCAACTCCCTAACCACCATGCCACCAGCTGCCCCAAATCATTTATTTGCTTTGGCTTAAATGTAAAAATAATGCTGTGACATATAGCATTAAAACCACATACAGCTGAAGTGAAGAACATTGTTTTTACTGATGGTCCTTGTCCAGAGGTGGAATTTAATAGGCAGCAAGTAAGCAGTCATTTGTTTAAGCTGACATGTCGGAAAGTGGAAAAGTCTCCACAACAGCAAGTCTTACGGGTATGTAGTAGTTAGTACTACGGCATTAACGACTCCAGATGTTTTTCAAGTCGACTAGTCGGTCAGCAAGTCGAAGTCGAGTCGACTAGTCGCTTGATGACGTCATCACACACGCAGCGGAGGAACACGGGTGTGCAACATTAAGCAAGTTCTCTGTAACATTAACAGTCAACACAATTAAATAAAACAAAACAAAGGCTGATACCTTGAATTTTCTGGTAAATTTAAGTGTACAACAGAAAGTGGGGACAGTTTAAGCCGCGGCGCCACTCAGCGTCCTCTGGACTGGACGACTCTCTGCAGTGCTAGCGTTAGCCATGTTAGCTAGCGTTAGCCATGTTATCTAGCGGTGCCGTTTCAGACGCCGTGCAGAACACCAGTACTGTTCCTGTACTTTAACACCGACTTGCAGGTTGTGCAGGTCCCCGTGCTGTTTGTGAGTCTAGAGTGAAGGATCTCCACACATGTGATGTGAGTCTGTGTTCTCTGCTGCATATCTCTCGTCTTGCTGTGGTCTCGTGTTTAGATTCCACTCTACGTGCCAACGGTACCGCCCTTTTTATGAAGGGACTATAATAATTGGTTAAACCAAGGAACGCATGTCAGCGTCAGCCAATCAGAGGCAGAGACTGCATTGTGTACGCAAGCGCGCGCACAGAGAGGAAAAAAAACACGACTTTTGCCTCTGAAGTCGACTAGTCAACTAGTCGACTTTTCTGTTAATTCCCTATTGCTAACACTACATGACATAATGTTAGAGGTACACTACATATCTAAAATCAGTAGTAGCAGCCAAATGAAACATACATGTCTGCATATAGCTTGCATATTGCTAATTGATGAGTATAAGTTTCCAGTATTTGTTTTATTCATAGCTCTTGTGCAAAACCTAAGACCAGCCGTGTCTTGAAGAGTTGGACTAAACCTAGAGTAGCTTTACAGAGAAATGTAACATTTAACAATGTAAAGGTAGAAACACAGTGAAATTAATGAAGTGCAAATACTTTAGCACATTAGCCCACAGTCTTCCAGAATGCAATAATTGAATCCACTTTAACTGTCTGTGAAATCAAATTATTTGTCCAGTGCCGATACATTTTTAAGCAATTATCTTCAGATGCCCATATGATTTCATCATCATTCACCCATGCACATTTTCCTCTCTCTCTCTCTCTCTCTCTCTCCCCAGACAAAAGATGTGACCAAAGCCATGGCAGACGGCAAGTTTGAAGAGGCTGTGAAGCTCAGGGGAAAGTGAGTGTTACATCTACCTGTCTTTCGGCCTTTCTCTCATGCTCTGTACTGTCAAGAAGCTGAATCTGCTGGGTGTGCTGTTTCTGTTCTGCAGGAGTTTTGAGAACAACTGGAACACGTACAGGCTGCTGGCTCATGTGAACCCTGCTGAGGTGAAGGTAAGTGGCTGATCAATCACCTACATTTTTTTTTCTGACTTCTACATTTTTGCCGATACATCTTAGGCGATCCGTTTCTTCTTTCCCACTCATCACACATACATGTCCATTTGATCCTTGTTTGATGTCTGCCTGTGTCCTCTTTTGCTCTCTCTTCTTCTGTAGAGTAATATAAATATTGCCCTAATGAACGTGGGTGCCCCATGTGCTGGTATGAATGCGGCAGTGCGTTCTGCTGTCAGGCTCGGCATTCTGCAGGGACATCACATGCTGGCCATACACGATGGCTTTGAGGGACTCGCGCATGGAAATGTAATTCAGTGCATGCAAATGCAGGTACAAGATACACTCATTTAAAACACACACACATCAGCTCATTCTCTACTCTCTATGTCCAGGTTGAGCCAATTTCCTGGGCCGCTGTTGGAAGCTGGACTGGGCAGGGTGGCTCTAATTTGGGAACTAAGAGGTACTACAGATAAGTCAATCTAACACAAAGCCTCAGTTAATCTCTTAATTTCCAATTAAAGGCATTTTTCACTTTGTATAACTTTGTATTACATTGTGCAATTTGGCCTAATCTCATTTCACAACATGAAACTCAGTGTCTGTTTCCAGATCAGTTGCCAGTAGCTCTCTATTGCCCTCTTTCTGTGTTCATGTGTAGGACACTGCCAGCCAGTATAATGGAAGAAATCAGTCTGAATATAGCTAAGTTTAATATCCATGCTCTGGTCATCATTGGAGGATTTGAGGTGAGAACTTAAGATGAAATAATTCCAGGCCATTCACGAAATATCTTAGCTCTTAAAGACATGTATGCTTGTATATGCGGGGAGTGTACCAAACAATGATGTATTGCATACCTCTATCATATGTGGGTCATTGCAGGTTTAAAATTACTGACAATAGCCTCTCTTGATCCACAATTTATCATGTAAACGGAGCAACACTGACCAAATTTTGTAAGTGGACTGTTCTCATCACAGCGGTGATACAAAAATGGCTGTGGCATGTTGGTGTGTGTTCCCCTGCTTCAAATGCAGCATAGCTGTGTTGCTGGATGTTTTAAACACTATGTACACTATGTACACTTACTGGACCTACTATTAGACCTGGATCATTTGTCCACTATATCAGTGTGCTGTATTATCATCGGTTGCTGTATAATGTTTCAGACCCTCTCTACCTTAGTCATCAATATAACAGGACCACTGCAAGACCAGCACTGATCAGATACTATTTGGGTGATGAACTACACTGAGCTCAGACGTGATGCTGAGTTGCTTATAAATCTTGACAACACTGACATAACCAATATAATATCTGGTCAGTGGTAGTCCTGTGGTGTTCCTTTTACAGTGGTGGATGGAGTGGAGATGGACTAGTAAATCATGCAGTAATAGGTGGGCTGCAGTCAGTAACTGTAAACCTGCAAAGTGCACCTTTGTGATAACTGAACCTGATAAAGCATACAGTTGGTGTGATTTGTTTTCATGTTTCCGTTATTTTGTACACAACCTGTGGATTGGGC
>JBBIGA010000106.1:37540474-37556249 GCA_037576975.1 Alestes dentex | reverse complement strand
AACCAAGGAACGCATGTCAGCGTCAGCCAATCAGAGGCAGAGACTGCACTGCGTACACAAGCGAGGGCAGAGAGAGGGGAACAAAAACACGCGACTAGTCGACTTCTCTCAGGGGGCATCGACTCTGAAGTCGACTAGTCAACTTTTGTGTTAATGTCCTAGTTAGTACCTCCGAAAAGTGGTCAATGGAAGGACAACCAGTGAACCACTGACAGGGTCATGGACACCCAAGGCTCACTGATGCGTGAGGGGAAGACTAGCCCCATCTGGTTTGATCCCACAGAAGAGCTAGCACACATTGCTGAAAAATGCTGGATATAATAGAAAAGTGTCAGAACACACGAGAGATTGCAGCTCACAGTGTACAGTCAGACCAGTCAGAGCACCCATGCTGTCCATCACCAAGAGTGCCAACAATGAGCAATTTATCATCAGAACTGGACAATGGAGTAATGAAAAAAAGGCAGTCTGGTCTAATAAATTACATTTTCTTTTGCACCATATGGACGGAGAGGTGTGGGTGCATCACTTACCAGGGGAAAAGAGATGGCACCGGGATGCACTATGGCAAGAGGGTAAGTCAGAGGAGGCAGTGTGATGCTCTGGGCAGTGTTCTGCTGGGAGACCTCAGGTCCTGGCACTTGTGTGGCGGTTACTTTGACACCTAAACATTATTGCAGACCAAGTACACCCCTTCATGGCAACAGTATTCCCTAATGGCAGTGGCGTTTTTCAGTCAAATAATGTGTTCTGCTGCAGAACACTGTTCAAGAATGGTTTGAAGAACTCAACAAAGAGTTCAAGGTCTTGGCTTGGCCTCCAAATTCTCTAGATCATGTGAGCATCTGTGCTTAGTCTGTTAGTCTGTGTTTATTTGATTGCATTTTTGGAATGTCTGTATGTTTATATGTGTTAATATTGCATGTTCTATGTGTATATTGTCTATATATGTTGAAACTTATTTTCAATGGATTTGCTGTCACCTTGGCCAGGACTCCCTGGAAGAAGAGATAATGTATCTCACTGGGACATTCCTGGTAAAATAAAGGATAAATAAAGAAATAAAATTCACAATCTGATCAAGCATTTATGGGATGTGCTGGACAAACTAGTCAGATCCATGGACCAAGGATCTGCTGTTAATGTCTTAGCTCCAGATACCCCCGCACACATGCAGTCGTGTGGAGTCAATGGTCAGTGCCTCGACTGGTCAGAGCTGATTTTGGTGGTACAAGAGGGACCTATATAAAACAGAAATGTAATTAATTTGTCCAGCACATCCCACAGATGCTCAGTTTGAGCTACAGTAGCTCTTCCTTGGGATCAGACCCTCTCATCGGTTCACCGGATGCCCTTATCTAGAAATTTTGTGGTAGGAACTACCCACTACATACCAGGAACACCTCGCAAGACCTGCTGTTTTGGAGATGCTCTGACCCAGTCGTGCAGTCAACACAATTTGAGCCTTGCTGTTCAGATCTTTATCCTCAAGAGTAGGTTGTGGTTTGTTAGTGAGTAGCAATTAAATTTAGTGTTCCACCTTTCAGTAGATTGGATGAGGACATTGTATCACAATCTGCAGTTAATACAGGCTAGAGTTTCAATATAATTAAATCCAAGTGCTCCACTGAGACGATACAGGTAAAAAAATCACATTACAATGACATTAAAAAGTGCTATGGCTTTACACAATTACTCAGCTGCGTAATTAATCTGCTTTCTTCATTATACCTAGTTATGAAATTGTAATAAAATCTAGCTTACAATTACAGCCTATTTTTCTATCTTACACCAGTTGTTATGCTGTACTTTTTTTGCACCTTGTAGAAAATCATGCTCATGTTACACTCAGTAACCAGTGATAAACATCACAGAACGTCCAAATAAATGATCTACTGTAATCTGATCTAAAGAGAAAGACATTAAACTGTATGATTGAACTGAAATGACTTCAGTCTTCATTTACTCTTTAGTTCACCTCTTTTGGTCTCGCGGAGAATTTGCTGAGTCCTTGACATTTACTACATGCGTCTGCAGAAAGCTAATTCACAATGGATCGTGAGCAAAAGGTCAAGTCGAAAGCTAAAGCTCGCAGATCAGTGAGTGAGTACAGTTACCTGGACACTATATTGACTTACCCTGAAAATATCACAGCTCCTGGAGTAGTTTTGCAGGGAGCTGAAATCTCCAGGCTGAGTGAATACAGGCGTGTTTCTGTGCTCGCTGAATGCGAGCCAAGGGCTCAGAGCTCACAGCTTACTGCCATTCCCTCACACACTAAATAAATACTCACTCTACCTCCAGCATTAATCCCCAGAGTGCAAGCTTGAGAGCAAGAGAGAGATGTAATGTGTCCCCTTTGGAGGGACTTCAGAAATGACGCAGCCCAGTGGAAGCACTACTTTTGAACAAGGCCCCTGTGTTAACTTCCTTACGCGTGCTACTGACTGAAAATCAGAGCACACACACACACACAGCATAAAATAAACACGAACAGATCCTGATAAATAGAATAATAAAATTACAGCTGGACCCATTTAGAGTTTTACAGTCAACACTGAGTTCTTTATTTAGAGAAGATGACTGAAATAATAATAAAAAAGTCCATATTTGTACCCTGGTGTCAGTGAAATTCTTCTAAATCAGCTTTTTTTAAATGCAAAAAAAAAAGGATTTTCATCTCGTCACTTTTATACAAATGTGCAAATAAGACGGACATTCCGAATCCTTCAGTCTTCAGTGTCAGTCCAGGATCCACAGGACACGGCTTGGGGAGGGACGGGCCTCAATTCTCAGCAGCTCCGCCCTCTCAAGTTCTTTTTCAAGTAAAGTGCTCCATCGAGGAAAAAACCAAACGTAAAACACACAACGCGTGGGTGTCCTTTTTTGATTTCTCTCTCCATTTACAAAGGATGAAACAATAAAATTACAAATGCAAAGAGCAAATAACAATAATAATAAAAGTACAACCAAAAAAAAAAGATCGCTACGCAGTTTAAGCATAAGCAGCGTCCTTAGTTTCCTCCTGAAAGTCCAACTGCAACACCGGAGGTAGTCATACGAACTCCAGCTTGCCGTGGCCCGTGTACATCCCCCAGTGCACGAGTGACAGAAAGCGCTCCCCGCCTCCGCCGCCCCCTGCCAAGCTCAGCTCGGCCTGTCGCAGCTTATCGCATCCCAGACAGCAGTTCTCGTGTCCTGTCACGGGGACCATGCACTCCAAGTCCAGCTTGGCCACATGACCCTTTTTGGCATGGTGGTGCCCGTGGAAGCTGTAGTGCAGGCGGGAGAGCATCTGCTGCCTCTGGGCCCGCAGCCGCTTGTTCTCACTGCGCAGCATTCGGAGCGCCAGCATGATCAGCAGCACCAGGATCAGACCTCCGGCGATGGGCACGGCAATCACCGCCGCACGAAACCACACCTCCTTCGCCGAGGCCAATTCCTGAACCCGCGTGATCAAGTTCTGGTTGGAGCTGTCTGACTGGTATCGGTCTAAAAGAGAAAACGGAGAGAGCGGTCATTATCAATAAGAAGAAACAGGAGTAAAACATGCAGGAAATGTATGTTAACAAGCAACGGTGACTTTTTTCGATATACCCCAATGTCTTTTCATAAGTGCTGCTTTTATTTCTGTGATTACAGTGCGTCCTGTCAGAGAAGGCACATTCCGGCACAGTGGGAAAATTACACGATCCACATGCAATAAAAAGTATGTGATCTGTATCCAAGTGCTTAAAGGTACACTGCCTACCACTGACACACTCACACTGCACTGGAACCCATTAAATATCAGACAGCAGCCCGAAGACATGGGGGCTGTGTATAATAAGCAATAACACGAACTAATGCTATCATGACCAGGCTATAAAAACCACGACTATTTTCAGCACAACAACCAGCACTGCTGCTACTGCTGCACTAAACCTCTGCAAACCATTAGAACACAAAATGAAACATTTTAACTATTTGTGTGGATATGTGGACAGATTTCTGGACCATTACATTGGTCTCCTTTTTCTTACCTGTAGAATCGCTTCGAGTGTGTGCGATGTCGTGAAGCCCTCTGTAGTTGCACATGTCATCATGACAGCACTCAATGGGAGATGAGCCTCCGTTTAGAACGTCCACGTTCTTCTTGGCACAAACATCCACCGAGTTCAATAGCGGGTCCAGACACCCATGTGTTAATGGTGAGTTTGTATTAAGTGGGTCCAGTACCTTGGTGAAACAAGCGTTAAGCTCCGACTTGCACATGTATCCTGTGGCAACGCAGTGCGGCGCATCGCAGTAGCACCTGATCTCTCCTGCAAATCAGAAATGATTTATATCAATTAGTGTTATCCAGTAACCTTTCAGATATCAACACCAGGTTAAATCAACACTTAATGACACTCAGCCATAAACAGCCCCACTGGCGTTGACCTAATATTCTTACACAATGCCATTGAGGCTGGTTGCAAAAAACAGAAAAGCTCCCCTGAATCTTCATGTGTTTTTGCTTTAACTGAATGGGCTCCAGTTTAACTGCCAAATGCCACTACAAGAGAGTTTGCGTGTTTCAGCGCAGAATTGGCAAACGCATTGTTATAAACCACATGGCAGGTTGTTGCTATAAAGTGCCCCAGAATTTGTCTACTTGTAATTGCTTGGAAGGGAAGCATCCGCTTCTCATGAATGTACGTAGAATAAATATACTAAAGTGACGGCACTGTGAGAAATCCACCGCCCGTCAAAACCGAGTGGGCAGATTACTGTTTGAACCCACATATATTGTAAAGTTATATTATAAAATGACTAATTTCCAGCACTGTATCTGTGTCGTGGGTTTAAGGAGCTTTCCGTGCTAAAAAGTCTTTTCAGCTTGTGCTATAAAACAGGAGTCCTGTAGCTTATAATCAGTGGTTTGTTTGCCCAAGTCAATTTCTTTCAACCCAAATGGAAACTCATAAATGGAAGGGGGTGCTCAAGACTTCTGCAGTTTGCACGCAAGCTTGTGTTTGGAGCTGGTAGGTGTAATACATGAGTAATAAGCTTTTAATACTCGAATATATTAATATTTTATAACTATACAGCTAGACCAGTAGTTTGTGCCTATTCCAAAGTACAGGGACTTTAGAGAAATGTGGTTTTCCTTACAGACTTCTTACACAGGAAACAATACAGTCACATGTGGGGGTATGATCTGTGTTGTCTGTTTGTAAAGTGAGCAATAACTGCTACTAAGGCAAAAACACACTCTGACACAGCCTTCCAGTAGAGCTGGAAAATGTTTTTGACTCCCTAAACATGAACTACTGACAAAGAACCCACAGGCATGGAGGAGCCAGAATAAGGAAAGCTGGGTCTGGGCAAAGCGAGAACATATTAAAGCTCTGATCCTGAAGCTATTAAGACTTTTTCAGGTCTGATCTGAAGACCTTTTTCCAACTGTTTGGCTCGTTTTGCTCCTGAGTTCTCTCGTTTTTTAGTATGCGTTAGGCAATACAAAACAAAACAAGGGTAAATCTAATCTTATTATGTTCCGTTTTTCCCACAAAAAGGCTTTAAATCGAGCCCACCTACAACATATGAATTCACTTATAATGGTACAAAATGTGTAAAGAGCGGAGGGAGCAGCATGCAGCTGGAGTCTATCCTGCTCTTTTCTCCACAGTGGGCACAAATCCTCATAAAAACTAGAGAAAATGAGGACTCCCCTGCAGTTGGGAGACAGAAAACACTGGAGCTGTGCTGGCCCTGTGTTTCAATATTGCTTTATGGCATGTATACCTGGACGCAAAGCCTTTTTCCCCACTGCAGAGTTTTGTGTTTGTGCACCCTAGCTGGAGCTCCCCATCCTATCATCTAAGCAGTTTATTTTATTTTTTGTGTGTGAAAGCTGATTAATTTAAGGTGTGAGTGAGATGTTTCCTGTACCTTTAGTGAGGAGAACGGCCAAGGCACACAGCTCCAACTGAAACCAAAGCGACACCAAGCTGGAATGGCGATCCATTGAGATCCAACGACTCTTCCAGGTCCTTCAAGCCTGCGGCAAGACCTTCCAAATGTGTGTAAGGTAAAGATATGCCTACTACATGTGTTCTATGCACATCGTTGCACTCCCATAATTTCCTTTGCTACATAATGTCCATAAAACAGAAGATACAGAAGGTCCTTCAACTTCTGTGTACCTCCAGCCCCATAGAGGAACACGGGACAGCCCAGCTGCACCGGAGAAGTAAAATATAAAGACGACCAGAGCACAAAAACAGCCCCTGCACGAAAACGACCTACACTTTCAGAAAGACAAAAAGGGGTACTCGAAATACCGAAAGTAAAAAAATAAGAAAGAAAACAAGATTTAGTCCGACAGAGCTGAAATTTGGACTGTCACCACCTCCCCACGGCGCACGTCCTGGACACTCCGGCACAAGCAGCGCCAGGCCACAGTTATGGGGCTCCGCTTGGCCACGCCCTCACATACGCTCATTGGAGGAGCTTGTTGCTCATTTACATACGCAGTATGACACTAGACACAGCCTGGCCACGCCCCCTTGCGACTCTCATTGGACGAAGTTTTAGAACTTTTAGAGGCGGTTAAATTGATTAATTTACAATACATGCATTTTCTTTTTTTTTTTTGAGAAAACAATCATGTTTATGTTCATGATTTTTTTTTTTTGGTAAGTAGTTTTCTCTTTTATGTGTGTGTGGAGTTACACAATACGGCCAAAAGTACTGGGTCTATATTATATATATCTATATTATATAAAGACATGGCTGGATGGGTTCGGTGTGGAAGAACTTGACTGGCCCACACAGAGCCCTGATGTCTACCCTTTTGGGACGAACTGGAACGGAGATTGTGAGCCATGCCTTCTCGTCCAACATCAGTGTCTCAGTGACCTCATAAATGCTCTACAGAATGAAGGGGCACAAATTCCCACAGAAAGTCCTAAATCTTGTGGAAAGCCTTCCAAGAAGAGCAGACGCTGTTATAGTTGCAAACGGGGACCAACTCCATTTTAAAGTCTCTGGCTTTGAATGCAGTGTTATTAAAGTCCATGGTGGTGGAATGGTCAGACGTCCCAATATTTTTGTCCATAGAGTGGACTTCAGCCTGCTTGCGAGCGTGGCTGATTGTTTTATAGGTAAATTCGTTTTTAAACGGACAATTATCTGGCGATAACTCGTCGATATGAAAGAGGACGGTCAGGAGTTTTAAGAAAACGTGTCTCTGCAGCTCCTGGAGGCTGGAAAGGTCGAGCAGAAGAGGATGTAGGGACTGGGACCAGGCGGTTAGATAAATTAGCAATCCAAAGAGACACATGGCGCCAGGGAGACGACACACAGACAGAGCCACTCAATTACCCCCAAGACAATCCCATGCAAAACACACACACACACACACGCACACACACACACGCACGCACGATCGATATCTCCACAGCCCCAGCAGTCTGTTCATATGTTTATCATTTGGTCAGGACAGCCCGGACCAGCCTGTTGTTTGAAGCTGAGGGTGAAGATCATTGAGGACAGCAGAGTTCAGGAGATTAAAATATTATTCACTTTACACAAGTGTACAAATAACAGAGCTGTTTCAGACTTGAAGAATAAGATCTACAGTACAAAACCTACATAAAACAGTACGATAGATTACCATAGACACCCTACTATTCCAAACCTATTATTATATTGGCAAAATGTTTTAGTATACTAGAAGTAGTATATTTTTTGTAAGGGGCAAACATTTCCAAATAGCAGCTGTTTCAATGTTTAAGAATAAGGTCTAAGGTTCAAAAGTTATAAAAAAAACAGTACAGTATATTACTATAGATAGCCTACTGTAAAACAAATGTGTTATTATTATTATTATTATTATTATTATTATTATTATTATTATTATTATTATGTTGTTGTTATGTATGATGTTCAAGAACAACAAACCTAAAAGATCTACAGAACAAATCATAAAAACAATACAGTACTATAGTCACTATACTCTACCCAAACTATTATTATGTGTAGGAAAACATTTTAATTTAGTTTAATTTTAATTTAGTTTGATAGTAATAGAGGTGATTAAACCAGAGGTGATTAAAATAAATTGTGTTGGTGTAGTATAGAGTGTTTCAGGGTATTTTCTGGACAGCTTTATTTTGACTTAATATTTTATACTGTTTTGGTCTTTGTCCAGTCGTAGCATAAGCAATTTCAATACGTTTTTCTGATTCTCATTCTCTCTCCAGGTTAGAGCTGAAACAGAAGATAAGAAAGAACTGTCTTTATCCCAAGAGAAATTCTTGCAGTGCAAATGAAAGGTTAAAAAATAAGACAACAGAAAAATAAAAATAAAATAATTAGACAATAAACAATAGTAACGCCTGTAGTTGTCTTCACTGTCTTTATAGGTTCGCCAATAAAGTGCCTGCTAAATCGCAAATTCTTAAAACAAATACAGGTATAAAACTTTAACAGTCTGACAGATTCAGTGAGTGTTGTCTGCTGGTGAACAGCAGCTGTTAAAGCTGCACTCAGACAGACAGGCGCTCCGGCCTCGCTGCCCTTTGCCTGCTGATAGACGGTTCAGGGTCAGAGGGGGAAAGGAGGGACACACACATACGCACAGATAACCAGATCGACAGCAGTTGTAGTAATTGTCCGTAATTTGGCCCAGGCGCCAGTCTATTCAGGCTCTGAAGCTACAGGCTATAGACTACAGGATCTGCCCACACCTTAATGACTACCTTCGCCTTCACACGTTTTCCAAGTGGAGAGGCCAAGACCAAAGGGAGCAAGAGAATTAAACTGAATCAGAGGTGGATCAGAGGCCATAAACAAGACTGACCTGTTGAGGAAATCATCACACATTGGAAAGATGCCAAAAAAAACATTAAAAAAATATGTGTATGTGAATATATATTACCATGGGAAATATATATATATATATATATATATATATTTTTTTTTTTCTTTTTTTTTTTTTTTAATGTGTGTGTATGTATATATATGTAGATAGATAGATAGATAGATAGATAGATAGATTCAGTGATATGTGGATATCAATCCATTTGAGTTAGGCTGGGCTGCGAACAGCCAAGTAAGTGCTGCCCTCTCGTGGCCAAGATTGGAACTGTACACACTGCTTTTGGGTTCAAGACTCAAAGAAGGAAAGGATAAGATGCTCAACACATCTTGGCCAAAGGTTTCCCAGACACACATTCTGTGTAGTGGATTAGTGGCTTGCTTCCTTCAAAACCAAACTAAAAACGTATCTTTTCTCTTAGTGCTCTGCCTATTCTTCTTGATCCTGATTTCTATCTGTACTTTCCTGCTACTGGAGTCTGTGTTATAATTTGCACTGTTTATGTTTTTTGCCTAGTACTGTCTGGCACGGGCTGACTGTGCTATTTTGTAAAGCAACCTTGAGTTAGAGAAAGGGACTATATAAATAAAATGTATTCTTCTTCTTGTTATTATTTTTACTATTATTATTTAGATACTTTTGAGTGGACTAATCTCTATAAAAAAGCAGGGTCAACTCAATGGGACGTCCTGTGGCATCCGCTCATGGGCCTAATTCAGAACTGAACAACAGCCTGCACATAAAACACACATGCACACACAGCTTCCTTTCTCCCAAACACAATATGTCAGACACCAAACTGTTCTGCAGAAATAAGAAAATTTACTCCCAAACTGCCACTTTAAAAACCTTATGTTAACTAGTGTTACTAGTAAAGTACTTGGCAGTAAATTATTTATCTATAGTATTTATACTCCAGCATTTTGTGTACATAACATAGTGCATAGTGTATTTCATACAGAGTATTTCTGCAGTTTTTTTTTACTTTTATCTTAGACTGTATATTTTACAGTTCCTGTGTTTGTGTCTCTGTGTGTCGTAATATAAGCAATTTCCTCCTGAATTTGATTCTGGTTTATATACTGTACATTTTTTTCTGTTGCTGCTATTGATGCTTTATTTGCACAATTATTTAATGCTGTCAACCTCAATCTTTCCATTTTCTGAACACTTAAGGACACTGGTGCTGGAATACAGTGTGTCATAATAATACTGTATTCACTCACACTAATGCTGTTCCTGCTCCTGTAGACTGCACTGTATGTTGTCGCATCCTGTACATTTTTGTACTGTTGCTCTTGTGTCTCTTTAGTCCTGTCCTGTCTTTAGCCTGTAGTCTTCTGTTCTGTTTTTGTTCTTTGTGTTGCACCACAGTCTTGGAGGGACATTGTTTTGTTTTGTGTATACGCTTGAAATGACAATAAACACCTACGTGACTTGACAACTAAAGGTGACTATGCACAATACCAGAAGGGTCATTTTATGAAGGAAAATATAACACATCAAACAAATCAAAGCAGCACAGTTAAAGCCATTATTTAATTTTTAGCACAGTTCAATCCAATATATAATTTTTTTTAGCACAGTTAAATTCAATTATAATTTTTGTTGCGATATCTTTTTATTGTGTACAATATTCTTACCACGTGCAGTTTTTATTAGGTGCAAAATCAAATCATTATAATTATCTGCAATATATTACATACAATAGTCTTACCATGCGTATCATCACCTCTTATGTCAGTATTACTTACATGCTATCTCTAATACATATCAGACTCAGTTTAGAGAACAACTCCAAACCACTACTAGTAAATTATTTAGCGTTTATTATTTATCTATAGTAATTTAACTATAGAACTTTTTGTACAGAGTATTTTTCTACAGCGTTTTTATTTGAAACTTGAGATTTGTTTGTTCTTGTCTGTGCAGTCATGATATAAGCAATTTCCTCTGGGCTCAATAAAGTTTTCTGATGTGGTGTTTGTCATCCAGGACTAATCATTCATCATCACTGCCTGGCCTCACTGCACTCTGGGTGGAATGCAATCAAATCCTCACACAATGTTCCAATGCTCCAAGTGTAAATACATCTAGCGCAAAGTCTTACCAGAGGAGTAGAGGCTGTGACTTCAACAAAAGGGGGACAAAGTCTTTATTAATACTCACGGCTGAACACTGGATGATCAGGTGCCTGCAAACTTACTGAAATTGTTTTAATACCAGCAAAAATCAACACCTTTACTTTTACAGTAATAACTCAATGGCACATTAATCAGTACTTTTGAATGGCAGCATGTGCAGTGACAACTGATTTGATCTTAATGGTTGGTAAATCAACATAAAACCTGTGTTATTCTGAAGCCATTCCTGAGCGACAACAATCATTCGGACAGCTTTGGACAGAGAGTGATACTCTGCAGAAGAACCACTCCAGGTGAAGAAAAACCCGTCTGGTTAATTTGCCACTGAACACTTAAATGTGTTAACATTCTTCTAATCTTCAAGAGAAACAAGAGAAAAAGGTGTTAATGTGTGCAGACATACCTGGCTGGGGGGAGTCATGGTCATTCTAAAGCTGAAAGCTTGAAAAGGGTGTGAAAAGACCTGTGGCTCCATTTACACACTGCCTGTTTATTATTCACACCTGTATAGAGACAGATACAAACAAGGAGAAGGAGACAGAGAGGTGTAAGGGAGGAGGTGGCAGAGTCTGGCAGACAGAGAGGGTGAGTCTCAAAGAGACAGAGATAGAAAGAGAAAAAGAGAGACAGAGAGAGAGAGAGACACAGACATAGAGTGCGAGAGAGAGGTGGGGGGAGACACAGACATAGAGTGCGAGAGAGAGAGAGACAGAGACAGAGAAACTGGAGGTGAGAGTCTGGCCGATAGAGAGGGAGAGGGGGGAGAGAGAGAGAGAGAATGTAAATAGAATTCTATGGAATTCTATAGAATTCTATGAAAAATGCATGAGGTGCTTCAACAAAGGCCACAGCCAATACTTTCTTCCCACCAAAATCAGCCCCTATATTGTACGTATATTAATTCCTCTCTCTGTCACACACCCACACAGTAATCTGTGCAATAACTTGGTTTTACTTTCTTGTGCAATTTCTTATTGGGTTTAAATCAGTATGTGCACTATTATCTTATTCTGTGCAACAGTCTGCCATGTGCAATATCATGCAATTTTCTGATCATGTGCTAAAACGTTACGTGCACTAGTCTTACTATGTGCAATATCTTTTCTTATTGGATGATACATCATTTCATTATGTGAAATATCACTACTTTTGTCAATATTACTTATAAACTATTAGTCTCATGCAGTTACATACTTCTAACCTACCTTTGTGTTACTAGTAATGCACTTAATAGAAAGATATTCATCTAATCAGAATCAGAAAACTTTACACATCCCAGAGGACCTTGCTTATAGTATTGACACCCAGCATTTGTGCATTTAACATATATGAGTGTATTTCAGTGTATTGGATTCATTTAGACCTTGTTTCATATTGTTCTTGTCTCTTGGCTGTCATAACATAAGCAATTTTCACCCAGGATCAATAAAGTTTTCTGATCCTGATCCAGAAAGGTTGTTATTGAAAGACAGGATCTTCAAAGGATGCTTAGCCTTTTTGGCATCTTGTCTTTGCTGGAAGAATGAAGTGAATACATAAATAAATAAATACCATAATATTTTCCATGAAACCAACATCTGCAAAGATGTCGAGTGGCCTCGGATAAAGTATTGAAAGGTTAGATATAAAGTATTGAAAGGTTAGATATAAAGTATTGAAAGGTTAGAATAAATGTACAGTCTGATAGAATAGTATTTTTTTCCATTAGAGTACCTACAGCAGTGGAAGCAGACAGGGATCTGGTCTCAAGTGTTATAATATGAGCCAGATAGTTTATACTTCAACCACTCACAGAGCGTGTGATGTTTGTGCAAATTAGACTGTAAATGTTACGGACACATTTGCAATATAAATGTCTCACTTCACTGATTATTTCACACTCCTTCCACTTGTTTCGGAGAGCATGCAACGTTTTAATGTAGATGCTTTTCAAAATGAGTACTACAGCTTTAAACAGACACACCCACATCCAAAAACACATACATACATAAAGCCATTTTTCTCAGCATGCCTTACTGCTAGCAAAGTGAACATTAGAATAAACACAGACAAGAAGGCAGCAAAAAGTATCAAGATTTGTTGTTTGTAAAAGTAGTTGATACTGTGTGAGCTGGTGAGGAGAACACAGGTTTGATTCCAGATTCCTCCTCGGTTTCTCCAGCCGTTGTTTGGATTTGTGAAAATTTAACGAATTGAGACAAACCAGGTTTCTGATGTAAACTACAAGTAGTTCTGGGCTTCCATAATATGTCCAGTCCTCGGCTGTGACCTTCCGACACTCACCTACTGTCCAGCACCACTAGCTCCACTCTGTCCAATCAGGGTGCAAAAGAAAACGAACCTTTTTTTCCAGACTCCATCATTACTTAGCAACTGTACAAAGGAATGAACTTGGGGTTTTTTTTAATGCAAGTTGCAATAAACTCACATTTTCCCCCAAAAGTACAGTTTAAACACAAAAAGAGTAAGGAAAAGAAATAAGAAAAAAACGTTTGTATTCTTTTTCGTTGTATTTAGTTTGTTTTGTAACATTAATGCGAAAGTAACACTCATTGCATCAAATGAGTTTTTACATTTTTGGAGGTGCCTACACGCACAGTAAGCAGCAGGTCCAGCAAGTTCTAAATCAGAACAGCAGAGGGCGCTGTTTATCTAAAAATGTAGACAGCAGCACCAACCATAGCCCTGAAGAAAATGTACCATCAATATTAAACCCTTTAGCTATGTATCTTAATAATACAGATTCCAACAACCGATTTTTGAGACCAGCTGATCAGAAGTGTGTTCTCTAGACTAGGCATATACTGAACACCCAATGTGCACCTGGTTGTAGATGTTTTTGTCACTGGTCAACCTTATGCATTTAGCTTCAAATGAGGTAAAACTAAAAAAAAAAAAAAATCTCTGGCTAAACCTCTGTGAACATACAGTCTGAGTTCAGGGCTGTCTCACCTGAGGGAGCCCTCAAGGGTCCCTGGATTATAATGTGTAAATGAAGTTTGGTAACAAATGAACACTTAATTCACCAAAAATGACTGTAGTTACATAAAACATGGAATCACCACATGTAATGTTCACACAGCTTTTTTTTTTTTACCATGTAACAAACCAATAAATCACATTGTTTTACAGCTGAACAATCTGGCTTCATGAAACATTCAAATTAATAAATGGGTGGTTGATTTCTAGATCATGTTAAAGAAAAAAAATAATGGAAATTATAGAAGAAAGATTATAGAATCATCAATAAAAAATCTCAAGTAATCTGTAAATCTTTGGGCCTGATTTTTTTTTTGAGGGATGGACTTCACATATGAAAAAAATATATTTTCCTTTAAATTGGTTCCAACTTCTTCAGACAGCAGTTGACAGATCAGTATTGAGCCTCGTCATGGACAATTTTCATACCTCCAGGACCAAACTGCCCTGGTCCTTAATCCGACAGGCAATCTAGAATCATAAACGAGAGGGGGAACTTGGTTTTCTTCAGTCATCTTCAAGCCACCGGCTAGAGCACCACCAGGCAAGTTCTTCATGGCCGACTCAGATTCACAATTCATCACGATATTTATTTACACTCCACAAACACTTCTCTTCTGCCCATTGTAATTTCCTCCTCTTCCGTTTGGTTTATTGCTCGTTTCCTTTGTTTTTTCAGGATGTAAATCCCATATCAAAGTTTTTCACAAACACTGATTCCTGCTTCTTTCTCTCTTTTTTTTATTACTGTCATTTTAGGTATTTTTATATCAGGACACTTTGACATCTTCCATTGTTTCCCCACCTTTTCCTTCCCATTTTATTTATACTTGGCCATTTTTTTTGACACAGCTGACTGGGAGCAACCCACATCTTTTACCACACTCCATTTATTTTCTTTAACATTTATAATCCTTTACATTCTTTCAGCTGATGACTCCCTTTGGGTCATGCTCCCTTTCATTTAGTCCAAAAGCCCATCATGGTCTGCAAGCACCAGACTATTTTGCATTTTTAGATTTGTGTATTTGCAACAGAAATGCAAATTACCAAATCATTCCATCATTTTTCACCCTCTACTTGAACAGGAAAAAAAATGCCATTCATTAAAACAATGCAATGTAATTAATTGGAGGTTTCACAAAGTCAGAACATTCAGCTATTAAATATGTTTTGCCATATGAGGGAATTGTTTATTTGCTATGAAGAAAAAAAAAAAAAAAACTGCGTGAACCTCTTGGAAGTGTGGAATTGTGCTGTTTTTTCTAGTGGTCCATTAAGAGACACATACTTCTGACTACAAAAGAACAAGAAAAGAACCCAAGTTTTACTTTAGCATGTTTATTACAATACATACATTTCACATTTGACCTTCTGACCCCAGGTGACCCTGCCCTGATTCTGATGTAGCGGGGTTGGTTATGTCCAGTCCTCGGCCGTGACCTTCCGACACTCATCTACTGTCCAGTACCACTAGCTCCACTCTGTCCAATCAGGGTGCAAAAGAAAATGTGTGGCAATAATTTATGAATACAACATATGATATACTAGTAAATCACTGCAACTTTTAATAAAACTTTTTTTTTTACTCCATTATTACTTAGCAACTGTACAAAGGAATGAACTCTTGTTTTTTTTTAATGCAAGTTGCAATAAACCCTCACACTTTTTTTTTTTTTCAAAGTACAGTTTAAACAAAAAAAAAAAGTAAGGAACAGAAATAAGAAAAAAAACTTGTTGCAAAGTCTGGAAAACAACTATAAAAAAAAAAAAAAAAAAAAAAAAAAAAAAAAAAGGGTTTTTT
>JBBIGA010000106.1:37525930-37540374 GCA_037576975.1 Alestes dentex | reverse complement strand
AAAAAAAAGTAAGGAACAGAAACAAGAAAAAAAAAAACTTTTTGCAAAGTCTGGAAACCAACCATAAAAAAAAAGAAAAAAAAAAAAGGGTTTTCTTGATGAACAATTAGACTCCGAAGTCAAATTGGGTCTGAGGTGGGAGGGGAGTTTCAGACTGTGCGGGAATGGTCCGCCCTCCCTCAGCATCTCGCTCACTGAGCCAAAAAAAAAAAAAAAAAAAAAAAAAAAAAAAAAAAAAAAACTCCACGCGCTTCTCTTCTTTCCCTTTTCTCTCACATTCACTCTTTCACACAAGCAGGCACTGGTGTCGACAGCGGGCACAGCTGGGCCACTGAGGCAGTTTATAGACGACTGAACTATGTGGACAGACATGATCTAAACCCTTCAGAAAGGCAGGGGCGGGGAGAGTGAAACCATAACAGTGCAACCAGAGAAAGAAACAGATGTAAAAAGGTCCAATTAACCATTTAGCAGTACTATCATTAGTCATACGCAGAGAGAGAGAAAGGGTGGGGAAAACACAAACCAGACAGGGTTAAAAGGTGGAGGTGTGCATGGTCAGGAGAAGACAAAAGTGTGCTTGTGCGTGTCTGTGTTGGTGTGCCTCCTCATCCCCACTAGACTGCCCCCACTGGATCGTCCACCTTTTTTCCATGCAGGTCTGGTACATGCTCAAGGCATCGGCTCACCATTTTTGTTTCCGAAAGAACGTTTTTTTGGATTTTATTTTTCAGAATCAGGTTTCAAAATCTGCATTCAGATTTTGAAACATGGAGGCCCGAGGACAATGAGTGCCCATGGATGGCATTGGGGTCGGTTTTTGTTTTGTTTATGTTTGGATGTCCAAAGCTGTGTTTTCTTTTTTGTTTTTTTTTGTTTTTTTTCTTTTTCATTTTTTGATAGGCATGGCTTCCCAAGGCTTCATCTACAAAACATATTTACAACATGGAAATAACATCTACAAGAAATCTACATATACAGGGCCCCCGGCAAGAGCAGGTCCCAAAAACCTCTCCACCCTGCCTGGCCCTTGACCTCCACCCACAATTTCCCCCCACCCTCGCCCCTCAGTCCACAGCTCACCGCAGCTTAAGTTTAAGACTGGGCCCAGAACAGAATGCAACAGAACTTTGGCTCTCCGGTGTTCTGCGCATGTAAAACGGGTTCCCCACTCAGTCTCCTACCTCGTCTCTCTTTTCCGTTCAAAACTCACACCAAAGAAACCCAGAGTTCTCAAACCATGAAGGAATTCTGATTCTTCAACTTTTCAAGTTCTTTAATTTGTTGTCTCAGAAAAAGTATCCTGTAAGAGACAGAAGAGGGAGAAAAAAAAAAATCACAAAAACATAATGCATCATTTCACAAATTCACAAATACACAACACAAGAGATGTCACTTCAACATTGACAACCAGAATAATGTAATTGAAGACATGGCACAAAAACAAAAAAATACAGTACTGTGCAAAAAAAAGCTTATCCATCTGAGAAAATTGTGTTTAAAAGTAGTTTACAAGTTGTCAGTAGTAGTAAGTTAAAACGCTAATATTACAACAAATACAAATAACATTAATACAGTAAACAGTGGTTTTATGTATGGTGAAGTGTTTGCTCACCCATTTCCAGACCTCTTTCTTTAAGGAAGCTCAGTATTGTAGCCACCTTCAAATGCCTGGTTTGGCTGTTTTTGTTGTTCAGTAGATTAAATCAGGTGTGGAATTATGGAATTTTACAAATACAAGCAATGACTGAACACAAAGAGCAGAAATCTGAAACCAAACCTATGTTCATCAGCAGAAACTCGCAGCTGATTTAAATGGCTTTAAAAATTGAGGTTTGCACAGTACTGTACATAATTCAATTAGCAAATTGCCAATTAAATGACTGATTAAGAGATGTAAATGATGCTTGGACACATTACCTCTGTTCACGCAGAGTGGCCTGGATCTCACACACGCGCACTAGTGAGCGCAGGTTCTTTAGCTCCGTGCAGTTTTCAGACATGTAAATGCTGCCCATGGTGTGGGCCTCCTCACGTAATCGCGAAGCCTGATCCATACAGGAAAAAATATACGTATATATTTAAAAAAAAAATGTTCACAAATTCCATACATTACAAGCACAACACCAGTGGTTTTCACCCAGTAGGTAATTTTAAGGCACCTGTTAATTCAAATTCATGATCACCATCTGCCTTTAAATATACATTTCCGGTAATGATGAAGAGAAAGAATGATGCTGGATTGAAACAAAATGAACCTTTCCTGCCATTTTCTTCTGGCCAGCTTGAGCTGGGTGGGACTAAATTTTGCACTACATCTGCCAATCAATCAATCAGAGTTAGCAAAAATGTTTATGACAGTTACTAGAGCAGGTGTTTTGCTGGTTTCGAGGAAGCTCTGAAGGTCGTACACTCCTGCTCTAATAGCAGCACAGACATTATCTGTTCAAGTAGTCAGTTTTCTGTGGCTTATAATACACATGAGCTATCCCTAATAATGCCACAAATTAAATCACATTATGGCTCTATGTCACTAAGGCGGTCTTGTATGTTTATCAAATGAGGCTTCTTATCGGCAAGCAAATCCTGCACCAATAGCAGTATTTTAGCCCTGTGGAGCTGAGAGACACATGCAGACGGCAGACTACGAATGCCCATAATTCTACCAGAATTTGGTATAAAACTTGCATAATTCAATAAAAGAAGTTATTTCTGTATGCAATATATTATTTCTGTATGCAATATATTAAAGTGTCTATTTGTCCTACATAAACACACCACAGCACACAGTATGAACAGTGTGAAATTGTTCTCTGCATTTAACCCATTCACCCAAGTGAAGCAGCGGGCAGCCAGGAACCTAGCACCCGGGGAGCAGTGTGTGGGGACAGTTTCTTGCTCAAGTAGTGCAACTAGCAGTCCTGGGTTTCAAACCCACAGCCTTCTGATTGCAGGGCAACTCCCTAACCACCAGGCCTCCAGATGATAAGTTAAATGTTAGCTTATTCAGCCGCAAAGGAATATAAACTTGGAAAGCTATTCAGTAAACCAGTAAAACTGATCCTGAAAACAAGGCTAAAATTTTTGAACTTGCTTCTGTACCAACACTGCAATCAAGGGAGTAATAAATTCAGTCAGTCTGTCGACTGTCTCCTTATCCAATGTACCAGCACCATTGTAAAAACAGATGTATGAAAGTGTGAAAATGGTTACACATCGAGACAATTTCATTAAGAACTGTGCAAAACAAATGATCATGCCTAAAATGACTATAAATTAAGTTTATACTGCTCTATAAGGAAACAGTGCTAAGGGGATATTCAGTTTGGTGACAATCAACAAGCATGTGAAATCTCTAACTTGCTAACTGGACCAGCCCTAACATTAATAGACCAATTGAGTAGAGCAAACTGGTTCAGTTTCCTGCAGTGGGTGCCTCATTTTCAACAAACTCAGAATAAGATGGGTCAAACGGCTCATCACTCATCACTGAGACCAGGTTGATTATGTCACTAGGGAGACGCAACTGTCAATCATTATGGAAATTCAATTTTTGGTTCATTCAATTACAATTACATAAAAACACATTTACTGAATACAACATTGGTAAATGGTTATTTTAAGAAATGTAGTTACTATTAGAACAACTTTACACATTTGACACAATATGACCTTTAAAGCAACAACGTACAACAGCACAGTGTATAACAAATAAAAACAGCACGTGAGCCTCGGCACAGACTACCATTTACTTTTAAAATAACGCTCATTTAAATAAACAGAAACTCAGTGTTGTCTTAGTTAAACATTTGGCTCAAGAGGCAACACGACTGCTGAAGCTGGCAGTTCTGCTGTCCCACATGCCTCGTCTCTAAATGCCACGCTACTTCAGACACGTGTCTGGAATCCACTGCGGCACTGTTCATACTGACCGTGTCAAATCCAATGTGCGTACAAATCTTATTTCATAAAAACAAGCACATAACCATGAAGCCTTTATAGATAACAGTGACAGTATATTCAGTCAAACTGAAGAGCTCTGAGACTTTAAATGAGCCACGGTCATTTAAATGCTAGATCTACCCCAGACAACAGTAAGTATAACTAGAAAATGCATTTCTTTGAGAAAATGTGAAATGTGATTGCATGGTTGCTATAAAACCAGTGTTTGGAAACACCCAAACACTGGTTTCATGGGAAAAAGAATTGTGTTAAAAAAAATATTCCCCAGACTGTCTCAAACTCATTATTTTGGTTCAGAAAGAGGTGCTCTACCCATTGAGCTACAGAGGGGGAAGATGCGTGAGGGTCTTACTAAGCTATTTTTGGGTATGGCTGAACAACGGCAAGTCAAGCATTCACACGCAGTATATTTAAAAAAAAAAAAAAAAATCATAACTCCTTTCAACCTGCATTAACAGCAGAAAAGTCCACTCATGCAAAAAGACTGTTAACTTTTGTTGTGCTTGTCTTGAAGTTTTTTTTTTAGTCTACTGTATATTTTTTGATACACACTTTTACGCCATGTTGTATTTTCTCCCTTTGCAGACACCATAGTGTGATGTCACACTAACTCTCCCTATAGACACATAAGGCCACTCACTCAATCATCTCTCCAATACCTTAGAGTTGACTCAAACACAAAAATAGATTTCTTAAACAATCAATATCAAACCAATCAAAAAGTTGCACACAAACACACTGAAGGGGATATTGCTGATGCAATCACATTAATGATGTTGAAATGGAATCACCTAGGAGCAACACAGTTACAAAGCGCTAGACTACACAAACCTTCACAGTTGAGCTGCAGAGTTCTGAAGTGCATAGCATGTAAAAATCGCCTATCTTCTGTTGCATCATTCAGTTCAGAGTTCCAAGCTGCCTCTGGAGGCAATGTCAGGAACTGTGCGTCAGGAGATTCATGAAATGGGCTTTCACTCAGCAGCACTTCAGCCTAATATCACAATGCTAACTGTTAGCTTGAGTGGTTTAAAGCACACTACCACTGGACTCGAGATGATGAATTAGAATTACGAATGATTCAGCTTTACTATCTGGAAGCCTGATGGACAAAGCTGGGTTTAGGGATTGATTAGACAGCGCTGCCTACCGGAATACAACTTGCTAGAAGTAACGTTTGGTGGAAGAGGGATAACTGTGGGTTTGTTTTTCAGGTTTGGGCCCTTAGTTCCAGTGAAGGGTTATGTTTCTGCTACAGTATACAAAAACATTGTAGACTTACACTTCCCAATATAGGGGAAGGCACTTTTCTGTTCAATTATGACCATGTGCAAAGTAAGGTAAATTATGATGAGTATAAAAGGTCTGACATGGAAGAACTTCAGTGGCCTGCAGAGAGCCCCAATGTCAATCACACTGAACACAATTAAGATGAGCTTGAACATAAACTGGATCTAGGCCTCCTCCCCCAACACTGGTGCCTGACTTAACAAATGCTCTTTTGACCCAATGGGCACAAATTCCATAGAAATTCAAATCCCGTGGAAAGTCCTCCCAGAAGAGTGGAGGATGTTTTAGCTACAAAGAGGGGAACAATTCCATATTAATGCCCATGGTTTTGGGACATCCAACAAACTTGTATAGGTATGATGGTCAGGTGTCCACACGTTAGCATACATACTGCATGCAAAAGTAATGTATACATAGAACCTATCCATAACATTGAGAAAAGATTCATGAAAACACACAGTAATACAGGTATAGACTATGTACCCATTATATACTAAACCTATCTGCATCACCCTCCTGAACAGTCAATATTACTTATAGCAAAGAGCACCAACTGCACACGATACAAACAGCATACAGAAACGTACGGTAGTACCTGTTTCTCAACGTGTTCTGCGGGCCAGCCCTGCACATGTTTGATGAGGTTCTCGTTAAAGTGTGCAGCCAACGAAGGTGTGAAGGAGCAGGCTGGTCTGCCTGTGACTGCGCCGGACGGTACTGAACCCGCCGTCATTGCTCCGCTCACGACACCGGCACCCTGACTTCCAGCACTGCCGTTATTACTGCCACTGTTACTACCTCCAATGTGGTTAGGACCAGGAGAGGGGCTTCTCTGACTGCTACACGGAAAAAAGTACAGGAAAAGTGTAACCAATATTGACAGCAATTCTAAACAACAAATATTTATGTGCAGCAGAGGGGTGTTATTTCTTAGAGTCGTATGAATCAGACTCTTCCGTTTATTTTACAGTAACTGTTCCACTGCTAACCAGGAGGTGGCAGCTAAACACTACAATTAGGCATGATTTCACTACCCAGTGCAACACAATATTACTAGAGCGCAGTTCACTGCCATGTCTGGGTATTTAACTCTGCAATTCTGTCACATCTAGGTTATATAAACACAAGTGTGCCATTTCCCTCTCCTATCAATGCCAATTTGGCCAATTGAGCAACTATGTTTGTTCCTGTGGTTCACCTTTGTGCCAAGAAACATACTAGGATCAAATTAATCTACTTTAAAAGTCTACTGTGATGAGCAACGCTCCCCTGCTTTGGGACAGACACACACAAACACACCTCTGTCTCTGCAGCGTCCGCGGGGAGTTACCGTCGTCATGGTGCTTGTCTGAGGGGAGGGACTGCTGAGATGAGGGTGGAGGAAGAGAACTGGACTTAACCCCCAGAGCGTTTATCTAAGAGAGAGACAAAGAGAAAAAGAGGATGTGCAAATGTACTGTAATTTTAAAACTAAGACAGCACTGAAAACTAATGTACAAAGTAAAGGCAACATCACAGTAATTACTTTTTTCCTGTTACACAGCTATGTTTCCAACTCTGTAAACTCCATTAGCAACCAGCTTAATCATCTAAACTGGTTTATTTGAAATTTACAGATAAAGAAAAGCAGTTTCAGAATGTTTCAAATAGCATCAGTCTTTCATTAGTCAAGTCAGACATGCTAAAAGCAGGGCATGAACAGAGGACATGCCTTTTAAAAGAGGACATGCCTTTTAAATAAAGTACTGCAAGAACCATCACATTTTCCTTATACATTCTAGTTTGTACAGGCTTGGTTGGGCATGATAAAGCAACATAGAATAATAAATAGTTGTGTGGGTTTCAACTGAATTTTATATTGAGGAAATGTAACAGTAAAAATGTGCTGCGCTGGAAAACAATCAACAAGCAAAACTTTACATCCAACACTAATTACAATATGTATACTTAAACAAAAACACAGCGCTAAAACTCCTGCTTACTAGACCAAGTCACAATAATAATGTAGCATCACAACAGTAACTGTTCTTAATGAACTTCATTTATTTATTTTTAATAAAACTATAATGTTCTAGGTTAACCAAGACAAGAACAGAACGGGTCTGATATTATTAATGTCTAGAACAGCTCTTTATCGTACGCTTCAACAAATCAAATGCATTTGTGAGACTCAACAGCAGTAGGCAAAGCATTAGAGCTCAGAACTGGACTCTCCGTTCCACAATTAGACATCTGGTGCCATAGCTAGACATAAGTAAATGTCAGGCACAGAAGTAAAAGCTTTTAAGGTTTAACAAAGGTAAACTTTAACAAATAAAGCTTGCAGACCCACTAAATTAGCTTTCGCAAACAAACCAGACTACTGTTTTAGACAAAAAGGTGGCACTGTCTTACATCATCATAGACAGCCTGCTTAGTTTACCTGACTGTTAAACAACAGTCACTAGGGTAAAAGAGCATGAAAGATATTCCCCAAGTACCTTCGTCTGCGATACAGGCGTGGTGCTGAGGGGGGGTTTGAGAGGTGCTGTATTAGTTTGGGGCGTGCTGATCCTCGGAGACACATACGATCGTGGAGATGAAGCATCTGACGTCAGGGACATCGGAGACTGACTGGACTGCTGGGCTGCACCAAGAAAGAAAACATGACTCACGAAGGTCAGTGAAGTAACTCAAATTGGTGGAAAAAGTTAAAGTAAGTAAAGCAGCAAACAGAAACAATACAAAGAAAAACTGTTTCAGTGTTGTCAAATCTAGACCCCAAGCATAACATTATAATTTAGCTAGCAAAATAAAGCATGTTCACCTGTAAATGTAAAACCAATTAAAAAGGAAAATGTACAGATTGATGGAAATATGTCAGCTCATTTCCCACAGAACTGAACTGAAAGTAGATTATCTGTAGACAGACTATTTCAAATCACCAGAGTGTTTCTTTCATCCACTTGCTCTAGAGGCACTGCCACCAAAAACGCCAAACATCCTACATCAGCTCAACAGCAGCCTTTTGGCTACTCCAAATTCTTGACTCAAATTTATTTGTATAGTTTCTTTTCAATTGTTTTCAGTTTCTGCACCAACCTTTTTCCCCCAAACACAAAATTCACATTCAGCATGCACACCAATAAGCCTTAAAATTAATATTTGCCTAATGTTGATTAGTTCCCCCTCATGTTGTCAAAACAGCTCTGAAACATAACAGCATGGACCACACAAGACCTCTGAAGGTCTCTGAAGTTTGTTCAGAATAACCCACAGATGCTCAATCAGACTGGGATCTGGGCAATTTGGAGGGCAATTCCATACCTTTAACACTTTGTCATGCTCATCAGACCATTACAGAACCATTTCTGTGTAGCATTGCAGGGTGTACTGTCCTCCTCAAAGAGGTCGCTGCCGTAAGAAAATCAGGAAATACCACAGAAACAAAGGGGTGCACTTGGTCTGTAGCAATGTCCACTGTAGGTGGTACATGTCCACATGAATTCCCAAGCACAACAGAACAATCCCAGCAGAACACTGCTCAGAGCATCACACTGCCTTTGTTGGCTTGTCTGTGGGTAACTTTGCTCCCTTGCTGCCTTTCACAGAGCATCCTGGTGCCACCTCTTCCACTGGCAAGTGAAGGGGCATTTCCTGATCAACGTGATTGGCAGGGTAGAAATATATGGGTTTCAATGTAGCTGTCAGACTGAATATCCCATACAGTTAGAGTGTGAACTCGTTGAACTGCCTCCCTCAGCAACTGGAAAGCCCCTAATGGCCCCTTAGTTGAAGACGACTGAGTATGTTCCTTTGCACGCACCCTCGGAAGTAAAGCTGGTGCACATTAAATGTGTCAAAATGAACCCGAAAATAAGCTGATGCAATCAACCCGGACCAAACTGGATAAGTTGCACTCAAAGGTGCAAGAATGTGTTTTTTTGTTTTTCTTTTTTAAATAGAGACGTATTCGTTTGGTAAAAATTGGTGGCAGGTGTGGCCACATGAAACCGAATATTAATTAGTGATAACTGGTCTTTTAATTATTTGTAGAAACAGGGAGAAGTGGAGTTAAGAAAATAAGGTGATTAAACTTTCTTGGTGGAAAATCAATCAGTGGGATGATTGGGTGTTGGATTTTGAGGCATATAAGACCTCTGTGCAAAGCCGGCTGAAGTGTGCGCTCTGGCAGTAGCTCCCATGGGCCG
This sequence comes from Alestes dentex, assembly GCA_037576975.1. Taxonomy (NCBI): domain Eukaryota; kingdom Metazoa; phylum Chordata; class Actinopteri; order Characiformes; family Alestidae; genus Alestes; species Alestes dentex. The sequence goes on along the minus strand of JBBIGA010000106.1, from coordinate 37,530,931 downwards.
CGGCTGTAAACTTTGAACAAAACAACGCCGCATCTTTCTGACTCTCTTTGAATTTTTGACTTAGAAAAAGTCTGACTTAGACACTTTTTCCAATTCTCCATGACACAAGCAACATACACAAACCCAGCCATTCAAATGATGTAAAAAGAACCAACCCAAAAACTTTTTTGCTCCATGGGTATTCTGACTGGTCTGCGGCTGCACAACACTAAATGCAAGAAGTGCACTGCATGTTCTGACACCTTTCTTTCATAGCCAGCATGAAGTTTTACAGCAATTTGTGCAACACTATCTCCTCTGCAGGACCAGACCAGGAGAGCTAGCCCTTCCTTCCCGCATGTATCAGTGAACCTCTACAGCTCAAAACTCTGTCCCCGATTCACCTGTTGTCCTTCCTTGCATACTAACACCTGAATACTGGTAACACTTCGCAAGACCTGCTGTTCTGTAGACGCTCCTAGTTGTCTGGCCAACACAATCTGGCTCTAGGCAAAACGTCTCAGATCCTTACACTTCAACTGCTCATTTTTCCTGTTTCCAACACCTCAACTTTAAGCTCACTTGCTTAATATAACACTCCTTGACAGGTGTCAGTGAAACAAGATAATCAAGGTTATTCACTTCACCTCAAAGTGGTGAGGAGTTAATCGAGATGCATGAGTTCCCTTAGCATGGACAGTTGATAGTGGCTGTCTGCAAGTAACTGAGAGTCAGAATGGGCGAGAAGGTGCTGACTGGTACCTTGGCTGGAGAGCTGAGCAGCCTGGGAGAGCAGTGTTGTGATGTTGAAGGCAGATGGACCAGCAGTCAGGATCTTGTGGAGCATCGACTGCAGAGACGCCTGGGTTACTGCAGCTGTGAGAACTACACAGACAGAGATGGAAAACGAATAAGAATAGAATGAGACCATGCAGCCCTGAACAGATTTAAGAAAGAAAAAAATATCAATTACTAGGGCTGGGATAATTAATCGATTCTTAGACAAATCACGACTCTGAAAAGACACACAAAGCCAGAAACTTAATGAAGAAAAATTCTTTAGCACATTGGGCTTCGCAGTGAAAACCAATTCACCAAGGCATACACAAATAGGTCAAACATTATGTATTTAAAGTAAAAGGTCCAAACCCTTAGTACATACCACAAATAAGAATGTTTGTTCAAATACAATTAATACAACAAAAATGTGCTTGAGAGAGACACAGTCTAAAGAAAACAAGTGAGGAAAATTCTCAGCAGTTTCTGTACAGATCGAGTGCCTCAACGGAGAACACAGAGTTGTAAAATTATGAAAATATAATACTCCATGGTTTCCCCAAAGGAAGCAGCTATAACTATGGGGAACACTGTTTTTGTACGGTATGTGGCTTTGGAACTCACTTATTGAGAACAGAGTGAATGCACAAGTCCAGCAGGGGGTGCTACTAGCATGCACGTTAGCATGTGCATCATTTTAAAAAGTTTTCAAATGTAGGTGGGTTTCTCAGCATTACACTATTTAATGCAATTTAAATGAATATGATTAATTAAATTATAATCCAAAACATAAAAGTGAACCTTGTGAATGACAAGCACAGAAGAAACTCAATGTATGCTAAATAATCAAATTAGGAATGTATTGTGAATGGTTTTAAAACCACACCTTGTCCTAGGTGGTGAGATACCTAGAGGTTCACACCCCTATTTATCACATTCAGAACAAGTAATCATCTTGAGTAACCACTTATGCCTTTACTTTAAAACTGAAAAATATTAAAATCAGCAAATACTTCCACCTCACATAGCACAGCACTCTGACACAACACGATTGTGACTCGAGTATGAATAGGTTAGCACACATGTAGCATATTAATGTTGCAAACTGACAAGTTAACCTTGTGGAGTCGGTTTCTTTGACAAGAAGTTATTCCGCATGTATCCCCAGGACACCGTGTTTGTTTAAAAGGTCAAAACCCCGAGGTATAGGCCTGAAAAGCTGATATCAATGCTCTTCAAGGAACACAAGTCATTACATTTAAAACAGCGCAAAGCACACTGCAATACTGCTTTAGCTGAGGCATAAATCAACAGTGCTTGGGGCGGCACAATATCTACTAATCATTACTGCAATACTGGTCTCTGCAACACTGATTGTAATATATATGATCCTATAACTAATCAGAGTGACCAATCACAGCTCTATGTGAGTTACTGGGTGTTCTGATGAATCAAGGTCTTCAGCTAATCTAACAAATGTGTAATTATTTTAACCTTTAAAAAGGTTGATGTATTTAAATGTGCTGGTTTTGAGACATCCCAAAAACGATGATTTAAAAACTGATTTTTAGCTTATTTTCCACCACATATCGACTGTATGGATGTGGGAGTAAATGTACTATTTGAAGCAACATTTAAAGCCTTTTTAATTCCAGAAAAGTGATATGAGCTATTTAAAATCTTGAGGCATCGCAATATTTAACAGTAACATCGCGATACAGATATTTTATCCATATTGTGCAGCCCTAACAGTGCTTTTGAACCAAGAACCAGTTAATTCCAAGTCTGAAATGAGAGCATTGTAATAACCAAGGACAGTAAGAAGATGGTCATCAGGGCTTTACAAGCAAGAAACATTACAACTGCCAGAAGGCGGTGGTAATGCACTTAAAAAGCTGTCTCCAACAGCAGCAGAAGAAGAATGTGTTACTACTAGTACTACCATTACTAATGTGTAGTACAGAGAGATTAGATGCAACTGCACAAACAGTAGAAGCTTGCAAAGTCAAAGTTATTAAAGCTGTCAAAAAGTTGTGCAGAACACCAAACACAAAAATGAAAATAAGCTCTGTGTGCGCGGCAGGGTGTGCTTCAGTAGGGGGCTGGGATATCACGATGCTGAGTTCAAGATCATGATAACTGCCAGCCATCGGTCCAACACTACCTCAAGCAGAACAAGTTTCTAGATGAACAACAGTAAATTCAAAGCACTAGATTCCAATAAAAACACCATAAACCCTCGTTTCCACCATCAAATGTTTGCAATAACCAAATCACAACAAATTCCTTTAATATAACTATCTTCAATTACTGCACTTGTTCCTTAACCCTTTATTAAAATTTCACTCATACTGAGGCAAGGTTACCTTCATTGATCTTGGCCATATCCACGCTGGCGTTGTTCAGCTGTAGGGCTGTCTGCAGAGCAGGGAGAAGCTGGCGCAAGAGGGAGGGATCCTGAAGGATAGTGGGTGTGGCCGGTGACTGCATTACCGGAGAAACAGGAACTGTAGAACTTGAGGCGGAGCTAGCAGGATTGGCAGCACTTAGACCAGACACAGCAGCAGATGAGGAAGAGGAGGGAGGGTTGAGGGAAGAAGGCTTTTCTGTGGCAATCGTAGGCTCTGATTGGGATGAGGGGAGAAAAGATGGCAAATGAGAACAATAACAATCACTACTGTGACAAATGTTACAATACATCACGAGGAAACTTCACTATCAGAAAAGTACACCTTTAAAACAGATATAAAAGGTTAGTCTTGTTCAAATTATGCCAAGATGACACTACGAAGGCCAGACAGCAAAAAAGCAACTATCAGCCCAGTATAATTTAAATAGCAGTCTCTATCAAATAAGAACATTCATCAACAACTCACAAATTATTTAAAATAATAACAATTTCCTGTTCTCATTACAACAAAAACAAACATCAATACACAGACAGACAAGGCAGCGTTAATGGACTGCAGTCTAGAGCATGTAAAGCGCCAAAACACTAAATGTACATGACACATCCTACCTCACATTGGGCCATGCTCTTCTTGAACTGTGCCACCAAGACATACATAATAAATTTTATAATAAATAATGAATTTAACTCTGTGACTTAAAAGACACGTTCAAAACAATCTTTAATGCAAACGGCACCTAGATGACTGTAGCAGCCTAACGGTTTCAAACGGGTAATTCTAACACCTGCAACAGCTGAACATAAACATTCATTGGCTTATGCAGTGAGATTTAGACTTCTATCTTAAAGATGGTTTCAGAACCTGATGAACAAGCATTCACTAAGCACATGGAACAAATGAACAGAATTGCTGGGATCTTTGCTTTTATTCATGTTTACTTTCCTTCATGTGGCTTTTCAACGCACACTAAACCGCATTGTCTACAATCTCCGTGCAACGTTTGGAATAAACATTTGACGAGTAGAGTGAATGTGGCCCACATTAAAACCAGGGATGATGAGAGGGCTATGTCAGGTTGTTGGAAAGGTCATAGCAGATCTTTCCCCTTGTTTTTTAGGTTCACCTGATGTTAGAGATGAAACGGTTTGAACACCTGATATTACAATTATAATGCCCAGAATGATCTGGTTATCAGTATTACTTTGGTACTGTTAACATGTATTCAGAACAGAAATTGTTCGCTAGGTATCTTGGCAGCTGGCTGCCTCATCGCATCACAACTAAACTTGCTAATAATCAAACAGACTCAAACCTACACCACACAGCACGCTGCCCCTGCACATCTTCTACCCAGGTCTACGCTGTACGATTCTGGGTTGTCCCAGACAATCATGAAACAATTGTAGCTATTTATTTTGTTGTGGCTCCTAAATGGTGGTCCTACATTGTACTGTGAGAAAGGTTCAATGTCTGTTGCCATCATGGCAACCAAAGATAGCCTGACCATCTCAGTGTGTGCAGCTACGACCTACGTTTACTAACCAGCCAATCAAAATGCAACAGGAAGTAATATAGCTCACAAAATCCAAGCAGCATAGAGGAGAAATGAAGAAACACCAGTACATGGAACACCGGTAAACCATCTCCTCTTTGGATTTTTCTCATTAAAAGTCCACATTAAAGGTGCGATGGCCAGTGTGCAATTCATCTTGTTCTGTTAACGCAGCAACAGCGCCGGCTGGTAACTGTACACCCCTTCTCTCTCTCTCTGTCTCTCTCTCTCTCACACACACACACACACACACACACACACACACACACACACACACACACA
>JBBIGA010000106.1:37474561-37495514 GCA_037576975.1 Alestes dentex | reverse complement strand
CACACACACACACACACACACACACACACACACACACACACACACACACACACACACACACACACACACACCACATTGACTGATCTAGGAAACATTATAGCATTATCATAATCTTGGCCTTATCGGACAGACAAAGTGCTTTTATATAAATATCATCTCCCCTGAAAGTCTATAACCTATATGATCATGGCAGTTTTGTTTTGTTTAAATTGGTCTACCACAAGAGTTTATAGACCAAATAGTATTTCTATATATGCTGGTAAATTACTTAAGGCTGCTAGTATTGACTTGTCTAATTTGGCAATGGTTTAGCTACCCTAAAGGCTCTCAAGGATACCATATGTAGCGATAAATTCTTCATATATAGAGGAGTCTATAACTTCAGCTCCACTCACCAGAACAGATATACCAGAGGGGCTTGGGTGTGGGCTGAGCCTGCTGGATCTCCTTCACCTCCTCTTGAGATCCCAGCAGTGTGTAGCCCCTGTAGGGCATGCTGGCGGCGGGGACAGCAGACACATCGTTCAGGAGACTCAGAATGGCTGGTTCCTGGCGGTGCTCTTGAGCTTTCTGCATAAGAGATGTAACTGCCTCCTCAGTGCGCCCGCACACCTGCAGGAGTCTGGGGATGGACAGTGGCGAGGCTGGCAGAGGGGGTTTTGGCCCAGGAGGGCGCAGGATCACATGGACGTTGGAGCCTCCGAATCCGAATGAGTTGATGCCCACGATTCCTCCCCGGATGGGAATTGGCTCCGTGACAACGCGCACGCGCCCGTCCGTCAGCGCTGGGATGTCTGTGTTGGGGTTGTGGAAGTGGATGTTGGGTGCCCACATTCCATGTTCCAGAGACAGGACCACCTGAGTGAACATGAGGGCAGAAGGCAGTGTTAGCTTTGTTCAAGACACATACCCATGCCAAGAAATAGTACCATTTACAACATTAGAATTACCATTCAAAAGTTTGGAATCAACATTTTCAGCAAAATCAAGTTATTGTACAAATCAGCAATGTACAAAATCGTTTGCTTTCAAACGAATCTAAATCAAAGTTGTTAAAAAGCTAGATTTAAAACAGATTTGCACAGAATTATGCACAATCTGCAGGAGTACAAGATCCTAAAATAACTGTTCTCAGCTCTGTATTAATTACACTGAAGTTTATTTGTTGGAGTACAGCTGTACGATCGTCCTCTTCAAAAGGGACCAGTGGAAAAAATGCAGAAAGAACAAAATTGCATTTCATATAAAAAATATATACATTTACTAGTACTTCCTATGTCACCACAAACCACTAATACGAATAATAATTATTATGAGCAGTAGTAGCAACAACTACATTGTGTTTATTAAATATTTACATATACACATAAATCTAAATTTAACAGTAGAGTTCCATGGGACTTCTTGGTATTCATTTGAATGGTTGCTTTCAACAGCGTCAGCATCAGCCTAAGCTGATTTCATTTAGCTTCTGTTAGGGATCAGTGTGTGGTGAGTAACTCTTCCTGTCAGATGTAAATATTTAGCCATTGAAAAGAAGGAAGAAAAGCTTTTACAGGATGTATTTAAGGTTAAATTGTAATGCCATGGGCCACATAAATCTGTCTGGTGCCCCAGAGCTGATCTCTTATCCTCACTATATAAATATTATATTTATTACTACTTTATATGATTTCATCCTTTTGCATGGTTGTGAAGCATGTTGTCTATTAAGCGCATAACTGTGTTTATTATTACTTTGGCAAGGGCAGCCAGGCCAGAGGCAGGCTCAGGATGGCCCATGTTGGATTTGGTGGAGCCAATAAGCAACGGCTCCCGCTGGGACTGGCAGAACACGCTGACAATGCCGTTCACTTCTTGTGGATCCCCAACCTGGAAAACAAAAAAAACAAAAACAGAGTTCACTTAAAAGGCAGTTTAACTTAAGATTTGCGTATTTTATATTTTATATTGTTTTCTGATTCGGACATGTTTACATACACACCTTGGTGCCGGTGCCATGGGCCTCAACATACTCCACCTGCTCGGGTGAGATGTTGGCCTCTTGGTAGAGGGAGCGGACCAAGAGCTGCTGCATCTCCCCTGAGGGAAAGGTCACACCTGCAAAACGGAGAACAGAAAACAAACAATCCATCACCTCAGTCACATGCACTTTTCATTCACAAGACCTTCACCATTCGGAACCTCTGACCCTTAATAGACCCTGAATTTTTAAGTTCTTTGTGCATATTCTTTGTGCACCATTTATCCATTAAATCTGCAATTTGAATAGCTTCAGAAAGTTACCCAAACAGAAGAAAATGTAATTACAGCTTTTATTCAGCCAATGTTGTAAGGTTTTGTTTTGTTCTTATCATGTGTGTATTTATGGAAGGTGCTTTGGTATGTCACCTGAGCCCTTGTGACATACCAACCCTTCACCCATTTTAGCACCATGTTGAGAAAGGCCGACTGCCTACTGAAGAATGCCAATAGGCACTGGGGCAAAGGGGACCACCTAAAGTACCCAGAGGAACCAGGTCACCTCTCTCCATTACAGTAATATGTTCTGGCCTAAGAGGATTTGGCCTGAGAGCAAAGTAATAGTTTGGCAACATTCGCCACAACAAGCAGGATTTCAAACAGATCTGATGAAGAAATGAAAAAGGCTGGCGGTGTATTTAACACCTTGCTCTTTGTAGCCGTCTGTGTTGTTGCCAGCGTTGAGCACTGTGGCGTAAATTCTCTTGGCCATGGACCTCTTAGTAAGGAGTACAGCCACAGCAGCTTCTGAACGACAGTAGCCATTTCCTGAGAAAGAAACGAACAAACTATGGTTTAATGTAATGAATGGCTTCAATAATGTTGTTATGCCTGACATGATCAAGTATGTTAGCGTATCATCCAGTTGTGTGTCATCTATGGACAATGCTCTATGCATTAGACAGATATTTTAAAAAGGTGTTATTGTAACAATTTGGACCAATATTCAAAAGAAAATGATTGGCATAGCTAAATCAATCCTTTGGTATTATCACGAGTAACTTTATGATCACCTGATGCATCAAAGGACTTGCAGGTTCCCTCAGGGCTGAGCATGCCCAGTTTCATGAACTGCACGGAGGTGTTGGGCTTGAGCAGCAGGTTGACTCCCCCAACAAGGGCTGCATCGCACTGGCCGTGGCGAATCCCATTAAAGGCGTTCTCCAGAGCCAGGAGACTGGAGGAGCACGCTGTGTCTATAGCTGTGCTGGGGCCTTGAAAAACCACATAGAAGCACACAGTCAGCTTTATGTCTGAGTCATGCAGTCAAAGCAGCTAATGCAACAGATCGCATCATGCAAGAAATGACTCACAGCAGTCATTATACGGTCAACAGTGACATGAGTTACAACCTTGAATGTTGTTGATTACATTTTAAAATTGATTGTCAATATCATAACAGAACAAAATCCCACAATTTTAAAGTAACAGATACATGTATAATATAAAGATAAATACAATCTGACTGTTTAGAAATACTGAAATATGCTCTGACAAATTGTTACGAGCTTTACTAAAGTCCCCAAACTGTAGAAATCCTAAGACTTTGCCTACCATTGAAGTCAAAGAAGTAAGAGAGGCGGTTGGCGAACATGGCACGCTGGCAGCCTGTCATGCTGTAGCCCAGCAGCTCCTCTGGGTCTTTACTGAAGGCCTCGCCAGCCTCAGAACCGCTCACACCAATGTACACACCGGTCTTAGTGCCACGCATGGACACTGGATTAATGCCTGATAGGGGAGATCATACCATCAGCACTTCGGCACCAACAAGAAGATGAGCATTAAGCAATTAACCACATTTATAACTACAGCATCATTTCAATGACAGTTTACAGAACACTCCTAAAAATAAAGGTTCCATAAAAGGGTTCTGAGGGGCAAGGTTCTAGAAAATCCATGTTTGGTTCCCTAAAGAACTTTTCAATCAAACAGTCATTTATATAAATGAGAGGACTTAGAGGAACCTCTAGTTTAAAGAATCTCCCCATAATATAAAGGTTCTAGGGCTATCACTATCAATTATATTTTTAATCAAGTAATATAAGAATGATTTGTTATTATTAATTATTTTAACCATTGAGTAAGCATTATCACATTTTAAAACAGTAAACATTTAATTTTGCTTGATGCACATGAATTTGTAATTACATATGTGCAACAGTGAGATCCTGCTGGTGTGGGTTCCGGTTCCTCTTTTTCAGCGATACACACAAGTTACAAGAAAGGGAGTCCTCATCTCCTCCTTGTGGAAAATGTTCAGACTGCATAACATGGCTTTATAATAATCTCCATGTTTATTATTAAAATGGCAAAGTAGTCAAATAAGTTTATTCACAGAGAAGTTTTTAATTGCTCTTTTTTTTTTTATTTGAGCAATCGATTCATTATAACAGACATTATTATAACAGGCCAAAACCTGTTAAAGATATTTCCCAGAACTGCATGTACAAGAATTGTTTAGGAACCTTCATTTTTTGTCACTGAAAAATGCTTCATATTTTATCCCTTGGTATACAGAACACTGACCTCCATCAACGATGGCCTCGTATGATATCTCTAGCATAAGTCTCAGTTGTGGGTCCATGGTGTGGGCCTGCTTGGGATGGACACCAAAGAAGGCTGCATCGAATCTGTCTATTTCTTTTAGTTTTCCATTTCTGCGAGGAAGTCCGTACAGACCTTGGAGAAAGGAAAAAATATATGTGCAGTTGTGTTACCGTTGAGAACCGGGAGGGAAAAAACGAACTTTTCTGCTGTCTCAAAGGATCTGCTTCAATCCTCAGTCTCTTAAGCCTGCCGGTACTCTGGCACATGAATGTGAACATTAGTTGGTTGCCAAGGAGTGAGAGGAGAGAGGGTCCCTATTCAGAACAGCCCAGGCCAGCCAAGGCCACCACAGAGCAGCAGCCAGGTAGGCAAGGAGACCAGCACAGCAAAGAAACCAGACACTACTGCGAGGGCTGCTGAAAATTTAATGCACCGTTAGTGGAGGAATATTTTCACAGGCCACCGTTTATGTCTTTTTTCCAAAGTTTCAATTGATTCAAATAAATAGTAATTGTGCTTTAATGTGCAGAAGTGTGTTCTCAGTAGAGGATGCATTCATATTTTCACAGATGCATTCTTATTCTAATGGGGGGTCCAAGCTCATACATGACTATGTGTTGAAAACTTATCATGCAATATTTGATTAATGTATTTTTTGAATTGCTTTTATTTCTTCTGGACATAAAAAAGCTAAACTATAGTGGGGGAATGACAGCGTTACTACAGGTAACTGAATATCAATAACATGACTAACCCTTATGGGTTCAAATATCGAAAAATAGTCTGAATGCATATCCCTAATAAGCCGAATGTAGTATGATAATAATGATCTGTAGGATACCTGGCTTCCACCTCCTGTCGTCCTCTGTAACCATGTCGACTCCATTGAAAAGGTTCTGCCAAAATTCTTCCAAATTGTCAGACTCGGGCAAGCGACCCGAAATTCCAGCTATGACGATCTCCTCCATGGTGGTGAGAGAGTTTCTGTGGGTCCAAAAGGGATAAAGAAACAGCAGTTAGGCTGCACACATCCCATTAACAATGACATTCTGTCAGGACTGTGTGTGTGACCCATTTCAAACCTCAAGTGTGCGATCCCTGAATCTGCCCAGGCTGAGAGAGCACTGGGGGGAGCGGGTACTTAAAAGTGGTGGGATCTAGACTTTGTTCCCAGCTTCAGGGCAGCTCATTCACACTAATGCTGTCCATACAATGGCCACCAACAGAGCAGGAGCAGGGATGGGATTCCTGCTTACTGTGAGGTGCATTCAAGCGCCACATCGAACACAAAGTGTTCTCTGTTCTGAACCCCTCAGATGCACAACCAGCGTTTGAGCAAAAGGTGGGAGAGTTCATTGCCAAGACCACAATGGAATTCATTTACCTAGAACATTAGTCCCTAGTCTGGGTCCCTAGTCTTGAGCCTTCTTTTCCCTGCTGCCAGTACACCTGACTAAATTATAAGAGTGTGTAAGAAAGGGCTCTCCTGGATTGGGAACCACTAACCTCGAAACAGCCCAGTTCAGCACTTCAGCTCATGATGACGTTCTCACGTTTTGCAACTTTCACCAAGGCAGAATATGCCAACTAGGCTACAAGGTCTGCAGCAGTGTTTCCAGTGGACCAAGACATGTGGTGTGGTGTTGGGGAAGTGATATTGGTTTGTTGAATGAGATGGGGGTGTTTGGTTTAATTTTGTTTCATTACTTTTGCCATGGCGGCAACGCTATACACATTATAGGCCGCCATGGAGAAATATTACCAGTGGAAACACTGTCTACAGGACTACTTTCATCCAGGAAACAAGATGCAATACTACACAGACAGCACTAAGAAGACTAACAGAGGGCAGAAGAGATTTCAAACAAATATTTACACTCACACAGTTCATAAGATGACAGACTTCTAAACATGATCAGACCCATTTCATACAAATCTGAATTTTTTTTTTCACGTGAATTTGCAAAGAGCATTCCCATCATATGACGTGCCGAAAGGATGTAAAAATGAGGCTAGAAAAATTATATTCACTTCCTCTTCCTCTTTAGCAACATTCAAGAGTCTAGTTAGAAGAAGCAGCTTTCGTCAGCTAGCCTAAAACAGTTTCTGCACAAAAAGTATGCCTTTAACCTACCAGATCCATATCTGCATATCTGTAGATACATCTAGCCGATAAGGACAGGTGTATCTAACTTCTTAAGTGGTTTACAAAAAAAAAAAAATAGTATGTTGCCTTCCAACTGTGAGTAAGGGAGTTTTGGAAAGGTTACTCTACACTTGCAAGCCGCTTCCCAGCCTCTTCGTGTTCTATTCTGCTCCATTAATCGTGAGACGATTGAGAGGAGCACTTCTCCAACTGCAGTGCGATTCTCCACCATGCATGTGTAGGAATGGGGCTCAAACAGTTTCTAGGAGTGAAGGGGTTGGTACCGTAGAGACTGCCAGAGGGAAACTCGCCAGGCAGGTGCTGGCACGCAACAGCTCATCACAGCATGCATGTGTGTAAGAATGACTCAACATAAAAACATTCTACACAGCATTCCTATGGCTTGTACAGGATTGCACAATTTAGTAGAGGTTTGAACCACATGACCTCTTGAGAACACTGACAGCTGAAGGTAAACTGCAGTGCCTTTATATTTAAGCCACTACTTGGGCACTTGGGTCACAGCAGGCTGGGAGACCAACTAAACGGATTTCCAGGAGGAGGGATTGTAATCTACCTGACCCAGATCTAAAGATGCCTCGCCGTTTACTTATATAGAAGAATGACAGTCATGCCTAGCAACTGACACACACCACTTAGGACTACGCTGGAGCCATTGCTTACAAACAGTGACTACATTTACCTACCCACCTATTAAAATAGATAACAGTGTGTTTCCCTGTCTGGACATAACCCACAGTCACAGCACAATATCAAGATTCCTTTTGAAAGGTAGCAACAACCTTTTCCTTTGGTCAATTAATGTTAAACAGTGGGCCACAATAAAACTGAACAGTAAAGCCAGGAGAAACTCTTGCGCTGATAAGAAGAGGAAGCTGCAGTGATAAGAGTAAACTGCCCTTCCAATTCCACAACACTATACATACACATGTTTGTAGACACCTGCTCTTCCAACACCCAGTCTGTCGCGCCTTACAGCCTCTGCTCTTCTGAGAAGGCTTTGCATTAGATGTTGGAACATTGCCGTGAGGATTTGATTGCGTTTAGTCACGAGAGCATTAGTGAGGTCAGGTGCTGATGTTGAGATATCCTCATCCTATGTTCAGTGAAGCTCAGTCACACCAAAGGACACAGTTCTTCTGCTTTAAAGCCCAATACTGACAGTCTTTATACCCAATGTTTGTGTTATACTTGTTTATATTTATTTTCTCAAAATACTTAGTTTTAGCCTTTAATTTTCTTTTTAAGTTATTGCAACTATATTGGGCACATTTCAGTACACTTTATACTTGTATAACTGTGTATGAGACAAATAAAGAATCTTGAATCATCTAGATTGGCACCAGGCATGGTGACCTAATCTCATCTTCATTGAATCCCATTCAATTTGCAGTGCTTTTCTCTGGGGATTATAGAAGCTGTGTGTGCAACTGGAATCATGAGGCTTACAGTAGCTGAATGCAATAATTAGAAGAGGTTTCTGGATTTTCTTTTGGACAAAAAAAGTCAGGTTTAACTGCTGCTTCTCTGGAAGGCTTCAGCAGCAGCACATCAGGAATCCGGTCAGATTTTATCACAGACAAGATAAATTCCACATTTGGAGAACAGGAAAATAGGGCTGCACGATATGGGCAACACATCAGTATTGCGATTTCACTGCTACATGTTGCGACTGCGAAGCCTTTCACAATATCAAAGGTTCCATTATATCACGTTTCAGGGATTTAAATGGCTTAAAGTGTGTAAATATAGTTTCAAATGGTATGTTTAATCCCCACATCCATACAGACCTTGTATGGAAAATAAGCTACAGAAACAGACCGTTCAGAAATCACAGATTTATGATGTCACAAAACCAACACATTTAAATCTCCTTATTCTGGTTACAGCAGTTTAGTCATGCCCATTTATGCACAGATTCGCTAACACCTTTAACAGTTAAACATTAGAATTTTCCTAGGATGCATGATTCATTAGAATGTTCAGTAACTCTCCTGAAGCTCTGATTGGCCACTCTGTCAGAAACAGTGTGATTGGTTAAGAGGTTCAGTGACATATTGCAGCCTTTTGCAATATCAATAGTGCAGAGACCGATATCACCATAATGATTATCACACTATATGGACAAAAGTATTGGGACACACCTGTTTTTCAGGGTTTGGGCTAGGCCTCTTACTTCGAGTGAAGGGTTTAATCTTAATACTTCAGCAGACCAAGACATTTTGGATACCATGGTTCCAATTTTGTGGACACAGTTTGGGGAAGAACCTTTTCTGTTCCAGCATGACTGTGCCCCAGTGCACAAAGAAAGGTTCATAAGGACATGCTTGGATGATTTCAATGTGGAAGAACTTGACTGGCCACACAGCACCCTGACTTCAACCCCATCCAACACCTTTGGGATGAACTGGATGAAATGGAGATGGCGAGCCAGGCCTTCTCGTCCAGCATCAGAGAACGACCACATAAATGCTCTACAGGCACACATTACCACAGAAACACTCCAAAAATCTTGTGGAAAGCCTTCCAAGAAGAGTGGAAGCTGTTATAGCTGCAAAGGGGGGGACCAGCTCTACAATAAAGTCTATGCAGTTGAATGCAATGTCATTCAAGCCCTGTTGGTGTTATGGTCAGGCGTCCCAATACTTTTGTCCATAAAGTGAATACTGGACAGCCCTACCAGACAACCCCTATCTGATCTGATCCAGCTTCCTTTACTCAGCAGTAAAGAGATGGAGCTGCCTATTGATCTCAAAGTCTGTTTATCAGAATCAGAGCGTTAATACAAACTCCCACCAGTAACACAAAGTACTGCAGCGTTCTGACGGTCTATCTTTTTGTCTGCCCTGCTCTGGAGGCATCACGCAGCAAGATTAGCATTAGCCGGGTGGCTAACTAGCTCACTTAGCCATCAGTAGCAGCAAACTGGGGAGAGACGTGCTTTACCCATCTCCAGGCTTCACCTCAGACATCATCTACATCATCTCTAGGTGATAGCTGTCTATTTAAGAGTCTTTAAACCAGCCTCTCAGCCGGAGACAAAAAAGTTACACTAACGTGAACTGTTACATCAAATAAAGATCAAAGCTTGGCGTAAATGTACAGTGTAAAATTTACATTGATGTTCCATCAACATGCCTTATAAGTTCCATGTGCTCGTTTTAAATGTTTAAAAAGGCCCGGTTTTCTGCTTATTTCCCTTAATCAAGCAAAGACACCCTGATCAACATGATCACTGTAATTACATTAACAAAACTTCAGCCAAGTGTATTAAAACAAATACTCAGTACCCACCAGTTCTGTCAGTTCACGGATCACTCTACAAATAAGTTGAAATCGATGAGCATCCAGAGCCCGAGTTGACCTATATTCCTCTCAGTATCTCCCTTATCTCTCGCCCGTGTACAGTTGGATGAGTGTGGCTGAATAAAAAAAAAACCCTTCTCTAGTCTCTCTCCTTGTCCTAAAACATTACTCTCGCTCCTGTGCTTCCCAGCCCCTGTTTCATTTAAATGTGTGCCATGCTGTATGGCCACGCCACATGGGCTGACAGTTGGGCTCCGCACTCCAGTCCAATGAGAGAAGAGGCAGGGCTCCCGGACCCAGGCGATGGGCTGATTTCCTAACGCAGCTCTCTTTAATTCCTGTTCACAAAAAAAAAAAAGAAAGAAAGCAGGGTTACTTTAGTTCACATCTGATGCACGGCAGCATCATCCAGACTGCTACCTGCAGACCACGTTCAGGACAGCCAGGGTTCACCCAGTCCGTGAAATACTGCTGTAATTTTCGACACTGTGTGTTTAAGGTCCATTGCATGGCATCAAGGGGTCAGATGGGAGATAAGAGTGTACACAAACACGAGAATAGTTGGGGTTTTTTTTCTCGCTTATGCTACTGCAAACGCTTTCATTGGGCCAAATTTTGCGTTTTAGTGGAAAAAAGCAATTTGATTTATACCAAATAGAAACACATACAAAAACTATATACTTATATTTGTATAGTGTACTTTTTATATCATACTGTTGTGTTACATAGTTTTTATTCTATAATTTTTTTTTTTATTCTAGTTACTCAGGCTCAAGTGATAGATGTTTGAAACATAAAAATGTCATTGATCAGGAGTAAATACCAGTGTGAGCTGAACTGGAGAGCGTTTTTCTCCCTTGTGGTATTGCTACCAGCATTGCAAACACTTTGATTAAGTCAAATATTGCATTTTGTAGTGGGAACTACGTAATGAAGTTTCTAGATTTAAACCAAAAAAACAGAATGACATGAAAATGAATGTCCAGCTAAGACATTATGCTAAATATTAATTAATATATAGCTTTCTATAGATTTTACTTAATTTTGGGGCCTCGTTGCAGGGGCGATAGAGCTGTTTTAAACTGTTAAAACATTAATCAGAAGTAAATATCACTGTGAGGTGTACTGCAGAAAGAAAGTGAGTGTCAGTGAGGGTCCACATACACAGTGGGGGTCCACATACATAGTGGGGGTCAGTTCTGTGTTTGATGGAGAGTTGGAATGAAGTATCAAATTTAGAATAGGCAGAAAGAGAAAGAAGGCTGCAGTTTCTGTACCCGGCATCCTATGATGGGACACGTGGGCCAGCTTGTGCATAAAATCCTGACAGTTTGCTGACATTGAAACAAACCAATCAGGGAACGGAGGTGTGTAAAACTGGCCAATGAGGATGAATGCAAGGGAGTTGTTCGGATATAGGGTGAGGTGATGACACGGGGTGGGAGGAGCTCTGTACCAGACAAGCACAGACTGTGATGTAATCCAGAGGGTTGGGCCTGTTTCAGGGTTACTTCAGTTTAAAAATGAGAGAGAAAATTCTCCTTTTGTTTTGTTTTACATATGCATAAAATAAAAACAACTACAAATACATTACACAAGTATCGAGTACAAAAATGTTTTATTATTAATAATGTCAAAATCTTCAAACAGACAAATTCATAACACAAAAAGGCCACATTGCTTCACACAATTCTGTACAAAATAATACAACTGTATAAAAGAATTACAGCTCTTACCCTGATCTCACTCTAACTGTGAGATCATCAGTGCATATATGTTACATTTTCAAAGGAAAAAAGGTGTCTTTAAAGCTGGTGTTGAAGAAATGCTTGTAATTAATTATATTTAAATCTGAGTTAAACGGATTCGTTACTACTAATGTAACATCATGTTTAAATACATGTAACAAAACAAATACACGCTGCTTCCAAATTGCACTGTAGCATAGAGATGGAATCATAGTTTTTGAACAGTGAATTCATACGGCTGTGAAAGTGCCACACAGCTGCTTCCTGTCAATCTTTAATGTTGTAATTTCTAATTTTCACCACCTTACCAGCAGGCATTTTCTTTTTAAAAGGTTCAGATGTAGTCCTGACTTGTTTCTTCCTTTCTTGGACCACTGCTTTCAAGCCCTGGACTCTATCAGGTGGTCCTGGATGTGTGTTTTGTTCACCTCCTGCTGATCCAGCAACCATATCTGTACATAAAATATTCATGTTAAAGCAACACAAGGGCTTCAGGATAAGGTCATACAAACATGAAGCTCTGTGCAGCTGTACTTGTGACCTGCTGGATTAGTAGCACTTCCATATCACCACCTAGTGATTGTTGGCAACTATCACCTTCTAGCACTGAGGTATACAGTGACTCCTATAATCACCGGCACTGGGGGAAAAAATGAAAATGTCTTTGTGGTTAATTAGCTCAACCTTACATTGATTACATGAGCAAAATACAACCTTTAACGGAAGTAAATTAAATCAAATATTTTTTTAACAAAACCACATCACAATTATTGAATAAAATGTAACTGAAGCATAGGCTCTTTTATACTTGTTTTTCAGTGTTCAGGAACTCCTAAGTGGCCATCCACAATTTTCTCTTTCACTGGAATAAATATAATCTGATACAGAGGCCAAACTCCCTTTAGTCATCCCTCAGTCACACAACTGAAATGTGATTAAAGTGTGTTGGCATTCATAAAGCAGGTAATAACTATAAAAAGCATAACGGCCTGCCCTAAAACGCTTATTCACCATTAGAGCAATAATTAACACGGTTAACACAAACATGTTGCCTGAAATGTTTTTAACATAAGATCAGTGAGAAGGGTGGTTAGAGAACCAACAATAAGTTGAAAATTCGCATATTATGAGTCTTCAAAACTACAAGTAGACACCACCTACATGCCAACAAACTATTTAGAAGCTACAAAAAGGGTTCTCTTTATTCTAACTTCATACATAAGTGCCTCGAGTACATTAGAGGCACCTTAAAAAGGTGAAAAGGATGCTTATACAGAAATGAACCACATTCCAACTGTCCAGTATGGTTGAGCATTTGTGATTTTTTACGGCTGTTTTCTTCCAAAGGCCCTGGGAGCCTTGTTGCGACACACATCATCAAGTACCAGGAGTTTTTTTTAATAAACTGTGGCTGCTTCTGCCTAAAAGTTTTTTAATGGTCATCCCAGTCCCCTGACAGTATCCCCATTGAAAACCAATGAAGTGAGGACCCTCAGTTTTGTTAGCTTTGTAATGCTTTGTATTATTCAACCGCATAAAATATTATTGTAAGATGGTTGTACCACCTCAGATTTTCCTGATCTCATGGCCTTCTGTACTGGGGCTGTATCCTAGTCACACAGAAAGCCAGCACATCAGTCAGCACTCCTGTGTCCAGACTCCCTACCTCAGTGCCAAGCCAGCACAAAGCTTCACAAATGATGCAAACATTTGATCACGGCGCAGAGTCGTGAAACTGATATGATAGAGTGTGTTGTAATAAAGGCAAATTAGAACACAGGTCACAAGAAAATGACCTGATATGTCTACTGATGTGAATTTAGACAATCATTACACAAATCACCAGATGTCAGTTTCAGTCTAATTATAACAAACCAACTAACTACTAACAAACACTGGATTAACTACTATTACAAAGCAGATACAATAATTACAATAATTAATAAAGGTAGCATCAAGAAGTTTGAAATGGATCATTGCAGTAACTCCATGCACCCTGTGATTTTTTTTATTTGCAGCTTAAGGTATGAAAAATATGCACCATTCCTGTGGAAAACTAGTGTAGTATTTGTTTAAAACTCTTTTAAGGTCTACAATTGGACCTTAAAGATAATATTGTTAATGTAAGGGTTTTTACACTGTATGTACCATGGGGGACTAAAATATTCTTGGCCATTTTTTTCCTGACAGTGTAGATAATTTTATACTTATCAGACAAAACTAAGATTGCTTCAAAAGTTATCATGACATTATTTTGATCACTACTAAGAAAATTCTGTCTAGATATGAAAGAAGTACGTACTTCATAATTGCATGACATAGTTATTTAGTCGCTTGTTCTGATGTTAATAAAAATAATGGGGCAGCTGTTGGCCTTGTGGTTAGGGAGCTGCCCCTGTGACCAGAAGGTTGTGGGTTTGAATCCTGGGACTGCTACTGCCACCACTGAGGTACCCTTGAGCAAGGTACTGTCCCCACACACGGCTCTCCAGGCATAGTGCTGGTGGATGCCCACTGTTTCACTTGTTGAAAGGGTTAAATGCAGAGAATTCACACTGTTCACACTGTCTGCTGTGCTGTGGTGTGTTCACGTGTGACTATAAGGCCCCACTTTACTTTACCACTGGTCTCATAGTATATACACTTTTCTGAGCACTGTGACACCAAGTTGTTTGTCAGCCATCATCCATTTCCAGTGTGCGCTACACCTTTGGCTTTAGATGGCCAGTGTTAGCACCTGCTCAATGAACTGAACTGAGTTCTGTATCTGAATCAGTGCATTACAAAAGTAAACAAATTTTTAGGTTACCTCCTCGTTCTATGATACCGAGTCTACTAGTGTTTTTAAACATATGGACATACCAGCCACCAGCTGTAACTTAGGTGCAAATTTCACAACTTATTCAACTTTACTTTTTCAGTGTCAGTTTGGTCTGTCAGGGCCCTTAACGCAAACATTTATTGACATGGATATCAGCAGCCTCACTTTTCTCCTCACTGTCACTAGGAGTGAGCACTGTGGGACTCAATCCACGATTCAGCATCTGCCATACGTCCTGCAGACACTCATCAGAGCCCATGGATGACAGCAAGGTCTGGGGAGACCTGGCCCCGTGCACTAGGAACTCAGATGGCACAGGAGGAGTGTTCTCTTTTACGGAATGCTAGAAAAAAAGAGAGAAACAAGACTAAGCTGTCAAAATGTCTCATCAGGGATTTATGTTTGTGGAGATATAGTCGCCATGAATAGCAAAAAAACAAAAAAAAACCTGAAGTTTTGTTGGTGACTCCCATGGGTTGATGGTTTTGTCTTTGTCTTCACTCTCACTGCCAGAGCGTTGGGGGCGCACTATAATAGGTTTTTTTTTACTCTGATCTCTCTGTGCATATTGCAGCTCCTGTAAGGAGAATGAACAATTATATGTCGGTCTGTCTTTCTTTCTCTCTACACACACACACACACACACACACACACACGAGGCCAATAGTCTGAGATTCTTAGTGAAAATTCTCCCACTTTGCATTTTTCTCTGAAACATAATAAACGTTTAATTAAATCCTATGATCAGCAGGAAAAATGTAATATTTGGAAAATGTACATGAATTTCTGAATATATTAGTATTTGGCACAACTGAAAAGCAAGTAAGCACATTAGTGAAACTAAATACAAAACATTCAGATTTCCTGGAGCCTTACTCTTTAGGTAGTATGTCACAGTAAGTTGCATTGCAAAGTGTGATGGTGGAAAATATCATATCAGAATTAAGTTAATATGTCACATAGTTCATCTACACAGAAGGGGCTTACTCAGCCTCAAATCATGAGTACACTGAAGGTTTCTAAGGGGCAGTACACGGCACTGCCAAAACTGGAGGACTGTATTCAGACCAAAAGAGACCAAACCATGGCAAAAAAAAAAAAAAGCGTAACACTTGGGTTCTCTGAGAGACAGAACAGCAATACTTGCACAGAGCGTGCTGACTAAAGAACAGACTCTGTCTGTAAAAACCAACTAATGTCAAAAGAAGGCAACACAGTAGTGGTCTCACAGGACTTAACCACTTTTCAGGAAGATCAACAAAAAGCTTGGCATGGGCTACGACAGACGAACATTTTACAGTAGATGACTGAGGAAAAAGTCCTATGAATGATGAATACTAGTTAGAGATTTGTGGCAGGATTCATGTAAGGAGAAGAACAGGACCACAGTGTATCAAAGCAAAGCACGGTAGTGAGAATATTCAACTCTGTGGGTGTTTTGCCTGCTCTGGACTTCAGGCACCTGCCCGAATCAACAACACCCTGATAAGGGAGAAGTACCACTTAATTCTTTAGCGACATGCAATACCAGCTTTAAGTTAAGGAATTCATACTGAGGCAGGATAATCATCCAAAAACAACTACTTGAATACCAAAGATGATCAAGGAGTGCTGACTGTCATAGAGTTTCCTCTACAGTCACCTGACCTAAACCCCATCAAACATTTAGAAAAAGCTGATCAATCAGTAACACCACAGCGTGCTCTTTAGAATACAGTGAAATCATCCTAGGATAACAGGGATTATGAAATTTTGGACAAATTTGTGGAGACCATGCCAGGTGGAGTGCACACTGTCATTACAGTAAAAGGGATACATGCTAAATACTAATGAATGCTGAAATGTATGCTTTTTATTATAGATTTAAGGCTTTCACTGTTATGCTGATCTGTAATTAAAATATTACAATAAATACAAGAAACATGCAAAATAGAACAAAGTGTATTCTTAGAATCATTACTGAAGTTCTGGTAAATAAATATAGATAGGCTTTATTTACCAGAACTTCAGTACTGATTCTAACAATACGCTAGATAGGACAGTTCAATAACCTCTATTCTGGCACTCTCTAGTGGCCTTGCTGATAACAACATTGCATCATTAGTATGACTAAATCAGTTGATGTAAAATTGTTCTTTTACACAATGGGCTGATATGAAAAGCATGTTCTTTGCACCATATGACACCACAGGTCTGCGCTACAAGCTGGAGCACCTGCGTAGTGAGTTTGTACTGAAGTTGCTCCAAGGTGGACAGGCGACTCTGAGGCTGGGTCTCAGGCACAGCTTTGAAGGTTTCTTTGTCTGAGTGGGGGAGGCTAGGCTTAGATCTCGTTTCAGAATGCTGTGAATCTAATGAAAAACAAGAATTACATCAAAGTAAGACAATTGAAAAGAAAGGTAGGTTGGACAACAACACAAGAAACAAAGTTCATTATACAAAGATTATTATATATTTCTTCTTTAACAATAGAACATAGGTAAAAGATAGCAAATCAATAGCCATTGGGGAAAAGTCTAGTTCAAGAGTTTCTACACAAGTGTAGAACTGTGTTAATATTACTGTGTTAATGTTAAAGTAATACAGACATGTAGTCATGTTTACTTCTGGATGAGGCAGAGAAAGTGAGCCATTTTAATACATTCACATAAACAGAGGGCTGAGGATTTCTGGGCGATAGTGTTTGGTTCTTTATTCAGAGACAAAGGAATATTTTTCTAATCCTCTTGCAAAACAAACAGACATCAGCTCAGTGTGGTGGAAGATCAACACTACAATGAAGGCGGAATTAGCCATGTTAGCCCCTCCAGTCTCTTTTCCGGGGGTTCCATCCTGTAAACATCTTAAGCCACACAAAGACCTTTTTTTCTTTTTGTCTGTCAAAACATGGTACACATAATTTTAAAAGGTTTTGCAATATGATATTTGTTTTAATGTCATGTAATCCTAGCCATGTACTTAAAAAAAATAACAAAAGACAGACTTTCCCCAAGACTGACTGACCTCACTAGCTTTTACATGTGGTTATAAATTCACTAGGAAGGAGGGTACTGAAACAAACACTCACTGTCCAGTCCTGCCTTTGCCAGTTGAGCCCTGAGTCTGTTGCTCATCTCAGTGAGCTGCTGTTTGTCCTGGCTGAGACGAGAGATCCAGTGAGCTGCCTGTCTGAGCTTGGACTGGAGCAGACTGGCATCACCAACAAAGTCCCCTCTGCCAGAACTATGCACCAGTAGCTGCTGCCTCAGAGTGAAATTCTCCTCCTGAAGCTGCTTCACTATCTCACTCTAGTACAACCAAAAAGACTACAGCTCAGCAAACAGGCTCAACATTGGTCATCACATCAGTGAGACAACTGGTGTCCAATAGAACAATTTCTATAATTCTATAGACCTCTTTTTATTTCTCATAAAACAGTATGCAGCTTAACCATTTCCCGAGGATATGTATATTGATTCCATTTTCATTGAATTACCTGTTCCAACACTATAGGCTCTCTTCTGCTTGCAATGTCCAGTTTCAGTGCAGACACCTACACAAAGACAGTACACTTAGATGGATCAACATCTGTCTTACTGAATGTCGCTCCAAATTTTACCTCAAATTAAACTGTGAATAATCCAAAAATATACAATATGAAGGAACGTCAGACAGCGGTGGGTGCAAAATATCTCCCATTTCCAGCAGGGATGATAATAATAATATATATTCTAATTTTCAACAGAATACAATTTTCAACTATGAATTTATATGGGCTGGGATTTGGCTGTACTAACTGGCACGTGTGTCTACATGATGTTCCTAAATGTAAGGTAATGAGAAAATGAATAAGATTTAATAACTACTTAAATCTAAAATCTACCACAGAACTCCAGCAGTCCAGTAGTACAAAATAGTTTTTTTTCCCCTACACTATTTATTTGAATAAATGTGTGTTCAGTTGGGTCTCTTTGTCACATTTCTTGAGTGCACACAGCAGGACATAGGGTTTGCACCCTTAAATGAGAGTTTTTTGATTAAGGCCATCAACAAGACAACAGTAATACTACTATTTCACCACACCTCACACTCACCTCAATCACCTAGGGAACTTATATTTCAAAACATTTTGAGTATTACGCGTACAATATTAAATATTATGCTCACCTGTGATATAAAAACTTAACATAAAGAGAATTACCTAATCTTTTATTAATATTATCACAATATTGTACTTAAATAAACACTACACATATTTTTAAGGAGTGTCTCACACTCCTCACAGGTGAGGAGGACCAAAGTGTAAATAGTGCTTTATTTTTTGTACAACAACTCTTTGTGGACCTTGGCTTATTTGGAGTATAGAGAGTCAGACACTTTTGCTCAGACACTATGGTGGTTAAAAATAGAAAAGGAAAAACTGTGTGTACAATATACACCGCATGTAAAAGATCATACATGTACATACATGTAGAGTAACAAATGTCATTTTTAATAGCAATGACATGTTTGTAGTTATACATTTTGGGGATTTCGTTATTCAGACTGTGTGGTTGAGGCTAGCACCCTTATGACAAAAGAATGACTCTGTTACAGTTGCTGCGAGCTGTGAAGGTGCTCAGAACAATAACACATTAAGACACTTGTACAAACATCAAATTAAGCCAAGAATTACAATGTGACAGCGTAGTGGGACCTCATGAAACCTCTGTGCATCTAAAAATGTTTTGGTAAAACTGCAACGTTTGAATATAATGAACTGAGAGGATTATGCAAGCTAAACATTGTGGCATACCTTATTACTGAATTCTGGACTATGTATACTGACCTGGTTGCCCAGTGCTACTGCTTCCAGATTATGAAGAATGTTGCCTTTTTGATATTCTTCTGCTTCTCTCTTCATCTCTTCCAACTGCACCTCTAGAGCAGCCAGTTTTTGTTTCAGTCCTGCCTGTTCCGCTACTGCTTCTCTCTTTTGATTAGCCAGTTCCAAGCGTAACCCTTCATTCTCCATCTGACTTGAGTGACACTAAGAAAAGACATTACAAAGTAGTAACTACATTTTCTCTCCCATGGAGGATCCCATTTGCTCCCCACCAAAGAAGAGCTTGACCAACAGTGCCCTCATGAACCGTCAGTGACAGATTGCTGTGACATCGCAGGGAACAGAACTCAAGTCCTGACTGGATTATGCACTGGTTAAGACAATTTAGCCTAAATCAGTTGTTCTGGACCACAGGGCACCCCTAGACTTTTCATCATTTGCTCCAATCCAACTCTTAACATGCAGCGACTGGTCAGAGTACCACTGGCCTATGTGTTATTTCCCCACATATATTTGTCAGTATCAATTTAGCACGACTGCATATTTTAAATAGCGTGCTTTTCAAACAAAAAACGTTTCAAATTTCCTTCGGAAACAACGAAGTAGCTATCTATCCATCTATTAATGTATCTATCTATGTATTGCATCAAGCAGACCGATCACACATTTTGAAGGCTGGTTTCAATACCTGCTGTGTGAGCTGAGCCACCATAGACTCCAAGTGTGCCAGCCTCACTTCCTGTTTCTTCATAGTGGCGGCACTGGTTACTTTTTCAGCTCGCAGTCCACCTGCCAGAAAAAAAACACTGATTAGAGTCATGTGCTCACGCCACAGTAACTTTCATGACAAACCCCCTCTTTGTCCTTAAGGAAACTGACAGGTAAAGGTCACACTCTAAGCTTTTGTAACATATGATTTTTTGTTCATCAGTGCAGGTTCTTTTGTTGGAAAACAATGATGCTGGATATAGTGAATGTCACCTATGGTCTCATTGAGGGATCTGATGTGGTTTTGAAGGTAGGCGTTGTCAGGGGAAACAGGGGGAACAGGTGCAGGGGTGGGAGTGGGATTTGTTGCCTTAGAGGCCTCCTCTAATTGGTCTTCTAGGTGTCTGCATTTGGCCTTCAGGTTCTGTAACTCTTCCTCCAGGGCCTTGTTGTACTCTGTAGCCCCTGCAACAAAACATTAACATGTTATAATGTTAATGAAATGACAAGAAGCAGCTCAAGTATAGCTCGGTCCTTAAAGCATCTTAGAGAGGGAAGCTCTTCACGTGACCGTACAGAGTCAGTGAATTTGTATAGTTAATAGTGGTGAATCTGACTGAATCAGTGATGGTATAATGGCTAGTACCTCTAGTGCTGTATGCAGGGTCAGTTATGGCTGGGTCTGGAGCTGGGGGAACCTCTTTGCTGAGGGTTTCCATTTGCCTCCTCATCTCAGCTATTACCTCCCTCAGGCTACTGTTCTGTTGCTGCAGTCGTCGGATTTCCTCTGAAGGGAAACTGTTTCTCTCCACTTCTGGTGCCTGATGGGA
>JBBIGA010000106.1:37433152-37470028 GCA_037576975.1 Alestes dentex | reverse complement strand
AAACACATATATATGATGTTACATATCACATTACTCTGGCCTTTTTGTAACCACTCACCTCTCCAAATCCTCTTTACACTTCTGTAGGTCTGCCTTCACTTTGGCCTCTCTCTCCCCCACAGACAGCAGTTCTGTGTCCTTGGCAACCGTCTCTTTGGAGACCTGCTTTATATACGCATCCCAGCCAGCTTGCGTCTTCTCCAGCTGTGTGTGGAGCCTTTCAGTCAACACAGATTGATAATGAGGCAGATTAAAAATTTCCTCTCGGTTGTAACAACAATCATGCTTAGGATCTGACAGACATACAGAATGATGAACTATTAATATTGTTAGGGTCAGATTTCGAAAAATACATGAAAAACGAACAAAAAAGGGCATGCTCCAATAGCTGTTGTCAGAGACACCCACACTTCCTGCCACTCTATCTACACTCGCTGGGGACAGCAAGTGCCTGTTAGTGCTGCAGCACATCCCACACACTGTACAAACAAATCTTAAACTGCCAGCGTGATGCTCTTTACAAGCATTTGGTACAGCATGTTCATGAATTCCTGCATGCCAGGACATTTAAGTGTTTTTTTCCTGTGAATGGCTATAAATAGCTTCTCGTTACTTTGAAAAGGAAACTGCTACGGTCTACATGAACAGATATCAAAGTATTCCAGATATGCATGTGCAGCTATGTCTTACTCCTGTATCTGCTGATCCCTGCCCTGCAAATCATTTTCATGGCTCTTTTCTCCTCTCTCCTGTTCCAAGACCAGTCTGTCCAGCTGGGTCTGAAGCTCTGAGGCCCTCTTCTTTCCCCTCTGCAGGTCACGAGCATGGGCCTCCTTCAGGGCCCCCATAGCCGCCTCTTTCTCCCGAGCCCTCCGCTCCAGCTCTGCATGCCTGCAGTCAGCAACATCATAACGCTGCTCATGTCTTGCTCAAAACTATTAATAGTGCACCTACAGTAGTGGGGTTCATGCCCTCTGTGTCACTGCATCGGTTGTTTGGTTTTCAAAAATTTCCAAGCATATGCATTCTACACACCACTCCTTATAAAACAAAACTTTTTTTTTTTAAGTTGTTTGCTTTATCAAATTTCATTACTAGTGAATTTGACAGCATACAAGTATGATAAGGATCAGAAGTCTTACTTCTTGTTGTTGACTTCTTCTTCTTTTTTATATTTGGTTTCTACTAGTTTCAGCTTCTCTTCAAGCTCTTTTATCCTGTAATACAACGGAAAACATTTCAATGGATAAACTTCTGAATAAACATACAAATCAAACATACTGCAGCATGCACAAATCTGGTGTGATCACCTAGCATCTTTCATTGCAACTGTGTTCTTGAGGTCCCAGTCTTTGCGCATGATCTCCTTCTGAGCTTGCTGACAAAGCTCCTCAGACACCTGCAGGGCCTCCGTGGCCTGGCTGTGTGCCTGGACATGGACATCCAGCTCTTTGCTCAGGAGCTTCACCTGTTAATTTAAGTATCACTAATAAAATACTCATTTGAGTGTAAAAGTCTAAAGAAATGGAAAAGATTGACTAATTGACTCTGAGAAGCTTGTTATGCTATCTCTATTACTACCTTCAGCTCATGAGACAGTACAACACTTCGCATCTCATCCATCCTCAGATTGAACTCGTGCTCCCGCTTTCTCATCTCACTGTCAAAGTCCGACATCATTTCCTGTAAAGAATTACAAAAAAACAATAGGAGATAAATCAAACATTGTTTCAGGTCGCTACTGCGACAGGCTTTTACCTGCTTACGAATGTTTTTTTTTTTAACAGGAAAAAGTTACACATGCAAATGCAAAAAAGTTACTCACGCCAAATGAGTGTACAGTCTGCAGGAAGCACATGGGACTGACTCAAATCTGACATTATTTCCCTGTCTGTCTTCCAGTGTGTAATACAGTCAACTCATCTGTACAGTAACCATTTAAAAGAAATTCCAAAAATATCAAGTAATGATTTATATGTAAATAAACTAATTAGGGGCTAAAGGGTTCAAGATTACGCTGAGTGCTACTAAATATGCAAAATGTTATCAGGGTTGTCAATACCAAGACTAAAATCACTTGGCATTATTGTTCTGATATGTTGGTATAAAACATTTATTACAGGTAGGATGATATATTAATCAAACTGGAAGGAGAACACAATACAGACAACGTATGTAGTCATGTTTATCACTTACTCTGTCTAGCTGAAGTGCAGTCACAAGTGTACCAGCACACTAAAGTGTTAAATAAGCAGCTGTTGGTCACATCTCCGCATTTCCCAGCTCAACAGTCAAATGTCAAAGGCTAACTGCACAGAAGACAAATAACACCTAACCTATTCTGGGTATGATCAACAGAGTATATTGCATATGGCTGAACAAAACACTTTAATATGTAATCCCTCTTCAGTTTCTCATAAGAATTTCTCTGGTGAACAATCCACAGGGATCAGAAACCCAGGAGCACAGCCAGCTGGAATCACTGCTAAGTTAACGGACATTAAACACCAAATAATGGCTTGGCAAGTAGGTTACCGTTGGCTAGACATCTGTTCAATACCTTACACTAACAGAGGTGGCATGATCTCACTTTTCCTCTCTGATACTGATATAGGTATATTGCAACCTTCAGCCCTGAACAATACAGATTTTTTTTTAGCTACACTGCTTTAAATGAGATATTTTTCACTGAAGCATTTCTTTTAATGATGAGCATCTAAAAGTAGGCTATCGTGCTCAGACTATGCAAACACTCCACAAAAAGAAATGCGTCGCTAACAATTACAGGTTGGAATTGTTTGAGGACTGGATCAACTTAATTTAGCTCCAGCATCAGTTAAAGCATTTTTTTGCCAGACGCTGAAAGTCATCAATAACAATACGCCATTTCTGTAAAACTGGTTTGAAATGTGAGTACCAAAAAGTAACTTTACCATCTAAGTAGCTCATTAAGGCACAGATGATACTTCTCGGTTTGTAATAAACAACATATTAACTCAACTGATAACTATGCATACATCCTCTGGCAGAGTGTGTGTTGTACCTGTTTTTGCAGTGCCAGCTCCCCTTCTGACTCCTGGATTCGCCGTTGGAGATCCCGTTTCAATGTTTCATTCTCCTCCCGGAGCTTCTGAATTTTATCTTCCTTCGTACTGCATAACAAGAGCAGAGTACATAAATTAATAAATGGGATGTATATGCAGTAGGTCATATTGTTATCTTTTAACAGAAATCATTCTTATTAGATTCCAGGTGGAACATGTGTAATTTTTAAGAAATGTATAGTCACAAAAATGTATATGAAGACATCAGAGAGAGGTTAGCATATGGACAATCACTGAACATTACCTGACAATGGGTGAGAAATGAAAGGAAAAAACAGCAGTACATTAAATATTAAGGTGTTGGGCCACGACGAGGTGCCAAGACACTTTTAATGCACCTTGACATAGATTCTACACATTTCTGGAACTGTACTGGCATAATGGAAAACATTCTTCCAAGTAAATCCTTCAGATGGTGTTTGATTTTAATGGTGGAGAGCTCTTTGTCCAAAATATCCAATAGGCCTGGACAACTTTAAGATTCGGACACTGAAAAAGCAAATTTACATCCATCTGTCATCAAACCTTCAGTGACCCTCTCTCATCAAACCCCAATGACCGCCTGTGCATGAAGGCACTGTCACTCATTTATTTAGGTTTTTCCTTGAACCTGTCTTCTGTCTCTTTGATGTCCGGTATTAATAATAATTCTAAATGCTTTGTTTAATGCAGTGGGAAGTGCAGGCTATTAAATTAAACATATTCATGTAACCTGGCTTTCCATGGCTGTAAGAAACATCCAGTGGCCTATAACAAATATACAATGACCTGTGCAGTCTTATATCAAACAACATTAAACAAAAACTAACCAGATTGGTACTGAATTCTCAGGCATCCTTAAATGTTCAAATCATGATTCACATAAGAATATTTCTTACATCTGCACTCTTTCCAGCTGGTGTCGGTGCTCCACCCCTCTCTTTTGATACTGGGCCTGCAGATCCTCATTCTGTCTTCTCTCCTCTGCCAGGCTATCCTGAAGTTTTGCTACCTGTATCCTCAGCTCACTGAGCTCCTCTTGCCGAGTACTGTCTAAGGTTTGAACACGAACAACTAATGCATCATAGCGCTCCAGCTCTTTGTCCCTCTCTTCCAGCACATGCAGGTTAAACTGGAAGTCATCTCGCAAGCGCAGGAAACGTTCCCTCTGAGTGGAAAGCTGCTCAGTGGTCTCAGCCAGTGCAGTCTCCAGTTGCTGGATCCGCAGGGCCTGTAGCTCTTTCCACTCTCTCTCCTTAAGGGCCAGCTGAGCCTCAAGGTCCCCAGAGTTCTGCATAGTTATGGGTCAATGCTTAAATTTCAAGACATTGCTGCAACTGCCCTCAAAGTACAGACAAATCTGTAAAGACAGGGAGTGGAGAAAACAACAAGGGGATAAGCAATTAGTTTGACACATGATATTGAAAAAACTAGTCAGGCATTCAAGTAGTATTATTTTTTATTCTGGGTAAAATCTCTCAATTGGAGGCTGGAGGCTTTGAACTCCAAACTCAGATATGTGGGCTAGTAGGACTTGACATACACTATATGGCCAAAAGTATTGGGATGTTGTTTTTCAGGTTTTGAGCCCCTTAATTCCAGTGATGGGCAGTCTTAATGCTTCAGGATACCAAGACCTTTTGGACACCACCATGCTTCCAACTGAACACAGTTTGGGGAAGAACCTTTTCTATTCCAGCATGACTGTTCCCCAGTGCACAAAGCAAAGTCCATAAAGACATAGCTGGATGAGTTTGGTGTTGAAGAACTTGACTGGCCAAAACAAAGCCCTGACCTCAACCCCATCCAACACAGAATGGAGATTGCGAGCCATGTTGCTGACCTCACAAATGCTCTACAGAATGAATGGGCACAAATTCCCACAGAGACGCTTTAAAATCTTGTGGAAAGGCTTCCAAGAAGATCGGAAGTTGTTATAGCTGCAAACGGTGGACCAGCTCCATATTAAAGTGTATATGTTACACATAATATTGTCATTAAAATCTCTGTTGGTCTAATGGTCAGGCGTCCCAATACTTTTGTCCACATAGTGTATTAGGGCTAGTAAGACTTGACCTACAATCCTTCCTTTTTGTTGTAGGTAGAAAATGTCATTTTGCAAGGAAACATACATACCATAATCGGTCTTTAACGGTACAAGCCCAATTGCTAGTATGTACGCTTGTAAGTAACGTATAAATTTGTTTAGCTTATTATAGATGTTTTCATCAACACCATATACCTGATAGCTATTGCTAGCCAGCTCCATTCACTCCTATGCGTTAGCATCCGTTCTCTTTCCAGTCTCCAAGCGTAATAAAGCTATTATGCTTGGTTTGTTTAATAATAAATAAATAAATAAATAAATACTTGAATGTATTTAAGGCATTTTACTGAGACAACTGAGGTGGTGCTAACGTTAGCGGTTAGCTAGCAGGCTAGGCTTTGAAGGTTAGCCAGCCTCCTAACGCTACAATTAACTAGAACAGAGTGAAGAAGTGTTGTTTATGAAAGTTATTATATACAAAAATTGTAAGTAAAACTACAAGAGAACCGCTGAATTACGCTAAAACTGTGCGCTCATTTACCGTTCAACTCTGCAGAGAGCTCGGAAACTTGGTTGCTATAGGAACAACAGATCTCTGGAGTTACATCAGAAGCTACGTGTACAGCGTTTCCTTATAGGATTTCCCCTTATTCAAAAGGGGCTGTTCCATAGAAGCCCCTACACACACTAAATGGACAAAAGTATTGGGACACACCTATTTCCCAGGGTGTAGGCTAGACACCCTTACTTCCAGTGAAGGGCAATCTAAATTGTCCAGCATACCAAGACATTTTGGACAACGCCATGCTTCCAACTTTGTGGACACAGTTTTTGGGGCAGGACCTTTTCTATTCCAGCATGACTGTGTCCCAGTGCACAAAGCAAGCTCCATAAAGACACGGTTGGATGAGTTCGGCGTGGAAGAACCTGACATCAACCCCATCCAACACCCGTAGGATGATCTGGAACGGAGATTGGGAGCCAGGCCTTCTCGTCCAACATCAATTACCTCATAAATGCTCTACTGAATGAATGGGTACAAATTCCACGCAGAAGCACTCCAAAATCTTGAGAAACTGTTGTAGCTTTATTTAGCACCATATTAAAGTCTATGTATTTGGGATTCAAACCCATGACGTCCTGCTCACAGGGCGAACACCTCAACCACTAAGCTACCAGGTGCCTCAGTTTCCAGCTGCATTAAAACACTGGCTTGAATGATTTTTAACCTGTATATGTATTATACATATGCAGAGACAAACATTTGTCTATCATTTTAAGACACGTGGTGATGTTGAAGGAGCTCCCCTTTCTGAACTGATGCTTGTGTGCATTCAATGTTTAATTAATCTGTAAGACTGTTTAGCATTTTCCAAATTTATCATCGATGTGTGACTCAAATGTTCATGATTCAGGCCGTCCCAGATGTCGTCACAGGCAGACTGTAAACGTGTGAAGCCAGTGCTTCGTGTGTTTCTTCCTGTGTTGAAACTGAGAATGCTAATGATGACTCTCAGCACAAAGGCGGGTGATGAAAAAGGAAACTGAAAACCTGACTCAACTGGTCTCACCTGCCTGGCGTCACGTAGGCATGCTGGGTACAGCAATGTAGCTCAGCAGCTCTCAGGTGATGCATGACTTCTCACTCAAATTCTGTTCAGCGTTGTTGTGATGTGGTAAAAAAAAAAAAAAAAGCCTAAAAATGCCTATTTTTATAGTGTAAACACTAAATATGCCCCCAAATATGCTCCTAAAACACTTTAATTTCATTTTAAACTCTTTACCCTCAAAGAAAATGTAAAGGTAAACCCGTATTCGTACTGTAAACCTGGATTCGTACCCTCAGTGCTAGAATGTAATATTACTCCTTTATAGATTGTACTGTAATTCATGCACGTGTGTTTTCTTTGGTATGCGCTGTCGTTTTCTTTGGTGTAAGCAGGTAAATACAGTACTAAATTCATTTCATTTACTGTAATAAAAATACAGGGCTTTAAGAACACAACGAAAAACAGGAGAACACTCGAGACGCCCCACGTGGGAATTTCTGACCTGCAGTATTTCAGCATCCCAAGACGCACTTTCTTTGTGTTCTCTCGTCAGTACCAAAAACATTTATAGTATATATAAATGTAAAAGTATATAAAAATGTAGCTGAATTTACGTTAATATTTATGTAAATATTAAAATGTAAATCGTTACATATTCAGATTGTCATGAGACCTCATTACCATGACTGTTCTAACACATCATCCGCATCAAAACAACTCTCAACTAAAACTGTCTCTTGTAGTAGACCACTCATCACAAATAAAGCCTTATAGATAGAGACAGAATCATATACAATTTCATAAAGACCTATAAATCCATTTTATGATGGTAAAAGAATAGTAACGGATTATGCCTCGTGCGTGTGTAGGTCAGTCCTATCTGTAGAAAAGCCCACCTCAATCACTGTTGTGGGTATTTTTTTTATCCTCTTACAGCTCTGAGGCGCATTGTATGTATAGGATGACACAGAGGGTGTGCCAGACATAGTGGGGGCGAATAGGGGAGGAGAGATGGGGGAGGAGGAGGAGGAGGAACACACGCACGTACGGCTTGAACAGCATCACCACATTCTGCACGTCCGCCTTACTACATCCTCAGGTGGCTGAGAGGATCCTCCAGTGGGGTACCAGTCCGGGGGGGCGTGAGGACCACGAGCAATGCTTCTGATACGGGAGCAGCATCAGAGGATTAGTTTAGCACAGAGAGCATCAACAAGGTAGGCACCTACCAACATTTCATATCATAGTTTCTAATGTAAAACAGTCTCTACTCATTTGTTGGAGGGTTTCTGAGTGTTTGCCCCATAGATAACACGTACTAACCCTAAAATAAGTCTGAAAAACGTCAAATTAATGCTCATTTTGTCATTATTACTATCGGTTCGTCTGCTATGGAGAAACATCAAACTGATGAATATTCATTGCTTATTATTACTATCAGTTATTGTGCTGCATAAAACATCGGATGAATGAATGTTGATTGCTTATTTATTATTTCTATCAGATCGTCTGCTATAATGAAACATCAAATAAATGAATATTGATTATTTGCCTAGTCGTTATTACAATAGGATTGGCCACCAATAGACTAATCCTGTCTAATCAAAAACAAGATTATTGATGAGGGATACAATGTTACCCTCGTGTTTAGTGATGTATTTCCAACATTCATTAAGGCACATTAAGACACGTGCAGCTATGCAACAACGTCATCAGCATGGCCATCAGTCAGGACAGTTTAGAGGGAAATCGCCTCTAGTAGCGGCATAATAGAAGTAAATAGTCGAAAAAAGTGTGAAATCACGTTATCTAGAACCATTTCCGAGGTGTTCAGGCGGAATATAAGAAGCCCGATCCAGTCACGTAGGCAGCAGCACGCAGTCGATTCGAGCCTCAGCTCCCACAACGGATGTGTACAATATGGACAAAAGTATTGGGACGCATGACCATTACACAAGCATTCAAATATATAGATTTTAGTATGGAGTTGGTCCCCACATTGCAGTTATAATAGCATCCACGAGTGTTTTAGGGTGTTTCTGTGGGAATTTGTCCCTTTATGCCGATGTTCGCAATTTCCGTGCCAGTTCATCCTACAGGTGTTGCATGGAGTTGAGTGTCAGTGTTCTGTGCGAGCCAGTCAAGTTCTTCCATCCAACCGTGTCTTTAGGACCTTGCTTTGCGCACTGGGTTCACAGTCTTGCTGGAATAGAAAAGGTTCTTCCCCAAAATGTGTCCACAAAGTTGGAAGCATAGCCTTCCCAAAAATGTCTTGGTATACTGAATATTGCCCTTCACTGGAAGTAAGGGACCTAGCCCAAACCCTGAATAAACAAATCCCAATACTTTTGGCCACATAGTGTATATACAAATTAATGCGCGGTTTCACATATTTACGCGACGTTGGAAGAGTTTTCGACCCCTCGGCTCCCCGGTCCAGCCGTGCTACAGCTGCCCCGGTCCAACCGTACCGAACCCCTCGGTGACCCGGTGCTGCAGCTGCCCCACGACACGTTTACCACAGAGGAACACACCCAGCCTGCAGAGGAGCCCCACTCCACTCGCGTGTGAAACGTCAAAATAATGATTTAAATGCTTTAAAATAATATTGAAAAAAAAATACAGCTGATACAAACAGATCTTTGTCCAGATAAACTGTTTGTGGCAGACATGGACAGGAACAAAAAGCCCTTTTTACATCAAGTGGAGCATAAAAGGACTCCTTACACTTCCAGTGATCCATCCTGGAGGATATGGGTCAGTGGAATGACCTGTGATAAACAACACTGTCAGCTTACAGTTTACCTCATCATTTACTTGATAGGTCAGATATCAATCATGACATTATTATTATTATTATTTTTAGTAGTAGTAGTAGTAGTAGTAGTAGTAGTAGTAGTAGTAGTGTTTGTTAACTATTATGTCTTATTTAGTAACAACTATAAAAAGCACTTATGTAGTTATGTAGCAGTTATGTAGTTGTGAGTGGGAGGAAAATGGAGTCTCATGATAGAGAACCCATCAGTGCCCTGGTCCAGCCATGCTGGAGCTGCCCAGCGACCTGTTTACCACAGAGAAACACTACCAGCCCGCAGAGGAGCCCCACTCCACTCGCATGTGAAACCCAGTTTAGCATCACTCGCAGTGTCAGAGGTCGGGCAGAATATAGGTCAGAGTGCTCATACACACCATCCATAATCTCCTCACAACGAGTTGCACTCGTATGTTCCCATATTTCCGCTTGCTGCCTGGTGTAAAATAATGCTTTAAATGTGTTAAACTAAAATAACGCTTTAAATGCTTTATACTAATACAGGAAAAATACTACAGCACAAACACACTGTGCTGTTTGTGGCAGACATGGCCAAGATTGCTATTACATGCTTGTAAAATGCTTGTCTGTGAATTGTTTGTAGAGTGTGTGTAGAGGGAGTGAAGTGGTGTAGAGGGTGTGAAAGGTGTGTAAAATTAATGGTTGAATGGATCATTTGTGAAAATCAAGCCAAAAGACTGTAGCTGTAACAAGACAGTGATTGCTATAGACACTTGTGAGGCTGGCCTAAAAAAAGAAACAATGCCAGCTGAGACGCTCTTCAGCAGGCCAGGATCAAAAAGCCCCTTTACATCAAGTGCAGCACAAAAGGCTTCTTCACACTTCCAATGGCCCATCCTTGAGGATATATGGGTCAGTGGGATGACCCGTGAAATACAACACTGTCACCTTACACAAAGAGTTTACCTCGTACTTTACTTGATAGGTCAGATATCAACAAAAATATTATTTTTAATATTAGTAGTAGTAGTAGTAGAATTTATTAACTATATCTTATTCCGTAACTACTAGAAAATCATTTGCAAGTCAGAAAGTGAATTATGAACCCACATGCATGTTCTGTTGAGTCCAGGGGTTAAAACAAGTCTGAACATGACTGTAAATTAGGATTTAATGTGAGAGTATCAGTGATCATTTCTCTTGGGACCAACTCCCCATCTCATCTTAACACACATCTTTCCTAACTGTAACCACATGGGTGAGGTATGAGCAGAGGTGGGCTACACCTCATTACACACACACACACACACACACACACACACACACACACACACACACACACACACACACACACACACACACACACCATGAAGAATTAGAAATGACTCATTGTCTGCATAACATTTGAGAATTCTTTATTGTGGCAGGAAAGGTAATGTATGGGATATCACCTTTCTGGCCCCGACCCCACCACAATAGAGAATACAGATATGGCACGCACACCATGCGTAATTTCTAATTTTGGTACTAGTGATCCTACTCAATGGAACGTATCTTTAGATAGGAAATGTCAGGGTCCTAATTTAGGGTGTGTGAAAGATTTGGCAACGTGCAGGGTAGGGTTAAGCAGGTTTATACAGTGGGGGTACACCTCCAAACCCCCACCCACAAAACCCGCATAAGGGTCGTAACCATGATCAGACTCTCACTCACATGTGGAGAGACACCTAGGAGCAGCTGGGTAGGTTCTTTAATGCATGCTAATGGTTTGAATTACTATCACTCATATGTGTTGATCGTTGGGAATCCTCTTGTAAAATCTTGGTCTTGTAATGTTGCTTAAGTGATTTACGACAGCAAATGTAATGCTTGCGAAATTTATAGTACCCGTGAGCCTGAACACCTCTTTGAAATGCATTGTGTAGCTTTTGCCGTGTTCTTCTAGTCTTGATTCAGTTGAAGGTCACAGTATGGTGACACATGTTTGCTCTGGTAAATTGAAAGGAAGTTTCACAAAGGTTGGTCTTATCACAGGATGCTCATCACACAGAGAGGTTGTGTTTTTCATAAACACACAGTTGCATGTCTCTAACACATTGTTAAGGCTCTTGGTCGAATCTATAACACATTTATCCTTGTTTTCCTTTGGGTCTAAATAATAACTGGAGTTGCACTGAAACCATCAGCAATGTGCTTGTTTAAATGCAACCATAATATGAAATGGTGCCCTGTTTTAACTGGGAGAAATGGAAAGGGTCACTGGTAATGGTCCTCTTCCTATCTTAAAAACTAAAAACAACAGAAGACACTTAATGTTGCATGGTTATTGGCTGATTTTCATTTCTCATTATATCCCTCAATCAGTCATTTATAAACAGCAGAGGAAGACAGCGTGTTCCATGGTATATTTCAGAATGTCCCAGTAGTGGGAATAAGATGGGTGTCCATTGCAAGATAATGATGTGTCACTATTGCTCTGGTACGAAATGCTCTTCAGTAGTAGGAAGGGAGCATCGCAAGGTGATCTTTCCACTGCCTCAGCCACCAGTGCGCACTGGGTGTCCTTGTGCTTTTTTGTGCTTATTTAAATTACTAGCATGTGTTTTAAGAGGCTATTAAATTACTTTAACTTAACTTGTTTCTCTGTTGTATTAAATTAATCTGAGGCAGATCGGTTGGGTTTTCACATGCACAGGAAAGAAAAGCTTGCACCAGCATCTGGCTCTGAGCAGTGATGACACTACAAGATTCACAGTTGTGAAATAAATTACACGTCAGTGCATTCCCAGGTCGGCACAGATGGGCAGAGGCCTTGCCAGCTGCTTGGTGCAGAAACAAACCCAACCCCCAAACCCAACCAGCAGTTTTATGGGTAATATCCTGTAAATGATATAGGAAAGCCCTGTGTATTTTTAACTGTAAAGAGAAAGTATGCAAGAAAACGTTAACAACTGACGGTGACAATAACCTACTAGGTTTGCTAATGATCCATTGATTTGTGGCGGTTAATGCTCCGGAGGGCATTTCCAATAAAGGAATGAACAGCAGGGACCGTCTCACCCTCCCTTCCCTTTAGCAGTGTGTGCGCCGTTCTGGTGTCTGTCTGAAACTGTGGCTGAATGAAGCGAAAGCAAAAAGCCACGAGACTAATCAAAAACACGTTTATATACAGGGATTGACATTTGAGTAACTTCATACTGCTAGGCACATACCAGAGGTACTGCATGGCGCTACAAAATTATTTCCCACTTCTGGGTAACCTTGCGCAGTTCAGCACTGTCCTTTGTACCATTTCATGATATTCATTGGACTTAAACGGTTTGAATTTCAATTAAAAAAAAAGCTTGAAACACTGGGGTGTTCTAAAACGTTTGACCGGTAGTGTATATATAGTAATTATTATTATTATATTACTACAAATTATTATTCAAATACGGGTAATCAATTCTTCCACCTAGAAACGTAGTTCGTTTATGTTGCTGTTGCTGTTGCCAAGCAACCACGGCCTACGGAAGGAGGACAGAAACCTTCAGTAGTCATTGCATATAACGGCTTTTTAACTTTTTGTGATATAACAATAAAAGGCTATAGTAGAGCAGAGTATAATGTGAAAACCTTTGCTTTATAAGTAGTTTTTGCTTACAAAACTACCAACAGCTAACAACATGCTCTGTACGCTCTTCCACCCCACCCGACCTTGAGGTAATGCCACGAATGGCTCTCTTCTCCCTACACAGAGGAATTAAAGTCATGGCTCCAGGACCCAAATATTGCAAAACATGTCAAACAAATAGTCATTTGGAATTCAGCCATGTGAGCATAATTCAGTATTAGACGACTTGTGCTCTAATTGGATGTAGAAGCCAGAATGTACTACCTTACAAAGCAAGCAATGAGCCTTTTATATAGGGAGTAATGAGCTATTTGAGAATTAGCTTGTGTTTATTGGTGCTCTGGAAATACAAACACAGACTAAAGACTGAAACACAGACAATTTGAAACCTGTAATACAGTTTAACTTTCTAATAATGAAGAGTGGATACACTCAAGATTTATCCTGAACTTGAGCCTGTTTGAGGCAGATCTGACGAAAACATGGACATTCGAAGCTTATAGGACATTCAAATTATTTGTTCTTTACTTTTTATTCTATTTCATTCTCATAAACAGATAACAATGTAACATCATTGCCAGTAATTACATTTGTTGGATTCAGAGCCCCCTCGCAGAGTTTTGCTTCAAAAATAGTACTTGACCATTTAAGTAATACTTAAACAGTTTCTTATAATGGAAAACCAGATTTCTCTTATTTTTGTTTAAATAGAAGAGTTTGATATATAAACAATGTTACATGTTAACATAACCTGATTATTCCACAAGTCATGCAGTCCTTATAGGTTAATTAAGCTGAAAATAGTCTGTTTAAAATTACATTTGTGATATCACAAAAGCAGCACATTTACATATATCCACATATTCAGCCAATACGAATCCAGTCTGATCGTTTATTTCGGAGTTAAAAGGACCATTGGCACTGCTCATTTCACGCCAGATTCCTTTTTGAACGAGGCCTAATACTCGACAGCAGGACAGTCTTAAAGGCACAGCAACAAAACCAGGCTGTTGTAATTCCGAAGGATTGAGAGAGTTAAAATGGTTATGTAAAAGAAACAACAGTTTTAATTGTTTTTTTTTCTCCTTTTCTTTTTTTTTTAAACATAAAAAGCTCCACAAAAAAACATAAGTGGACCCGACTGAAGGACAATGAAATGCAGGACAAGTGTAGGATATGCTGCTCATTCTGTTTTTCTGAAAGCTTTGCTGTGTGGACAGTTGTCCAGAAAAGCACTGTTGGGAGAGTCATTGGTTGTTGAGAAGTAGCAGCAGTGGGAAGTACATGAACATGTCAGAGAGCTGATTTAAATAGAACTCCACTTAATACATCCCAACTTAATACACTTAAAAAATCCCCTTTGGCTCCATGACAAGTTTTCTTTACGCTGTATTACCCAAAAAAAATGGAAATAGTTACTCATGCCATCCAGCATAAATAGATCTTTTCTATCCACGCAATGGGTTGTTTCCGGTGCTCTCGAAAGCTGAAATAACAAATAACAGCTTGTTATTTGACTGAATACAGATTCTGATGATGCATTCATTAGTCAGAGGAGCGTTATAATTAGTAATGTATAAATAATATATGAATAAATGTTATACTGCATGCTTTTTGACCACACA
Organism: Alestes dentex; assembly: GCA_037576975.1. NCBI lineage: Eukaryota > Metazoa > Chordata > Actinopteri > Characiformes > Alestidae > Alestes > Alestes dentex. The sequence continues at coordinate 37,455,337 of JBBIGA010000106.1, read as the reverse complement.
TGTGCTTTCTTTCTGAAGTAGTTTTGAGTGACCTGAACGGAGCATCATGGGAGGAGTGGCACTGGACGACGGGGGCAGTGGGGTGAAGGCCCCGGACGGAGGATGGGGCTGGGCTGTGCTCTTTGGCTGCTTCGTCATCACTGGATTCTCCTACGCTTTCCCTAAAGCTGTCAGCGTCTTCTTTAAGGAGCTGATCAGAGAGTTTGGTGTGGGCTATAGTGACACTGCTTGGATCTCCTCTATTCTTCTAGCAATGCTCTACGGCTCAGGTAATAGCAAGAGTCATTTTTAACTTCTATGATCAAAGAGTACAGAAATAAATAAATAGACAAATGCTTTTCTTTTAACAAAATGTTTCTTTATGTCAGTGATATAATCCAGAAAAATATTCTCTTGTCTACAGTATACCTTGACGAATCCCTGTTTTCCTTGCAAATGTACTGTTACATGTTTATTAATAACATATACCACACACAAACTAATGAGTGTTTTGTTTGACAGGCCCCCTGTGCAGTATTTTGGTAAATCGCTTTGGTTGTCGCCCTGTGATGATAGTGGGTGGACTTTTGGCCTCTCTTGGCATGATCTTGGCATCCCTCGCCACGAGTATTATTCACATCTACCTCAGCACTGGAGTGATCACAGGTAATGGTCATTCCTATGAAATGTATTTCTTCCAAAATAGATATCATGGTTGGACACGGACATCCTAATGCTAAAAATGAACTAATTTAAATTTATTTTTAATCTGCGATGTGTTGCAGGTTTGGGTCTTGCCTTGAACTTCCAGCCTTCACTCATCATGCTGAACAGATACTTTAATGAGAAAAGGCCGTTAGCTAATGGTCTGGCAGCAGCTGGAAGTCCCGTCGCATTGTGCTGTTTGTCCCCACTGGGCCAGTCTCTTCAGTACACGTATGGCTGGCGTGGTGGTTTTCTCATCCTGGGGGGCATCCTGCTTAACTGCTGTGCATGTGGAGCCCTCATGAGGCCCTTGATAGCTCCTAAGAAGAGTGAGGAAGACCAGGAAGCAGCAAATGCAGTAGAAGATAAGCCTAAACCAAAACACAAGTTGCTGGACTTCAGCGTCTTTAAAGACCGGGGGTTTGTTATCTACACTGTGGCAGCAGCTATCATGGTACTGGGACTCTTTGTGCCACCAGTGTTTGTGGTAAGCTACGCCAAAGAGCTGGGCAATGAGGACACCAAGTCTGCCCTTCTGCTCACCATTCTTGGCTTCATCGATATCTTCGCTAGGCCCACGTGTGGTATCATTGCTGGACTGAAGTGGGTACGCCCCCGTTGCGTCTACTTCTTTAGCTTTGCCATGATATTCAATGGCACCACAGATATTATAGGCTCTTTGTCAAAAGACTATGGATCGCTAGTTGTCTACTGCATCTTCTTTGGAATTTCCTATGGCATGGTGGGGGCCTTACAGTTTGAGGTGCTAATGGCTATTGTGGGGACAGAGAAGTTCTCAAGTGCCATTGGACTGGTTCTGCTGGTAGAAGCTGTTGCTGTTTTAGTGGGACCACCTGGTGCAGGTCAGTTCACATTTTACTTCTTCCATTTTATGATATTACTTGAAAAATGCTAAAACCTTCTGTTTTTTTAAACATTTTCTTTCTGCTTGGATTGCAGGGCGGCTCCTGGATGCCACCAAGGTCTACATGTATGTCTTTCTGCTGGCAGGCTGTGAGGTGGTCCTCTCAGCTATAGTGCTTTGCGTCTGCAATTTGATCTTCATCAGGAAGAAGCCTGCGCAGTCTGATCCTGCCAAGATGGAGATGTCTGCGACAGACACTGAGATGGAGCAGCTGAACAAAGTTCCAAGGGATGAGCACGAGGATGGAGGTGGCAAGGAAGAGGCAGAGCCAGAGAACGTACAGCAAATCGAACAAATAAACGAAGAAGCTAGGGAAAAGCCAGAGGTGGAGCCACAAAAATCATCCCCAAAGGAACCAGAGGCCAGTACGGATGAGCAGAGTGCTACAGTGGACTCAGTAGACCTTGAGAAGGTTTCTAAAGAAGCGACCAAAGTAAACGGAGTTGTTGTTGAGCCCGAATCTTCTCTGTGAGGACATTACCATGGGAAACCAGAAAGAATTTGGGAAGGACTGAAGAATGGACCTGATTAAAGCAAAGCATAGCTTTTGTTTTGTGTGTACGTTTGGTGTTTTAATGTTGTGAGCTTTACTGTGTGCTGAAAGTGTCACCTGCACTGAAAAGTGGAGTGGTGTTTCAATTTCATTCACAGTAGATAAATGTATTTAAGGTTAACCTCAGCCTTTCACTGCCTCAGATGGTTCAAAGACAACAACAGAATCCGATCCACTGAGCCACATGTAAGAGTGACAGTATCCGTAACTAATGAAATTTCAATAGTAAAAGATTAAGACTAAAGCTAGCAGTGATCAAAAGGAAACCGGTTAATGCGTTCTGGACTAAATAACCCTTTTTGCGGTGATCCATTGAAAAGCCACTACGTGGAGTCGAGGAACCCAGCCTTTAAGTACTCAGTATCTAAGAAGGGATCAAGTACTATTTAAAGGGACTGCACAACTTACAAAGTATGCAGGGAGGAGATTAAAATGGATTAAAGTTTTAGTTTTGGAAGTTTTGAAATCTACGGACAGTAATCATTCACGAGCCATCAACGTTATTGTTAATGTATGTTTAATTGTCTGTGGCATACAGTGTTGGCTGCTGTAAATTGTGTACATTAGTTATAATGTAAAGCAGGGGCATCCAATTTAATCTGCAAAGGGCACAAAAAGCTACACAGCTGCGATTCCCCTTTGTGGATAAGAATGGCCCCCCCCTGCTGTGAATCAATTGTCTGTGGCTGAATTGTCCTTTAGTGAGCGTGAGAACATATAATATGCATACTGTTATTAAGTTGTAGTAAGATGTTGTTGCTGTATCTCGATGAAATCAGATGTGTATAACATACAAATTGCTTGAGGTGAGTTAGAATGACACACGCTATGTCCAAAGACAAAAATGGTTTTTAACACAGGGCCCTGTTCATATAGATGAATGTTCACACCAGTGTTTCCATGCACTGTGCATTTTAGTGCATTCCCTTCTTAACACACTTGGTTAAACTCTTTAGCTCAAAAGTATACACATAAATAATTTGTGAGCTAAATTATGTGTGTTGTTCAATACCAAACCAGGGTTTTGAGGGCCAGGACGAGGAAACACTGCTCTATACCTCTACCGCACAGATGTGCTTAAATTATTTTTGTGATGCTTTCAAATAGATTTTTGAAGAGCCACCTTTGGTACCAATATTTTAACGTCTGGAAATAACAGATTTTTCATAGCCTATTTTATAGTACTGTATTTATTATTTTTTTTGTGCAATACATGTTTTAACGTTACATTTTGGGAGGCATCATCAAAAAGTAGTATTTAGACATTATTCCTTTTTTTTCCACAGTAAAACGTGTCTACAAAATATGTTCATGTAATCCAGCTCAGCACTGAAAGGAAGTCCATCTGTTTCCTCATGTATTTCAAGTTCAGTTAATGGGTCAGCCAAGAAACACTGCAGTGGTCACCTGTCCGTTTGGTGTTCTTTTCATTTGCTTACCAGCAGAGTGTACTTGGTGCTCTTTGTGTATGTTGTGTACGGCTGTGCCTTAAACCTGAATTACAGTCACACGCTAACCTACAGATTATGGTATTTTAGGAATAAATATACTTCTGCTCTGACACAGGAGCCTCTCATTTTTTAAAGATGCTTTATTTGTGTGTTGTGTAAAAGGCACATGATTAAAGTTGGTTCTTAACTGAAACAACCCGCTGATAGAAGTGCTAACATAGAGAACATGCAGTGCCACTGATGCAAAGCCCCACTCTTATTTAAATTGCAGACTGCTATTTTGCTTGTGGTCATATCCACAGCCTAGATGACCACAGGTTGAAAAAAAGGGAAAGTAAAAGTTGGGCCAAGCTTGCTCTACAAACTTAATGGTAAGAAATAAATGACACTCCAATCTCTGCATCTCAATGTGAGAAAATGATTATATAGCCTACCTGTAGTACATTTACAGCATTTAGCAGACGCTCTTATCCAGAGCAACTTACGTCTGTGCTGTGTAGTCCACAAGAAGTACTAGTAAGCCTAGACTTAACATTGTGTTAAAGGGTCGAATTCCTGTATATTGATGAAGACTAGTTCTGGACTGTTTTCCTTTCTATGGAAAATCTCAGTTCAGAATGCTATATAGTCCCAACTGCCTTCAGATCATTAACAAGCTCCTCCCGTGTAGTTCTGGGCTGATCCCTCACCTCTCTCATGATCGATAACACCCCATGAGGCAAGATACTGCATGGAGCTCCAGACTGAGGGCAATTGATGGTCATTTTATATTTCTTCCATTTCCGAATAATCGCACCAACAGTTGTCATCTTCTCACTAAACTTCTCGCTGATGGTCTTGTAACCCATTCCAGCTTTGTGCAGGTCTACAGTCTGGTCCCTGGTGTCCTTTGACAGCTCTCTGGTCTTGTCCATGGTGGTGGAGAGGTTGGAATGGAAGAAACTGATTCTGTGGACAGGTGTGCTTTATGCACGTAACTAGTTAAGATCAGGAGTATCTGTAATTGATAGAAACAAATAACTTAATGATTTAGGAATGGACACACAGTAAAAAGATCTTGTCTTTTTTTTACACTAGCTTTAGCTTACTGAGAAGACTGGACAATAACAGAGTGTAAATAATTTGTCTTTTAAAAATGATCATTGCACTTCAGGAAATTTTATGAGGTACCCATTGAGATTAGACTGGATTATGCACTGTGTGTATTCAGGCCCCCATATAACCACAGTTGTAGTTCACAAACAAGGCGAGTATCCAATCCTATTAGTGCCGGATTTGTGCCGTATTTTCAGTCCAGTCCAGCTGGTGTCCATCCGTAAATGCATTAGCCGTCATTTGGCCCACCCTCTTCCACTGCCTGACAATTTACTGATCAGACTCAAAGTTCAGAGCACGCCTGTAAATTGCTATAGACAAGGAAAAAACATAAATTAACAAAAGCAAGTCTAGCGAAGGGGCTCTATTGGTGTGTTTCTAATGCAAACACAGTGATGTCATGCTGACGCAGTAGGAAAACTAGGTTATGTGGCCATTTCTGCAGGCAACAATTACAAGAGCTGGAGTACTGGAGGAAAAAAAAATATGGAAAATGTTCAGACTATTCAGTTATTCAGTTGAAGTCACTCTAATAGGAGTTAGTCTTCAAATGCTGTCTATTTATTGGTATCTATATTGTAAATTTGTTCACAATATTACAGGACACCAAAACTTTTGGTGAGATTTCATATCGATCAGACATTTGTTTTCTTTGGTGCTAAGCTAAAGAAAAACAGTTCAAATGACGACACTATAGATTGCTTAGATCTGTCATTGCTATAAAATGTAGTCTGCTCAGACAAGCCATCTACAGTGAGGTGTTTATAAAAACAGTTGCACGGTATCCGTGGGGCACCTCATTTAATCAGCTTTACACTGGAACTGCTGATCCCACCCCACCTGGCAGCTCAGCCAGCCGCATGGGAAAAAAAAAACATTTTTTTTTGCGACTTGGGAGACCCACCCACGATGCTCTAGGGATCATTTTTCAACTACGGCATGGCAGCATACAAAGCTACACTATGAGGCCTAAAGATTGTGGACATCTGGTCATCAAGTCACCAACGCTCCTCCAGGACCATGGTGCAACACAGAGAACAAAACACAGAGCACCTCTAGACTACACAGGTGTGGGCAGGACAAGAGTAAAGAGAGCAACAGCACAATCATTTACAGGACAAGACAACACACAGTGCAGCCGTCAGGAGCAGTCACAGCACTAGTGAGTGAATTCAGTCATTAAGTGTGTAAAATATACAAAGGAATGCAAAGATTGAGACAGCATTAAATAACTGTGCAAAAATATTAAGTAGCAGCAACAAAATCAGAACCTGAATGAGCTTTTTTGGCCATCATGTTCCAAAACCACAGCCATTGCCCCCCACCCTTGCAACTATAACAGCCTCCACTCTTCTGAAAAGGCCTTTCTCAGCTGATCCCCTATTCATTCCAACACATTCTGTTAGGTAGTGATCTCAATGACTCAGCCAAGTTCAGATTTGTCAGTCAGACTGTAGATAGTGAAGCATGACTGCTCATTCAAGAGAACATGTTTCTACTGCTCCAGAATTCAGTCGCAGCATGCACTGTAACTTCGGCCTATGACTGGCATTGTGTATAATAATCTTAGGCTTGTGTGCAACTGTTTGGCTTTGGAAATTTCATGACATTCCTGATGCACAGTTCATATTCTGATGTTGCGTCCAGAAGCAGTATAGAACTCCACAGTGATGCAACAGAAGGTGATTTTTACCAACATGCTCAGGGGTCCCACTCTTGTGAGTCTGTGGTCTCCCACCTTGTGGCTTAGCTGTTGATGGTCTTCCATTTCACAATAACAGCACTTACAACTGACTGGGAGAGGTCTACCAGGAAAAGAACTGCACAAACTGCTTTGTGGTGAAGGTGGCGTCCTATGATAGTGCCACATTTAAAGTCACTGAGTTCTTCATTGCAATGCCATTCTCATGTTTCTCTGTGGAGATCACACGACGATGTACTCGTTTTATACACCTTTTAGTCACAGGTGTAGTCGAAACACCTGGACTCAGTAATTAGAAGGGGTGTATTTTTGGCCAAGTGTTCTATTTTCAAATAAATAGACATTGTGTATTTTGCAGGTTTGTGTTAACTCCATAGAATGAAATGACATAATGGGCATGCATTTTTTTCCCCTCAGTTTATGTTTCATATGCATGTGTGCTAGTAGAACAGTGAAAACACTTGGGAGACTAAGGCACGTGTCTAAAGCAAATTAGTCTCTGAGTTCCCTGGCACAAAGGAGAGCTTTTAAATTTCCCTGGTTAGAGCATTCAGTCAAAGAAAGTACATTTGTCTTTGATGCAAATTACTCTGACTCAATGTCTGAGAGCTTATTTGTCCACCGTTATGATTACAGTAGCAAATAGCCTCAAGCAAGGGCACTTTTTCCTCACCTCTCAATAGTGGGAGTGCTTTCCATTGCAAAAAATGTTCAGTATATACTCATGCAAAGAATTCTGAAAAGGAAAACCTTTTTTTCCCCCCAGAGCTGCACTTTTCTTTTAATAAAAAACTGTTTTTCTCCCCACAGATCCTAATCATTCTTTGTTTAATCACCATATCATGGTAGATGGGTGCATGTGAAATTTCAGTCACCACTAGAGGGCAGAGCACAGGCTTGTCCAACGCATGTCATGCTTAAGGAATTGTTCTGTTGTGTAATTGTTAGATACTTGACTAGATGCCTATTTTCACAACTCACATCCTCACGAAATGTAACTTGTATAACAGCTCAAGATGAGGTTTCACTCCCCCAGCTCCCATTACATGTGGCTGCAATGCCGTTTATGTGTAATAAATGTAATAAAGACACAGATCAAATACAAGTTCATTTATTTACACTTGTACACAAAAAAGGTGCACAAATACAGTGATACAAATTCTAGTAGGGCTCATTGATTGGCATGACTTCACAAACCAATAGTGTGGAGCCCAAAATGGCCATGGGCTTCAGAGGCCTGGGTGATGCTGTTCACCCATTCAGGCCTCAAACATCTGCCCTCTTCAGGTGCAATGGTACATTAGAAGCATGAGCAAGGCCTTTATGCATCAGACATCTCTCGTAAGGACACCGATTTAACAGCTGCTCCCTACTCCCGTTCTTCATGAGGATGTCAAAGTGGGGAAAACAAAAAAGAGCAACTCGGATCAGCATACCTTTCCTGAGAAGCGTGATGCATAGAACCCAGGATGAACTTCTGGGTACATCTGTTGAGCCACATCAGTGCTGGAACACTTTAAAGAGGACTCCCTATTCACATTTCACACTGTGGTGGAAAATGATCATCTCAATCGCAACTTCTTTCATCAAAGAAGTATTGTGATCATAAGCAAACATGTTCAGTTGAGTGACTTTTCTGTTACCTTTCCCTGCTAAAAAGCTCAGATATGTCCTGTTCAGCTGTCAACACTCAAACTTTAAGTCTTCAGATTTATAAATGGTAAGCCCTCTGAAGTCCAGCACTTCATTATATTGGCATTGTGCAAAACAAAACAAAAAATAAAACAAAAATGAATGCTTCAGGACTGTTGATTTGTGTCTCTATTAGGTGGAACTGGAAACATTTACATGGATATAATACAATTTTCACAGCTTGTAAATACAAAAAAAAGATACAAGGGGAAGGCAGTAATATACAGCAGTTAAGAAGGGGGAAGGAAACTGGTGAGAATCACAGGCCCTGCTAAACATATGATGCAGAGGATTAGTAAACCACCCCATGACTATCATGAGTGAGAAATAGTGAGTTTTTGGCCCCTTAGTGATCTGCCCATACTAAAACACCAATTAGACCATGCAACAAGAACCCATTCTATACCACCCACCAGTTACAGAAAGGGCTATCAAAACATAATAAAATAATTATAATTGAATAAAACCATGACAACAAGTCCAGATATGGAGCCTGTTATGGAAGAGGAAATCTGATTAAAAAAGGATAAAGAAGTACAGTACACCAAACGGAATCAATTAAACCAGTAAACAAATACATACGTCTAGATAGAAAAACCTAAAAACATGGACGGAAAAGGTTACAAACAGTGTGCATGTGTAGGGATGGTAACTAGTATGGAGAGGAAAACCAGTGTAGAGGACACTTGAGTTTGGCTGGCTGATGCAGTCTCTGCTGGGTCAGTCTATAAGCTTCTTTAACAGAAGTGATCTCACAATCGTGTTGTGTGTATGTGTGTGTGTACATTTTCTATACACCAGAGTGACAGAAGACAGAGTAAGAGAAGATAGAAGAGAGATAAAGAGAGGAGAAATAAGAGAGAGACCCTTAACAAAGAGGTCAAGTTGGTTCTGAACCATTTTGGTTTTGTTGATTGAAGAGAGACCGCCCTGCTTTTTTCCTATGAGAGAAGAGCCGTCAATCAGGTGGGTTGACCAGTGCGCTCCGTATTGCAGAGTGGAGTCTTCTGGAACATGACGGCTGCAGGTAAAATAAGAAGAGCAGAATGAATCTCAAACTGTGGATTAACCAAGAATTATGAAACATTGTGAAAAGTGTTTCCCGCAAGCCAGATTAAACACGTTAACAAGAAAAAGGACGTCATTGAGAATGATTTTCCTCCTGTCAAAAACTACTTTGGAAGGTGATCCGAGACACTACAGTACACTATATATTATCACTATAATGACTCACGTGTGTTTAAACACAGTGTATCGTAGTGAGACTGAAAAACAAAGTTTATCCAAACCGGCACTTTATTTGAGCTAACTGGCTCATACACTGAATTAAAGTTAAACTCTCAGTAGAAACTTGGATCAGGATATGAACTGGGGACCTGCATTTAGAGGAGACAGTCTGAAGGGTGGTCTCTTTCACAAACAGAACAGAAGGGAGGCGTGACACTGTCACAGTACTAGCTGGGGTTTGGGTTGTCAACTGTGTCTTGGAGAGATGCATGCACACCACTATACCACATGCCTCAAATGTATCTTAGACCACCTTCCTAACTTTCTTTGAGCAATGGGAATTATATTCATTTTAAGTGCATTTACACCTGTATTTGATGTGGTTTGGCCTTATCCAGATATAATCTTGATACTGCAATTGATCAGGTGTAAACGGGGTCTTTAAGCAAATGTCCAGGCTGTGTTATTTAACGGAGTTGTTTAATAAAAAAATAAATAAATCAACCAACATGTAATGTAAACTATGTAACATCAGCACCTGAAACTCACCTGGTGCTGCTGCCGCCGTCACACAAGCACATGGCGAGCAGCTACTTGCCGTGATGATCGAAGGGAATGCTATTCTGAGGTGAAGAAAGAGAACATTATGGTACCTATTCTCATTCCATGACTGATTTATGAATGGGAGTTTCTTCAGGGAAAATTGTGCAAGTAAAAATATTTTGTACACATGGTAATAGATAATTGCAAATGTTTACATTAGATTCCCAACATATGCAACAAGGACAAACAGTGCCTGTAGGCAACAGTTAACCAGACTATGTTATGTAAAACCAGAGACTAGCTTGACATACATACACTAATCAGCCATAACATTAAAACCTCCATCCTGTGTAGGTCCCTCGTGCTACCAAAAAAGCTCTGACCTGCTCAGACATTCAAGACCTCTGAAGTCATTACTGAGCACCAAAACAGTAGCAACAGATCCTCTAGGTCCTGTGAGTTGTGGGGGGGGGCTCCATGGTCAATCACTATATGTCCTGCCAGTTTGGAGATGCTCTGACCCAGTCACCTAACCATCACAAGTTCGCCCTTGTCAAAGCCACGCAAATTTTGCCAATTTTACCTTTTTCCAAAACATCAGCTGCCTAATATGTCCCACGCCTTGACAGGTGCCCGTGTAATGAGACAATCAATGTTTCTCAAGTCACCTGTCAGTGGTTTACTGTTGTGGCTGCTTGATGTGTAACTACTTATAATTAGCACATGATGCTTAATGAAACCACCAGTATTAGAAGACTAGCAAATCAGAAACAGCACTTCCCATTCCTAGTCATAGTAGCCTTTAAGGTACATTCAGACACAAAGTCACATGTTAGGTTCACGGTAGTTTATTAAGGTTTTATCAGTTCTGCTGAAGCACTCAGACAGGCTACATGCTGAGGCCAGATCAGCCTGTGGGCTTTTCAGGGGCAGGGCTAGCCTGTACCTGTGAGGTGGACATGCGGGAGTTGTCTTGCCGTCCTGTCAGGTCGGAGGAGGAGACATTAACGGGAGCACCGCGGTGCAGCCGCATGCTGACCTTCCGCTCCCTCTCCATACCGGTTACAGGCCGTGGTGAGGATGTGTTTGCTGTGAGATAAGAAATCAGATTACATATAATGAAAAAAAAATAACTAATGCTTTTTATTTGGAAAGCATTGTTTCTTTAAGTTAGCTTTTACTTCAGATATATAAACAAGGAAGGAAAAAAGAAATGTGCTTGTTTATACATGCATACCTGTGTGTGACGTCGGTGTGAGGGGTGTTGGAGGTGCACTGTCCTGCGTGGCACGGGGTCTGCCCGAGGCTGATGGAATGCCTCTGGTGGCAGGATTCCTGCTGTGCCTCAACCTTTCCTCCCGGTCTCTCCTCTCTCTCTCGGCCTCCTCCGCCGCACGGTTAGCACCCTTAGTTACAACGAGAAGAGAGAAAGACTTCACAAATGCTGTGGAGAGCAGGCAGGAATCAACATTAGCATACCAATTATAAAAAAGCAAATTACTTTCATACAGTACTTACAAATTTGAGCATGTTCCAATCAAACACATAATCATATGAGAAACCCTGTCTGTGGAACAGGTTCCTGAAGAGCTGCCGCAAGTACGAGTAGTCTGGCTTGTCGTCAAAACGCAGTGAGCGGCAGAAGTTGAGGTATGTGGCAAATTCAGCTGGAGGGGGAAAAAAAAACCAAAACAAAAAAAACCTCAAAACCCTTGAGTTTCTTTCTCTGCTAAAGTTTGAAACACTTTAGCACTTGATAGGCAATTGCAGGTAAAAGTGAAAATTAAAAGTGGAGTATGATGAATACATACAGGGGTAGCCCTTGCAAAGCACTTCAATAGGAGTTGACATTTTCTTCTCACTGATGCGTTCATATTTCTGTCTCTTGGTCGCAGCTTTCAGACCCTGCCATGGCAGTGATCCCAGGTTAAAATACATCAGAACGTAGCCCAAAGACTCCAGGTCATCACGCCGGGACTGTTCTGTGGGCACACGCAGATACAACACCAGTGTAAGTATGTATGTCAGAGGCAAGAGCTCTGAGCACAATGCTGCAATCCAAATGAACAGGCAGTGTACATAAGACTAAAACTCAAATGACCTCTCAAGCATGGAGACCACTCATGGCATGGGAAAATGAAAACAAAACTTGATATTAACATCAAACACAGCTACTATCTAACTGTAAGATAAAGTAAGTGCAGGATGATGTCTGTTTTACCTATGCCCAGATGAGTGTTAATGGAGGCGTAGCGAGCAGTGCCAGTCAGGTTCTTATTCTCCCTGTATGGAATGTGCTGGTGGGTGCGGGCATCACGGTACTTCTTGGCCAGACCAAAGTCGATAATGTAGACCAGGTTGCCTTTCTTCCCAAGCCCCATCAAGAAGTTGTCAGGCTTCACATCTCTGTGGATGAAGTTCTTGGAGTGGATGTATTCTATACGGCTGATCTATAGGAGAAGACAGGCCTGTGTTAAGAAGCTGCACGAAAGTAGGGCAACTCTGTCTTGCAATGTTAGCATTAGGGAAATAGTGTCAAAATTAGACTGCTATAAAATCATGGCTCACAACTCAGGGTAAAATGAATATCAAAAGACAAATATGATTTTTTTTTTTCTGACAAGTTAAGGTGGAAGAGCATATAATCACAATGGTCATTCAAAGGACGTTTGTTAAAATGAATTAAAAAAAAGAAACATTTAAACAAGTAACATATGCACAGTGAAAGCGAGTTGTGATACAAATATATCAGAATTATATTGGAAGATAGTGATTTAAAAAATAGACAAATATTTTTAGAATAATATTTGACAATGCACTAACTGTACTCTAAAAGAACAATGTGTAGATAGATGGAATACATTGTATTCATTCATTTTACTGTGATCTTTACTTTACTGCATCAACATTTGAACTGGACAACATGTACACTGGGTATGGGCTCCATTTCAGTGCATCCCTAACACAGGGATATAACCTGACTGACAGATGAGGCCTAAAAGTAGAGCTTCATTCTGAAAAAGCCTAAAACCTGAGCTCCATTCTGAGCCTAGGAACCTTTAACATCGAGGAAATACCAGCTCATCGTATTTCCTGTGCAAGTATCATTTATCTTACCATCTGGTCAGCTAGCAGAAGGACAGTCTTGAGGCTGAATTTCCTGGAGCAGAAGTTGAAGAGGTCTTCCAGACTGGGACCCAGCAGCTCCATCACCATTACATTGTAGTCTCCCTCTGCACCACACCACTTTATGGTTGGGATACCTACTGTAGAGTGAACATCACAACCCTTAGTTTAGCACTTTTCATTTTGAGGGTAAAAACATTTCATTTAACTCAAACAAATCCACCCAACACAAGCATACTCATACGCTGCTTGGTCAGAAACTCATTCAGCTCATTACCTCCTCCCTGCATCATCTTGTAGATCTTGCTCTCTATGTGGAGCTGAGGATGCTTCGTTTTCACACATTCCAGCTTGATGGCTACTTCTTCCCCAACAGAAATATCTGTGCCTGAGGAAGGATGAAAGAGAGAGAGAGAATAGACTTGTTAGGAAACTGAAAGAGGTCACTGGATGCAGCCCTTTATGTGCAGTGAGATGACAAGCCTTTCTGCGAGAAGATTCCACTTGGATGAGTGAAAAGTTGGAACAGTGACCTAATAGCGCAGTGGACCAGACTGTGAAAGCACCCTTTAAATAAGCATTGGACTGAAGACCAAAGACTGACATGAAGTGCCTTTACTGCTCTCAATTTATAAATTATCTATAACAGGAACATGAAGTTAGTTAGTTCTTTTCCAGGACAAGTACAAGCATGTTACAACTGATTGAGTACAAGTAATTCCATAAACAAGTAAACCTACATACCCTGTTTTAGGAAATGAAAGAAATTCTATCAAATTCCACGAATTACGTGAATCATACACAGAAAGGAGGGCAACAGAATGCAGCAGCTCGAGTCACAAATGACAATCAGATTTCACCCTTTGAAATGTAACTGCTATGAAGGACACTGCAAAACTAGGCCTGCTACTTCTCGTGCCAGAAACTTAAAGACCTGTTACTCAGGTTGGTGACGAAAGAAGTTGTTTCAAATATAAACAATCAACTGGGTTTCTGTTCGTTATCTAGGCAAACAAGCTCTAACTTCATCAGCCACTATCGTTATTACAGGCTTCAAGTCTGTGCCATATGCACCAATCCTTTTGATCAGAGGTGACACGTTAGGATGAAAGTGATCTCTTGTCAACATTGTTGAAACAGTCAGCAGGTTGAGGCCCATGCCCTCACAAAAGCAATGCAAACAGCACAGTACTGTCTGGCAATAGTAAAGCTCCAGTGACACTGGGAAACATAACCAATAACAGACATGCCCTATTACATAAGACGACTCTATGAAATAAGTATTCTAAACTTGTTTCCATATGGTAAAATTCAAAAGGCAAACAAACCTCCCATGAGAAATTGCTTTACTTAAGGTCTATTTAGGAATAAGTGGAACTTAGTAATGATTAAAGAGCATTAGCGATGTGATTAAAAGTAAAGATTTTTCGCAAGGACAATGAGCGGCAGAAAAACCAAAGCACACAGTTGCGTAAGACATAGGCTGTACACCCACAGACGTCTATAAGCTTGTGAAACTGGTACTGATCGTCACAGAACGGGCACTTCACAGCATAAAGCTAGCACCTCTCACATACAGGAGGGTTATGTAAGTAGCAGCATGCTGAAGCACTGGTGCGAGGGAGCAGGAATTCTGGATGAATAAGGCAGAGGAATAGTACTCCGGGTGAGTCACACACCTGCGGCCTCCCCCAGTGCCCACTGACGCATGAGTGAGACCTGCTGGGAACCCTCAGTGGTGAGGGAGCCAGCATAAAGTGGGAAGGCATAGATAAGGAAAACACAGAGGAAAACACTTCTATGAAAAATGACTCAACATTGGAGGTCTGGGCAAGCGCTGCTGTGAGGCAAGATCCTGCCTGGCACTTCTGATAACTTTTTGACAAGTGGAAACGCAGCACAAATTCAATAAGGCTGTATATGACAAGGCCTATAGAAGCACTTGGAGGTTAAACAAATAAACTAGAAGAAAAAGAATCCTCTTAGCACTGATAAAGTACAGAAGGGGGGCATAAGACTGGTTACAAGACGATAATGCTTAAGGGGGAAAACGTGTGAAAGGGCACCACACCCAACAACACCCCACTCATCATCTGCAGTGATCGGGGGTTGAAGAGGGTGTGGCAGAGCTGACTGGGGGTCAGTTTCCACTCACTAAACCTAATCAACGTAACGACTGACACAAAGATGTTCTGATAGCAAACTGATGAAGCAGACCGTTATTACACAATCGCAAAAGTTACGTCACACCTGCACCTCCTTACTCACACCTTGGTATTCAGTCAACTCGGTATCCACTCGCTTGGCTGCTCAGAGTGATACTTATGTCATAGCGAAAAAGGGAACGGGATGTTGATACAGACAAGAAAAAGCCTTTAACACAGTCGCATGAATCACATGATCCAAGTTCCTAATAAAACCTTTAACGTACAGATGCTCAACCTGGAGTTTATAAACGGGTCAAAAAAATTATATCTTAAATTCAAAAATGAATTTAATCATAATGGGTTTTGTAAGGGTTTTACAAATTTAGAAGGTCTCTCATAGGGGCATGGAATATCAACAACAAATGCACTCTTAAAATTTGCCAAAATTTGTTGATAATAGTTGATGATATTTTGCATCCTTCAAAAAATGCATTTGTAATAGTCTTAATTTGTACTAGAACTGTTAATAGGATATTAATTGTTGCTTACTAATGGAAAACAGATCTTATTTACTAAAAACTGAAGCTCTCAGTGTTTTACTAAGAAAAGTAAAAACAAAAAAACAAACCAAAAAAAGTGTTTAAACCAACAGTGCTAAGATCAAACTACACCATTTTGAAGTGGCTAAATACACCATTTTGAAGTGGCCAAGAGGATTTTCTTTGTATAAAAACAGACACTTCCCCTTTCTGTAAACAAGACATGAATATAAAAGAAATAAAACACTCATCATAACTGAATGAAAGGGCCTGAACATTAGGACATGGATAAATTGCTCTGCTGTAAGGTCAACTGACCAGCAAAGAACAAAAATATAATTGTTCTGTGAGTCAGAAGATCTAAACTTCTGTAAAACTCTGCTCATGTATATATAGCATTTGTGAACAAATGACACTAATGTAAACAAAGTCCACAGTTTACAGATAAAAAGTAATAGTTACTGTTCAAAGCACTATGGACTCAGCAACTTGAATTTTAATGGGTTTCTTGGGATTCACATTTGCCTACAGTTTGAATATAGTGACGCAAAAACAGCAGCCTGTCCACAGCATCTGACTTCAGAGCAGCAGAGTCACATGTTACAACACTTCCTCTGTGGTGCTGAAACCCCTCTCAGAAGGGCCGCTTTAGGCAGGGACGCACGCACAGGCAGAGCTGCTGGGCTGAAATGTTTTTGGTCAGGAAGAGCATATTTTGGGTCTGAAATATTCAAAAGATTTTTGGAATGACCGTTTTTGTCATGTTTTGCCACCTATTTATTTTCTTGCCATTTTTTTTTTTTTTAAGAATTATGACGGATCACAAGTTTAAAGAGTGTATTTTTCCTGCTGGTGGTGTCACAAGCAGCCCTGATATTCAAACCCATGGCCTTCCAACCACAGGGGCAACTCCACCAGACCACCAGCTGTCCCAGTAACTGCAATAGATGCAGTAATTCATTCCATATGGCCTCATGACAATGAACATGTGAATTCTTAAGATGTTTGACTTTTTTTTTCGCAAAGTGCCATTCAGTAATATCAACTCCCATGCTTAAAACAACAATTAAGGTATTATAGCATGACCTATCACACACCACTAATCTATCAGATCCTACTGAATGGATTACAGTCTAAATTTGGTGAAACAATTAGAAGAAAAGTAAAGACAAATCCTTGTACAATAACACACAAACCTCCATCAACAACTGCAAACTGATACACTTGTCTAATAAGGGCCATACGACATATGTTTTTGTACCAGACTAAATGTTTTAGTCCAGTAAATAAAGCAAAGTTAAGGTCAAGATTTTTTTGCAACCTCAGTCCACCTTACAATATGATCCCTACAGCATTTAAGTGCAAATCATTTGGCCATAAATCAGTTACAGATAAGAGCTGATAGTAGCTAACATATCATTATAGTGCTACATGTTTATAAGGCCTCATGTCCAATGTTCAAGGCACTGTCCAAAAAAACAAAAACAAAAAAACAACAACAAAAAAAAAAACAAAACGAATAAGAGTATTTGTGGATCTTGAAGCTATAGGGGCACATTAATGGATTAAACTATCACATGCTGTAAGCTGAACCGTTATTACCCTGCTGAATGCATACATTTCAGGTCTAAAATATAGATATTTACAGTTGTATGACAATCCTGACAATTAAAGACAATTTGTACGTGTCGGTTTCTTTCTAACAGCATCTATAATGAAGCCACATCCTTATAGCACGCTGTACATCTACCAAGGGTACTGGTTCTCAATCTCTCAGTTTGGTAGCTGTCTCAGGACAATGTCCATAACAGCCTGTGCTAAGGGGGAAAGAAACAATCTAATTATATGCTGTTTATAGGTCAAGATTATACAGAGACTACACATTTTCCACCCAGAACTATATTCCGGAAGAACCACGCCTGTCTTATATTAAGAAGACATGGGTATGACTATACAAGGCATACGCGTTTGTCCCATGCCAACATAATCAAATGAGCTGAGCTGACATCATTAGCTGGTGTGGCCCTCTGATTTCTCCTGAAACCTGTCTAGACAGGTAAAGCTCAATGTACGGTTATGGGCTTGTGCTCCAAATAACGAATGACCGGGTTAGAAACTTCTGTTGGGTCAGTACACGGCTTAAAAGACTGGTGGCTTAAATAAAGCCAGAACCAACTGTGACACTGTCAATGATGTCATGTGAGATGTCACATAGGTTTACACAAGATGTGTCCTATGCAAATATGACAGCACCAAAAACCACATATGACTCATCTGAAAGACCATAAGCCAGTGTTTGAAGGTGGGTGGCTTGTAACCCCCTAAGCGATGTTGACAAGGACAACCAAGACATTACAACCTGAAATGCCATTCGTACAATTCTGTCATGACATTACAACATACTCTATGTGGACAAAATTATTGGGACAAACCAGTTTTCCAGGGATTTGTGCAAGGCCCCTTACTTCCAGTGAAGGGCAACCTTAATGCCTCAGCATAACAAGACATTTTGGACTACACCATGCTTCCAACTTTGTGAACACAGTTTGGGAAGGAAGCTTTTCTATTCCAGCATGACTGTGCCCCAGTGCACAAAACAAGGTCCATAAAGACATGGTTGGATGGAACTTTCCTGGTCCTTACAGAGCCCTGACCCCCATCCAACACCTTTGGGATGACTGAGCCAGGTCTTCTCGTCCAACGTCAGTGTCTGACTTCATAAATGCTCTACAGGCTCAAATTCCAATAGAAACACCCCAAAATCTTGTGGAAAGTCTTCTGAGAAGAGTGAAAGCTGTCATAGCTGGAAAGTGGGGGACCAACTCCATATTAAAGTCTATGTATTTGAATGCAACGTGATTAAAGACCCTGTTGGTGTGATGGTCCCAATACATTTGACCATTAATCGTAGCTGGGTGACAATGTCATGCCTGGGTTAGAATCAGGCATATCTAGTCAGATACTGAGACAGAACACAATCTGAAAAGCTAGGGTGAAGTAAACATCCTGTTCTAGCGAACAAGCACATAGACATCCGTTTCAAAAACTGATTTCGTGCTCAACACGGCCAAGCAAGTCGAGTCATTTATAGACAAGATAAGTAGAATTTCATACTCACCCAAATAAATGTCACCAAATGATCCACTTCCAATTTTCCTGCCCAGTCTGTATCTGTTTCCCACTCGGAGCTCCATTTCTACCTACTATCTAAGACTACAGCCACTCAATTAACGCAAAAAACACAATTTCGAGTGCGGAAATGTGTTTCCTAAGAAAATAAAAAGCACTTTTCCTGACCAGAAGCTTCCTAATATATGTTTTTTCTGACTTTATGCTACTCCGACCCCCCCGAATCCCTGAGGAAATTTCGGATCCTCCAGTCCAGCTTTCACCATCCCTTTTCAAAAGTACCGCGGACTAAAATGCCACAATTTTGACCTCGATGTGAAGCTTAGAGTCTGTATATTATGCTCTAGGAGGTTTGGTGGTCATTTTGTGCTCCTTTCGTGAAGATGGGGCTGGATTTTCTGACTCTACCCCCTGTTTCTGATCCTCTCAGCCCCAGCTGTCACAGGCCTCCTGCCTTCAGTCTCGCAGCAACGCAACGACGTGACATCACTTCCCCTAGCAACGGCTCGTCACAGCGAGGGCGGGGCTTCTACTGTTAATTGGAACACCTTTAATACGACCTGAATTAATAATATAATTAAACAATAATAACATTATTCACTCCAAATAAGGCTTAATAATATAAATACATAATAATTACATTATTCATTTAAAACAAGGATTTAATTCAAACATGTTGTAACACTGCCAGAATTAATACTATAAATACACAATAATCACATCATTCACTCTAAACAAAGTTTAATACTATTAAAACACAATAATAACACTATTCAATCTATACAAGGCTTAAAACCACTTTGAATACTATAAGAATTAATAATATAAATACCAATAATAACACTATTCAGTCTAAACAAGGCTTAAGATCAATATAATACAACCTGAATTAATAATACAAATACACATTAATAACATTATTCACTCTAAACAAGGCTTAATAAAATAAATACACAGTAACAATATTATTCACTCCAAACAAGGCTTAAAACCTTCATTGCAGATGCATTTATCTTCTCAACTTACTGTCATATACAGTACTGTCGTATACTTCTTTTATATATATATATATAAAATAAGCGAAAAGAGAGTGGGCAGATAAATAAAGGCATGCCCAGTATCTCACAACAAAAAAATATATTCTGTACTATCAAAGTATGTTTATTTTTATTTTTTTTATTTTTAAAACAAGCTGAAAATGTCAAACTGGAAAAAAAAAAGTGATCAAATAATATTATACGGTATAAAAGAAAGCTCCACCCAACCCAGAGAAACACGCCCTCCAGCTCTCTGATTGGCTGAGAATATTTTCGCTTGTTGACACAACAGCCAATCAGAAAGCAGACACATGGCCGTGGCTTTTCCAGCTGATTGCGTAACAGTCCAAGCACGTGCGGTCCAGTGTGGGAGAGCAGCAGGCCTGTCTTCGTAAACAGGAGGGCTGGATCCAGCTCTGTTTAGATCTTCTACAGAGCTCTGACTATACATCTAAATGCATAAGTATACAATACATGAGGAGATTTTGACTGCACAGCAGAGATGTCACAATACAGGAATTTTGATTTTGACACTTTATTATTATTATTTTTTATACTGGACCAAATAATAAAAAAGTGGACCAAATAATAAAAAAAGTGCCTAAGTCAAAATTCCTGTGCACAAGTCCTGTTACCACAACACGGGAATTTTGTTTTGGCCCAGTATAAAACCTTTTACTCTCCTATGCTAGTACAGTTCACACAGGCATTTCACATTATAGATTAATTTAACAGAAAACTGAATTTTCCTTGTTTGTTTATGTATGTATTTATTTAGAATAAAACACACTTTTCAATGTTTCAAAACATACAGTTTACTCTGTATATGCAAATACAGTCCATGTATGAAAATTGAGCTGCAAAACAACTCATTTTGTCACAATTGTTGTAGTGATGTCACAAGAATTAACACATTTACAGCCTACAGCAATTCAGCTCCTACCATTCTTAATGAAGCTATACAGAGTGTTTCAGATCAGAATGCATTTTGAATTAAGCACAAAACAGGGAAGTCAATGAGAATAGACGCGCGCACGCACGCACGCACGCACACACACACACACACACACACGCACACAAATATTTACAATTAGGCAGCTGGTGACCTGATGGTTAGGGAGTTGCCCCTGCGATCAGTAGGTTGTGGGTTAGAATCCAAGGACTGCTAGGGGCACCACTGAGGTACCCTTGAGCAAGATACTGTCCCCACACACTGCGCCCCGGGTGCTGTGTTACTGGCTGCCTGCTGCTTCACTTGGTGAATGGGTTAAATGGGTTAAACACAGAGAACAGTTTCACATTCTCCCCACCCCAACTCTGGTGTGTTCACGTATGACAAGTGTACACTTTACCCTAGAAGGGTGGGGCGCTCTGTGGCAACATGCTTACAGTGGTGTTATATACTACAAAAAGAAGAGAAAAACACTGGGTGTCCCATCTGGACTAAATATGTTTCACTGCAAAATAGTTAACAGATAAGACATGATAAACTAAAATGTACATATTCCTATGTATGTCAGTGTGGTTGTTTACATTATTTTCTTTTATGTTGAATGTCAGTGGAAACCACCTATAAGAGCCATCTTTCGTCTTGACAGATTATGACAGTGAATCACTGAGACCAGCAGTGTTTTTTACTGATACACCCCTTCACTCACATCTCCCACTACATCATGATGACGCACAAAGCGGAAGACGTACAAGAGTGCAATAAAATGGAAATTCTGCTGCACAGATGGTTGACTACATGATGGTTGATGAGATAACACTCAGCAAAGCAAATTTTTGATGCTTGATCTCTGACCTCAGATTTTGGGCACAATTTTGCAGCTTTAAGGATCATAGAAAAATAAGCTTTTCTCACTTTTTCTTGAAATATGGAGGCGATGTAATATGTATGCACTGCAAATTTAATGTATTAGCAGTTTAGCCCCACTCAACCCAGTCAACGGAGGTGCCAAGCCCAGGTAAATGGGAAGGGTTACATCAGGCAGGTACCAGAAAGAGTGAAAGGGAAGGTGTACAAGACAGTAGTGAGACCAGCTGTGTTGTCTGGATTGATGGTTTGGAGAAAGTGGCACTGACTAAAAGACACAGCGGGAGCTGGCAGAGTTGAACATGTTTTTTTAGAGGGACAGCTTGAGTTGGACCTTTTAGAGGAAATGTAGGAGAGGTGAGATTACATTGGTTTGAACATGTGCTGAGGAGAGACTCTGAGTGTGTTGGGAGAAGGATGCTGAGGAGAGACTCTGAGTGTTTTGGGAGAAGGATGCTGAGGAGAGACTGAGTGTGTTGGGAGGAGGATGCTGAGGAGAGACTCTGAGTGTGTTGGGAG
>JBBIGA010000106.1:37410942-37433052 GCA_037576975.1 Alestes dentex | reverse complement strand
TACAGTAATATTGTAATGTAACGAATTACTTTGAAATGACAGTAACAAGTAATAAGTAACGCATTACAGTTTTGAAGGAACTTACCCAACACTGGTCAACAGTCATGTAGTCAACCATCTATGAAGGAGAGAAGCAGCTTTATCACTTTGCACACTTGTTCTAATTGACATGTCCAAGCTTCCCTGCTTAGCATTTCTCATTTCTTCCTTCAGAGGCCTCAGATGAGCACAAGGTCCCTGTCAGAAAGTCTTTAGAATCAATCACTGACAGTAAAAAAAAACATCTGCCGAGAAAGATAAACACAGAAAGGCTGTTTATGTGGATCCGATCAAAGCGGTTTGTGCCTGATCTTCTGTTGCCCTTCCTGTGCTCGTACTGGGACCATACTGTGCTGTGTGAACACTCTCCATTAATAACACGAGTGACCAAATAATATAATGGAAATATGTGCTTTAGAATAGACTTGCCTGGTCAGATTGACTGATAGTTTTGTATAATATCCTATATACTTTTAATTCCCTCTTCCATTATACATGAATTATTATACAAGCACAGTCCAGATCAGAGACAGAACCATATCTGTTCCGTTCTGGTCTCTCAGTGTCAGCTTCAGATAAGATTTGTCTACAGAATATCTCCACAAACCACCTTGGAATGAAGCAAAAAGTAGAGAGGCGAATCTGGCCTATAACACAAAGGTGGCCAGATGTTCATGGAGGAGGTTGTCAACCCTGCTCTGTTTTGTTTGCCCTCCACTAAATAAACACCTCAGAGGTTTATTCCACGGTGCACGGTGAGGTCAGTACCTCTGAAGTTCTCTCCAAACCTATAAAGGGCATCTGGTATTAACACACAATAACCGAGGGAGGTCACGGCAAACGCTGACCTTCAAACTGACCTTTAAAGGATTAAATGTGAGCCAGTACAGGGTTTTGACCAGTTCATATTTCATCCTCATGTAGAACAGCATGGACAGGACAGTGGATTTAATTCCCATTTGTTGAAGATTACATTAAGTGACAGTGTTCTGATGTGCTGGTTAACAAAGAGCCCAATGAGATTAATAGACATCTCTTCAATAACCTACAAATGTGGCATCACATAACTTTACTTGTCTCTGTCAACTTCTTAAACCATGGCCTTATAGTTCACTTATCAATCTAAAGACCTAATTAATAAAAACATACATTCAAAACACTTGTTACAACATAGATATTTCTCTTTTTGTTTTTTTCTCTTGCAAGGCAAGCCCCTGCACATTTAACTTCTTATCAGTGTCACAGTGTTAAAAACGATGTAAATTAAATTTTGGGACTGGCAATCAGACACTGTTTCATCAATTTAAGAAAATGGTTACTTAATACTTACTAACTTTCACTTTTCTCTTCTTTTGTCCTGTTGTTGTTTTCCTTTCATCCCTCCCTCTTGGCTGTATCTTTGCCCCTCCCTCTGTCCTCCTCCCTTCCTGTATTCGTTCTCCGGCTTCTGATGGCACGCTGGGTTTGGGAGTGCAGGAGGGTGATGTCTCTCACATACTGATAAACACACTCTCAAAAGAACAGAGAGAGAGAGAGAGAGACAGGGAGCGAGAGAGTGAGAGTGAGAGAGAGAGTGAGAGAGAGACACAGAGAGAGAGAGAGAGAGGAATAGAAGAAAGAAAGAAAGAAAGAAAGGAAAAAAGAAAGAGAGAGAAAGCACATTGCTGATTAAAAAGTACCAGCACCCACAGTGCAAAACAAAGAGGATCACCTGACAAGTGTTAGTCTGACCTCCTCTAACAATAGAGGTAAGTGATTTCTTTTGCACAGTACCAGTAGTCATGAACAAGCATGCACTGAAGGGAGGTTTTGGATGCGAGTGATGGAAGAGTATAAATCTGTTGCATGACTGGAACTATTCTTCTCTACTTGGAGCCGTTCCTTATGGGGCAAATGGACAGGATTTGCATGGTGATGAGGCAACAGAGCAGCAGTGAAAAAACGTTTCCCAGATGCTACACTGAACCTAATCCTGACGAAAATATCCCAGTAAAATAACCAACCCCAGCATGATTAGAATTTTTCACATACCACTGTCACTCTCTGCTAATCTGAGGAAAGCATGCACTTCAGCCAGAAAAGTTATAATATCCAAGTTCATGTAGCGACCGGTAATGACTTTCTACTGCACATTTAGCAAATCTGTGACACGTTTCAGGAGTTATGATGGTTTAATCAAGCTCAGCTGCTGTGGATTATAAAGACAAACTGACAATGTGTTTCTAATGTAGAGATTCAGTGATAAAACCCATCGCTGTGGACAAACGATGAGTGACGCCACAGGCCAGAGCAGAATCTAGGACAAGAATTCTTTAGGCATGCCATCACAAAGCCCAGTACAAATTGCTTCGTTTCTGGAATCAGTTCACCAGTTCAATGCCCTGGGAGACCAGTGATTTTCTCAGTATCTCATGAAAGTCAGAATTTTGAGGCTCGAGGGATAGGAGTCAGCCTTTGAGAGCTCATTGACCTTATGTATTCAGGAAGCAGTGGCTAAAACCTTCTCCCATTGTTCTTGTGACCACTTTAAACCAGTTATAGCTGAATGGGACCATGAGCTTGACCATCCTGTATGTTTTATTGTTGTTTAGAAAATAAATACTGCAAGACCTGTCTGTTATTCAGCTGCACTTTGCAGGCATCGTGGTGAAAGACTGCTCCGAGGTCACGTGACTGTAGTCAGTGTTGTTTATATGGGTCAGACGTGTGGCTGACCAGAGTGATGTGCCACGTGGACTTCAAAGGCACCTCACTCACTTCTAAGCTTTGATGTAGGGCTCAGGATCAGATTTAGTTGACCTCTCCATTCCTACCCAAGCTAATAACAAAAACCAAAATCCTGCAACAACTGTCGACACTAAGAAAACTAATGTTCTCTTAGTTTTGCCACCACTGGGAATACTTGGTGCCATCCAGATTCACACTCTATGGCACCTTTAATTAGCCCCTTGCATGCAGCATCAGGCCTGATGAGGTGTTTTTGTTTCAGCTGTTTGGACAGAATTGCAGCTCTCTACCCTGAGGAAATCTCCCTTTATCACCGCAGGAAGTGCCCTGCCAGAAAAATAGGGGTTATTGTAATATTTCTAATACAATAATACTCATATAATATCTCTGAGGGGGAAAAATAATACATTTACCACACAAAGTACCATGCTTTTGTCTTAAGCTTGCACTTACAGTGATGTCTGCCACTGTTTAATCATGACTTGGAAGCTTTCGCTGGTACACACCTTCCCAGCACAGCACGCAGACTTGTTGGTACAGGTATGTTACTGAATACCCAGTCTGCAAACTGCCTGGTTTGTTGTGGTTTACCCGCTGTGCGATTGCTGCTGAGTGAGAAGAGCCAGCATTTAAGGTGGGTAGAGAATGAGGTCAAACAGTAAGTCCAATGCAGGTGCCTGATTTCTGCAGTGAAAACATCAGGTTTACTCACTTTCTCTTAAACAGAACAGCTGTTTTCCAGCAGTGGCCCTTTCCAGTGGCCTCTGAGGACAAGTGTGCACTTAAGGAACCATTCATATCAGTAAGGGTAGGGCCGATACAGGAGGCAGCCCTTGTAAAAACCAGTTGTGGTGCTTTGGTATCAGGTACTTTGAGGAACACAGACCATTACATCCCATATTCAAGATCACTGTACCCCATCATTCACTAAGGCTTGGTAGCCTAGAATCACTGGCTATTTGGTGAGTGTAGAGCACTTTGACAGCCAGAAAGTGAAGAATGAAGGTACGGCAGGGCAGGTGGGTACTAGCATGCAGACTGGAGGGGGTTACCGGCTATCAGATTGAAACAGTGCATATCCTATGTCTGTGGGACCCTCACAGAACATGTCATGCATGTCAGGTGTAGATGAGGGCTTTAACGGTGCAGAACTACTGGTCTGAAGGGTGGGTGTCACTGGAGGTCACTGGAACAGACAGTGCAGTCTTAGTAACTGGACAATAATTTTAGTTATTTTGGCTCTATGTTTAACTGTTTTATGTGAAGCTATTTACATTTATACTGGATGAACCATCATGCAGAGCCATTTCCATAACTATTTCCCCCAATTTTAGGGCACCATAAGCAACTTCAGTCTGTTCAATTGACCTTAGCCAGCTGTATGTAAAAAGAGCTACTGGAAAGGTCTAGTGTTGACCTTTGTTTGCATCTGGAATCTGCTTTGCCATATGGCTAATAAACAAGAATGAAGTAGTGAGCTTGCCGAAAACACACCAGCTGCAGAAGACCATAGAAAAGACTAAAGAATACTATTAGTCTTGAAGAAAACCCATCAAACAGCTCGAGAACGCTCTCCCAACTGTGGGCATAGATGTGACAAAGACTACCACAATGAAAAAAATGTTTTTAAAGTACATAAATCCAATAGAGTATTAAAAACATGAGATTAAACTTGACCTGTACTAGTGTGACGGGATTAAAAACATCTCATGATCCCAGTCGAACCACCTCATCTGTGAAACATGGTGGAATGAACATGTGTAACTGCAAGCGGAACAGGTTCGTTTGTCTTAAAAGGACCATCTTTTTTCAAGTATTTTGTTTATTTCCTTGATGTTTTGATATACCAGACGAATAATAGTTTACTTTACACGACCATTTACCAACTTGTCCTCATTCCTTAGAATTAAAGAGGCTGTTCTTGTTGCTCTGTTATGATTGGCTGTCCTGTACTGTGTCCTCTAGAGTAGAACACTCCTCCTCATACTACAGTTCATATATATATGAACTGTATGAACTGAACAAAGAATCATATTTTGAAACTTACAATGTTTATGTACCACATTATTTTTTTTTTGTTTCAAATAGGTTCATGGCAGGATGCAGTTTTTTTCTTAGAGTGTACAAAAGCAACTGTAGAATTTTTCCAGAGCAAAAAGTGGAATGCCCATGATTGCTCAAGACCTGAACTGAATCCCACTGACTCCAAGAAAAGAAAAAGCTCCCAAAACAACTAAAAATCTGAAAATTGATGCATTACAGGCCTAACAGCAAGGAAGATTTCCAGCTTCTGGTGATGGGTTTGGGTCACAAGCTTCATACAGACATCAATTTCAAAGGACTGACCAAATAATAGTGACCAAATAAATAACACGATTTGCATTAAAGCACTAAACAGTTTTGTTAAAGATTATGACAATTTGTCCAGTCTTTAGGTCTTATGCACCTTAACCTTGTATTTATTGTTGAGATGCTGGAGTACAGAGCCAAACTCCTGCATAACTGCTCAATTATTTACAGACATGTCCCTGATTTTCCCATCAAACGTAAGGGAACTGTACCAAGTATTTCACCTCAGTAAAAGGAGAGAATAGAGTACGAACTTCAGGGATGACTGCAAAGTTGTGGCAGGAGCCAGGGGCTGCGAAAAGTTTACAACGTCATTAAGTTGTACCCTGAGGGCCCTTCATCAGGGACCTGACCCCTAACCCAACTCTCAAACACAGTCAAAAAGAACTGGCTATCTTTTATGCACCTAGTGTACACTCTACAGACTTTAAAAACTTTTCTTTCCACACTGAAGCAAGCATCAGGCACGCTAAACCTACCGCAGTCGTGCCTGGAGGAGAGACAAGTCGTCACATGCCTCTATACCATTGTACAAAGACATAGAAGAGAATAAAGAAGATTGGCAAACAGTAATTAAGTTCCACTGCGATAAGATCTACAGTATTTCTGATAACACCGATTCTATATCTTGAACTTGTGAGAGAATACGACAGATCTGAAGGCGTGAAGCTCATACTTGACATTTCAGCAGCCTATTCTGGCCTTCATGAAAAAGAGAAAGCCAGAAAAGCATTTTTTCTTTTGTTTCCTTCTGCTGCTGGCTCACGTCTCTCGGAATCAACACAGTAGAAAGGGGGAGCTGGTGTCAGATGATCTGAGGAGAAGCAGTGGGATGCTTATGATTTGGAGCATGGCGTTCCCTGGAGAGGGGGAAAGCAATAACACTCTCAGATTATGTAATGCATTTACAGTCAGCTCAGAGCAGATGTTGATAGAGCTGAGAAAACTTTTTGGCTGGGGCGAAGACGCTGTCGAATGACTGCCGCAGAAGTCAGCATGGCCTTCAGAACCTGACATCCGCAGGAAGAATTTGAACCAATGCTATCAGATCTGGGATTTGTAAATTAAAAGAGGGGATAAACAAACAAATGGTCCAAGAAACAGACCAAGAAAAAGGTCACAAAGACACACTCACATAGGATCTGTGTGTGTGCTTACTGTGAGATGATTAGGGATCCAGACCTGCACCACTCATCTGCCTGACCTGCGCTGAGAAGCAAGAGAGCACATCAGATGATTAACAAGGGATTACAGCCCCCCTCAAAGCAGAGGCCCCAAAAAACCTTTGAACTTCCAGTTTTTTCCATTCCTCTGCCCCATGGTCTTAGACACAATATAGAGTAGTTTACTTCAAACACAATGAGATACAGATACAATACAGGTTACCAGCATATGTCACATTTAGATATTTAGAGTTTGATTTGATCTTCATTCATGAATATATTTTGCACTGTCAAAACTTGAACGGCCTGTTGTTTCAGCTGGAACGGGTGTTTTTGTTTCAGAGTCGTTGGCCATATCTAGATTCACATGTAAATGGGAATTTCCTTTGGGAAGCCCTACAATGTATGTTTTATGCTTTATTATGATGTATCTCTTGTTCTCGGAGACTGCTGTGGATAATGTACCTATGACTGTTACACATTCAGGATACGATTTCATTTACTACATTACAGTCATAGCGGCCAAGTCAACAATAGACGCTGTTCCCAAAAGTGTCAGTGACATTACTTTACCCTTCAAAGAAACAACAACATCAAGCCAATACCCAAACACACCACAGCTTATGTTTAACTTTGTTCCCCTCATGTACATCTGAAAATGGATCAAGGAAGTTTTTCTCTGGAGGAATTAGATCCAGTCAATAATCCTCTTGTATAACGAAAGAAAAGGAAATAATGAAAAATAATGGAAAAAAAAAAACTGGGATTTTGCAAAACATTAAAATGTGGAGAGAAAATGAAACTCCTAACAACCGTGCAAGACCTAGTAGCCCCAAACTGTCCTCTTCAGATAAGCGACGCTTAAAGCCTTTGTCTTCCAGTGAGAGGAGAAATCAAGTTCCACTTATACTTCAGATCAGAAAAAAATCATGTGTTTTTGTCCATACTTCCACAAATTTGTAATTGGGATTACTTGCATCGTGAGAAGATGAAAAAATGAAATTTTTATTTTTATAGAATGCAATGAAACAAAAAATTTAAGAATAAATTAGCAACAATAACTATATATAAAATCTAAAAAACGTATACAAGACAACCCTAAAATAAGAAAAACACACATATTACTCATACAATTTGTTATTAATAATACATTTTAAGGGCTGAGAGAAAGAAAACCTTCTTGTATTTTGGCACGTAATTGAAAGTTATTCTCCATGAATGAAAATACCAAATTCTGTAGGTAAGAATAATTTACTCATAACTAAGAATAGTTTATTCATAACATGTCTAGTTGTAATGTAAAGTTTTTCAATCATTCTAAATATAAAGAGAGATGTAATGTGTGATGGTAACTGTTTCAACAGAGCCTTATAAATGTGGCACCTTAATTCCACTGTTTTGACCTACTTGACCTACTGTCAACACAGACAACGTGTGTCATTTGCTTAGTCTCTGAATGGAAACCTGTCCTCGTCAGAGGTCGTCTGTACAGCTGGAGACAGTTACAGCGGAGTCCTGTGTGGAGTAATTTTCCATCCAGCTCAGGAGAATAATCCACGTAACTGCTGTATGTTTCTGCATATACCACAAAGCGTTTATGTAACGTTCCCCACATTGCTTGCTTTGTCCATTGCCTGGCTTCCTTTGGAACAGTGTTAGTGTTCCTCACTGAGAAATTAGGTTGCTCCAAAAACCAATGCCAGTTGGAGAGCATCCATTTCTGTGAGTCAGTTCAGGAAGACCTTTGATGTAACCATTGGTTTATTTAAGCAGTCTGTCTGACAGTAGCCCTTGTGCTTGACAAAATGGATTGCTTGATAATAACGATTAATCATCCCATGCATATGAACATCTTAATCAAGCCAGTAGACTCCCTGTGCCAAAAGTGGCCTGATGTGTCTGAAAGAAAATGCAGACACGGATACCATTGTAATGAGGTGCTTGTGAATTCTTGTCCCCACGCCTCCTTACCACATTAGGCTTTTTGAAAGCCCTCATAGACCGGAGCTGCGGATCTCAGCGTAATTTACTGCCACTGCTCCGTAAAAATGTGGCCCAGCGCGGGGCTTTGTTCGGCAGCACATTCACTCATTCAAATTGGTCACACAAAGCTCTTTAAACGCCCTCGACTGCGCGGGGACTGGGCTGCTCTTTTTCCACAAACAGTTTCTCAAGCGCCCAAATCTGCTTTGAAACGGCACATCAGAAAAGATCAAATGCAGAGAATTGACCTCAGGTTAATTGCTGCTATGCAAACAATTACTCAAGTGGAGAGGTAGCAGCGAGCGGGCCCGAGATGAAGCAGATAAAGAGATGTAATCGTGTCAGTGTCGAGGCTGGTCAATCAATCAGCCAAAGACTTCTGTTAGAGCTTTTTTTTCCACTCAAGGTCACAAGGCCTTTCTGAAAGGTCCACATGAGCTTTTGCCTCATTTCAGAAGAGGATATGGCTCAGAATTGGTATTTGCCTGTTTACACAGAAACAAAAGCTATTGTGAAATGTAAGAGATGGATGGAGTTTGACATTATTTTGTATTGAACAAAGTGCTCCTTATTGTCTGTGGTTTTGTGAGGCTAAACACTCTCCTTTGGCACCCGAACTGGGCTGAAGTCAACAATGTACCAGAACAAAATATTCAGAATGAAT
This sequence comes from Alestes dentex, assembly GCA_037576975.1. Taxonomy (NCBI): domain Eukaryota; kingdom Metazoa; phylum Chordata; class Actinopteri; order Characiformes; family Alestidae; genus Alestes; species Alestes dentex. Next base: position 37,424,127 of record JBBIGA010000106.1, on the reverse strand, counting down.
GACATGCTTCCGGCCATGAAGATCATAGCTGTGGAATTAAGCAGCTCATGCTTAGACTGGTGTGTTATTATACTACATTAATCTTGAATGCATACTTGTGTTTGGTGTGTGTGTGTGTGTGTGTGTGTGTGTGTGTGTGTGTGTGCGTGTGTGTGGGGGCGGGCTCACATGATCAATTTAACTGACACATTACACCTCAACTCTTTGTGATCCAGGCAACACATTACACAAGACCCAAAACCATGTCTCATGTGACTAGGTTTGCTATGAAGGCCGCATTAGAGGTGGTAAACACAGCAGTAAGACTGTTTTTCAAAGCTCATAAAACTGCCGTCACTGTTATTTCTACTTTGTCCATTTAGTTTAATTAAAAAGGCTCTGGTCTAAATGGAGGATGAAGCATTAGTCTAGCACTGCAGGAAGTCTGGCACTTCAGCGCTGCAGTGCCACTTGTGGAACACACAATTTTCTTTGCTGCAGTTGTCATTTGAAAGTGGACAGATAATAATAGAAGCTCATTATATCCCAAAAGCACATCCAAAGCCACTTTGACCAGACCCAGGAAGGCCTTTGACCCTCTCTGGAATGGTTTGGATGACTAAGCAATAATTACCACCACTGCTATTTGGATGAAAAGCTGTGTGTATAAACAATAGTGCTTTGGAATGACTGCACTCAAAATATTTGGTCAAAATTCAGTCACTTGCAAAGTTTACAACACCTTGACTGACCCCTCAGCAAATGTCTCAGATGACGCAGGTGTGTGGTGGCCGCAGGACGCCCCTGCCGGTGGTGAGTGTGGGACTACTGGTGCTGGTGTGTGCAAGATGGGCAGAGCCGTACAGGACACCTTACGCTGAGGGAGATGAGGACAGATATGACCCCAGAGAATACCGCCAAGAAACAGACTACCACAGAGAGAACAGGTACCAGCCATGCTTTTAATATAATATGCAATAACAGTGCTTAATTCAGTTTAGACCATGAGCTTCATAGTTTAAATAAGGCACATTTATTACAAGAAAAAGGAATGTTCCAGATCCAAGTCCTGATTGGCCAACCCACATTCAATTCTCTTATATAGTTATTCAAAAGCATTGTTAAAAACCACTGCATTGTTTGTAGAATAGACTTTTACATTTTATTGCGTGGCAACTGTAGCCAACTACACTACTCAGCAGATTTGTTATTGCTCTGTTATAGTATTAGTAAGTTCAGTTGTTTGTATGGCACAGATGTATGCTGTGTTGCATTTTGCTGCTGATTTTTACAAGGTTGTATTATTTTGAATTTACCCAGTTTAACAACTCCCTTAACTCTGGTAAAATCCCAGTATTGGTTTTAATAACATAAAATAGCATTAAAAACACAAAGCAATTAGTTCTGTAACATATTCGTGTCACCCGGTTTGTCACCTGTCACGAATATGCCCCGCCACAAGTGGGTGAAATGGCTTGTTTGGCTGAGGCGGTTGTGTTGCATTAGTATAATAGCACTTCTCTGTGATCCCACTATGTGATTATTGCATGCTAATGAAGCTGATGCTGACACAGACAGTGATGAGTTTTTACCTCCTGCAGCGACAGCAGCAGAACAGGCTGCCGCCGATGTTGTGACCCAGTGGAGGAGCCCCACCCGTACGGCAGCACTTACCCACAATACCAAGTGGTTCCACAGATTAATATCACTATCCTCAAAGGTACACTGTTTACAACTAAGAGTAATATCTGATTTACCTCTCCAGGACAATACTATTATGAAATGCAATGCCTGTTCCTGTGAATTTTGTTTTTCACCTAGCACATTGGATGGTTCTGGTGTAGGACGGTGTTTATGACCACATGCTGAAAAGCTCGGTGTCAGTGTAAAAGTAGCCTGTCGGCCTGGGTGATTTCACAACACGAGGCCTAACCACAAAGAATAGGGCACAATAAGTTTGACTGGTTTTGCAGGACCTTAAATGAGAAAATGGACACTTCATGGTCCAGAAGCTCTCTAGTAGAGCCACAGATTATAAAACAAAGTAGGAAGATCAACAAAGGAGTGGATTTTGATTACAGTAACACATTAAAGTGTTCATAAAAGTTCCTATGTAATTAGAGGAGTAGTTCCTATGTATATTAGAGGAGTAGTTTGGTGAAAAATCAGCATTACACAATCTTTAAAATAAAGTGGCCCCTTTCAAGTGTAGTGTAAACATGCGACAGCACAACACACAGTGTGAACAATGTGAAATTCTTTCACTGCATTGACCCCATTCACCAAGTGAAACAGTGGGCACCCAGTGATGCAGCGCTTGAGGAGCGATGTGTGGGGATGGTAGCTTGCTCAAGGGTACCTCAGTGGTGCCATTGGCACCCCCTGAAATTCAAACCCATGACCTTCAAATTGCAGGGGCCAACTCCCTAACCACCGGGACACCAGCTGTCACAAATGTAGCTGATTCCAAACGTAGTCGATCCATCAAAGTTTGCATTGTAGCACTGGTAAGGGTCAAGAGTAAATTTTCTATTTTTCACGAAGATATTCTTTTCCCACACAGGGGAAAAGGGAGAAATTGGCCAGCGAGGGCCATATGGAAAAGCAGGCAAGATGGGACAGGCTGGTCAGAGAGGAGCCCATGGCATGAAGGGGTCCAAAGGCAGCATGGGAAGCCCAGGAGAACCCTGCAAGTCCCACTATGCTGCTTTTTCCGTGGGCCGCAAGAAGGCCCTGCACAGCAACGACTACTACCAGACCCTGGTGTTCGACACTGAGATGGTCAACCTGTATGGCCACTTCAACATGTTCATGGGAAAGTTCTTCTGCTATGTGCCAGGGATTTACTTCTTCAGTCTGAATGTGCACACATGGAACCAGAAGGAGACATACCTGCACGTGATGAAGAACGAGCAGGAGATGGCCATCCTTTACGCCCAGCCCAGTGACCGGTCCATCATGCAGAGTCAGAGCCTGATGCTGGAGCTGGAGAGAGACGACGAGGTGTGGGTGCGGCTCTTTAAGGGGGAGAGAGAAAACGCTGTGTTCAGTGATGACTTTGACACTTATATCACATTCAGTGGCCACCTCATCAAAGCCAAGAGTGAAGGCTAGCAGATGCTGGTGAAACGCCCGCAGGCACAAAATACATCCCGTTATATTTGCGTTGAGTAACTGAAAATGACGTCTTGTTGCTTACTTTTTTTTTTATTGTTTATATTGGACATGTAGTAAGCTATATAAAAGAAATCCTTTATTTGATGTTATTATTCACCAATCTGAGTACGAAGTGAACAAAGACATGATAAGAATATCAGGGACCCTGGGACCACAAGAACCAATCAAACTCCAAAGTGAAGTTTAGGATCTTCATTACGTTTGCACACTTTTGACGGAATGCTCACGAAAGTGAAGGGTATTATTGCGGTGGTAAGTCAGTGGTTGTGTGACAAATTCAATTCCTTTTGGAAACTGGAAGTTTGGAACTGATACCCTCAGAGAGTTTACTTTACTGGATAAATACAGATGCATACAGATGCAACACAAACCACTATCACTGCATGAGGATAACAGGTTTCACAAAGTAAAATTGAGTACACATCCTCTAGAGAGAACACATGAATATTTTCAGCTACTTCTTTATTTTAATGATTAACTTAGTAAAAAAAAAACGTATCTTGTGCAAAAAAGATATTTTTGTTTGATTTTTCTTCCCAGTATGTTACATACAGCAAATAAACAGTAATTGAAATGAGCAGAAGGGTGTTCTTTCTAGAGGATATGTACATTTTCACTTACAAATTCAATAGAACGGAAGAATTAAAAGTATACCCAGCTTTAAAATTTGCTATGCAATACGTCTAAAGAGATGCACTTGGTGTACAGAAGATTAAATCTAGGTCTCTAGGTGATTAAAATAGTCTAAAATTCTGTAGCACGTGCAAACACATTGATTAACTGTGGTTTTTGCTGCATCACTTTGCACAAATCTGTGGAAAATACTACAGTGAAGTTCCAACAGGAAAAAGGTGCTCTAATCAACGATACAGTCTGATGGTGCTGTTGAACATGCACATATTTTATGATCTATAACAGTGTATTTTTATATTCTCAGAATTGCTGTTTACAGTGTCTGTAAGCTTGTAAGGTAACGTATTATAAATAGGGTAAGTGATTAAACTAATAATAATGTAAAAACGACTGTTTTGAACTGGGGTCACTTAGTCAGGGACATTAGAAACATTTATTTTAAAGGGTGTGTTAAATTATTCATTAAAATGAATCCAAGTCCATGATGGCCTGAATGAACTGTGGTCTCACTCTACAGGAATTATGTAATAGCAAAAAAAAAAAAAGAGGCCTCACTAGGAAGCACTTTAATTGCAAACAGCTGTAAATGTTCTTTTCCCCCCTCAATCACATTATCAGAAAGTGACTCCATGTGTTACAGGTCAGTATTTTTGTATGGTGTCAAACATTCTGAAGAAAGGCATTGAAATGTGGTGTAGAACTTAAGATGATGCAAATATATCCAATAAAAAGCATAAAGATATACGGAAAAAAAGTTGGTGTGAACATTTGTGCATTAAGGAGTGTGTGGACGTGTCATTTTTTCCACTGGCCTTGTTGGACTTGACCCAGAGGAAGTGTCTTGGCTGAGAAGCGTGTGGAGCTAAGGTTTGTCCAAATCCTTCACACCCAGTCCCCTCAAAGCCCAGCAGCAAGCACACCACACACCTCTCTACACTCTTCGAGCTTTATTCAAGGGGCACCCTGTCTTCAACTACACACTACAGTAGCTATATTGCTACTATTATTCGAGACAGACTGATGATAGTCATGTATTCTCTTTGTCAGCTGATGTTTTGCATTCACTCTGAGTTTTCTGAAAGTCATTAAGGCAAGATGTTTTGATAATACATCACAGCCGAGCATGAAATGCGATGAACTGAAGAGAATGCAGGAAAACAGTGAGTTGATGGAGTCCAGATGTCCGTGCTATGTGTCTAAAAATGATCCGTTACAAATCACAGATCTGTGCGTGACTTAAAAGCCACACCACTGAAATCTCTGCTCTAAAAGAAAACGAGCACAAGTTGTTTTAACCTCCACTGCAGACACTGCAGAAATGCCTAACACAATCTGCAGAGATTTGTCACCCTCTTGTGGTGACTAAGTTGGTGACCGCAGTCCTGCTACATGTGCTGAGCAGACCTGCAATAAAAAGCCAGCGTCCTGCCGGCCCATGCTCAGTGTGTCCCTAACTGACTCTATTCCTTTTGTGGAAACATGCATGAGGGCTTTAAGAAATGTCATACAGTGCAGATGGGCACTATCGGTAGCAAAAGTGCTGTTCAGTGATGGAACCACCTGCAGGGGCAATCCATAGTCTGGAGCTGACTCTGATTTTTCAAAAAAATCAAGACGTAAGAGAGGATGTCCAGCAAAATAAAAAGTACAACATGCTTCAAGTTCATAATATTCTTCTACAGATGTATGAATAATAAACCCCATGTGGTGTAGCGGTTAAACGCCGGCCTCTGAACCAAAAGACCACTGGTTCGTGTCTCCATTGGGAGGAAATTTAGGTTATCCTAAAAGGTGAAAGGTGATTCGAAACCGTGCAGAACCAAGTCTCAGGTGGCCTGGTGTTTAGAGATCTGCCCCTACAATCAGAAGGTTGTGGGTTTGAATCCCCCTAAGCAAAGTTCCGTCCCCACACGCTGCTCCCCAGGCACTGCATTACTGGCTGCCCACTGCTTCACTTGGTGAATGGGGTCAATGGGTTGAATGAAGAGAACAATTTCGAGCTGTTCACATTTGACAAATGGACACTTTACTTAATGACAATGGATCTCTACAGATGAACTTCATGTGCTCCTTCGTCAGTCACACAAAATTAACTAGTTTAATTATACAGCCTACTGGATCTTGACAAGGCAAACTGGAGAGCAAATTCTATCCAAGTGAAATAGTGGAGTCACAGGGAGTAGCTAAACTGTAACATTTCCTCATTCACCTCTCTTGTCTCCTTTGATGTAGATGTTTCACTGCAGGTAATGTTGTGTGCTTAGGAGATATTTTTCAAAAAAATTTTACATTTTACTTTCCTCTTTTTTTAAAGTACAGCTGATGTGCTGTGGGGTGGACGGACACATTTTTCAGGCAGGCTTTCTTGACATTGACAGCAGAACATCTCACACCGTGTGTGTGTGTGTGCGTGTCTGTGTGTGTAGGTATGGGCAAACTTGAACATCGGTGTGTGAAATTGAGTCCTGGAGTAGAGCCTCAATACCCAAATGCATAAAATCAGAGAATCAGTTCACTTTAGGATTGACTGCCAGCCCTGAGCCGAGGCTCACTGTGTGGTGACCAGGCCTCCCAGTGTCTTAATTTGACCTCTTACATTGCTAATTATACAATTTTACCCATGACTCAGGGGTAGTTATGAATAATAATTTTCTTCAGCCATTAGCCTACATTAGTGCACCAGCTTATTCGAGACATAGCAATAACGAGTCAACAAGCAGATTACATTGTAATTTTCTTTTAAAATCATTAAGGGTAATTTGTAAGGGAGGCTCATTCATTCTTTTGCACTGAGGTCCATAAGATCCTAGTTGCACCACTGATGCTGTTCATTTCTTTCTTTTTTATGTTTTGCTGTGGTGGCTAAAACGGCAAAGGACAGAGTGTCCTCCTATTTCAAAACTGCAGTAAATGACTTGCCATAAAAAGGGACCACTGTTCTCCCACGAATCACATAATCACAGATGGATCACATCCAAGAATGATGATTTTCTCTAATGCTAACTAGCTAGCTATACTGCAGGCCACATGGCATTGCCCAAGAGCCAAATGCCTTAAGTCTCATTTAGCTTCAATGGGGAGGAAATATCTTCTGTAACCTACATGAAAAGATGGTCCTATACCATTTATGGACATAAAGTCATGGATCAAAGGCTTCAGTTTCTGACACACAATCTTTCACACAGTCTTCACAGTCCAGCTACTCTAGGCCTGCCTGGTCCCTTTCACAACATCGCTTGGTTGAGATTACGTGACCTGAGATAATACCTTGGTAGGCCTATTTACCGCACAGCCCTAACAACTACTGGCCATGATTAGGTCAGGACTTTCATTTACACTAAAAAAGGGTCTGGTTTAAAACTTGCTGGTCAAGTTGCAGCCCGCTAATGCAAAGATACTTGATGCCTGGAGGCTTCTCTCTTGATGAGCCTTTATCTAGATGATAATGGGCCATCAGATGGGATAAATGGGCCCAAAAGCATGTTTGCTCCACAAGCAAGCTTTTTCTGCAGACTCAACAACACACACTCACTTTCCAGTGCTTTTAGGTCCCTTTTAGGTGTCTTCCGAGAGCGCTTTTCGTTTAAGCCAGTTAAGCTGATGCTAACTCCGCGCATCTGTGCTACTGATCCTTTTTGACAGAGAGAGAGAGAGTGAGAGAGAGAGAGAGAGAGAGAGAGAGAGAGAGAGAGATGAATCAGATGCTGGGTGGTGATAGCAGTGGAAGTTACTGCTTGGCCAGCTCTATGGTGAGCAAATTTATGTTTGGCTTCTGGTCTTGGCTCTCCTACAGCCTCTCAAATTAGATTTTCAGTGCAAGCCCTGGAGCACTGCCACTTAGCCACTAGCAAGAATGAGCTGCAAATGCTACATTTGAAAAAAGGAAAAGAAGAAACAAGAAGACATCTTTTTCTCTGATTGTTTGTCTCGTCCCCTTGATGAGGATTTGTAATTTGATTCCAAAACCTTTAACTAGCAAGCCAAGATCAACTGTGGTATAAATAAGGCATGACGCTGTATTAGCAGCTCTGACAAAACAGCAGAGCAGATCAACAGAAGGCCTGAAGAAAGGCCAGAGTCAAGCAAAATGCGCAGTTGAGTGAAATGGCCGGAAACACTGATGGTTCTGCTGAACGGAGCACACACAGGCTGAAATCGATCAGTCAGAAATCATTTCCTCTGATTAAGTCTCCCTTTCCAGTGTGTGCTCATGGTCACACAGACTGCGTTTTATTGTTAATTTCATTTTTTTTAAACCTCCACTTATCAAGTGTACATTTGCTGATTTCACATTTTAGGTTATTATTTCACAGATGCACAAAGGGGCGCAGAAATATCGGCAATAAAAATATTGGCAGCTCTACCACACCAGGAGAAAAAACCCTTTACATTAATGGTAGGAGGGTAGAAACCTATTCAAGTCCAGTCCAAGTACAGAAGAAACATCACACTATATCTGAGAATATGTGCTACAGATTTTCTTGTGTAGAGCTTAACCAAACGCACAAAAAGAGCAAAAGGCCTTCAAATAAAGGTCACAAATACAGTGAGATTTCACAAACGTCTCAGAGCTCAAGCTCTTCTCTGCAGGGACCAGCAGGTGTTTTGACTGAACCTAGGACTTAAACCACCTTGAACATTTATATTCTGTAAGTGTTTACCTCTATTCAAAGGCCAAATGATGCATAGTTTATTTTTTCACCTTTTTTTTTGGTCTTTTTATTATTCTACATCAGTAAAAAAAAAAAAAAACAATCCCAGTGGCTAACGGGCTGCAACCGGAAATACAGTATAACTAATTCATATTTTAAAGCATGTATATGTCTCCAGCACAATTCATTTTTCATTTTTTCAGCTTCTACAAGGCCTACGTGTTTCTAAGTACTTTATATGATATAATATATTGAATAGAGCCATGTCTGCAATTAGTGAACATCTTCAAGAACCTAATGTTCTCCATGGCCAGCTGTTTGCTCTCTCAGGCCTACACAATGTCAGTCCAAGGTTTTCAGCGTGTATTTATTTATTTCTTTTTGTTTATTTGTTCCCTAGATTGCATTTACCCAGTGTGTTATTGAGCTTACTGACTTATCTCCAGTCATCTGAGATCACCTGACCTTCTCCTGCATTAAGCTTCCCGCGGTTTTACGCACTCATCCACTCTCCTCTCCTCTTCTCCTTCTGACACAGGGCTGTGTTTTTCTGCTTTCTGCTTGCCCTCCTGCCACTGAAGTCAGTGGGCTGCGATGCCGCTGGGTGACCCCGCTGCCTCTTTGCTTCATTGCCAGTCTCGCTCTCTGAAGCTTTCCGTCTCTCTGAGGCTTTACTGCTGCCATCGAGTGCTGAGGAAAAAAAAAGAGGAAAATAGCAGGAGGAGCAAGAGCTAAAAGCTCAGTGAGAAAGCCAGCAAAACGGTCCAGCTGTAACCTATTTCCATCACTCTCCACCTATATAACAGCCATTACCCCTCCCCAGGCCCACCAGAAGATGAGCTAAGCACTTTTCAGAGGAGAGAGGACAATTTGTGCTCGCTGGAGTGGCTCACCTGTCGACAGCTAGTCCTTGAAGTCCTTCGCTGGTGTGCTGGCATCTGTTTTCAGGGGCTGCCGAGTGCTATCAATTCCCCACTCACTCAGGCTGGGCTCGTGTGAAGGGACTGGAACTGCTTTAGGAAGCCTTTCTCCAGTCACTCTGCAGACACTGAGCTGCACTCCACCAGTTCACCATTTCACCCTTCTAAGCCTCTCAGTGAACTCCGTTAGAGAAGGAAAGAATAGTTTTTCCTGTGTTGATAATCTTCTTTTTTCACAGCCACTGAATATGCGGTGGTGCAGCTTAAGTTTAAATGTCATTCGCCACTGAGCCATGAAACTGAAAAAAGCTATACCTTGAGTTTATATCATCACTGTCGCATCACAGCTTCATACCTTCTATTTATTTGTTGTTTTCTATTTTTTAACAGTTTAAAAGCGCAAGCTGCCCTTTACTGGGTGCAAACCAACCAAAACGTCCAAAATTACTTTTACACTAAGTTACATTAAATGTACATGAATGAAACGCATCACAAAAAAAATCAGGTTTACACAATTTACCCCTTTTCCGCAAATGTAATTTGATAGCCAAGATGGTGCCTTGTTTATTTCTTCAGTTTTGCACAGGGGCGATTAAGTTCATATATTAGACACCTATGTCATCCATTACAAAACTAAAGAAGCAAAGCTCCAGTACAAAACTAAAGAAGCAAACTTTGGACACCAAGCAAATCTTGGCTGAGCAAGTGCTTCTGGGTTGAAGGAAAATCAGAGGTTTGAGATTTTCTTTCTCTTAAAAATAAATGGATTTGGAGACACAAGGTTTTGTTACAACGGCAAACCTTGTTACAAGGGATTCCATTATCAACGACATCACTATACAGCTCTGGAAAAAAATAAGAGACCTGCAAAAATGTTCAGTTTCTCAGGTCTTATCTTTTATAGGTGCAAGTATTGAACTGAACAGCTTTGCCTTAGTTTTTAAGAACTGCTGACAATATTTCTCCTAATTTCCAAATCAAAATTTTGTTCTTTGAAGCATAATTTTAAAGGAAATGACAAAACATAAAAATTAGAGAAATGATGCAGTGTTTACAGAACTTGAATAATTCAAAGAAAACAAATCTATAAGTACCTTTGACGAACTTCTAGTAGCGCTTTACCATCCGACTGGTCTCATTGTGAGAGGAGAGTGTTGATTACAGCAGTGCTTTTCCTCATTAAATAAGATGTGATTTAGGTGATCACTAATCAGTACCTCATAAAGCAGAATGAGGTGCTTGTGTAGGAATTTAACAGACACGGGCATGGAATGGTTGTCATGTTTTTTTTCCGGAGCTGTATATTCTAAACCAGTGGTTCCCAACCATGGTTCCCTCCCAACACATTCCGTACCATTCTGCACTTTTTAGTGTTTCCCTGCTCTTAACACACCTGGTCCAACTAATCAGCTAATTGACAAACATATTATGGGCTGAAGTGCTTGTGTTAAAGCAGGGAAAACACCAAAATGTGCAGGACAGTGAGGCCTTGGGGACCAGGGTTGGGGAAAATGCTCTAAACCAGGTTTAAGCAATTCTAGTCCAACAAAGGAATGGCCAGTGTTCTGCAATAACCTGCCTTTTATCTGTCAGATTTAAGCAGCTAAGGACAGATCATCATCTTATTTACGGAATAAGGTATTTTCCAGCTCTCAATTGAAATGTGATTACTTTGGCAGTTTTATAAACCTATTGGTGACTCTCAAAGTGTTGGTCAGTGCTTCGCAACCTTGGTTCTGAAGGTCCTCTTGCGTAATTCCACAATTTAAGGTTTTCACCTGCTCACCTGATTGAACTAATCAGCTAATAGTAATGTGTCTTCTGAAGTGGGCGTGTTAAAGTAGAGAAAAGCTAAATGCGTTGGGCAGTGAGGCCTCCAGGGCCAGGGTTGGGAACTGCTGGTATTGGCTTGTATTGAAGATGGCACTGCTATGGAATGACCACTTGATGGCAGGCTTGGCTGCAGAGCCCCTTTGCTGTACTCACTTGCCTTTTGCTCAAGGTTTCTAGCATCAGTTCACTCCAACGTGGCTTTGAATCTGCACAACCCTCCATTCGCAGAAATGTTCGTATCGATATTTATGTTGCAGGACTTGCTGACAGAGAGAGCAAAGAAATTTATACCCCATTGTTCAGAAAGTTGAAGAGGCTCACATACAGTGAGGCTCATACAGACACAACTGTAGAAACAAAATCCAACAGGAACATGATAACACTTTCAGATGTTCCTTTGAGATATTACCTAGCAGAAAGCACACCTAGACTGAGGAAGAGAGAACCTTTTCACCTACAACAGCTGCATGTGTGTGAATCATAGAGCACAAAGAGCCGGATCTAGTTTTGATTCTGCACCACCCGCAGATCACCAGTTAAACCGTCAAGAATCTCAGGAGGCCTTATTAATAAGCAATCAAGAAGGGAGCAGCAAGATACTATAATTAATAATTATATCCCCTCTAGAATGCTTGCATGGGAGTGAGACTGAACAGCCGTAGATAAAGAGCATAATGTTTACACAACATAACTGAAGAAACCCACCTCCCCAAGTCTAATTTACATCACCTCCAAATCCCTGCCCTGAAAACTGGCCTTACAGTATTAAATACTGAAATGCAGGAGGGAATCCTGGCTAAGATTAGTGTGGCTGGTGTGTCTAAATGCACTAAATTGCTGGATTAATCTGGTTAAACCTTGCTCTCCAGCAGCGGCAGAGACACACAGATCCGCAGGTTGGGCTCTAAGCCCCGGAGGGAGTCTGCCAGTATAGAACGACTGTAACGGCACACCATGCATATTCTATGTCGGACGGCCACAAGCAATATCAATTTTTAATTTGACGCACACTTTGAATATGTCAAGGCATATTTATTAGCATATGCCGATATATAATAAATAATCTACCTCTGAAGCCTGCTGGCAACATTAATTTTTCATGAAGAATGTACCTAAATGTACTGCTGCATTTTAAAACAAAATCTTGTGGGTTTAATTTTTATGGTGCTTTATTGCACATTAAAGACTGAACCCTGGTTCACCCGTGTCGCGGATGAAGGGAGGCACGAGTGTTACATGAACGTGGACCCCAGTGGACCCCCCCCCCACTGCCGTCTCTGTTCTCCCCATATCTTGCCTAACGACACGCAATCAAAATCTCTCATTTCTGCTGCCTGCCTATGCATGCGTAATGGTCAAAGTCTGCAATTCGTTTCCGATTGCACTGCACACAGTAAAAATGGCCCGTGTGGAATTAACCCCTGCAGAATTAAAGTGAACGACATTTCTTTCCTACCAAATCCAATATGTAGGATTCATTTTCGCTCCAAATGAGTGAATGTACTACAGATTTGCCTCTAAAAGAGCTGTGCAGTAAGAGCACCTGGTCAGTCAAGCTTGTCGGCTGCATTCCGTCACCGTGGACAAAAGGTTTCATTTTGTGTCATCAGTTCTGCTTGCAGTGGCCTCATGTGTTGTGAGGTCTCTTTAAGTTTTTAGGGAGGCTTGTCTTGCAGCAGCGAGCTCCTAAGCGAGTAAGCAAAGCTTCACTCGTTGCACAGAGCACGCACTTCTGCAACCGTGAAGAACACTCCACCACTCTCTCAGCATCATCTTTATTTCCACTGGACATACCGTGTTAAACCTCTGCAGTGAGGAGCAGGAGAGAAAGACAGGAGGCAGGACAAAGGGGGAAAAGTAAGGGGGTGAAAAAGTAGGGAACAGCAAGATTGCAAAACTGAGAGAGAGAGCCAAAGAGAGAGCCAGAGAGAGAGAGAGAGAGAGAGAGAGAGAGAGAGAGAGAGAGAGAGATTGACAGTCACAGTGAGATA
>JBBIGA010000106.1:37377069-37408028 GCA_037576975.1 Alestes dentex | reverse complement strand
AGATGTGGACTACTCGAGCACTGATGTACGTCGCTCTGGATAAGAGCGTCAGCTAAATGCCGTAAATGTAAATGTAAATGTGATTCCTAAACATTAAACTCTAAAAAGCTACAGAGCCATAGAAAAGGCCATTAACATCCCTGTGAGCAGGGATGGGCAATAATGCCTAAGAAAAAAACTCTAACTGTGCATGTATTTTTAATATTTTTTATAAAATAACTCTTGATTGTATAATAGTTAGTCACTTGGTGTTTGGTAATGAAGGGCCTACTTTGCATCAGCAACACTCACTTAGTGACAAACAAGCCATTCACAAGCAAACAGCTGATAGCACCTTTATCCATAAAAACTAGTTTCTAAGTAATTGATTCTTCATTTGATTGTTAATCATAAATTTGATAATTACGCATGGGGTAGTTCATGGAACGTTCATGGAACGATCTGCAAATGCATGATCCCACAGCTACTTCAATTAAGGAGCACTCATTTAGTAATCACTTATTTAGTTATCAGCCATTGGACACCTATTTGGAAATAGAGAACAAACATTTTAGCACTATCAGGACAAGCTTAGACCAGCTCAACTCCCTTAACTCCTCTCTTGTTTGCCTTTCTCTCACTCATGTCTGTCTTCTAAGGTACTGCTTCTCTGTGCTCCTATCTTTCAATCTTGTTCTGACTATCAAAAGTGGAACAAAGACTTTGAGATGTACATTTTTAAATATCGTGCCCACAAAGTCTTCAGTAGCACAGACTTACTTGAGAACAATCCTCAAGAAACACAAAACAGTCCCATTACACACTTGGTGAGGACTCGTGAAAACAAATGCCAGTGGTGGATGGGCTGACAGCCTGCTGTTTAATGACGTTGCAGCACAATGTTGCTAATGACAAAAAAGCACAAAACATGTGTGCATTTAGAAATTACACCATCTTGTGGCACTGAAAGGAACACTTTAGAGTTGTTATCCCATGCACAACCAGTGAAAACTTAACACAGGCTGAAAGTATCAAGCTAATGTTAACCGAGGGCCGTGACGTGGGTCAGATAATAAGCTAGAATACTGTATTCTGTAACTTGACAAAAGTTTTAGCCTAGAGTTACACAAACATTGAAACTTAACAGGAACAGGAAAGTATATTGATACAAAATATCTAGCCATTTTCATCAATGATATGAAATACCAATGACAAAATTCTTTTTTTTTGTTTTTGAAATCAGTATTTTAAACACATGTATCATAAACACTGTCCGTCTCTGCCTAGGAGTAGAACTGGCTCGATAATATGCAAGTGGAAAGTTCATGAACCCTGATGGACTAAACTTCCCCAGACAGATGCACCATGCAGGAATTCTCTCTGACTAATGATGAGGAAAGAAAGTGAGAAGTCAGTAGTCACTTAAAGAGAGTGACCTGAAAACAGCAGGCGCAACATTAAACAGAAAACAATTAGCAATGAACTGAACTGCAATCTTCTCCGTTCCAAACAACCGCAAGCAAAACTCTTCTGCTGAAAAAAAATCTGCACACATTTAGCCAAACTAGAACTCTTTCGGAACAATGTGCTCTGGTCAGACAAAACAAAAACAAAATTATTTCGCAATAAATTAGCTCATCATGTTTGAAAGAAAGGTTGTGCATATGATCTTAAGACTACCAGTGAAGTATGAAGGTGGGAGCATCATGAGACATGGCTGCTTCTTTGCAAACAGTAATAGGACATGACATGTCACCAAAGAAGACATGAAAGAAGTGATGTACCAAGATCTCATCAGTCAAGAAAGAGTAAAAGATGCACAATGACCCCAAACATATGGCCTCCAAAAATCTCAAGACAAGTTTCTAAAAAAGTAGTGCTTGCATGGCCTAGCCAGACCCCTGACCATTTAAATGTCTGGCTGATTGCATGTCCAACAGAGGAATGTAATGTTTGTAATGCTGCACATTGATAATGATGGATAATGTTCAAATGATAAACTTCTACATTGCGGTACACTACAGGAAGGTTTGTTTTGTCGCATCATAAAAATAGCTTGTGGTGCAGAGTGCATTGTTTGGCTAATGGGGACACTGGAATTGAATAATTGTTCGCAATAATAATCAATTGATCAGTCATTTAATGAATTATTGAAGAAATCTCTAACTGTAGCCTTACATACAATCACACAAAGCCACATAAGACAGTAATACGGTTTCAATAGATGAAAAAAACGTGTTGAGAAGTATGTTAGCTAGTGCCAACATTCATATATGTGTGGTGCAGTGGTGGATTTGTGTGTGTATATCTATTTGTACTCAGAGTACGCTGAGGAATCAGGAGAGTCTCTTCTCAGAGCTACCAGCCCCTGGGCCAGTGTTCATTCAACACATAAACTTGACACGTGTTCGTGATGAACTTGCGCAATAAAACAAGACGAAGGGCCGAGGGTATCGCCAGGCTGCTCGTCACCATAGTTACAATATTCTCCCATAATTAGTGTCTCTGCTCTCTCCCCTGCATCGATTTATATGATCTCCTTAAACAGCTGTAAGGAACAGAAAAAAAGCCTCAGAGGACCTCTGAGCTTTAGAAAATCGAACAGAGCAAAGCAAAGAATAAGAAGAGGAGGAGAGAGGGAGGTAGAGAGAGAAAACGACAGAGAGAGAGAGAGAGAGCGAGAGAGAGGGAGAGAAAAGGGAGAGACAGAGAGAATAAAAAAGGAGACAACAATAGTGTAACAAACAAGCCCTGGCATTATTGTACGATTGCATGCTTCCATTTTAAATAGGCATGCTGTAAGCCAGCTGAAGCTGTATTGAATGTGACTGAGATAGATGGGCCGCCTTAAATAGAACTATTCCTCACAGCCAGGAGTAAACACAACTAATACTCACTGGACCTCCTTTACCCACACACACATACACACGCAGACACATGGGGCCTAGCCTCTCAGATGAAACACACACACACACACACACACACACACACATACACACACACACACACACGCGCATAGATACACATTCCACAGAGAGAAAAAGGCCTGTGCACAGGCCCACTTTGGCAATGTCATATCCAAAACGATGCTTCCTTGACAGCAATACGAATCCAGCCTGTGCGGTTTGGATAAAATCCCATGACATGTATCGTGACTACCATAACAAAACCTCATATCTCCACACTAGCAACTGAAATTCATGACTTTAATGTACAAATAAGATTTTATTTTTCCCATTTTGGGCCGTTTGTGTTGGTCCATGGTCTTCAAACAATGATTTAAATCGAAACTCTGATATCAGTGACGTCATATCAATCTGAGGCCTTTCAGTGCTGCCCCCTAAAGTCAAAACCAGCAGTGGCAAAACGGCAAAACCTTATGAGAGAGGAAAAGTGAAATGAGTGAAAACCGTATTATTTTTTTATCCTCCTTATTTCTCTCTCTCGCTCTCTCTCTTTCTACTTCAGTGAGCTGCGAGCTGGCAGTAGATCAGCACTGTTGCGGTGGTGTGTTTGCGGCGGGATTTGGAGACCTGTTGGCAGAGCACACACTGGGGAGTCGTGGTGTTTGTGCTTGTGTCTGGAGTGTGTGTGAGAGCGAGAGAGAGACCGAGAGAGAGAGAGACAGAGAGAGAGAGAGAGAGAGTGAGAAAGGGCAATAGAGTTGTGATGGCAGATTAGTGAAGTCTAAGACAAAGGTGTGGAGTGTCAAACTGGTCCATGTTTAATAAGAGCACTAGGTGTACAGAGTCTGTGTGGATTAAGTGCTTGTGTGTGAGGCAGATTGAGCAATTTGTTTACTTGACCAGCTAACACCCTCTCTCTCTCTCTCTCTCTCTCTCTCTCTCCATCAAGTCCACAGTAAATATTTACTCTCATTTGAAGCGGTAATCTTATCCATGTGGCTGAATAAGATGCTTTTCCCCTCAGTCTTCACACACTCTCTCCAACTCATTTACTCGCCCTTGTTTTCTCTTAACACCACATTGCCGTAGCCTCGCACCTAATTGAAGCTGTCACTGCTTAGATCCAGCAAACTGTTCGACATGTTTTAGAAACTGCGCCAAGAGAGACCTTCACTAGGACCACGTCACTGAAACATGCATCCATTTCATAATTGAGTCTCGCAAAGATGTGAATAAATCATTTTTTTACTGTTTCATTAATGATATTACCTTCATACTGAAAAAAAAACCCATTTTTGTGATTTCTAAACTTATAGTCACTGGTAACTGTATAGATTTTGCCTCTGTTTGTAATGCTGTAGTATCTGTTTAGTTTGTATCTGTATAAATTAGTAATATGACCTTTCCAACTTAAGTTGTTATCTTTGGAAACACCTAACTTGTAGGGCCATCTTAAAACGATTACCTGTCCCATGAGCTGCCATGTACAACTAACAAGGCTATGAGCACCACTCCTAATGAGTGGGTTTGACTAATTCAGCCACACCCATTCCTAACAAGCGTACAGCCACGCACTCTTCATAGACAAACACTGGCAGGAGACTGGGTTTCACTGAAGAGCACTGCAAGAACCATTCAGCCCTGTGCAGCTTCAGATTTGATTCCAAATAAGCCTAGAGAACGAGACCACCGAGTAGAACATGGTCTAAAGCACATTCCATGTACAAATTTTCTGTTTTCAGTATCAAAGCTCAAGGACGACACAAGAAAATGTTTATCAGGTGTTTCATGGAATGGGTTACCATGGCTACCACATCAGACAAACAGGCACACACAAGCCTAAGGTCACCATGTGGAGTGGTTTTAATAAACTACTGTTTATTTAAGTTTGGGTTTGGTGGGTGCCAGTCGAATGCTACCTGTTTTAAAAGAATACATCAAGCTCGGCTGGGTAGGAAAAACGGCCCGGGGCTGTTTTTCATGGCTTGGGCTGGGCCCTTTAGTTTTAGTGAGGGGAAATCGAAATGCTACAGCATGCAGGGACATTCAAAAGATCCGTGTGTGCCAAACTTTGTTGCGAGTTTAGGGAAGATCCCGTGCTGCCCGTTGCTTTGTGCCAGTAACCTCCATAAAAATTGTTTTTTGGATTTGGGTATAGAAGAACTTGGCTGGAAGAACTGGCCTGCACCGAGCCCTATCTCAACCCTATCAAACACCTTTAGGAAGAAATGGAATGCCGAAGGCAAGCCAGGCCATATCACTCCATATCACTAATGGTCTTGTGGCTGAATGGAAATTGCTTCAGCCATGTTCCAAAATCATTGTTGCGCTGATGAAGGGTTCACAGGGTGGCTGACAAATTGTGCAGGGCAACAGATGGGCCACCGTTTGTAATTGTACATCTAAATGGAGGACGAATACGATGGGTGGAGCTAATGAAGTGGCCAGCAAAGTGGACAGGTCTGAGGTTGTAATAAAGCTGGTGCTGCTTGTGGAACAGGTGGCTTTAGTGGTTAGAATTGGACTTAATTTGATATTCTGAGACTTTTACCTAGTAATAGAAAAGAAGACACATCATAAGTCACTTTTCTATGGCATGGTACTGGGTACCTAGTTCGTTTTCCACTGTAGTTAGTACACCCTTAATGTTGTTGGTGACTTTGCAAGAAACTGTCATGACGTCCTCCTCAATGTGCCAAACTCAGTAGTAATGAATAATAGTGAAGGGATGGTGTTCTGGATTTGCGGTGTGTAGTCATGATTCTCTCTGATGAATCAGTAGTCAGTGTTTTCATGTCACATTTTAGTATCTAGCATTTCAGTGGAGGTACAAAAAAAATTACCATGCACTGAAAAGCGACTTTAGTTCGGTGCCATATAGCTCGAGTCTTAGCTCAGTTTGTCATGATTGGCCATGAATTATTAAATGCTACTTCTGTCTTCTCTAACCTTTAGTGTAACATAGTGAATGCCTGTTCTGATCTGACTGCCTAGAAATAGGTGAAGCTGACTGGGTTGGCTGTCTCTCGTTATAACCCCTGCACATGACAGACACCACATAACCGCCTCGAAAGGGAGCCCTTTAGAAGCGCGGATTTATTTTGTGGAATGAATTACCAAGTATAATTAAAGCCTTAATCTCCTTTTTCCCCTCAACAAAACAATTTTGTACGAACCCAGAGAAGCAATCCAAAATTAATTTACCGCACCAGTGATTAGTATTAATTCTTTGCCAGTTTTTTCTCTTCTCCTTCTCTTTCTCTTTTTCTCTCTCTCTCTCTCTCTCTTGTGTCATGTGTAGATGAAAGGATAGGTCCTGTAGTAACTTATGATATGATCATGTGTAATTACCGTAAGCCCAGTGGTGCACAGAGGGGCTAGCAGGCATGTGCTCTTTATAGCCCTCATCCAGAGAATGGCAGCTTCTGTCTCTTTGTGTCAGTGGAGGTTTGTGCCATGAGTCTGAAACCCCACCGCAGACAAGCCAAATCTTTTCCATGCAGGCCAGACAGGCCTTCTTGTCACTGTACATGGCAGACGAAGTGACACAAAATTCCACATGGAAGTGTTCCAGGTATCGGCAAGTGGGATGAATGAATGCCAATATGTGGAAAATGCTCCAGACGTTGACTGCACTGGTTTCTGGGCATCACTGTTTAAAAAAGAGATGCAAAAAAGGATTCTTTGGAGCGATGCCATAGATGCCAACTTCTTTTGGTTCCTTAAAGCTATATTTTCCAATCCTGCTATTGGGGACCCTTGTTGTTGCTTCTGGGACCCTTATAATTCCTTATCTAACAAACCTGGTTCAACTCAACAGCTCATTAGCAAAATGCTTGATTAGTTAAACTTGGTTTGTGTGTCAGATTGGGAAACGTGGCCCCAAAGAACCGTTCAATGGATGGATGGATGGATAATGTAAAGGTCCTAGAGTAATTAAATGTTTTCCCTAGAACTGCATGTCCAAGCCAAGAACAATTTAAGAACTTTTTATTTTAAGAGTGATGTTCAAGGTCTGATCTGTATGAATGGAGTTGCATCTGCATTCATAATTGACCAAAGAGGGATCAGAGAGGCTCATTGCACCAAAGCTGCTGACAGGGAGAGGAAGAGTTTGCCTGCTTAATTAGAGCAAAAATGAAAAGGCATGTGAGAGAAAGAGGAAGAAAGAGAATGAAAGGGTCGACTCTGACTCTTACCATGGTACCCTCTTGCTGCTGTTCTCTGACGAAAACAGGCTGGTATTTTTCGGTCACTTCCTCAGGTGACCTCTAGCAGAGATGTAAAGCCTTGTTTGACTGGACCAGGCTCTTCATAGAGTGTGTAACGAGGGGATGACAAAGTACAGAAACGTGGGATCGATGTGAAGAGTGAAGCCCTGTTCGTTACAGCAGGTGCACGCACGTCTTTGTGTTGTTTTGGAGGACAGAAGGCAGGGATCGATGGTGCGTTTGCTTTGTGTAGGTAAATGATCGTCGCAGAGATGGACAGGTACACTCTGTCTTGTGGCCCTTGGGGGACTGAAGACAAATTGGCCTAAAACCCTCATCATCCCTTTCACTCCCAATTCTGAGCTTTAACACTGGCATTGACTGCAGCACAGAGCTTCAAGCACAACCTCATCTTCCCCCTGTTTGGAATATTTACATGGTATTCCCTGCCCTGTTCAAGGTCATTGCAGGTTAAAGTTACTTGGTAAAAGGTCAATATGGGAACCTTACATTAATGAACGCTATTGATTAGAGATCACACAGTTGTAGACAAGTCAAAAATGAATTACCAAGGAAACAAAGTAACAATACTGTTTTAGCTATACTTCCTCTACTTCAAGTTCAAACAACAGAATAGTGATTTTAAACTAGGAGGCGTCCTCCAAAACTGACCAACAGCATCACCACAGGGAACAGGTTTCCGTTTGTTGAAGAAAGAAATATTTATTATTAATCATATTAATCATGATGATAATAATCATAAGATAATGATATAATAAATAGTACTGGTTGTCTGAAGCACATTGGAAGCATACAGAAAGAGAACAACTCAAATGCAAAGTTAGAGAGACCCAGAACAGCTGAAGTTTAATCTTTTCGTTTCTCAATATCGATTTCTCGTTATTTTTATTTTTTTAACTTGTACTCATTTGGAACAACTGCAAAATATATATGAAGAAAATAAAAACCAAAATAGTAGAAATAACTTCATTGTTACGTTAAGCCAGTGTAGCACATGAAGAACATTTTTTTCTTTTTCTTTTGTAGTATAACACGTTTTTTTTTTTTTTGTATTGAGCTGACAGAGGAAGGAGGAGCTTTTGTACATTTGTAGTAGAAAAGAAAGGGGCTGGAAGCATACAGACACTGGATGGATGCGTTGATGGATGGTTACTCTTTCACTGAGACGGCCTACTCACACCCCATTTAAACCTTTGTGCTTAGGGGACTTGGTGAAGACGCGCAGGGCTGCTGGGTCATGGAGAGGTCAGGACTGACCATTGGACTGGGATTGGGTCAGTTTTAGTAAAAACTGATTGGCCTGCTTGGTCAGTTTGGGTTTGAGAGACGGTAGAGTTGAAGCCGTGGCCGAAGGGACTTCAGTGGACAGAGTTAGCTGCATAAGTGCTCTTGGGCCTGTTTGCGCACAGGAAGACGAAAGTTTTGGCTGGGGGGGAGAAAGTCGAGGTCGCAAGCACTTGTTTCAGGTCAAGCTAAAGAGAGGGGACTATGTGCAGACTACAGTTTGCATCGGCTCTTGGCTTTGGGCTGAGGAAGACAGGGCGAGCTGGCTTTGGTGCTTAGGTGGACGGGTCTATGGACTAGAAGGAAGCAGGTAGTAGCAACAGGGTGAAGACAGCAAGCCAAAAGGTACAGTGCAAGAGCTGACACACACCTCACAGCAGAGTCAAAAACCAGGACATGTAAACAAGATATATGTGTCATACAGACAAAAAGCAAAGAAATAAACCCAGAGGTCTCAGATCTCTGTGGATTTGACATCTTTTTGTTAAGTTTGTTCAGTCACAGTCTCTTTCAGTGCAGATTCGGCCACTCGGTTTTAGTGTCCCTGAAACAGCTCGTCTTGACGGGGGATTTCCATCTGCCACTGCTGATGCATGGAAATGCTCCACAACTCTCTTCTCCCGGGTGAACAGATGCCTCCACTGACCAGGATATGGTTGCCTTTAATGATCCGTTAAGTATCAAAGTAGTACAATCGCTGAGATACGAATTGCCGGCTTCATAGAAAATAAAGTATTGTTCTGAGAGGAAGAATGCAGCGAAGAGGAGTTATATCTTTATCTATGGAGGGGAAACATGACAGTTTTGTCTCGTCATAACACCTGAGTCCAAGGAAGCTCATGATTTTGCAAAGCTCAGGAATGCCATCTGGAGAAGAAGCTTACCAACACGTTGCTTAATGTACCATTCATTTCATACTGACCACAAATCAAATTCCTGGGAAAAAGAAACGAAAAAAAAAAAAATCTACGGTATGTCACATCAAAAATGTTGTCATTTTTTAAATCCACATATAGAGTAATACCTCTGAACAGGAAGCTTTTGCATGTAGGTAAACTGTTCACATTTTGCATCAAGAAAAACAAATATTTGAGAAGTATTTTTTTTCTTATCTAACTCAGACAGCACATTGTTCCTTTTTTTTTTTGAAGCACATTGGTAAACCATTATGACTGATTCAATAATTTAGCATGTTGCTCATGAAGTCTGTCCTGCAGGTCCAGTGGCTGACCGGAGCGCTCCTATTCCACGTGTGAGAAGTCAACCGGACTTGCAGAGTTCCATCTCGTCTCCAACAGAACCCGGGGTCCAGCATCAGAACAGAGACTTAGCTAAACCATGTACATACATTTACAAAGTACTGCTTAAAAAATAATGACATGTACATAAAAAGTTCAAGAGTTTGAAGTACATTCAGTAGCTGAAACAAAGACTCAGACAGACAGAAAAATGCCACCGAAGTAAAAATCTCTCAGTACATCGACAGTGCATAAATTTCCGTCAAAAATGAACCTGAACCACCATCGAAAAACTAAAGATAAAATCATCATTTGAAGGGTCGCAAAGTCACAAATAGATATATTCATATATAAATGTTTTCCATACTTGTAATACAATAATACAACATTAGTAAATGGCTACAATTGACATTTGACCATGCTCAGCAGCATGTTATTAGTACAACGTTTAAATATATAAGGATGTCACTAAAGTGGAGCTCAATAGAAGTAGAAAGGTAACAGACTTTTAGTAAAACTTTGCTTGCAACCCTTTGACTAAACTGCTGCCCATCTCACTTTGTTTCTCACATTATAGCAGGCAAGAGCCCATTTTCAAGATGGATGGCCAAACTCCTGTGACAATACCAAGCAGACAGCTCCAATTTTCTTAATTTGTAGCCCCCTGACACCATGTACAAAAGTGGTTTACTACACAGCACGGCCACCTCCACAACAACACCACAATGTAATGCTTTTTGGTAGCACTGGGGCCACGAATCTATGAAGCCCCCTTCCACCTATTTCCCACTAAGTCCCTTGCGACCAATACATGCCCACACATTAGAACACACGCTCACAGACGCGCGCGCACACACACACACACATACATTCACGCCCCTGTATGCCCCAGTACTCCCATTCTACTTCCGTGGGCCTTTACACATTGTGCTACTGAAAACTGAGGGTTGACAGACAGCGTGAACAGCTATATGAACTGCATCTTGTAATCTGGCTGGGCACGGACATTAGCAGGTCTTGTTTCAGCTCTCGCCACAATCAGCCATGACATGAGACTATTCGGGGCGACCATTTACCATTCTGTACTTCCCGCAGCCTGGGAACAGCCTCATGAAACCTCCGTAAGACCTTAATCATTCGTCACAGACCTCTGTAAGACCTTTATCGTTCAGATCTCTGTAGTGGACAGGCTTTTGGTGGTATATTTACAGCACCTTGACTTCACCTGCCTCTCTTGTCATGTAAAAGATACTGATGGTCCTAACAAATTTCAAAGTTGTTGTTGTTTTTTTTTTGTTTTTTTTTTTTAATATCATCTTTTCTTAACACCGGCTTATACTTGGCATGTAACATGATAATTATAGTACAGTGGAAATTCATAATTCAAATTCAACATGAAGTTTTGCTCTTTTTTTTTTTTTTCCTGTCATGTCTAGTTAGAAAAACTGCTTTAAGCCAACGATCCTGACATTTGAGAGATGGAGGGTGGAGGAGTGAATAAAAGCTTCTCTTTCAGGCCAACATCACTCACTAAAGGCCCATGACCTTTTCCCCTGGAAAGTAATGCAGTTCAACAGGAACTTAGCCTTAGTCCACCGAGGCATTAGCTGTCACTGCTGACCCGCGACAGAAGGTCAGTGATGGAAGACACAGCTGCAGCACGCGCTGTAGCTCCGCGTGAAGCCAGGCTGCGTGGAATTGTGTCTAAAGGAGCTGCAGCCCCCCTGCCCAGTGCCCTTTCCCCACCCAGTCTTATGGGCAGGACAAGCTGGTCTGCAATAGGAGGGGGGTGGGGGGTGTTACAGTGAGGGATATGAACACCCCCCACCCCTCTCTCCAACAGCACTGCATTGATGTATCATTCACCTCTGCTGATCTTTTTTTTTTGTTTTTTTTTTTAAACATTTGTCTTTTTGTAACATATTTATACATACATATATCGCTATATAGATATATATATATACACCCATCTTTTTTTCTCTTTTTGAAATCATAAACTTAAAAAAGTTTAGAAAAATAAAAAGTTTTATGATGAGCTCTTCTCTTGTCCTCCACCCAGCCAGGCTGTCCCGGATGAAAGCTAACTCTTCCTTCCGCAACCTGGCTGCGTCTTTCACAAACGTCTCCGTCACTGTACGATGCCTTCAGCTCACAGCCTTGGTGGAAGGGATCCTTTTAACTTCTTTATGTGTGTTTTCATTTTTTTAATGTATTTTTTTTTTTGTGTTTCACCTCCGTACACCCTCTCGTCGTCCACTATTAAGCTGACGTCCATCTCTTCGGTGGTCCCTCCGTTTTCCTTTTATTTACTGGGAACAGAAAAACAGATGGAAGAATGAAACGTGTCCCGCAAAGCTCCGAAACAGCCGTTCACACAGTTCTGTTCGCATGCATTTGTTAACCAGCTGCAGTAATTTAACAATAAACAAGCACAATCCAGTTTGCATTGAAAAATCTGCTTATTACATTCTGCTAATTGCACAGACTTAGCATTAGGAGTAATCCTTGGATGTAATACTAAACACACATTTTGGAATTATCTCTCAAATCCTAGAATAGAGGGACAGAATCGAAAGCAAGATGCAGTGAAAGAGCTGCAGCGAAGGCTGGATCTCATTAAGTAACTTTACAAATGTGATAATGAAGGAGGAAAGAGCAAAGGTTCCACAGTGAAGGCTGGACAGAGCGAGACAGAAGAACAGAGAGAGCGAGAGGAGGAGAGGAAGAGGAGAGGGACGCAGGAAGAGATGCGGGGTGTCCTGGGGCGCTTGTCCTGACAGAAGCTCTCTAATTTAGGGAGATGTGGCAGTGCACTGAAGAGCCTCAGAAGAGAGTAGAGGCCGACTTTAATTTTAACATCACTTTGTAGTTGCTCAGCCCTCCCTGGAGGAGCCCACAGATGTGCTCTGGCATACTGATCAAGCCCAATGATGGGCTTCTGTTCTCGACACGAGCCACATTATCTCTTACACAGACACAGGACGGGCTCCGGCGCGCTTTCACTTGACAAACAAGGACAGAAATCGACCGAGAAAGAGCTACTAGAGCCACTCCAGCGGATCAGCAGTCTGACTCCATCCACTCTGTACAGGGTCTTTTCTCTAAAGTGATTGAGACACAGGTGTCATAATGCAAAAAAACCCCAAACTGTCCATTACTAGTTAAAACCAGCAATTAAAGATGTACGGCTGGATTTCCCTGGATTAAGCCATATTGTGAACTAAACTGAATTGCAGCTGTGCATGGCTAATGTAAATAGTTTAAACCTGTAATGTCCATTACTGAAATGTAACTTTTTTGTGTAATATATTCGCTTGTCACAAAACTGTAGTTAGTTACAAAACTGATTTGTTGCAAATCAATCCAACCATTTAAATAAAATGTGAGGTTTTTTTTATCACAATATGTTAAACTGGACATACTTTTGGGCATATGAGAGTACTGATTTTTAAAACAATAGAAAATGTCCATTTGATTGTGTATAAAAGTGTAAAAAAAATGATCCACAGTGAAAAAAATATCAAACTGTACCATTAGCTGTTCAGCGAAACTATACAAAATTTGGACCCATAAGAACAGATTGTGTAGCATTTTTCCTTATTAAACAAACATTACGTAGGGAAAACTGGTCCATACTCATGTAAACACTTCTGTAAAACACTATGCAGGGCATAGTTGTTCAAACATCAACTACATTCATGTACAAAGATGAACATGTTATAATTCCCTTTTATTTAGACACAAAACAGATGAAACCTGTGGTTTTGTATACTGTACAGATCTATAACTACATAATCTTCTGAGCATATAACAAATGGTTAAATAGAAGTCAACTCTCACGACCAGTCAATGATTTCAACACTCAGTGAATCAGAAAAGAAAAAAAGAAAAATTGAAAATGACCAGCACATCTGAACAACAGCAAGTTCACGTTTAGGACTACGGTAGTGGTGACAGGTTATACATATAAAAGATGATTTGCAGTATATGTGTACACATATGTATAGTATTTGCACAAAGGTACATTTTTGCTTATTTTTAAAAACATCTTTTTAAAAATCCCCTGACAGAAGAAAATGTTCATGTTAAACAGGACACTGAAAAGACTTCATTTTAAATGACTCTATAATTCCAATAACTGAGGCAAAAAAGTGCATTAATAATGTAGTTTAATAACTCTTATGTAGCAGCAGTAGAAGGCTGGAAATGGTTTCTCTGTATTTCACCTCTGTTTCTGTTCTAAAATCGTGGTTGTAAATAGTTCTGATATAATTCCATTAATCAAGATTTCTTTTTCTTACCTTTCATTATAATGTATTGTGTGTTTTGGCCTAATATTGCACTGCATGCCTGTTTCTCTCTGCCTGCTCCTGTGCCAGGTAGCGAGGTAGGCTAGGAGGTAGACTTTTTTTTTTTTTCCCCAAACCTTTGAAGGGTTTATGTGTCACTTTTCTGAGTCTTATCCACTCTGACATAATTTTCAGGTTTTTTCAGGTTTATTTTTTTTTCACATTACAGAGAACAAAAAGACTGCTCCGCATATGTTGTTTTTTTTTCTGTTCTAGTTATTCAGATGGAAAGGACATGTTCTACTCTTTTTATCTTGCTCCTTTCACTTGGAGTTCTGTAGTACACATCGGAACACGCAAATATATACTGTATCGACAAATGCGTTCATGTCAGGTCTTAGAATCCAAAGGAAAAGATCATTTTCAGCTGTCAGAAAATTACTGACCTGCCTTTCACTTTATGAAACTGGTGAATATTTAAAAACTTTTGCCACCAATAATGAGAAAAAGTAGACAGGGAGAAAAACGCTGCCATTCGCTACTGGCCCCTGGCCCATGGTGCCATCTTACAAATGACTGCATTAACAGAGCCAATTAAATGGGCAATCTTTAATGGCACAGTGCAGCATCCATGCAAGATAAAGGCTTCCATCATGTCAATCTGCAAGCTTACACTTTCATTTAGATGCCAGCAAACTGTCCTCTAAGCACTCATCTCTTTTTCAGCCCTATTTAGCCTCACTCTCAGAACGCTATAATCACACAAATAGCTAATTGAGCTGTAATCGAGTAATAATACAGTATGATTAATATAATTCTTTGTAATCTAGATAAAATGTGATGGCCTTTACTAAGAGCCACTTAAATCAAAATAACGAGTTCCACATTTCTGCATAGATAGTGTATGGGTTTATAGGATTTCTAGCTGTACAGGACAACAGGCAACAGTTTACTCTCTTCTCCTCATCCGACGCAGCACGGAGGAAGCGACAAACGTTGTAAAGAGGTGTGAATGGTAAATGTTCACTATTAGATATGTCTAATAATCTTATTTTGTGTTCATTGGCAAAAGGAAGAGTCATTTAAAATTGTCTTTCATTGAAACTGAAAATGAAATCAATGTCAGAGAGCAGATTAAATACCTCATATACACACATTTAAATAGCCCGACTACACTGCACAGAGTTATTGAAACACATTTAGACATAATCGGCTCTCTCTTCTCGTCGGAGGAAGTATAAAGAAAGGTGATTTAAAGCTTCTATCATAGTTCTATAAAAAAATCCACCATGGAGTGTCCTTAGGCTTGTAGTATAAGTTTATAAAAAGAAGAGTGGATCGTTTGCTTTGCTTCTCTAAGCTTTAAGCACTACAGTAGAGCTGTGGTTCCTTAAATATGCTAACACATCTATTGTCACACACAAGTATACATCTTCATATCGATTGATCTAGGGTCGGCGTCTTATTCATAGAAGAAAGCGTATGTACACAGAAGAAAGAAAACCAACAAACAGTACTGCAGAACAGATAAAGTGTAAGCCTGGGTGTAGATCATCAGTGTTATTTACAGCTCATGTTAGCGGTAGTTTCGGAAGCGCCAGTCCAGTATTCCATTCCCACAGAGAAAGAGCTTTTAAGGTTGTGAAGCTTGGTTGTTACCTGATAAAGGACAGCAACATTTTCAGCTGGGAGGCACTGTGATTGCGGCTACCCTCCAAAAAACGTTTGCTGTGTTATAAAGCAAATAAAAACCGAGGACTAAGAGATGGTGCTCATGTGGCACACTGTCTGATGGGTCCAGGTGGGTTTTAGGACTTTTTGCTGTTTTCCACTCAGGGAAAACGGATTGGTCTGATCTGGACTGTTTTAGCGATTTGGTGTACCGCGCAAGTCCGGGATTCTGAAATTCTTCGGGGAATTTAGTTTGACTAGGAGGTCCATCAGTGATTAAACAGCGCACTATTTGTCCCCAGCAAATTCAAATAAGGAAATCCCTGCAAAACAGCAACATATGGCTAAACGTGCTTCACTAACTACTAGATAACATAGCTCAGTTGTAAAATAAATTCTAAAGAGTGGTTTGTTTGTTTTTTTTTGCTTACACATATAAAAGAAATATTATACAGTGTACAGAAGCTATAAACTATGATAATCTAAATATATAATCTATAATCTGTAGTAGTATGCATCATTTCCTTAAACATTAAGAAGAATACATTTTTAACTGAACTCAGTGTTGTTTCATCAGTGTTAATAATATGTGCAGTTTAAATATTCGTATAATACCAGTAATAAAGACTTATTTCTGTTTATTAAGGTTTTTTCCTCCCTAAAGACGAAGACACAGGCCGGGGATGTGGGAAGGTGGTGGAGGGAGGTGGGCAGGACGCTTATTTAAGTGAAATATTATGTTGTATGGTAGATTTCTTCTTCAAAGGAGGAAAAGCACTGCATCCAATCTCTGTTTTACAATGGGCTGCATGCGATTTCAGACTAGGAGGAGAATGGTGTGTCTGGAGCCACAACCGCTATGGTAATAGAACGAGCAGAACGGCAGCGCTATGCGCAGAGTAAGCCTAGTGTATCTTCAAATGAGATCAGTGGTTATTGACTCAATGGTGTTATCTTTAATCTGTGGAGTAAATTGCCTTGGATGCTGCCTCTCCATCCTGGCTCTTTTCTCCCTTTCTTCTATAACTCCCTCCTTTTCGATTCCATTCGAAGAGAGCAAGCAGCTATTTACTGGGCAAGGTGTGTGTGTCAATGCATGGCTATGTGAGCTGCTTCTCAGCCTTGGGGACATGATCAACGCCCTGAGCAACTCGGAAACGAGAGAGGCCCTATTTCACACAGAGGATTATTGGCTTCTCCCACTCTTTCTCTCTCTCTCTCTCTCTTCCTCCTTCTCTTCTTTTTCCTCTTTCTCACAGACACCCGTTCTCTGTATGTTCTCTAAAGGCCTAGCATGTCTTATCACAGGCTGTCTGGGAATGAGGGTAGAGTCACCTTGAGAGAGAGCCTTACGCCTTAGTGAAATCCACTGAGGAAAAACTTGGCACAGTTCATATAGAACATGAGGGGCAAAAAGAAAAATCAAAGAGGAATTTCACATATATATGTATATATATATATTTTTTATAAATTTCAGTATAATTAGACATGTTGAGTATAACTGGCATGCTCAGATTGTTTTGATTAGAAAAATGCACTATTCTAGAGAAACTTGTCAGGTCGGCGTTACACGCAGCAGCAGCAGTGATAGTAGCCCTCATAAACCTCTAAAAACTACCTCACAGAAAAAGTATTACAAAATGGTTATAAATTTGTCTTAGACATTGTTTATCGATAGTTTTACAGTAATGTTCTGGCCTACAGTGTATTTTTGCATGAACTTGTATTCCTGTCTTTGTTCTATTAAATACATCCTGGGTCTAATAAACCTGATTTTTTAAAAATGGATTTTACCACAATTTTAGTAACTTTCCATATGAAAATTCATGAAGACAGGCGCAGCCTAATGATTTGTTTTCACTGAACAAGGTCTTTGCATTGTAGACCTCATGACTTGCAGTGTGAAGTAAGCAAAGTTGCAAAGTAACAGTAGCTGATTTCTGTATGCTGAAATTTTGAAGAATCAATAAAATTCCCTTTCAGTGTTGGTGGGATAGAAACAGAAAATAAAGACTTGAGTGAATTTGCTTCAGAGGGTCACCTTTACTCCTTTCGTCTTCTGGCTGAACGAGCGCATTTGAGCGATTGTGACGTGGTTAACTGGTATGTATCTTACCTGAGAGGAGGTACACACTATGTCTGACGAGGTCCAATTGATCTTCCTGAACCCAAATTATTTGTCTTGCTCTCGCATCTCCCTTCCACCTTGTGAGGCCTCTTAAATCTTTGCTGTCTTATTAAGGTTTCTGAAACCAGCTATACGTTTCTGGCCTGCTAATAATGTTGAAGAAATATACGACTTCGGTGGGACACACCAGGCACTTAACAAGTAACTCAACAGCAGATCAATACCTGAACATGTTGTTCAGTGCTGTGCGCCTCTTCGTCTCTGCAAAATGTGCAGCATCTCACGGGATGGAAAAAGCCTCTTTGTTTCTCATTTTAAACTTACTTGGCACTTTTGCCTTTTTGAGCAGTTTTATCTCCGTATTGTATTTCTGCATCTCATTGCAGGAGTGACCTTTAAGAAGAAGTGTGTGCCTTCTATTTAAACACAACAGCAATGAATATTTCAGCAGCGTGTTGCTCTGGCTTCGCTGTCATCACTTATGCTGCAGTGGGATTTCAAGATTTCATCAGCTAGATGGTGCAATAGACCATGTAGTGGGAAAGCACTCTCCCTTTTCATATTAATGCACTATGTTTATTTACAGAATGATACAAGAGCTAGAGATAATGGCGGTGATTAAGCATGCACTCGTACTGGGAAGCCTTGCTCAGGGCACTTGATCATGAATATAAGCTCTGTTCCCCTCAGAGACAGAGAGAGAAGTTTCTACTGTACATGCTCTTTTATTTTGTTCAGATACTGTGAATAGAATAATGGTAAAGTTTATGTTGCTTATATTGTAACCGTTCAGGGAAAACAGGTCCAGAACAAGCAGTTCTAAATTAAAAAAAAAAAAAAAGACTAGAAGAATATGAAGATATTACACAAGCTACTTCGACAATGTTCATGAGAAGTGCTGTTATTGCTGCTCTCCATTATACTGTAAATAAACGAAGACGACTGAACGACTGCATTTATGTTTTTTTTTCCCCCCCAGAAATATTATGCTAATCTGTAGCAATGGAATACCTTCGGACCACAACACAAAATAAACTCTTGACAGGGATATTCCAAAATTATATACATTAACAATCTCAGAGTCAGGAGTTTATAACATTACATGGACATTTCTCAATATGAATCAGGATTTAATACAAAGGAAAGAGTGACAATGAGGACATCATATTGGTCCCTCTGGAAGGTGAGGAGAGGGCTGTTGCAATGAGCGTTTAAAGCAATACAGAAAATTAAATATTGTGACAGATTTCCTATATATGTTGATTCAGTCAAGCAACAACTCCATAAGGAGAACCTAAAGCTTTTGGAAAAAAAAAGGCGCCATTTTCCTTCACGGTTTAGAAAAATGGTCCCACTCTGAATTAGCGGAATGGGTTCCAGTGGATAAATATGTACCGTTCCTTGAGTCCTCAGACAAGTAAAGCTTGAAAATCAGGGAGACTGTTCTTTCTATTTCTGGTGAAAGGAGAGTAGAGAAGGACATATGCTTGTGTTTCTGGAGTCGTTGTTTTGCACAGGTTGCTTAGTGCAGTGCCATTCAGTAATGGACGTAATGCCACTGCAAGGCTCTCTCCACTCCCTTCAAACATAAATCAGCTGAGCTCATACTCATAAATCTAAGGCCAGACTAAATGAGAAAGCTCATTGGACAGCATCTCTCCTCCTTCCAAGCTGTCATTCAGCCCCTCCCCTCTCAGACCACACATTTCGATACAAACAAAACAGATTTGAAATCAATACAGCAATGACAGAAACATCAGAGAAAATCATAGTAAAAAATCACACAGAAGTTTGACTTTAAATGGAAAGGTCAACGGCAACTTGAAAGATTGTTCAAGGTGGGGCCGGTGGAAACCCGGAAAGGTTTTGCTCTATTTAGTTTTCCCGGGAAGGAGGTGATGGGTTGTTTGTTTTTTGTTTGCTTTTTGTTTTGTCTGGGGATGGGTTTTCTGTCTTTAGTAGGGAGTGAAGCGACTGTACCCTCCTCTGTATAGGCTAGCCTGCAACATCAAAGATGAAAAACAAAAAGGTTCCAATCAGTATAACGTAGATTTCTTGGATTCTGTTTTCTTCCCTTTCTTCTTCCTTTTATTTCATCCCAAATCATCTGACGTTTGCTCCGGCAATATCAGGGAAAATTCCACGGACTGATGTGTGACTGATCTGAAGAGAACCTCTAAGGTGCAAATGAGTAGCGACTAAAGCAGGCCAACGCATCCGTTTAACAGTCCAAACTCAATTTTTCCCACTATGCACAGATCTCTGATCGTTTCTGGGGAACCACCAAATGGTTCAACATTACGAGTAGGCATGCATTTTGGCTCAGCAACTCAGAAACCTCGGGTTGAGCAAGAGGGAGACGGTTTTCTTTAGAGCCTCAATATAGTCGTCCTACCCAGAGGGTAGTCCGTCTCGTCCTCAGGTTTATTTGACCAGAGACATCCTATCCTTAATCACTTCCTCAGCACTCTGTTTTAGCTGGACTGCCGTAGTGCCGCGCTGCTCTGGCCCACTGCAAAAAACTTCAAAGGCTCCATCCCCAGCCTCTCCGACACCAGCTCGCCGCAAAACACACACGCCTTAAACGTGGCATGAATTCTGTTCTCTCAGAGAGCAGGCAAAACTAACTTTCCGTACCCTCTGAGGGACTCATTATTAGATTACTTTTTACTTGAGATCTGCTGATCAAATGTGATTAAATTCTATTAATTTGCACTCAGTGCTGCGGTCCAGCGTGGTTCCTTTAGCCGCTACCAGTTTGCCCCATGCCCTAGTCAGAGCCTCTAGTGCTCTGTCCAAAAGAGAGACACTGCTCAGGGACAGCTACATGTTTTGGTGCTTCTTTAGAACGGCAAATTGCAGTCACAAGAAAGGGAGGAAATTTTTGAAAAA
Source organism: Alestes dentex (assembly GCA_037576975.1). Lineage (NCBI taxonomy): Eukaryota > Metazoa > Chordata > Actinopteri > Characiformes > Alestidae > Alestes > Alestes dentex. Next base: position 37,387,409 of record JBBIGA010000106.1, on the reverse strand, counting down.
AACAAAACAGGAGGAAGAAGGAAGGAAAAAAGCAACACAGGCCACAGTTTTAATTAAGTAAATGAAGAGGGAAAAAAATGGTCTTAATTAATGAAAGCTTTTAGCTAGCAGCTGCACCGGGGAATAATTCTGTTTTGAAAATCACACGCATGTCGGCTTGGTAAATTCCAGCCATTTGTCTTAGGCAGAGTGTTTGTCCAATAAGCCTCATGGGCAGGGGGAGGCGGAAGCGATGGAATCTTTTTTAGTCTTTCTTGCTCTCTATCTCTCACTCTTCTTTAATCTCCCTCGGCACGCCGCTGCACGCGCTTGATGCTCGTTAATCTTTGGAAATGTCCCTACCAGTAAAAAAAAGTAAAAAAAAATAAAAATACAAAAAACAAACAAATCATACAGCTCTTTCTTTAATGCAGGTAGGAGTTTTGGAATTTTTCATCTTTGATGTTAGCTGCAAAAGCTAGCTAAAAACAAACATTAACAGAACAACTATCCCCACAATAATTTCAGCGTACTCATATGGAAAGGAAAATGGTTTGTCTGAATCAGATTCATGTACTAAAAGTTTCACTTCAGCAGGGACTTTCAGACAGGACATCCCCTTTCATTTACCGGGGCAGAGGGGATCCCATGTTCAATTAATTTGAACAAACTGAGACATACCTGCAGAGAAGCGCTCCAGCATTTTCGTCCAACTCTGGCAAGCCTCAGGTTCTTTACACAGTGTTTGCAGCTGCAGCACAAAGAATTTGCAACCACCCCAAACTTCATTGTGGAAGGTCTGGCCTAGTTAACTCTGTTTGACTCGAACCACTTTGCCATCTCCCAGTTTGTTTTTTCTTTGAAGGCTGGGTGATCTTGAGTGACATCTGAAATGTGGATGAAGCTGGGGATGCTTGCATTTGTGCTACAAAGGTGAAAGCTTCATGCTGTGTTATGCAGACTCACCATAGTGCCCACGCTGTACGTGGCTGCAGGTCCAATCGTGTGGTGGTAGGGGTCTGCTGTTGCATAGACTCTGCCAAAACTGTAATGGAGAGAAGGAAAGATTGAGGCATCCATTAAAGACATTAAAGCTTCAACAGAAGTACTGTGAACAGGCAGCCTTTGTACGATTTAACTAGTTCTATTACCTCTATCTATTTCTATAACTCGGCCTATGATGAAAATGCAATTGTCCGTTCACTATAAATGTAAGTTATAAAGGTAAGAGTGCAGGGGAAAGTGATTTGTGCTCAGTCATTGCTGTTCTGGTGTTAAAGTTGTGAGCATTTTAACTTTCTGAGGATGTGCTAAACGTTATATAGATCTGAGAGGGACAAATGCACAGAGAAATAAAAGAAAGAGATAGAGGGAGAGACGTGAACAAAAGGAGTAGAATGGAAGAGAAGGGGAAAACAGCTTACAGAAAAAAAGTAGGACTTTAAGACAACAGGAGCGCTGAATGAAAGGAGGATGGCTGGTAGAAAAGAGTCAGCATGCTCAGGGCATATTTAGAGTGTGTGTGTGTGTGTGTGTGTGTGTGTGTGTGTGTGTGTGTGCATATGGCTCTCTTCATTCTGTCCATGCTCCTTTGCCCTTTCCTTGTTTACCCAGCCTGCACTGGGGGTGGCTGTTTCTCCCACTCTTTTCATTGTTGGCGGATTGGAACTAATTCCTCCAAGATGGGCCTCACTTGTTCACTTATTTATTTATTTACTCCCAGCACTTCCCTTCTTCATTTGTTTACTTTTCTCCAGACACACACTTGCAAATGAGGGCCTGTGGGGAGCAGATAAGGCAGTGCGAGGCCTGGGCTGAGGGCACGGACTAAGAGAGGAGAAAAGAGGAGAGAGGGGAAATCCTCTGCCCAGACACGGCTATTACACATGGAAATACTATCGGATCTGACCAGGTTTTTGTCATCCGGGATTATTACAACATCAAAGGTCAGGCCAGCACGAGAAAATGAGAAAGCTGAACAGAGGGGATTTTGACTGCCTGTGCTGGACCGTTCTGAGGAGTTCACCCGGGAATCCCCAGGAAAGACTGTGCAATGTGGAGCCTGGCCAGTCTGAACAAATGGGCATTACCCTGTAAAGCATCTCTGGTTAGAGAAAAAACTAGGAAGCTGTTTATTCTGGACATATATTCCTTATTATTTGAAACTATGAGAAAAGGATTTTCATCAACAGGTGAAGAGCCTTATAAAACCCTGCAAAATCACTAATGATGAATGGATTCCACCAGTGTTGACTGCTAAGCAGTTCATGTTAGTTCAGTCTTGGTTTAGTGAGCACATGCATACTTATTAAAGGCCTATAATTGTGCCTACAACAATTTTTTAACAAAATTATTTTGCAATTTCGCAAAATTGCACTGGATTCAATAACAATGGTGTTGCTGATTCTCTGGTCCTTAAGAGCTACTGTCCAGCACAAGGTAGTAAATGCCCTCTTCAAACACTCTAAACCTGGCAACAGATGAGTTCAACCAGATGTGTTGGAGCAGGAAAATCACCAAACTGTGCTGGATGCCAGCCCTCCAGGACCAGAACTGTTCACCCACAAAGTTGCAGGTTCAAACACCACTTCTACTATTGTATCCTCAGTTGCTCTAGGGGGGCTATCCCTGTGACTAATGATTATAAGTCGCTCTGGATTAGAGCGTCAGCCAAATGCCCCCTTTCCCCTTCCCCCTGTCAAGTAAAAGTATATCACTTTTGGTATAGGATGCTCATATTAACTATGCAAAACTGCCTGTAATACCTCGAGTCTTGCAGTGTCCGAAATTTTTAATTTTACATAGGTTTCTATTCATCAAGGAACAAAGAATGCCAATGTTCCGTGTTTCCCAGGGGCAAGGGGTAAAAGGATATACCTTTTTACAAAATATACTAATTATACAAATACTAAATAAAATAAAATGCCTGTAGTTAAGACATGGAGTAAGGAGCCAAAACATCTTCAAATGTAACAGCACTGGCATATCCCTATCTAAAGATACTGAGAAGTACCTTGAGGGGTACCACCTCAGTGATGCGAGGGGCACTAGTATCTTCTTTATGAGAGTATGCACAAACAAATGGCACATAGCTGAAGTGTTGTTCAATAGTAAAAGGGGAATGTAGAAATGTACAGAAGAAAGAGTTTTTGAGAAGAAAGAGGCTTGTGGGGGAAGAGAATGAGAGAGTAAGCCGAGTGGGAAGAATAATAGTGAACGAGGGAGGAGGAGGTGGCTGAAATCACTGCTGTAGAATGTCAGTCTCTTCACCTGCTCTGATGTGAATCGGCGCTTGGCTCTGATAAATCTTACATTATCTGCGCTCTTCAGGCTAGCGGGCAGGGCCGGGCCTTATCGCCACTGACACGCTCAATCTCGCCTAGATTAAACCAGCGCCTGCCCTGATCCAACCTGACAGGGTCCCCACAGGTCCCAGATAAATTACTGACAACCTGGCACCACCCTGCGCCTCAAACACACACACATACACACACACACACACACTCACCACTCCCACAAACACTCACACACAGCCCTAGAGACCTTAGATAAGTGGCCCAGGTTCACAGAAGTAAGCTTACTGAGATACAAGAGTATATACCTATCTAAGATACTGATACTAAGAGGTCTCAAGATGTTCAAACTGTCTTTTCACAAATCCATTATACTACCGTGACTAATTCTGCTTTAATAGGACATTTCTACCTCTACATAGATCTTTTCCACAAAGTATGGTTACCAATCCCAATGCAGGACGATATGTGTCCGTTTCCCAATGAACAATGGTATCTGTGTTCCAGCGCAATTTCTAGTTTCACCCAGTACGTTACCCCTGCATGAGAGGTAAGGAACTCAGAATGAATGGGTCACGCTGGGAAATTAGAGATTTGTAACCATACTGTACCAGACTGTCTGGTGGAAAAGAGCTAAAACCTACTACTGAATCTGTCACACATTAGTTAATGTCTTTGTGTGGACATCTACCAAACACAATTAAATCTTAGTCTCACTGAAGACAGTGAGAAGTTGTAATACCACCCCCAGACAGTGAGGGCAGACTTACCTGTCACTGTAAGCTGCTGCAGCTGCTGCGGCTGGCTGGGCATACCTGTATGCTGCATAGCCACCCTGTCAATCAAATGAAGCAAAAAACATCAACAACATAAAAGACAAGGGAATAAGAAAATATTCCTCTGAAACCAATGTGCATCCTTGAGCTATAGCTCTAGTTCTTCCAGAACCAATGATAGACAGAAATGTTACAGTCTATGCACATCTATAATTTTGTTGACAGCAATAATCAATAACAAAGTTCAAGAAGCTCCAAAAATTGACAAGCCAGTAGCTCTTTCAAGTGCGCTTCTAAATCAGACAAGTTCAAACAAGTTGAATCAAACAATCTAGTATTCAATTCAGCTTAATCACAGACTTTTATGGAGGCCCTAATGCACACGAGTAAAGGCTGATATATATACAACTGCATATCTGTGAACGTGTGTGGCCGCTTTGAGCAGATGTTTGTGTAGGTGGCTGCAAACACACTTGGGGCAGTGTCCAAAGAGGAAAGTCTGGTGCTTTTTCTATCCAAGAATTAATACTCACTTCTGCGCTTTCGTAATATTTAAAAGATGGACCATATAAAGGTTTGTAAAACTGCTCCTCTCCTGTCAACCAGCTGTCAAACTGCTGGGTTTCACATTGCACGAGTTCAGGCTGTGTTCTGCCTCCAACACTCTTGAAGCGCCAATTAGCTTTTAACTGACGTACAGCCCCACAGACATGCAGAGCTGTAACAAAGATTATGAAGGTATGCATGTTTCATAGTTGAGCTACGCTTATTGGCGAACCCCTTCTCTGTGATGTGGTGCATATACGTTTGTATGCATATCTGGGAAAGTATAAATCAGCCTTAACATGCAAATGAATACAACAAAGAAGTAAAGTTTGTGAGACTTTGGCTTGTTAGAACAGTTTTAATGGCTCAAAGACTTTTTTATGGAATGAATCCAGTAGACCTCAATAAGGTCACACATGGCTAACTTGGTAAAACTCAATGTTGAACCAAACAAGCCCATTTACCTGCCTACTCTGTGTGCAGCGACAGTAACATTATCTTCTACATCCCTGTTTGCAGCGCATCAATTGGATCAATCGTAATGGCAGCACTGGGTGCCCATCGATCAGCATTTTAAGTGGGAATCTGGTATAAACATTTAAAACCAGTCAATGCTTGCTTATTGTGAATGAACCAAATGGAAGATCTGGCTGAGGCTATCGGAGGGCCTTTTAATTAATGTGGCCAGCCAATACGAATCCTTTGGCGCAATGCCCGAGGGAGCTGTCCTGACACAGGAAATGTGCTCCACAGAAGCCAAAGCATGGCAGACACTAAATATTGCTTGTATAAGCATTAGATGACATCTGACAAAGCCATTAATTGCTCCACATAAGCCAGCTATTAATAGGCGTGGTGTAAGCAGCATCAAATATCATTAGCCGAGATTGTTAGCCACCAAACGGGATCAGCAATCCAGTTGGTGTCTACTGATAACTGCCTCCCCCTCCCCCCCACAAGCTTTGTGAACAAACGTAAGCCAACTATGCATTTTTCCAAAGCTGTGAGATGGGAGTAAGTATCTTTAGTCGCCGTGGTGTTTATCTAAGTGTCTATTTAAATGAAACATCACCACTCTTACATCTCCTGTTTGTTATTTCATTCTCTAACATCTCTTCCACGCTTAACAGTGGCAGTGGAAGTGGCAGAGACCATGCCAGACCGAACATGGCCTCAGATACAAGACTGCACGCTAAATTATAAATGCTTTCATTCATTTTTCAGCAGTGGATTAATGTCCGATAGTACTCCGCTAAGATCAAATGTTTAGTTGCTGGAGAGCAAGGGAGAAAAAGAAAATCAGGTCACTGTAAGAACCCTGTATAGATTGTATGGAATTCTCCCTGTCTTTCGCTCGGCCCCACTCAGTTGCTATCAAAGTTTTTCAATTTTAAACTTCTGCCATGTAGCAGCTTTCTCACTCAGTTGCTATCAGTGTTATCAAAGTTAGAGCCCTCAGCATAACTTAGTATTGAGTTGTGGGCCATAATAACAGGGTGGTCCTGAGTGTGCAGCTGAGCATGAGGTCCATGTTAAACCAGCTCTGGATATCTGGCTATGGGACCGCAGCTTTTGTTCCAAACACAACATGGATGGGCATCACTGCTGTCTTGGCTGGTTTGCCCTCCTTCTGATCTGGAAGTTGAATTCATTTCCATTTTTCCTCTAGTGACATAATCGTGGGTAGGGAGGTATAGTCTCTCACTCCCTCTGATCACCTGACTCTCTAATACCTTCTGACACCCTGTCAGGAATAATAGTGCTTGGGCATGGGGCTGGCATGCAGTGCGAGGCCTTTTGGCAACATTTTAATATGAGCTGTGAGGAGCGGATAAAAATGCGGCACACAAAACAAAACAAAAAAACACCCAAGCAGCTAAGTGTATCTGGTGTGATATGGCGCGTTCTTATAGAGAAATCAATCAACTCTGGCAACAGAGGGAGCACCGCGAAGTCAAGCAATGGATTTCGGTTTACTCCGCCTGCATTGATCAGCAACGCATTGGTTGATGGGGAGATGGCGGGCCATTCTATACACTCAAAAACAGCAACCTATTTCACTCTCAGATACTCTGTCTTTATTATATTAAAGAAATAATATTTCTACGTAAGCATAAACGTATCACTGCCATAAGTAATGGTATCAAAGGAGGAGATTATAAGGCAGAGAGAGACACTTAAAATATATCCTGTACAGAATAACCAGAATGGCACCCTTAAAAAGGGGTGCGTGTCAGGCGAGGTTCAGCCTTATATGGTTCCAGCTTGTCACCATGGGGTGGAACGGCTTGTACCGGAGACCTTAACAAGGCTCTTAGTGGCCATGAAAGGGCTGTCCTTGCGGATTTGTGTAAGATGACCTGGGTTGACCCTGTCCTTATGAAAGATTCAGCACCAGCTGTTCTGGCAGAGCACAGTGATAAGAGAAATGCAGTGCTGGAGAGTGGTTTTTAGGGAGGATATAGTTCTCCATCAGTTCTCTTAGAACTGAAGACAGGGGTGCCATCCCACCACCCCTGGCACTGCATGGATACAAAAACTCAGCACAAATAATAAGAAAAGAGCAGGAGCAAAATAGGAGAGGAAACACACTCACATAGATCTCGGCACCATAGAAGCCATCCTGGTAAACCACCCTGTGAAGAAAAGAAGCAAAATCAAAATAACAAAGCAGGCAGCATTAGTGTACAGCAGCTATACAGCTTCCTCTTCTATAGAAATAGAAGAACAGATATCACCGTAGGTACTTATTCACTAGGCAAAACAGTGCACTGTTGACTGAGATGAGAAAAGGCTGGAGCAAATGAGAAATGATGGCCATTTTCACATTGAAGAGTCATTTTATGCTCTGTTAGGAAATCCCTATTGTTTTCTGATGGCCTCTGCTCTGTTACAGGGCTGATGTGCCAGCAGGACTTTGTGGTTCAGTTCATCATTCGACTGTGACACAAATCAATTTAATTGTTCATATCAAGGTAATTCAACTTAATGGTATCGTGTTGGTTGCTAGGAATGGGCTTTTGATTATCTAAGACAGAATGCTAGTACTAAAGTTAGCTCAGGGTGTGATAATAACTGCATTATAGTGATCATGGCCAGGCTTTGCTCTTTGAGAATTATTGCAGGTGGTTAAACAAATAAACTGTGTGTACAATGGAATGAATATGTGATGCAAGTTCGGTTAACTCACGCTCCGTAAGTGGGGATCGGAGGAGGCGGAGGAGCAGCGCGGAACGTGTTGTAGACTGCACGGCCCCGGCCCCGCAAATGGGCACCCCTATACGCAACTGTGGCCCCTGTGGTTGGGTATGGGAAGCCCGTGACTGCAGAGGAGAGGGGGGATAAGAAAAGAGAAGAGAAGAGAGGAGAAGAGAAGAGAGGGGAAGAGAAGAGAAGAGAAAGGAAGAGAATGGAAGAGAAGAGTAAAGACGAGAAAAGGAGAAGAGAAAACAAAAGAAAAGAGGAGTGAAGAGAAGAGAAAAAAAGGGACGAAAAGGAAAGAGAAGAGAATGGAAAAGAGAAGGAAAGAGGAGGAGTGAAGAGAATAGAAGAGAATAAAAAAGAAAAGAAAAGAAAAAGAAAAGAGAAAGGAAGAGAAGAGAGGAGAAGAGGTTGGAAGAGAAGAGGAGAGAAGAGTAAAGAAGAGAAGAGAAAAGAAGAGAAGATGAGAAGAGAAGAGGAGAGAAGAGTAAAGAAGAGAAGAGAAGAGGATTGAAGAGAATAGAAGAGAAAAGAAAAGAAAAGAAAAGAGAAAGGAAGAGAAGAGAGGAGAAGAGAAGTGAAAGGAAGAGAAGATAAAGGAACAGAGGTTAATTTTGGTTTCTTAGGCTGAAGCTCCGCCTCTCAACTAAAGCGTGTTCAGACATAACATTCATAACTGAACCAAAGCAGTTCCCCTATGATGTCAGCTACTGTGCCAAGTTGACACAACACATCAATGAAACAGTGCTTAGCCATTCAGGCAGTGGAACAGATCAGGGGTCAGTCTCTAGGTCACCTGAAGGCTATAGAGACGGACATTTCCATACACTTAAATGGACACAAATTGCATTAGGCATCCCCTGTCTAGGGAAACCTCTTTGTTATGTTTGTGTCTGAAACCTTGGACATAAGAAGTGTGTGTGTGTGTGTGTGTGTGTGTGTGTATGTATGTGTGTGTGTTTGGCTGCTCTCCCACTCCAGTGGAGTGTGTGCGAGGCAGGGGAGGTGGTAGGCTGTTGTAGGTGAGACACAATGTGCTGGCACATGGGGCTGAAGGAGCAGATGGAGCGTATTGTTTTGAGGTGCAGTCACAGCCCACCACCATCGCTCATCTCACCCCACACACACTCCACACACACACACCACCGCTGGGGCCGGGCGGCCGAGAAAGGGGACGAACCAGGGTCAACACCAGGGAAAAGTACATCCTTTGTGTGTGTGTGTGCTTGTGCGTGTGTGATGAATAAGAGAGAGAGAGAGTGAGTGAGAACAAGAGAGAGAAAGAGAGAGAGAGAGTGCGCCAGAGAAGTGAATACAGCAGAAAAGACTAAGAAATGTAAAAATGAAACCAGGAGAACAAGGAGAAGACTAAATGTTTAGTGAAGTTAAAAAAAAAAAATTCTAAAAAGTCTCTGAAAGATCTGGATAAACGAGAAGAGAGATGAGAGAGACTGCTGAGGTGAAGAATATGTTCCATCCTGAGTGTCTCTTTAACCTTCAGCTTCCGCGCATGTGGCCTTCATGCACCAAGGGTAAGGTCATAATTACCCATGGTTCTGTGCAAGCAGAACACTTCATGACAGTGCACCCAGCTTCTTCTCATTTATGCACCAGCTTTATCGTGCTCTCTTCCCTGTCCCTGAGGACCTTGTCAATTATTTACTTTCCCAGACACATCCACCCATTCTCCTCTCTGAACCTCACTTCATTCATTATCAACGGCCAGCAAAGACTCACAGGCACAGGGAATGACTGAAAATGTCAGGACATTCTGACAGCAGATCAGAATACTGACCACTAATGAATTTGTTCTACAGGTACGTACACATTTGTATCAATATGGTCATTGCAGCTCATCTCTCTCTCTCTCTCTCTGTATATATATATGTATTTATTTTGAGTATTTTTTTTCGCTCACAGCATTTTAAGCATGGCCCAACTGCTTACTCACACTGTGAGGAAAATATACTACACTTTCAGAAACATCCAGACATCTGGAGCACCTGCACATGAGCCTAAAGTCACCAGTAGTATAAACTGGGCTGAGTGGAAGTGGAACCGTATTCTCTGGAGTGATGGAGCACCACTGAATGGGTTTGTGTGTTTGTAATCCAGAAATAATCATCCAGCATCTTTATGTGACCTCATTCAAGATTCAAGATCATTTATTTGTCACATAAAAACAGCCATTGAAAAAAATAAGAGACCGCATCATTTTTTTTTCTGGTGATTGCTTTTGTAATGTGTGGGAGTGTGTCTGTGTAAAATGTGCAGGTCTCTAATGTTTTATACACTACTGACCACACCTGATTCAAAATGTTTGGAGAAAATGTAAAAATAATACATTATACCTCGAAAATGTTAAACTACACTGTTGCACTATTTTTACAACTGCAACAATTAAAATAATAATGTTAAAAGCAGAGTGCGCATGTGTGACTCTGTTTCATCCATTAGAAACTGTATCAGGAGTGAAGCTGCTGGAATACAGACCATAGAAAAGCTGCTCTACAAACACTACTGCACTCACAACACATATAGAGGC
>JBBIGA010000106.1:37357491-37374123 GCA_037576975.1 Alestes dentex | reverse complement strand
CCATAATTATTCCACAAGCAATTCATAGGCTACCTTTTTATTTATTTATCTATCTATCTATCTATCTATCTATCTATATATCTATCTATTTATTTGTTTATGTTTGGAAAAGCAGGGTTTTTGGAAAAAAAAAAGGTGGGAGGAGGGTCATTTTGAACCTGCGTTTGGGCTGTTCGAGAAGATTCCCTGTTTAGTCTGGGAAATCTATATCTTATTTCCATTTTTTAGCCTCTCCGCCGCCGTCCCTGGGGAGCAGGGGAGGCATATGGTGTCGTTTAGGCTTGGCAAACTTTAGTGGCATGTTAAGACGACGTGAAAAATTAGCATCCAATAAATCAAGTGAGCTGGCTTTCTCAACCAAGCCGCTGAAGTGGTGGACCACAGTAAATCTGATTTGATGGGGTGCTTTGAGAAGGCTGGTGTTTATATGTGTGAGTATGTTCGAGCGAGAGGAATGGTGTGGAGCAGAAGGAAAAGGAAATGTGTGTTTTTGTAGATTTTTATGAATCTTTTTCATGGGGTGGGGTGGCACAATTTACTTGAATGAATATATTACATCTTGGCCTGCAAATTATTCTAACCATACCACAGGAGGTTAGTACCCTTACTATAGCAGCTAACCACGATTATTGTCATACTAAATTCTCTATACTGGTGTGGTACAGTACATAACATATATACTATATATAGTATATATACTACTATAACTAACCGTAGTTAGTAACTAACCATGCAGTTACTATAGTAACCACTCTCTAGTACTATAGTAAGCATGCCTGTATGAGCAGATGAGTGTGGGAGTGGAGTTTTGAGTAATAATGATGTGTAATTGATTGTGGGAGCATGTATCAGCGTGAGTGTCAGGCTGAGCCAGTGAAGAAAGTAGAGGGAAGAGGGAGAGAAAGAGAGAAGGACAGAGGGAGAGGGAGGGGAGAAGGAAAGAGGGGGAGAGAGGGGGAGGGGGACAGGGAGGGAGAAGGAGTGAAATGAAAATGATAAATGACTGCTTTCTGTCACAGACGGTTATTTAGAGGTTCGCTGTAAAGCTGTCCTGGAATGAACAGATTTTAGTCTAATGAGCAAAAAGGCAGGCCGTTAAAGTGGTGCTATGTGCTCAGCACTTCTTCCAAATGAAATAATACCATTTCCCCCTCATTAGGATGCAAAGGATCCAAAGAGCACACAGCAATAAAGAAATCAAGAGTAGAGGAGGGAAAAAAAACAACAATATGACAAAAAAAGTCAACACTCTTCATTTAACCAAACCAGCAAAGTTCTCTAAAGTGCTGCACACGGTAAGTAAACAACCCTGGATCTTGTTTTCTTCTTATCAGCCAGTTAGCAGCTAAACAAAACACCACAGCTAGAGCCTGTAGACCTTGGCGAACATGACAGCAGGTAGTGCAGGTAACGTTGTAGTTGTAAGGTCATTAAAAAGAATAACTTCTTGTGTGCCACTCAAACTTAATTTTGTACTCATTTGAACGAGACTAAATACAATGTTCGCTAGTGCTGCCAAGGCAACTCCAGTTTCATCTCAGACGTTACTAACAGAGAATGCAGAAAGCCTTTATTGTTGAAATATTGCAGTTTGCAGAGATTCTTGGCGAAGGCTTTAATGAAAAAAAAAACCCAAATGCAGTTTACCTGCATAAAATTCAGGACCATAGACAGCTCCCACCACTGGGTTCAGCTTCCAGCCTATAAAGAACACATAATGGAGGAGAAAATTAGCATCTTCTGCTTAATGCCTAAACCTAGCCTTAATGCCTTGTTTTGGTAAAACTTTCTTTTAGGTGGAACTATGAGTGGGGTCAAGAAAGCTCAGAGGGGTAATTCTCTAAAAAGAGGGAAAAGACATATGGGTTTGTAAAGATAAAGGAATAAAGGAAGGGCAAGGCAGAGGAAGAGAAGAATAAAAGATTAGATGATATGACTGAAGAATATTGAAGGCAACATTAAGTTAGGGAAGAGCATTGGAGGAGGCTGCAGTGAAATAGTGAAGAAGAGTGTGAGAGAATGAAGAGAGAGAGAGAGAGAGAGAGAGAGAGAGAGAGAAGTGAGTGCTGTCCGGTGCAGTGTCAGTGATGAATGGGGCCTGTAAAATGGCCTCCTCGGTCTCTCCTGATTGGCTGACTTGAGCTGTGCTGGGGGGTCTGTGCCACTTTCATTCTGTCTCTCACTCCCCCTTTCTCTCCTCCAGCAGTCTAGAAGAATGAGTTTCTGTGAGGTGCACAAGGCTCTGTAAACGGCCCTGTGTGTGTGTGACTGACCCTTAGCTTTTCCACATAGTCTATTTGTTAAAGAAGCTGCACCCAAATTTGATAGTGGCTTGTGGAAAAGGTGGTGGTGGTGGGGGGCGGGGGGTGGGGGTGGGGGTACAATGGCTTCAACATGGGCCACAGCTTTGTGTATGGGCAGCATGCGCTCTATATGGACTCACATTGTGGAACTTATTACCACTCAGATGTGTGTAAGAAAGGTGACATATTCAAGCAGATGCGTTCTTTAGGCACAAACAAACTTGAGGTTGGACAAGCTGCACAGAACACTGTCAAAAATCTGGTTCTGATGTCTGTCTCTACTTCCCTTCCCCACCAAACTGTTCATCTTCATCTGAAGAAACATCTAATGAACCTAGGATGGAGTTGTGAAAGAAAATCTCCAGGGTTCAGTGTTCTATTTTAAATAAAGAGTATAGATTCAACTAACTTGTCTGTGTCAGAGGAGACTTTTTATTTCTCCAAAACACCTGTCACTACAGAAATTGGTGCAGGACTCCTGTTAGACATTTTAACACAGGTAGTTTTTCATCGGCTGAACACTAACATGAAACTTTTTGGGGATTGGCTGGTCGCATTGTCGTCTTGACCATTCCTCATTACCAAAACCATGTTTTTCCCCCAATTTAAATATGGACCTCAGGTCATTCAGAGATAGGCCATGGGCTTAGGATATAACACAATTTCTCAGAGAGATAGATTACTAAGGACAAAAAGGTTAACTCTTGCTACCATATACACATAGAATACCATATACACTCTTTATATGTGGAAACCCTTTGTGCCTTCACACAACCCTCTAATTTACTGTTTTTGGGTGACCACAAGGATGTTTTTGCATTTCCTAAAAATGAACTTGGGGCTCCTGCTTTGTGAATCACAGACTCTCGTGCATGCTTATCTAGGCCTCTCAGCTGAAGTGGACTCACAGAGCAGACTGGTATTGCTCAAATTCACACTCAAGCTGATATATTAACACCTTGATAACACAAAAATACACCTATAACATAATAAGCCACCAGGTTAAAATGCTAAAACCATCAAAACTAGGCTGCTATGAAACTACAATATTATTACTGTCAATATTATAATGTTAGAATAGACTGAGTGTAGTGCAGCACGACCTTTCCAAAACAACTTTTGTATTTTGATGAAAACTGAGTTGTGCAATAGTTTGTCTTTAGGTTAAAGAGGATGCTTGCCAACCTCCAGTCTTTGAACAGTTGCTATATGTGGGTGGAGCATGGATAGGTCAATGTGGATGCAACCTAATGTATGTAGAAAATGAATGAAAGGTACTTACCATTTGTGTAGGGATTAGCCACTTTTTTGTTTGTCATTACTCTTGCTGTTGCATTATTTACCTGCGTGAGACACAGTCGACACAATGTTAGATACAAACATAAATAAGGTGGCCTAGCATTATGACCCAGAACAGACAATGTGCTTTCTGTGCGCACAAATTGGCAGCGTACTGGTTGTCATGCAATATAATACAAGTTCATTCAACTCTGATCAGCCGGCTGTGCACAGCTCATCAGAAAATGGGACGGATTATCAACTTGACAAAAAACTGAGTATTTCAGCGGTTTCCATGAGCAAGAACAAGGGCGTCTCCTTAAGACGTTCCTCTGCAACTGAATCTACTGCATTGTCTAGACAGCTACAGATTCTCAGACACTACGGCCCTGAGGCTGAGGCTTCATGAGCAGTAAACTGAAGCTTGGGAAGAAGCAGTCATTTTGTTTGAGCTCCGCTCACAGCCTGCGACACATGAGAGCATGAGCGATTTTTCCTGGAGGTGGGGGCTGCTTTGGGAATTCAAACATGGCCGCTGGCAACAGGAACCATGTTAGTATTTCACCCTCGTGTTAATTAGCGTTAATAGCTTTCCCTTCCACAGGGCCACTGGAGGTCATTTAGCTTTAAGAAACAACTGGCCTCGACTCTCCCTTGATATATAGGCCTTGGTATTGTTTGTACATTATGTGAATTATCTTAATTGCCCTATGGAAAATCTTAATAGCATCGTGGAAATGGGAGGATGTGTGGACGAGAGAGGTTGACTGTGTGAGTGTGAAAGAGAGAGAGAGAGAGAGAGAGAGAGAGAAAGAGGTAGTGCTGTTTTTGCCCTGGAGAACTGGGCACATAAGAGGAGAAATAAACCTTGTCTGTCCTTGTCTGTTTGGGGTAAACAAGCGAGATTTAAAGCAATGGCGGCAGCACTTTTGATTTCCTGAGCTGGGCTTAATTAAAACGTATATTTTCAGGGGCCGTGCGGAAGCCTAGCCTGCACATGTGTGTTTTGCAAGCAACAACAAAAAAGTTCAAACAAACTTGCACATATACATCAAGGCAGGCGAGATCAAACCTGCAGCTGTTTGCTGCACTTACATATCAAATAGTGCTCTGATCTGATCTGATTCTCATGAGCACCCTTTTTAAATTCTTTATCTGAGGTCCATAAGTTAGTAATAATTCATAATGGGACCCAGGCACTACATCTCTTACAACGACAACAAAACAAGATTATACAAGCTCACAATTACATGACGAAGGCTTTTCAATATGCAAACAAAAACGTGATGTAACTGTAGAACTTACCCTTTTTCTGCAAGTCAACAAACACATATGTTCATTCAAACATGCACATATACACATGCATCATGCAAAAAGACTCCAGGTCAGGAGAGGCTTTAGCAGAGCAGATAAAAGAAAGAGAAGGGAGGCAAGCACCAGCAGGCAGATTGGGGGTGGGGTGGGTGGGGTTAAGGATTTAGGAAAGCACCTCGATTTTGCGTCCCTCTACGATTGTACCATTTAGTTTCTCCCGTGCGCGATCTGCATCTGCACTCGTTTCAAAAGTTACAAAACCAAAACCCTGGTGGTGATGTGAGTTGGCCAAAATGGTCAGCCACAAAATAAGTGAAATGAGAAAACAAATGAAGCGGGAGAGAAATAAACGGGAAGAGATAGAGACAGTGAGAGAGAGAGAGAGAGAGAGAGAGAGAGAGAGAGAAAAGGGAAAAACACACACATTGTAAGCAGAGTTGCAGGAAGGAAAATGGTGAGCATTAGTCACAGGTGAAATTTTAACCACTCAGAATTAGGCCTGCCAGAGAAGAAAGACCTAAGGAAGTTTGACATTCTAATCGCTAACACAAAGAGCTGAACTATACACACTTACAGACTTCTATATCGAAGATATTGGTGCTATCAAAATTCAGAACTCCCAGATTTGAAAATGTCAGTTATTCTTTCTACTGTGGACATTTCACTAGAAAAAAAAAAAAAAAACGTGCAAAATTACTTGTCACATTAACATGCACCAATTTCTTTCCTTTTCCTGTGAAGCTGTGCATTTAGAGATCTACAGTTCTGGTACAGAACCAATTATATATGTTGACTATGAACTTTAGGTGTTTTAGGTTAGCTTTGTCTTTATAGATGCATGCAAACATGCTAGTATTATCTCAATTTGCCTGTAATCAATATTAGTTTAGTTGAAGACTGTCTTAGTATTGCTGTACTACATGCACCCTGTATAACCCCATGTGCGAACACACACACACACACACACACACACACACACACACACACACACAGTCTCACAGGGAAGAGCCCTCTCTTCATCTTCTCCCTTTGGCTGCTGTCAGCTGTGAATTATGGCC
Organism: Alestes dentex; assembly: GCA_037576975.1. Taxonomy (NCBI): domain Eukaryota; kingdom Metazoa; phylum Chordata; class Actinopteri; order Characiformes; family Alestidae; genus Alestes; species Alestes dentex. Next base: position 37,368,170 of record JBBIGA010000106.1, on the reverse strand, counting down.
AGCCACAGCCCAAACACCATATCCTGCGCCGGCTATTAGATATGCACGGCAAACAAGAGCGCGGAACAAGCTCCGGCCTTTTAGTTCATATACACTGTGCAAGTATGGCCTGGTAATTGCTTTGGGAGATAATGCATGAGAGTGGGTGGCTGGCGGCATGATCTTGTATGCACACGCCAGATCGTCTTTTTCACTTCTGCCATAAATATAAGCCAGCTCGGCCATGCTAGTGCCAACCGAAATGATGAAAATAAATTTAAAAACAAAACCGTGAGCAAAATAAATCCTTCTGACACTGTGCTACTACGTTCAGCATTAATGTTTTTGTTTTTGTTTTTCTCCCACCGCCTTTATTACAGTGAAATAACTGAAAATGTGTTATTTCGTAGCAGCTGTTGCAAGGCTGGACAAGCTTTACAGAATGATGGCAAAAGTCAACGTAATGTGGAATTTTAGCAAAAACTCAGTTTTCCTGAAAATACCGTGAGTCTGAATCTTATTAATTACAAACGACATTTAATTTGAATTTGTGTGAAAGGTCACCTTGTTAGAGTAGACTGGGTGCAGTTTTTTTTTTTTATTAGTCAAGTAGTCAAGCTAATGTTAGCATGGTGACAAATTTACTGTTGTTCTCACCCTGCCTAGCGTTAATTAGCTCCAGCTTAGAAGTGTGGCATTTTGAACTGGAAACTCTAACGCTGATCTAAACTTTAACCTAACCTAGTTTGCTGGCGGTCATTTCTGCCGAAATTCCGTAACGCTCGTCCAACAGCTGCTATAAAATTCGAGGGCAGAGCATGGCTTGGTCAATTAGATTCCATGGCTAAACAGTGGAGGCACTGTTTCCCTCCTGTTTAAGGGCTGAATGGCAGAAGTAAGAAGGTAAGAGAAGCTCCCCTCTGGAAAATGAGTCCTGTACGAGCAGAAGGGAGTGTGTGTCTATCTGGAAGAGTGCTTTTAAATATCTCTAACAGCTAATGCATGAGACTTTCACCACTTGAAGAGACGAGTCAGTTTATATCAGGGTATGACAGCTCTAAAAGGAGAATCAGTGTCCATTGGTCAGACACCCACTTCATTGAATTATAACTGGGTGAGTTGACTCTAACTCAGCTGAAACCACTCACTTGTCTGTGTGCACAGCTACCTTTCAGGGAGTGTGTCTTGGCACAGCGTAAGTGTGTGTGGGAGAGAGTGAGTGTGTGTGTGTGTGCTGTGCGTGTGTCACTTTGTGGCTGCTGTGTGAGAGCTGTAATTACTTGACTCATGAAAGGGAGAGGGGATCTGTGAGGAAGGAGGGAGAGAGAGAGAGAGAGTAAGAGAGAGAAAGAGATATAGAGCAAGAGAAAGAGAGGGAGAGAATGAGTGACAGTGTGTGCGAGAGAGAGAGAGAGAGAGAGAGAGAGAGAGAGAGAGAGAGAGAGACAGACAGAGATACAGAGTGATAAAGAGCTGCTCTTCCAGCTGACTTACCTTAGAGCCCCGCTCATTAAAAATAATTTCCACATCTAAAATTTTCCCAAATTGCTGCAGAAAAGAAAGGGAGAAAGGGAGAGAGAAAGAGAAAGAGAGAGAGAGAGAGAAAGGGGGGGGGAACAGAGAGAGAGGAGATGGAGTAATTAGTAATTAATCTTTTGCACTTTGTCAGGAAACTTGAGCACTTGATTGCAGAGCTAACTAAAATAGAATACCCACTGCTCTATGGAAGCTACTCCCATAGTGGGGAAGCTCCACCAAAAAGTCTCTCTCTGCTGGACTAAAATTACACAGACAAACAGAATTCATAAACACTTTTATCAGTGGCCAGCCATCGGAATGTGCTAAATGGAGGTAGCTGATATGGCTGGTCTCCTGGAGAGAGGGAGAAAGGGAGAGAGGGAGAGAGAGAGTTCCTGTCTGCACACTGTGAAGAAAAAAAGAACATTCTGCTGATGGGTGAAAAATTTTTATAAGATCACAGCACTAGCCTGCTGTGTATGCACCAATGCTCTTAATGACAGACAATGCCTTGTTATTTTCTGTGGTGTTTTTGACTGATAAAAAGGCTGGCCGAAGCCATGGGAGAACGTATGTCTGGCATGAGTTAACACCCAACACCCCCTCTCAATTAAAAAGGATAATTGGACATAGAGGAGCCATCATAGGCGATGATTTGTTTATTATCGGCGTGATGAATGCCGTCCTCGTAATTACCTGTCACATTGGTTATTATTTTCCAGCCATTTGCCCTCCATTCCGCATCTTTATCTGATTGTCATTCTCATGCCCCTGAAATGCCCAATCCCTCTTTTTTATTCGCTAATTAGCATTAGCCAGCAGGCGTTGACCACTCCCTCACAGATAGGGCACGGGCTGGGAATTGGTTTTTGGAGACAGTGTGAGGTTTATGGATTTACGCTCTGGCCACCGTCCAGGAAAAGAGGCCCAAACTTTCCACCCGAGCTCGCCTTTGACTCGGTCTGGCATTGCCCGGGAAAGAGATGGCCTTGCTGCATCGATGAGTACCGCAATGCTCTGCGCATAGACAATCATGGCGGAGAAGCACTTGGGTGGCCTAAGGGTGAAGTGGGCGAGGGCAGGAGGGACTGTAGACTGATGAGGGCTGATAAAGGCCTCCTCTCCTGGAAGCAGAACAGGCTTCTCTGTGTTAACCCTGCTTGCCTTATGCTAATCAGGAGCCCTGGTTAGATATCTCCACCATGAGACCTTGAATCAAGCAGCTTTATTTCAATAAATAAATAAACATGCCAGTGCAAGCCAAAGCAAGGTCGCCTCAGGAAGCTAAAAAGTAGCGCTCCGGAACATTCTACTCAGGCTTAAGTAATAGGTGGCATGACAAAGCCTGGGAGGAAACAAAGCTCGGAGGGATCACACCTACAAAAGAAGTACAAGTCTGTAAGTACACTGTAAATCCAAAGGGTAAGGTTCTACACACTGTAAACACTAAGTTTTCTGTTAAATGGCACTGTGTTCAGTCCACTTGTGGCCTTATAAGAGAACAAATCGACACTGCAACATTGAATGATCTTGAAATGAAGATGGACTCTTGTAAATTTCCACTGAAACTGTCACTTGCTTTCAAAATGTCATCTGAATTTTTATTATGCAGTGGGTAACTTGCTGTACTCAACACAGCAGACTGGGGTTCAGTTCCTCATCCAGGGAAGCAGACCATGCTGCACTGATAACAGTCCTTGGGCAAGACACCTGATGCTACGTCTGTAACATGATTAAGGCTGTAAATGGCTTTTGGTAAAATGCCAAAGCTTTCTCTAATCTGATAAGAGCTAAACGGTGTTACAGAAAAATGCTTAGAACCTAAACATTTACACTGTCCAGCTGTATACAAGGACAAATGAGAGGGGAGCAGCGGGTGCAGTCAACACGACTGTGAGATGTTTGGGGTTTTTTCACTTCTCCTCCACCTTGGTGGTCGCTGGGGAGAAGGGACATGGGCAATGCAGCAAACATTCCCTGAGGGCCAGTGGGCCTAAGCATTCCATTTAACGGGGCCTGCTTTGGAGATCATTACGGAACGCTGCGGAATGAAAGCGAAACCTTAAGTTCCTCTAATGGGTGGAATGAAAGTGGATTTTAATTGCTGTCTACAATGGCCGTATTATTTCATTAAAACTAATTACCCTGTCAAGCAAGCCGCGTCGGCTTCATTTCAGCACAACAGGGAAGAAATGGGCCTTCCAGGCACTACGCGGCTCAATGGGATTGATCGAGGGCCCGGGTCACTAATAAGGTTAAGAAGAGCTGCCTTTTATCCATCCAGCCGTGGGGAGAGACCAGCACTGAATCTGTATGTGTGTGAGTATGTGCGCATTTGAGATGAGGAGGGGGTTTTGTCTCTGTCAACAAAGCACATGGCGCTAATCTGAACTGACTGTGCATGTGCTGGGAGAGAGAGGAGCTGGCTGACTGGTGAAGATGCCAGTTTCTGTTTGAGCTTGGTCAGCTGTGGGACCAGCCTCTGTCTCGTCTGCTTGCTTCTCCACGCTTGTGTTTCCCAGTCCAATTCAAATTTCAGAGCCAAACCCAAACAGCTGGTACTTGACACAAATCCGTCTATTTGTTCAAATTAAGGCGTTTTTTTTTTTTCCTTGCCAGGGCCGGCATCAAGCATGTCCATTTGCATCCCAGCGTGAAGCTGCTCATGACCGCAGACGAGTCACTCTAAACAAAGTCTGCGGACGCTAATGGTTTTAACCCGTCCTAATGGGCTTACCGAGCTGCTGAAATATTTCCCAGCGAGGTCCTCTCTGCTGTCTCCCACACACCGCAGGGAAGTGCTCCCACCACACACCAGTCACAGTGGGCTGTACTCTCCACAAACACCCATCAGCAGAGAGATTTAATAAGAGAATGGGTGAAATTAGGAACAACGGGAGACCGCACCAAGGACTGTGGGTGGTTCTCATATTGCGAGAGTCGACAAACTGTTCCAGTCATGTCGTTCAAGGTAAATTACCAACTATTCTACTGTGAAAGCTGTGAAAGCTGGGAGAGACGCCTCATAAAAACAAGTCAGCAGCGTATAAATCCACCATTAAAACAATCTTGAATACTCGGAATGCACAAAGCTACTAAACTAAGCGATTAGAAATAAGAAGGCATCATTATAAAGCCATTACACAGACCGTTCAGTAACCTACAGAAACCATATGGGTCCTATCTCCTTATCAGCTCCTAAAGACTGCAGGTGAAGCTTGGCATGGCCCTGGGTGGTAACAGTAGATGTCTATTAGGAAGAACTTGCTTTCATTTAGGTGCTGGAATATTAGTTCGTTAATTAGCTTAATACGGAATTACAGAAAGGTGCTACACAGAGCTTTTTTTTTTTTTGTTATTGTCACGGCAGCGCTTTAAAGTGCAGTTGGTGGCCGTATTCGTTGCCTGAGTAGTTACAGTTTAATGAAAGCTCCTCAGGCGCTGGATGCTCAGAGTCGTAGAAACACAGGAGGGTTTGAGTGGGGAATCTGACATTTCAATCACGTTCCAGCAGCTCCTGTGTGGAATCGCCAAGGTGGTGCTTTAAACCCCATTTTATTCACCAACATTAAGCCCTCATACTCATTGGTGTAATTGCTTTGGATGTCTTTTTCTAATTATAAAATTAAGCTCAAATAAGGTTGGGTAATGAAGCTTGTTTAATTTTCATTCTTTGTTTGACTATGTCCCATGCCAATGTACTCAAATGTGGAAATAGAGTCATCAAATTAGAGGTTTGAGAATCAGCTATTCTAAATTGAATTTTCATCCCTCTTGGATGAAAAGATCAAAAAGTGCCATCTCCTCACTAAAGCACATGTTTAAAACCTAAGTTGGGATGAAGTATATTTTTGTAAAGCTTTGATGCGCTCTACTTTTGGACACCCAATGGTCCCTTCTAGCAAATTGAAGCTGGCTCGCAGTTTGATTAAGGTCTGCTTTAAAATGAACTACAATGTCCAGATAAAAATAGAAGGCTGGACACAGTGTGAAGCAGCTGATATGGGTAATATTAGGCTCATTTCCCAGACACATATCAAGTCTAGTCTTTTACTAAAAAGATTAGATGGATGGAGTTTCGCAAATAACCAGAACCAGACATCTGGTATACTGTGTCATTAAACCCATAAGATTCACTTAATTCCCCACTGCTATAAACAGATCATTCTGCCATTCTGTGTAGTTAGTGAATAATATACTTAGGATGTGGCGTGGACATCCATGCAGTTTAATAGTTAATGGTGAAGTTCAATTGCTAAACTCTATTCTATTTAATACACTTAATATTTTATCATAGTCAGTGTACAGTCCTAGTAGCAATCTATGACCAGCAGGAAAAAAATTGCACTTAAACCTTTTGAGGAAAGCAACGTTAAAAGTCTGGTGTAATTTGATACGAATTATTTTTCACCTGTAGGTCTTTTAACCCGAGGAGAATGTAAACTGAGTCAACTGAGGCTATATTTATGTTTGTAAGTAGAAACAGAATATATATATTTTTTTGTTTGGAATTTGATGTGACTAAATGTGAATGTAATTCTTTGTGCAACTCAGTACGTAATTGCATTTATTATGCAACTAGATTTTTATACTTTATCGAAATGAAAGTAAGAACATTTGACTTCAGAGTTAAAACCAGGCCAGAACAGCAGGCCTGGAGAGAGTTGTCAGCGGAGTCTTGGGCGAGGGTATTTTTGGGGTTTTGAGCTATCAGTAGACGGAGCTCCAGCCCCTGTGCTGCTGTCACTCTCTTCCACTGGCCTTCCTGAACTCCAGCAGCATCCACGTTTTTGTGTTGCTCATGTAGGATCGCAGGGCTGCAGCATGCTTGTCCATCTCATCCACTCCCACTAGTCTGTCCATGACATGCAATAATTGTGCCCTTGGGTCCCTGTGAGATTTCACAGCAAGAGTTGCAACAGCATCCCTTACAAACACACACAATTGCAGAAACACATACACACACATTGAGAAGCTGTCAGCAAACAAACACCTAATGAGGATACAACTCCCACTTTTTAAGCGCACTGAGAGGCACTATTAATTATGTCTCCACTGGTGGGACCTCTCCGCAGCGCCCTGCTCGTCACATCAAGGCCAGGCAGAGAGGGAGAGGAGCGGAGGGGAGTGAGAGCGAGTGTCTCTCTGAGGGAGAACAAAGAGCAGAGGGAACAGATGTTCTCCAGGCTCAGCACTCACACTGAATCCACAGCCCTTCATCAGATTAAATGCCACTGCTGCCTATACTGTGCCTTCAGTAAACACTGACTCCAACTCTTAACAAGCTAAGACCAACAGCAATATGTTTTTCTTTTTTTTTTTTTATCCCCTTCCCAGTTTTGTTTGTAGCTTCCAGTAACAAGCTGCCAGTGCATAGCGTTTAGCCAGGCTCCCTCGCTGGGTGCTGTTAATTCAAAGAATTCTGGAGTTAAACTCTACATCTCTTCCTGTCTTAGAGAGACAGGCATGGCTGTTATGGATATGAAAGCACACAATTGCTAAGGGTCTCTCATCTCTCACAGCCCACTTTCGGGGCATACTGGAACACACTGTAAACACATTTCCGATACTGTGTTGAGTTTTGATTTACATAAAAATGACCAGCAAGACAAAACACAAAATAATACACAGACGTTTTCGGCGATATGGTTAAAAACAAGAAGCTTGCCGAAACTTCCTTTACTTTACAGTGAGTAAAGTAAAAGCATACTTGTGCAGAACTCTGTGTAAAGCTTGGGGCGAAATGGATGTATCCCTGCCCTCCTCACAGACGCTTTTGAAGCATCTGCTGTAGGGACAAGTTTTACAAGAACTTGGCAAAAGTCATATTCTGTCTACTGAGAAACTGTAGGGACAACCTACAAAATGCTATGTTTAAAGTGTTTCAAATAGTATATATTTTGAAATTGAAGGACACTCCGAACACTCTGTTAGGGCAGACCCTATAGTTTATAAATCACATATATTGAGATTTAATGAGCATATCAAACTTGTCTAGGTAGCTACGGAATAATGCAGCTCAGTACTGTAGCATTTTAAACTGGAAACTACATGTTACACAATGACTCTAAACAAAGTGTAATACAGTTTCCCATTAAGTTAAATGCCAGTGTTTGCCAGTGTTCTGTAAAGCTCTGTAAAGTTATTAAATAATACACTTTGGGGCACTGCATAGATGTTTAACGTCTAGATATTTGTAAAAGTTTGTTTGAATCTATTTCAGGCACAGTAGCACTGAATGGTCTCTGCTGAATTTCATTTGACTTTCGGGTTGAAGGGTAACACTCACCCCAAACATTTGCCGCAGGTCCGGGTCACGGAAGCGAAAGGGAATATTGGAGACGTGTAACCGCTTGGGCTGCTGCTTCTCTGATGAATCTGAAGGCTGGAGCTGGAGCTGCTGGGAGCCGTCTGTCTGCGCAACCTCGTCCGCCTGCTGGAATCACAAGCATAGCAACATTCGGTCATACTGATATGCCTCTGTATAAAGGGGTATAGTTGCATGACAGGATGAGCAAGTGGAGTTGACCAAAAGATGATTAAATTGGTACAATGTTAAAATAACCAATAGTTTTTAGCATCAATACAAATACAGTACCAGTAGACTCATGGTCTCAGACGAAAACAGTCTAACAAGTAAAGGTCCTGGTAAGAAATCTATATGGGCAACAAATATCTACTTTGGTAGGAAGAAAAGGGGCTGAAGTTTTAATATGATGTGCAGGGGTAGGCGAATATTAAAAGGATATATTTCAATAACTAGCTGTTAAATGCTTCTGAATAACCAGAAAATCTTCAGTAACTTTTAAAGATGTAATGCTGTGAACATCACAAATTATCAATCCAGCAGCACATATGCTTACTTCCAGTGAAGTGTATACCACGACATTCTGGACAACTTCATGCTTCCCACTTTCCGGACACAGTGTTTGAGGAAGGTCCTTTTCTATTCACAAAGCAAGGTCCACAAAGACATGGCTGGATGAGTTCGGTGTGGAAGAACTTGACTGGCCCGCACAGAGCACTGACATCAGCCCCATCCGACACCATTGGGATGAACTGGAACGGAGATTGTGATCCAGGCCTTCTCGTCCAACATCAGTGCCTGACCTCATAAATGTTCTACAGAATAAACGGGTACAAATTCCCACAGAAACTCCAAAATCTTGTGGAAAGCCTTCCAAGGAAAGTGGAACCTGTTATAACTGCAAAGCTGGGACCAACTCCATATTAAAGTCTATGCATCTGAGTGCATTGTCATTGAAGTCTCTGTTGATGCAATGGTTAGGTCCCAATACATTTGTCGTTGTTGTTATGGTGAACAAATCATGGCATCATCCTGAAAAACTGATGCACAGAAGTTCATCCACATGGCCAGTCAATGGGAATGTAACTGGCAAAAGTCTTATAGCTGTGATCATCTTAGAGTATAATAAGGACCTGATGGTCCATGTACTTTTGTGGGTGGAGTGACTGAAGCTCAGCCCAATGACGGGCCAGATGAGCAATGGGCGAGCCCTACAGGCGGGGCAGGAGAGGAGGTGGGTAACGGAGGGGGAAGAAGGAGGAGAGGGAGATGGAGGAGCGCTGGTGGCACATTACAAATTCCCTCTGCTTGGCCAACATTTGTATGTGGCGGCGAAGATTAAGGAAGCTGTCAGGAAGTATGGATACAGATTTAAAAGAAAAAACCTCTGACATGTTGAGACCAGAGGATTCATTTACTGAGCAGTGGCCTATGAAGACCTGAGGGGATGATGAGAGAGAAGAGCGAGCGAGAGGGGGAAAGAGTGGGAGGGAGAGAGAGAGAGAGTGGGAGAAAAAGAGAGAGAGAGAGAGAGAGAGAGAGAGAGAGAGAGAGAGAGAGAGAGAGAGAGAGTATGGAGTGGGAGCGCTCAGGCTCAAACTTGGTGTACTCATCTGTCCATCACTGAGAGAAAATAGCAGTGACACCACTGTGCTCCAGGATGGACTGCTGTCTGTGACACACATTCACCTCATCTCTCACCTGCCCAACAACGTCCCTATCTATCTGTATATCTCTATCTCTCTGTCTCTGTTTCTCTCTCTCTCACTCTCTGTCCCCCACAGTGACCAAATCTCTGTCTCCATTTCATTCATACACAAAGTGGATACATGATACTGACCAAATGTCAGGCTAGATATTGAGTAAATGTCACAGTATGTATCGCAGCACGTATGCGTGTAAATGTGTTGTCTGGGACTTTTCCGTGATCTGACATGACATCATTCTGCTGGATTGTGTTTGTGCTGCACTTCCACAGAGTCATTTGCTACATGGTAATGCACGGCCCGAAGACCCTGAGCAAGCCTCGGGCATCAGCGACTACATCACCCAGCGGGCGAGGATGGGATAATGCCCACGTGAAAGAAACATGAACAGTCTTTTGATTTCGTATTAACCATATACAGATTTTTCAATGTCTCCTTTAAGCCACTGAAATCAGCCCCAGAGTATTTAACTGTAAAAACTGTCAGCATGTGGAAGCATGATGCCTTACTTGCTTCCACATGCTGACAAGATGCCTTACACTAAGACAGTTTGTGAATGAGCATGTGCACACATTCAACTCACTGAATTGTTTCATCAGAGTATTAATAATATGATGGATAAGTGAAGTTTATTCCTACAAACAAATTACAGTGTTCTTTACATGGCAATATTAAAGGTGAAAATCATATCAGTCCCTGAGCAAATGGGTAAGCAAGCTAAAGTAACAGCGCTCCAGAAGCTGACAGATGAAAGGGGCCGTGTGTTTGTGTGTGTGTGTGTGTGTGTGTGTGTGTGTGTGTGTGTGTGTGTAGGAGTGAAAGCTGTGATGCTCTGAATGGTCATTAATTTCCGACTTATCTTGTTTTTGGCCTGTTGTGTGCAGACATGTTCAGTGGAGGAAAAAGCATGGTGAGCAAGAGGAGACGTGCAGCAGCCCTTCATGTGCATAATGAATTAGAATAACATGGGGAGAGCAGATGAAAAGATGATGTCAGCTAAACTTCCCCAGGCTTAGCAGGATCAATGAGAGAGAAGTGCTGAAGGCAGCTACATTGGGGCCTGGCCACAGGCCGCTGTATACAGGAGTGTACTCCAGAGAGGGAGAGAGAGAGAGAGAGAGAGAGAGAGAGGGAGAGAGAGAGAGAGAGCGTGAGAGAGAGAGGGAGAG
>JBBIGA010000106.1:37322366-37356212 GCA_037576975.1 Alestes dentex | reverse complement strand
CACACACACACACACACACACACACACACACACACACACACACATGCACACACACACACACACACACACACACACACTCACACACACACACACACACACACACACACACACACACACACCACAGCACCCATTGGGCTCAAAGCAAAAAAACAGATATGAATCACAAAGACAGACAAGACAGACACTATGGGAATGAATCGGGAGATAAGCGATGAGGATGTAATGAGATATCCATCACTCCATTTTTTCTTTATCATTTGGACTGAAAAAAAAAATGGAACAAAGAGAAGTAAATGCAATTAAGTAGACACAGCTATGAACATAATGCTAACTGAAATGTAAAAGATTTTGAGCTGCAAGGCATTCATTTCTTCCACTCATTACCAAGAGGAAGGGTGAAAAATGACACAGTACAATAAGGGCTGAAATGAGATTTTAAAGTTTAACTTGCTGAAAGAATTTATTATTAAAAAGAAATTCTTCCAGCAAGTTAAAAAAAATCGTGTGTCATATTAATAGTATTTGCTATTTTGTTTAATAATAACTTATGTACTGTAGATTTAAATAAACCATACAGCAAAAAGGTATTTTTAGATGTTTCGTTCAGTGTGTAGAATATGTTCTGAACAACAAGAAGCTTGACTGAATTACTACATAACCTATTCACGTTAATCTCACATCAAAGGATCTGCTTTGAGATCTAATTGCTGCTTTGGAAATAATAGGCATTCTGGATAATTTTTTCCGGTCATTATTCTCAATGTTATACAGTTTTCTCAATCATCTACAGCCCTGTTCATCATTCTGAACATATCTGAAATGTCCTTTTAACAGCTCCCCACTAATTATCTGAAAACTTTTAAATTGGAACAGATTACATTATGGGCATATAGGAATAATGATATGTGTGTTTGTGCTAATTAAAGTGATTTCATTTCAAGTTTTCTTGTTATCAAGGGATCCGTTCACAGAAATTCTTATACATTTCATACACTTTACAGCTTTCAAAGTTTTTTTTTTTATATTCAGGCAAAAATGACACTTCATCTGCAGGTTTTAGAGGGCATCTGTTATGCTCAAAAATAACATCTTGACACGTGAAAAGATAAATCTACTCAACATATCTAACATTTCTCATTATAAGGTTGTTATTTGAATGTTATAAAAACATCATTCCTGGATTTAGAGGACATTTTAATAGCTGTAAGCAATTTTATCTGATAAAATTGCCTTATTCTATTGGAATGTATTCTAATGTCATAATGCATATCCTGTTGCTTATTATAGTAATTTAAGCAAAGAAGATCTACCAATAGAACAAGAGACTTTCATTAGATAAGGTGACAAGTTAAAAACGTTTTGGAAATAGGTTCATTCAACTTGCTGAGATGTCCTTTTACTGTGTATTTTTTCAGGGCATTTTTACTGGGTACCACTTTACAATAAGACTACCCTTTTAAAGAGTTTATAAATGATTTATAATCAGGTTGTTCATTAGGTTGTGGATAGTTTATACACCCTTAATAAGCAGTTATAAACAAGCTATAACCGTTTGCGATCTGGGTAGTCTTGTTGCAAAGTGGTACCCCGTTTAGAAACAATAAGCCAAAAAATACTCTGTAAAATACGCTGCGAGAGGTACATCTTGGCAAGTGGAGTTGTAAAGCGGAAACCTTAGCTGTATGATTTTACCCTGCTGTGAAGCTACCTGGTAGATAATGGTGCTATAGCAATCACTCACAGAGACTGCAGCTGATTGTGGCTGTGGTTGATTTAAGCACTGCTGGACCCAAACTGCCGCACTAAAGGAATTTTGGCCTCTTTTGGGAGAGTAAATGAACTCTGCCTTGAAAGGAGGAAACACTTTGAGAAATCTCCTTCCAGGTTATTCACCTCCATTCACAGATCTGAGCACAGGTCTCCACGGTCAGAACGCTCCGGTCCTCTCTGACCTTCACTCTGTTTTCTCTATCTCCCTCTCTCTACCTATGTCTCTCTCTGGCACAGGCCTGGGCTGGACTCCAGCTCAGAGACTCCAGTGTGGCTGATTGGGGTTCTGCAGGTTAAACACATCAGACACCCACTGGAGAGCGGCACAGCCCCATTCCTGCACGGCCAGACAGTGGCTGCTGCACCACTGCTCACACACACACACACGCACACACACACACACACGCACACACGAACTCGCGTGCCCACGCACAGGCACGCACGCAAACGCACTCAAGAGGTCTGATCATTATAGAAGACAAATATACAAATGTATGAACACAACTCAGGTTTCATGACATGCTGCTGCTACAGTTTCGTTTGTACATTTTTACCGATAATCTTATGTCACACCACATCAGAAACCAAGTAAACAAGTCTGTCGAGATTATTTAACAACTTGTTGTAGTTTGAGGCAAGCGTGGGATTCCACAACGCTAACTGATGGCTATAAGCTTTCATTACCTTTTAGCTACATTAGCCTCAGAAGATTGCTGCGATTCTAAAAAAAAGCAACCTCAGACACCCAACCAGAAGCCAAAACTTGGCCAATCATCTAAACTTTGAAAAGCTCAAGACGAAGAAATGTTAAAACGTGAGCCCCCTTTCATACTCGTGTATAAGCTTTGAATGCACACACAACAACGTGTACACCAAGCTTTTGGAGGGGGCTGTTGAATTTTCCAGTATGAAAAGAATCGATTTTTTTATTCTTTCAGTGAAGGCGGGCACTGGTGCTCACTCTGCAAGGCAGGCCAGTTTATGAGCCACTTCATTAGGTACACTTAATTTCTTACTCATACACTTACCATCCACTTTATCAGCTTCACTTGGCCTATAGGTGCACATTATATTTTACAGTTACAGTCCCTCCATTTCTGTGCATCATTTATTATCAACGGTCAGGGCCACCGATGAGCAGGTATTATTTGGAAGGTGGACCACAGAAATGACACTGTCAGCGTAGTAGCATGTTAGAGTGTATGTGAATCAGAATCAGAATTTTAAAAAATGTTCTTAGCCCCGGTAGAAAACTGCACAGTCTACATAAATGTCAAACAAAAAGAAATACTCTGAAAATACTCCATACGAAGTACATTATGGTTTACACACAAAATGCTGGGGCATTAGATATGTCTACTCTATTAGATACATCTAACCTGTTGGTCTAGCTTGCGGATGTAAAGTTATTAAAGATAATATGACGCTGCACAGTTTGTGTTAGTCTCCCTCAAAGCCTTCATAAGTGGTCTGTCACTGGTCATAGGTTTTGGATTTCCTGCCCTGCTGTAACAGTGAGGTGTTGAAAAACTCCAGTAGCACTGATGAGTGTGACCCACTCTATGTAGCATGCACGCACGCACACACATACACACATACACACACAAACTAACATACTACGACCATGTCAGTGTCACTCTTGTGTTAAAATTGTTTTACCACCCAGACAATACCTGCTCACAGGTGGTCCTAGGGGTTCTAGGCACTGATGAAAGGGGAAAAGGAGGCAAACGAATGATACAAAAAAAACAGATGGACAAAAGTCTGTAATTGTAAACTATGAAACGATGATAAGTGCAGCTGACAAAATGGATAATGAGAGGATATACATGGCAGGTGTACCCGATGAAGAGGTTCATCTGTGTAGACCAGTGCCTGTTCAAATTTGATGGAAATCAGAGAGATGTGGACGGATTAACTCTTAAATTTGCACCTAGGACCACCATATTTTTCATGTAAGTGAAAAATATTAAAATATAACAAAATTAATTTTATCTTTTGTTAGCGTTGGCAAAATACTTTAAGCGTATAGACTACCACTGCATCGTGCAGATACTTTGAGTTCAATTTAAAGGGGAATTTCCACCGAATTTTCCACTGAAATGACATAAAAGTCATTAAAAGTGGTATGGAGCAAAATAACACACGTACAGAGACCATTTTATTTACTATCCGCTAAGATGAGTGTCCTAAATTTTTATATGTAATGCTCATTAAAAGTCTTCAATTTGAGGACTATTTTGCCTCCACTATAAATGGATTTTGATAAACGCGTTTAATGTCAAAACCTAAGCATAAAGTATCATAAAACATTGTTCCTGGCGCAGGCAGTGTGTTCATACTCATTTCATATAGTAGCGTTCTGGGAGGGAGCTTTTATAGACATTTTACACCTTAAACATCAGTTATGGACAACATTGACCTTACATTGAACATACAAATTACTTTAGAACACAGAGTCCCACTTAGAAAGACTTTATATCTTACATATAAGTGGAGCTCGCTTTTTATGTGCTGGGTTACTGGAAACCTGAGGTATAGATTGGTGAGGCTCCAGTGCATTTAAGGATTAAGATGTTTTCTGGAGAAGGACTCTGTTATATAAGGTAAACTTTAGGTGATTGCGTGATCCAAGAGTACACCTCTAGGACAGTGGCTGAGGGATGAATACAAGCACGAAGCAGGATTCTGCTGTTTCCAATCAGGCCGTTTCTGGCTTTACCGAAGCACACTGCTCAGAAGCTGTCAGACTGAACCACACTCAATTCTCCAGTGCAACTGCAATAAAACTTTGTTGAACTCAAGATGACTGGAATCGTGAATAATGAAACACAAACGGAAACTCTCCACAATTAATCTGAGTGGGTCAGTGGGCTCCACTACATCTTCTGAAGCCAAACAAACACGTCCCCTCTGCTGTAACCCCAACGCTCCCCGAGGGCCCTGCTGGCTCTCTGTGAACACAGCCAGTGTTTACCACCAGTGTGGCATTATCCATCATCAGAGCTGTGCGGACAGGCCGGCACGGTTAAGATAAAGCATGTGGAGCAGCTCTGGATGTCCGGCCTGCTCCCCTGCCCCCTGCGCTCAGGGCCTGTGGGGTGCCGAGCTGCTCAGGCCTGTGCTCCAGCCTGGCGTGGGCAAAGGCAGGGCTTGGGCAGATGGATGGGCCAAAAAGAGGCGCAATTACCCCTTGGTGCCCCCGCTCCCTGGACTGCACCCTCACTCAGGCCCCCTTCGCCATTTATCATAGAGGTGCCATCGGTCATTCACGTGCTCTATCTGCAGCCGCTCCGGTGGGAGCCACACTATCCATCATGTCTAACAGGTGAGTGGTGCAACAGCACAGGCTCCCCCATTACAGAGCAGCCGAGCGTGGCCTGGCCTGCCTCTCACAGCCCACCAGAGCAATGGGGTATGGAGAGGGAGAAAGAGACAGACAGAGGCTTTGATTTGCCCACTTTATGGAAACATGTATCAAATGAGTCATATTAAGTTTCAGGAGGTGCATCAGTCCAAGGCCTGTAGGGCAACACTTTAGGACAGAAGATTCTGGCATGTGTGGACACGATTCACTGCTGTCATATCAAACCCTTGCTATTTATTTCTTTTTTTAAACACGCTTTGATAATGCCAGCTGCCCTTTACATTGTGTGAGCACTCAGTTTGGATGGAAATGGTCCATTAGAAACAGAAATGGTCCAAAATGACTTGGAATACAATCTTGTTCCAAGTAAGTGTAATTATAACCTAAAGCCATTTTTGGCTGAAAACATAAATCGTAATGTTACTTAAATTTGTAATATAAACGACATCAACATTTTTATAAAATGTTTTTAATACTCTTTTGTGGGAAGTCTCGCATCTGCAGTAAAGGAATAGTTTGAAGCCTGAGTTGTTTTCACTCTCCTGCCTAGTATTAGTTAGAGTTAGCTGTGTAACACACTGCCGCAGCAAACCGCACAAACAATCTGTAAAAAAAAAAAAAAAAAAAAAATAAAGCTAATGTTCACACCAGAAATTTACACCGCGGCAAAAATATCTGATAATTTCTGCTAATCTCTCTGTGGGGTTTCAGTGCAACAACAGCACCAAGCTAACGATGGAGACTTTAACATTACTCAGCTTAAAAACAAGATTAATTCTGTTCCAACTTTCACATCTATTCAATCTATTGCTCTCATCCATTGTTTTCACTCTGTTATGTTTCTTTCTCTCTTGGCTTTTGTGTGTGTGTGTGTGTGTGTGTGTGTGTGTGTGTGTGTGTGTGTGTGTGTGTGTGTGAAAGAGAGAGAGAGTATCTGTGAGAGAGCATGTGTGTGTGTGTTTGTGAGAGAAAGAATGTGTGTGTGTGTGTGTGTGTATGTGTGTGAGAGAGTATGTGTGTGTGTGTGTGTCAGAGAAAGTATGTGTGTGTGTGTGTGCGCGTCTGAGCGCGTGTACGTTTGCGCGTGCGCATGCATGTGTGTGTGTGTTTTGAGAGGATAAAGCAGTTTCTAATGGCATGTGTGTCTTTCATCAGCATGACTGCAATCGTGTTAACAGGTTAAGTCTGGGTTTCAGTGTGAGCTGAGCGGTGTAAGCCACAGCACCCACCCTCTGTCATTTCTCAACGTATCCGTATGATTTCTGAATGCTTTTGAGGTAAACTAGGACTGAGGTTATGTGAAACTACTAGAGTATTAATAAGTATTAACAACTTTCCTGACAAGTTACCATTTTGGTGATACAAAGTTTTGTTAGCACAGCCGTTACCGTGTTTGGGTTAGTGTAGCTTATTATGTAACAATTCTGAAACTTGAAACTCCACATAAATGGAGTATCAAGTGAGTAGACAAAGGGTATTTCATTCATAATTTAGCTGCAAACTGTGGTGATGGGATAGACCAACAGCATAAGGTGGAGATAGAGAAGTTCACAGCAGCCTTTCGCTGTCCGAGGTGCTGAAACACCCCATGGTCATTTCTGCACCCATTTTTGTCCAGCCGTCGCTGCAAGGCTCTGGGATGGAGCTGCATAACCAGACCACTTGTCACTACTCTCTTGGCTGCATCATAACATCGTAAAAATGCCACTTTCTGCGCGGTCGGGCAAGTAGCTCTTGCCCTAGACACACACTGACTAATGTAACTAACGTTAGTGTTTTTTTCCTCACCATTTTCTCTCTCTCTACTTTACTCTCATCCAGAATGATGAGCTCCTCATCTGTGGCAGCATACGGTGGACAACAGGCTTCATTCATTTCTTTTCTTTTGTTTTGTTTCTTTGAGATATAGAGAGCTTTCTTTTGCCACCTTTACAAATAAAGACTGAAACACGTTTCTCAAAGAATGGGTTGTGGGTTTCCTTGCTCTGGTGGCACAACCACACTGACAACACGGAGATGCAGGCATGAACACAGACACGCTTGTGTGCACAAATAAACACTTACCCACCCACACACAAACACACACACACACACACACACACACACACACACACACGCGCGTGCACACACACACACACACACACACACATTCACTCTGATACGGGTGAGTGATATAATCTTCTTTTGCTCATTCAGGGCACCCCCTTTGCTCTTGAGGCAGGAGTGGAGGAGCGCACTTCTCTGGAGGGTGGTGACATTAAGTCGGGAGTGAGAGTGGAGAGGTAAGCGCTCCTGAACACACACACCAGGTTTGGATCTAATTATCTCATCGCCACCGCTAAGCAGTCATCTACAGGGGGTTCGCCTGCGCAATTTGCCTTTTAATTTGTGTTAATTGCATGTTAATTATATTGCAGCTAGCATGTGCTGCATCTGTCTCTTTCAGAGACCCAGAACCTGAGAGCTGCATTCCCCAGTTCCGCAGACGAGCAGGAAAGTAATTAAAAGTGCTCCCTTTTTCTGGGAGGAGACGGATGGGTTGCCAGGTCTTCCACCAAAGGAGACCACAACATGCTGATGCAAAAGGTTTGATGTCTCTAGCACTTTCTAAAGCTCTTCAGCACAATGTTTGCGGATTTGGAGGAATCACCTGGCAGAAGGGAAACACACACCCAACAGACTGTGACCTGTTGAGCCCACTTTCACAGAGAATCCATTATATTCACCAAGAGTAAGATGTAAAATGCAACCAAATAGACAAACATATCTCTTTTTTTTTCTGTACTGAGCCTTCAAGGCCGATCCCAGCCTTGACGCATGCCAAAATATGGCCATGATATAGCTCTATGAGTGACTTTATGGCCTGCTAAAAAAAGCTCCCCAAATCAGCGCTAAGTAGGTGCATTACTTCACTAAAGGTTTATGATTCCCCATTACCCCGATTGAAGCCCGGGACGCAGTCTAACAAAATTTTACGCACGTGCCGCTGCCAGAGATTATAAGTGCACCAAATGATTTACTGAATGACAGGAAGAGTCCGCTTTATTGGCCTACATTCTCCCTGTCCAGCACAGCACCTGTGATGCTTTAAATATATGCGTCCCACTGGAGGACTGACAATGCTATTGACTGGTTGGTCATTTACACGACCTTAGATATTGACACAAGCTCAAACATGCTGTAAACCTGAGCAAACCCAGCCTTATTAACGCTGTCACTTACAGGACTGACCCCAATAAACACTCTTCCTTTGTGTGCTGACATACACACACAGGAACAGAAACTAAGCCAATCCGTTTCTGCTTTCATCTTAAACCCTTTATAAAGGGTTGCATCTTAAACCCTTTTAAACCCTTTATTTCATCTCGCCCTTCAGCTGCTTACACACATATTTACATTCACGTTTCACAGTAGCAACCAAATAATTAGTCTCACAAGGCAGACTTCAGACTATCAGCCTTCGTTGCTTGGTCTAGAACTCCCTACTTTGACAGGAAAGCGATCTGACTCACATGCAAAGTAAACAATCATGACTGAACTTTTCACATGATGCAAGTGATGCAAGTGATTTTCAAAACAGTGTTACAAGGAAAGCACACCCATGGCTATTTTCAGCAATTTTAATTAGGAATAAAACTCCTAAATGATTTTCATGAACTTTACTAACTTTGTTAAACTCCAGAGGCACAGTAAATATCAGACAGTACATGTACATGTCGGCAGGTGGAGTGCTCCAGGATGAGACGGTCAAATAACTGATCTATGCATGTTCTGCTCGCAAATGCATTGAGGCAAATATTAGAACTTGGTAAAACTTCCATTCAACCCAAATTGTGGCACGAAATAGAGCAATGTAAGGTGCATTATTACTTCTAATGAACATTTATTTTGTATATGTATATGCGAATACCACACTAGTAACATTTTATAAGATGATTTAGAGTTTGTTTTCATGCAGTAAAGCTAATGTTAGCATGGTGGCAAATGTCTTCAACCTGTCCAATTTAGATTAGCTACAACAACAAAGTTCAGCTGAGAGGTATGCCATTTTATTCATCATGTATATGATGACTATCGATGGATTTGATGTGAAATGTCTTGTTCTAGATCCGTGGTCACTAACCCTGGTCCTGAAGATCTAACTTCCTGAGATGTTTAGTCCCAGTCACAACCTGAAACATCTAAAGGCACTTTTCCATTGGTATACTGAAACCGTGTGACGGCTTGAAAGTTGTAGCATGCCTTGATTTTTCAATGTAACGGTGTTTCTGACATGTTGGCAGCAAAAGTACACTCTGAAAACATGGAGATGATTGTTTATTCCCAAGCACTGTGCAAAGTGGAGGCTTTGGGAAATGTTTTTTTCTGTTAGAGCTGCTTTTGTTATTGTGGTCTTTTTTTTTAGTCTTGTTTAAGTGCAATGAATCCAGCTAACTTCTTAGCAATGTCCCGTTACACAATTGCATTTCTCACAGCATCAGAATCCTCCCACTGAAATGTACCTACAGCCCAAATAGATAATAGCACTTATAATTCCCAGCTGTTAGTTTGTATCCCCACTGTTGTCATTTTTGGTGCGTACAATAAAATAAAATTGCCCTTTTATTCAGCCCTGCCATCGAACAGGGCCATGACAACATGGGTGCGGCTTGAGCACAGGTTGCTTTTTTTGTAATGGAAAAGCATTTGCTTGTGGCACAGTACAGGTCCTTGTGTTAGTGGCACTATAATACTGCTAATTAACTTTTTTTTTTTTTTTTTTTAGAAGTACCTGATTGGCTGGCATGTTAAGTAAAGGGGAGGGGCCACCACATTGGAGCTAAACATAGAAGCAAAGTAGATCTCTAGGAAGAGGGTTGGTGACCACTGTTCTGGAGAAATTTAGGCAGAAATGTTCACAACGGAGGTGACAGGAACCAGACCTCTGAATCATTTAATGTCTCTAAAGCTGGATCTCAGAAAGCCAGTAAATGAAACGGTTATACACACCATTAAATGTGGGAGACATTATTTTACACCACTTTTGAGAAGTGGACTTTATAGTGTTTTTAGATCCTTTCATGGCAAGGACAGGGCTCAGAATGTTATGTTGTGTTCGGCTATTGCTTCCTGTCTTCACGGCGCTAGCCACAGCTCATGTTCAGGCCTGCGCTACAGAACTGACTGCCGCTGTGTGCACCATCTTCTCTCTCCAGCTTCCATGAGGTGGGAGGCAGCCAAGCAGCACCAGGAAATAATTGCATGAACATTATCATACACTGCCACCTTACAGAACCCCCCCCGCCGATCTCCCATGCCATGGGAGGCGTGTGTGCCTGTGTGTGCGTGAGAGTGCGTTGGTGATGGGTGGAGGGCTTCCTGTTCAGTTATTTCTCCAACACACTCATTCAGTGTTATCTGCGAATCACTTTCAAAGTGCTCCGCTCAGCACTTCCGCCCTCCCCAACGCCACTACAACCACATAATTGAAACTATCTGATTGGAAAGCTGCCAAGCAGGTAGATTACATCCGATTAGGGTGAAACCGGCGCTTCACTTAACGGGATTAGACTGAGATGCTTTTTTTTTTTTTTTGTTCTTCTCTGCACACTGCTCTCATCTGTCTATCTCTGAGGAAGAGGCAGTCAAACCCTCTTTGTCACCTGTGTGTCACTTCTTCAGGGCTGCTCTAATAGATGCTGCAGCTGATTAGAGTGTAATGGTAATGTGATGCGGTGGTTTACTAAGACCATTAGCTTCAACGCTAGCAAGTGACACATGAAAGAAACCCAAGTGCCACACAGGAACCTGCTTCTGCAGGCTCCCTTGTTTGCATTCCACAGGTAGCATGGAATAAGATAAAGATAGTTGTATTTAATATAGTCAGATAGAATATGTTCCTCTATAACAAGCCATCAGGACATTGTTTGTGTGTGAAATGTTCTGATGCTATGTTGAGCTGCTAGTGAGCAAAGTGGGGTAAAAAATGAAGGGACATGTGAGGACAAATTTATACGCCCCACAAAGATGGCCATGTGGAGTGGAGGTTTCTTGAAATAAAAAAAAACTGTAAAGCTGTCACAATAAAAACAGCATTTATATTATATTCATAAAGGAATAAATATACAAATACATTCCATCAGAATTGTTGATTAAAAAAATCATAATTCTCCAAAACAGAGAAAAACAATTTTACTGTGAATATGAATGTTACCCTGCTGCTTGATTTTGGGTCTGCAGGGCTCCAAACCAGTTTATAGGACAAAAATGTTTGCTAGTCAACAAAATCTAAAATGTAACCGTCTAGCTGGAATGATAAATTGAAATCTGTATTACTGAAAAACAACTTGGCCTCGGTTTACATTTACATCTTCCCTCCAAACTCCCAAATGTCATGTCTAGCATGTCTAACAGGATTACATTCAGTGCGCTCTTGAGAGCTCACCGTCAATGACTATAGGGAACAATTAGCCATGTTACAGAACATCCAGCTTTTTTGACGGATGTCACTACGCAGTTAATGAATGAAGAAAGTTAAACTGAGCTTAGTATGCTTAAATGTTAGAAAAACCTGTGATGCACTTAGAATAGCCCTGCTATCACAACATGTGATGAATCCTTATGGGCTTACTTGTCTTTTTTGAGAAACGTATCGATTCTCCAACAGCAAAATTCCATGGCCTTTGTGTGTCCTCATCAAATCAAACACAATAACTTTCCAAACAAACTATTTAATTAAATAAGGCACTTGTGCAGGTTATCTAAAAGAAACAAAAACATAATTAACCTTAACATAAGGTTATGTTGTGGTTTCATAAAACAATTAATAAAATACTGGCCCCACTCTGTAGAACCTGTTTGTTTTATTATTGCAGTTATTTTTTACTTCTAATTGTCAAAAAAAAAATCGGAGCATTGAACAAAGATGAACACATATGTAGTTGAAGTGAGGTCTGTACTGGGGTATCTGGGACGGCTGATAATGGCTGGGTTATTGTATGTGGTCATAAAAATATATCATTGCTGTCCTCTTATACAGAGTTACCATATTGGAAGTTCAATTTGGCACTTTTTCTCGGATAAGGATCTCCCTCTGTCCTGAACAGACATCCCTCGAGTTAGACTAGAGCAAAAGATTAGACACACCTTTCACCTGAACCTGAAATAATCCCTGTCCTCTCTCCTCTAAGCCAAGTTGGGGATTACTGTGCCTACCTCCAACCCCCAAAGCTCCATATCTCTACATACTTCCCAAACAAGCTGAATTAGAGAGACCCAAAAAGGCATGCCTTTTTTTTTATCACAACTTTAATCTTGATTTTTTTTGGAGCCAAAATCCCAAGCAGTCCCCTCTCATTCCCTCCTGATTTGAAGAAAAAAAAGGTTTTTTTTTTTACTCACTTGCTCTTTCTTCATTCCAATCCATATGTCTGTCTGTCTCTCTCTCTCTCTCTCTCTCTCTCTCTCTTTCTCTCTCTCTCTCTCTCTCCCTCACTCCTCCTCTCTCTGAGACTTTCATGTTAGCTTGTCTGAACTCAGCCTGTCAGAGGGACCTCTGAAGTCTTGGCTTGGACACAGTGGAGGCTTGTAGAGGATGAATCAAAACTCGCCCCAAAACAGGCCTTTATTAAATCTAATGATCCTCAGGGAACTAAAACCCAGCAAGCATCTAACGCTGCCTCTTTTCAGTTTGAGTAAAATATAAATGTGTAACACAACATTCAATACGTTCATACAAATGGTGCTGATTTGACAATTGTGATGAATATGTATGCGTGCGTGTGAGTGTGTGTGTATACTTGTTAATCAAAGGTTTATGGGAACCAAAATTGAAGAATCAACTAAATAGGCACAATGGACACTCTCAGAGGAATTCATTCTCAGGACACTCACACACACACACACACACACACACACACACACACACACACACACTGAACTGAATGTCTTTTATTTCATCCTATGCCTGTGGTATACTTAGGCACTGTTCTAAGTAATGGGGCACTGAATTTTTCACAGACGTGAAAACAACTGCACAGTAGTGGACTCGAGGGTCATGACACTAAAGATCACAGAAAACGAACAGTTTTAAAAACCTCATTTAAAATGTGGGGCCTGCTGAGTCTCATGCTCAAAAAGAAGCAGGACGCGTTTCTTACAAACAAACTTGACTGACGAGTAGCTAAGCACTTTGAGAGAATGCGAAGCCCAGAGTCAAGCAATAACACTTTGTAACTGGCATATACAATAATACCTCTTTCAGACTGCAATAATCTGTGCAGAGTGATGTTCAAAAGGATCTGACACTAACTTTTCCTCCATGCTGGACGGACTGACTACAGAGAAGCCACCCTGGACCCAGACTGGTTAGATGTGTTGTGACGTATGGTGGACAACACATAACCAAGCTTTAAAATCACAAAGGCTCTTCAATCGCTGTCCTTATTGCTCCATAGTCAACGGCAAGAAAAGTCAGCACTTTTTCACACCCCCAGTGTTTCTAACTTTTTTCTCTGATTTCTGTCCATTATTCTTCTGCATTCACTTACTTAATCGTTTGCTATTTTTCTCTTTCTTTCTCACATACACACACAGTGGTGCTGGTGAATGAGCATTAAATTAAGTGATGACTGAGGGGAGGCCCTAAAATAATCATTCATACTACTATGTAACCATTTATTCTAATCTTCTGTTTCTTCATTTCCACAGAAAAACAAAAAGGTCTAATTAACCCATAAATTCTCCTCCCAAAAATACTGTTTTTATGTTCTTGATGTGAGTAGTCTTTACAGAAAACCGACAAAAATCCTATTTAGGGGCAGATGGTAGCCTAGTGGTTAGGACGCTGCCCCTACACTCAGTCGTGGGTTTGAATCCCAAGACTGCTAGTGGCTGAGGTGCCCTTGAGTTCAAAAATGGTCCCATTACACTTTTGTTTTTTTACCTAATTTAACGTAGGTTATTTAATATAACATTATATCTTCAATGTGAGTTTTTCCTTTAAAATGATATGTGACTGAATTTGTGAAAGAAAGCATTTGTGGGCGGAGCTTGGATATCTTGGATAGATATTTGTTAGAATAATTGCAATCCCAGAATGACAAACATACATACATGTGGTACATATGTTTGACCCCTTGTTGTAAATGGGCGTGTACTCACTGGTATGCTGCTGGTCCCTGTGAGGGAGGGTGTGCTGCTGTCGGTGCCGGGCGGCTCACTGTGTGTCTGTGTGGGCGTGTAGATGGTGAGGGCGGCCGCGTGCTCCGGCACCGGGCTGGGTCCTGTGTACTCCTGCCCTGGGTGGGCATACTCGCCTGGCAGCCCGTTCTGGGGCGGGGGAGGGGGGTACTGGGCTGGAGCATACGGCTGAGCCATGGCCTCTGGAGGAGCTGGGGCCTCCTGGTTACCCTACAGAGAGAGAGAGAGGGAGAGAGAGAGAGAGAGAGAGAGAGAGAGAGAGAGAGAGAGAGAGAGAGAGAGAGAGAGAGAAATAGAGTGATTTATCTATTTTAGTCATGTGTAGTGCATGCTTTCATGTCAGTCCCCATTCGACATAACCAAATCCAACACTACGGCAGTAACATCACGGCCAATGAGAGGTGACAGGAGCAATCATGACTCTGTCTGTTTGCAACCTAATATCACATGATAAGAGGAAAAACAGGTTCTAATTTCAGGATCATAATGATGGAGTACCCTGCAGGAACATCCCAAAAGCACCTGACAGCGAGAGCAGCACAGGCGCACACTGAATAGCTGCGGGCAGGCAACACACAGGCCTGATGAGGAAAATGAAACGAGCAGAAAACAGACAGTGGTGTAAGTGTCCCAGTGTGAGATCTTCTCACAAAGTTCATGAACCACAAACAACCTGTAGACCACCTGCAACCTGGCCATCCATGAATAATACAGCACGCATTACAGCGCGCTCTAAGCGGTATATGAAGTAATTGTGCTTTTTTATGTCCGCTGTGGTGCTGTAAGGAGACGGAATGGCTTTGTCTAGGGCCGCCCATATCAACACTCATATTCGCACACTGTTTGATCATTATGAGGCAACAACCTTTATTTTGTACAACACATCGAGCACGACAGGAGTAAAGGGTTTCATAATTGCTCTCCCGGCGAGCAAAATGCAGACAATCAATTACCTGATAAATTTTTGATTATAACCTTTGATTTAAATTACAGGTTTCTAAGGCGAGCTGCTGCTTTCCCTTTCATAGAGTTGTCTCTTCTTGTGGCTCTCTTAATGTCATTCTTTCTGTCTTCCTCTCCATCTCTCTCTCTCTCTCTGTGCTTTTAATTTTTAATTATTCACTATTTTTGGCAATGCTTCTACAAAACACAATACATGAAAACATTCTGTAGGTAAATAAACAAAACAAATAAATAAACAAACAAAAAACAGACAAACTACCACCTTCTTTTTCACATCTCCACCTATACCTAGCGTTCACACACACACACACACACTCACTCACTCTCCTTCTGTGTGTTTCAGCAAGTAATTGAGAACATCTTCCCTTTCTTCTCTTTCATTCCCCTCCGCTAAAGTGGATGTAAATGAGACTTTTTTTTCTCTTTGTTTTGAGTCACAGAGGTACACAGTGTTTTCTCATCTAAGATCATTATGATACACAAGCAGCTCATTTCTCTCTCTTTGTCTGTCAGCTCTGTTTTCAGGATGTGCCATTTTTTTTATTTGGCCATTGTCTAGACCGTATAATGTTTAAACAGGGGTTATTTATGGATTCTGTAATAAAGCTAATGGCAATATATAAAACCATTTAAATGATCAAATTACTTTTTGATACTTTTTGATTAAAAAAGGCACTAAATTGTCAATAAAGTGGTCCCCCTCATGTCCCTGGGGTGGTACCTTTAAAGATATTTCCTCACATCTTTAGTCAGGGAAGCTTATTTTAACACATTCAGTTGCAGTCATGTTATTTTTTGCACTGACTCCACATTCCCTGTCTGGACTCCACGACTTGTTTTATTCTCCTATTTTTAGAAAATGTATAAAGATGCCCCTTTCCCCTGGGAAGGTGGATGCAGGACGCCATAAAAACTCACTAATGATAACTGGGCTATTCTGTACCTTTACAAGGTTTTTATCTTTTACCTTTTTAATTGCACGTTTTTTTAATTATAATCCTAGTTGTATTTTAGCAGTTTCTTCCAGGATGAATCACGCTTTCTGATTCGAATTTCGATTTAATGTTGGTCATTATCTAATGTATCTACTACGCTATTCTTCTTCATCTTCTTCTTATTAATATTATTATTTGTAGTAGCAGTATTATTATTACTATACTATTGTTATTAGTAGTAGTAGCAGCAGCAGCAGCAGCAGTAGTAGTAGTATCATCATTATCATCATGTCGAACCTGTTGTAGACATTTTTAAAGAATATTTTATAAAGGGTTTTGCTGCCTTTACAGAACCATTTTTGCTACGAGTCTAGACATAAGCGGATATGTTGACAAACGAGGACTAATTTCTGTGGCAGAGTACCAGTCCGTTTGTGTGTATATGTGTGTGTGTGTGCATGCTCTTGTGTGTGTTTGTCTGGGTATGTTGACAGATGAGGGCTAGTCTCTGGGGCAGAGTGCTGTTGTCAGCACAGGTGCAGCAGGGTCATCAGTACATGCGTCGTGTGTGGGTGTGCAAACACACCTTGCAGCTATAGAAAAGCTGCTTGTCTGGAGGGACTCATATCAGGATATTAATCTAATACAACGAGGTGGAGACCCGAGTTTGCCCTCTGCTCAGCTGATGGCAAAGACAGGCAATAACATGGCGTCTAACCCGGCACTGATGCATCACTTCAATAAGCCAGGGGCACCCCTAATTAATTAACCTCATTGACGAGCTAAAAATGCCAGGCAGGCTTTTTGAATCACCACTGGGTCACAAAACTATTCCCCACTGTAGCACAACAATTAACAGGTACAGTGGGCAGATGGTAAAAGAATATATCCCAAAATAGCCACACACATTACTCATTACATCACAGGAGAGATTATGGAGCTGAAATCCAGCACAATGACTGCGAGAGACCCCATTCTCATTATGAGATAATGGGCAATGAAAAAAAAAAGTGGTAAAGGGAAAACTCTGCAGAATTTTATCTCCTACTTTCTGCCCCGTCCAGTAGCCATTACACAGAGCTGGTGGAAAGAAAGCCAGCGGAAATAGAGAAGGCTCTTTTTTCCCCTCCTCTTTTGCTTGATTGTTATTAACCTTTTTTCACTGACTAAGCAGCATTAGGCGGCAGCAGTGGGCTGCAGCGATGGGCAAGAGAGGACTGCAGTTTAATAGGAGTGGGGAGAATTGCATTAATGTAAATGTAGTGGAAACAATGAGAGGCCTGGCCATTGACATGTTGGCAAACAAATGAGTCTGTCCTCTCAATTAGGGGCAATGCTCCATTATCCAAATGAAAAATGCACTCATCCGTGACTGACCGCACGATGGACAGGCGTGGAAGGAGAGAGAGAGAGAGAGAGAGAGAGAGTGAGTGACAGAGAGAAAGAGACAGACAGAAAGAGAGAGAGACAGAGAGAGAGAGAGAGAGACAGAAAGAGACAGACAGAAAGAGAGACACAGAGAGAGACAGACAGAGAGAGAGACAGACAAACAGACAGAGAGAGACAGACAGACAGAAAGAGACAGACAGACAGAAAGACAGAGAGACAGATAGACAGAGAGAGGCACAGACAGACAGACAGGGAGAGAGACACACAGAGAGAAAGAGACAGACAGAGAGAGAGAGAGAGAGAGAGAGAGAGAGAGAGAGAGAGAGCAGAGGTCAGAAAAAGCACCAAAGACTACATTTTTAAAACTAAAGACTAAATAGTTCTTTCCATGGACGTGGAGTTCTAGGAGGAAAAGCTAGCATACAGCCTTTACATTATCTCCAGGATCTTAAACTCTTCCATTCTTCACACACATGTCATTTACAAATACAGTTCTTCAAAAGAACCATCCCCTGAAAGGTTCTTTAGGGAACAAAATGTCCTTCGTCTTCGGCATCACTCCAAAGGACCCTTTTATATTTTTAGGATTGTAGGCAACTTTATTTATAGGACCATAAATTCTTCCATGTTTACTGACATCTCTGATCTTGATCATCTAGCACTGCTCTACACCTTTCACACCACTATTTGAAGCAGCTGTGCAATTGGGGTGTCTCCATTATATTCAATGAAGGTGTGCTCGTGCTCATGTCACTACTGTGTCCCAGTGGGGACCAATCTGAGGTGCTGAAACAGAATTTCAACAAGACTGCAGATGTTCTATTGATCTGATGTGTGAGCGTGCCTCTCTCTCTCTCTTTCTCTCTCTCTGTCTCACTGTCTGGGTGTCCATCTCTCCATCCGTCTACTGTTTTCTTTTCTTCTGTCCTGTTCCCTCCTTCCTTTTCTCTTTCTCTTTTCATGTTGCACCTCCAACGCTGTGTCTCACTCTCTCCATGGTGGTGTCAGAAAGAGAAAAAGAGCCCATAGCCCGAGGAAGGTATTGTAATTCACTGAAACATTGAGCAGTATTGATGCACTTCCCTGCCTCAAAAGGCCAGTAGGGGAGAGGGCTGTCCAGGCGGTCTGAAAAACAGCGCATAAAGCCAGGCAGCGAGGGCGGGAGCATGGCCCTGCCAGGGCTCCGAGAGTAAAGGGGCGGAGGGGGGGTTCACACAGCCCATAACGTCTGCAGAAAATGTCTGCTGCTCAACATTACGTTATTATTGCTCAGTGTGTTGACTCCATCCCATGAAATATTCAGAGAGGTAAATGGAGGCACAAGCAGCATTTTCCGAAGCCAAACTAAGCGCAAGAGAGCCGCTTCCTTTGCATCAGGTGGGCAGTGCACTGCCCCCGCACACTGCAACACACCTTTCACTCCGGCTTTTCCACGCCTGCCTTTTTTTTGGCCTCACCTTGTAATGTACTCATTATTCCCTAGCACCTCCACCAGCCATGCCGTGTGTAGTAAGGTTCTATTTCTACCTAAGCTGACCTACGATTTCCCATTTACTCTTTTTCCATTTGTTTTTCAGAAGGTTAAAAGAGAGTGACCCGAGAAAGCTGATGCCTGATTACTTCCCATTAGTCCGGCATGTGGTCACTGAGAGCCAGTGTGATGGCCTGAACCCATAACTCCGCCACACTCAGAGTACAGGCTGGGGGGAATGGAATGCAATGGACCTGTCCATCATATGGGTGGACAGAGAGTGGCCGCTGTGTGATGTGGGCTTGTGGAGGACTGGAAAGATGAGAAGGAGAGGGATGAGAGAGGAAGGCTGCTGTGACCCGCTTGAAGTAATCTTGCCTCCAGTATTTGAATGCGCAGCAAAGGCCACTGTGGTGTTCAGAACTGGGGCACTGCTTCCAAATGTGGTACTGAAAAGAGTTCAGCACCATGGAGAGCTCCCATGTTGTATAGTGTCACTGAATAATAAGAATGGGCCACTAATCTATCCTCAACGCTCCTCCCATACATACTTTTTTAGTCAAGCTTTAGAGAACACAGACAAATATTCCACTGCGGCACACAACTCGGTTCACATCAAGAGATCTAAACGAAGAGTGTATTATTAATTTCTTGGGCTAATTGTTTTGTATAGAGATATTAGTAAGGCAGTAACTGGATGCAGCATCAGCATTTGTATTGTGAGCAAGCAGAGGTTAGCAAGGTGGTATATTCTTGATGTTTTCTGCATAGTTTCAAATCACTACAACAGCACAGTCCTGCTCAATAACGTGGCATTTAATATAATATAATGTAATGTAAGCACTGATAATCATTGTAGTGATCCAGTATAAAATCATTTGTGTTTTGCCAAAATATTTAGGTTTTTGACAGTAAATTCTGTAAAGTTTGTCCAACCTTAAAACAGTTGCTAAGAATGAATGGAGCACAGGCCGAACATTGACACTACAAATCTGAACATTATTTAATCTTCTAAACAACCGTATACATTTCTGGTGATGGAGAACTTGATGTGACACAACCATCACAAGCTTAAGGTGGACAAGATATTATTTGTCAGTCCTTCCAGGCTTGTCACTTGTGTTACTTATTGCTTAGTTCCAGACAAATAAGGTGGTGATACTTAAAGATAATAGATTGCCTCTATCAGGAGGTGCAGGCAGACTTAGAATGCCTCTCACATCGCCTTTCACATAATACAGAGTTTGGAACTTGGTATTTCCTTATGATTTGTTGTCCAGAATACTGACACACCAAACACATACATCAGTGAACAATCTTTAAAAATACCACAGCATGATGTGGTTTGAAATGGCAGCCAAAATAAATTCTCTCCGCACACTATATCTCAGCTTTCATTTAATAAGGCGAGACTGAGAAGCTATCAGCCCCAGAGCTCCCTCAACTAAATAAAACACAACATGAAGCAGGAGGAGGGATTGAAAAAAAAAAAAAAAACTTGCCTGCCTAGAGGTTTTTTATTTCTGATAAACTTAAATCAGCAACTGATATTTAATACAGCCCTCTATTGCTTCAGTTTTAATTCACTTAGTGCCCTTTCCACATAGTTCTGCGGGACAGGCCTCTGACAGTTTATAAATGTGAAAGAGAGGCGGAAAGGGGGGGGGGTAGAGAGGGAGAGAGAGAGAGAGAAATAGAGAGAGAGAGAGATGAAAGAAGGGAGAGCAGAGAGGATCTCCATCACAGTGACTGAAGTCATGCCACAGTAAAACCATCCCCAGATCCTTGTCAACAAATTGCGCTGGTAAATGATTTCTCCGATGAGCTAAATCGCATTATCTGTCCCTCCCCTCTCCCTCCCCTGCTGCTCGGCTGAAGCAGGGCCAAGCAGCCCGGTGAATGCACAGTAAATGAGTTTATTTCCCTTAAGATGGGGATGTGGAGTGGAGCAGACCAAGCAAGATGTACATCCAACTCTAAATATGCAAGAGCTGCAACTGCTTCTTTGTTTGCTAAATAACTGGACAACATTCACAACATTTAATGTCGCATTATCTGCAATCAAAGGTATTTAAAGGGAGCCTACTCTTTTGACAAGGCTTTACACTAGAGGTTGGAACAATGCTGTAACTGATTGCATTCAGCCACCAGAGCATTAGGTACTGATGTTTGATAATGAGTTCTGGAGCTCTTCAAGTCATGGTGTGGAGCTTAACCAGTTCAGAGAAGGCAGTTCCTCTGCTCCACAACTCCTTGTTGGGGGGGCGGGTGATAATGTGGCTCTGGAGGTGTTTTAACTCGTGATGGCAATAGGTGCAATTTAATGTAGACTCATTAACTAATTAGAAGGGATGTCTGAATATTTTTGGACATATAGGGTCAGTTTCCCAGACGAAGCCTAGACAAGGAAGAATTTAACAGCATGCTTAAAACTAAAGCACTGTTTTATACCAGTATAAACAATATGCTGCACAGTCCTAGTGTTAATCTGGGGTAACAGAGACATTAATGATGTGTGTTTACTGTTTCAGCAGATGCCCAGTTTATAAAAAAGGGACACCAAGTAAAAGCTGCTGTTTCGGTTTCTCTCTGACTTCCAGTGGCTCTCAACAATTAACGTAAGCACCAGTGTCTCTTTGGACAAGCAGATGACAGTAAAGCGTGAATGTCCTTTAGCCAAACACCGGAGAAAACCTGAGTGAACTCCTAAGCACCGAAGAGTGAGTGTGCACAGCGTGGCACGTTAAGTTTGAGATGTTTTGCGAGTGAGTTTGACAGGCGTGTAAGTGACTGTCACAGAGCCAGTGGTGATAGAAAGGCTGCCTCATGCAGTACAGCATTAACCTCACCATATCAATGCCTTTACATTCACCTCTGACTGATCTATAGTCTTACACACACACACACACACACACAGCTGCACTTCACTGGACCGTATCATATTTGTCAGTTATTGGTAGGAGGAACAAACAGCATCCTGTGAGTATTAAAGAAATAATACAATTAATTAATCTGAATTTAACTAGGGACGAGGTCCCATACTCCAGAATGTTTACAGCATGAGAGTGGGTCCCTGTGTGATAATTTAATGACTTCACACACACACACACACACACACACACACACACACACACACACACACACACACACACACACACATTATCCTGGCAGCCCTGTATCACTGCCAGAGCCGTAAGGCTGCTTTTGGAGGGGGTGGGCTCATCTGTGTGTATATATGTGTGAGTGTGTGTGTGTGTGTGTGTGTGTGTGTGTGTGTGTGTGTGTTGGGAGAGTGAGGTGCGGTCGGGGCCAGCCATTATCGATCCTCTCTCAGCGGAGCGCTTCCATAGCCGCGGGCCGTGCGCCACGCCTCTGGACTGATTACTGAGAAGCACTCTGCTGGTGCAAATTGGATTGAAAAACCCCTCCCAACCGTACTTAGGAAATCATTTCCAAGGCTGGGCTCTCTCTCTTCATCCAGCTGCCAAGCTGAGGGCCCTCCCCATGCCCCCAAGCACTGTGGGCAAAGAGGCAAAGACAGCGTGGGCGTGAGTATGTGTTTGTGTGTGTGTGTGTGTGTCTGTGTCTGTGTGTGTGAATGACGGAACCTGTGTGCCAGAAGGACTGGGCTCTCCCTCTAAAAAAAAAAAAAAATCTAGTCCAGTCCAGTACGTTTTGAGAATGCATAATGCTGAACCAATATTCATATTTAACAACTGAGAGGTGACAGCTGACAATCATATTAGTCATGTAACTAAAGCCACTGGAGCCAGTTTAATTTCTGAATATATTAAATTCTATTGACTGATCTTAGTTTGACATCGGTTACAAAATTCACCTGGGTCCTGGGAACTCATTCATCTTGAAAGCAATCATTAGTTTCAAGGGTGTCATTTGACCCCTTCTTGCGCAGATACACCCTCCCCTTCTTGCGCAGATACACCCTCCTTGCATCACGCCCCAGCTCCCTGTCAGTTTGTGTGTGTGCATGTGTGTCTGTGTGTGTGTGTGTAATCTTGTGTAAGAGTGTGGCCCTCTGTGGTGTGTCTGTGGCAATACAATGACAGACTGGTTATATCATGGGCTAGATTTAGTGGCACAGCTGCTGTGAGCTCCGATGGCAGACGCGGTGGCAGCACTGGTACACTATTGTTTATTCTGATGATAAAATTCTCTCAAGTGACACGAGTGTGTGCAGTGTGTTTTTGAATGATTTCCCCCACAGACGAAAAGCAGGCTTCGCGCAGCCCAGAGGCGCGAAGAGGAGCAAAAGAACAGAGAGGAGAACACGGAGGAGGGAGAGCAGAGAGGCAGAGTGAGCAGAATAAAGAAGGGATTATAATTCCTGTGTGAGAATCGCTCCCCGCACTTCATGCAACTTTATTGTTCTTCCCTGTTTCAGTCGGTTAATGAAGAGAGGGACACGGGAGCACAGTCCCCCAGATATCAATAAATCTACCTCTCTGTCTGACGGCAAGTCTCTCTGCCTCCTCCTCCTGACTGACCCCCTCTTTTCATTCCCTCTCTGTGTACCCTTCTCTCTCTCTCTCTATCTTTCTATTTCCCTCTTTCTTTACCTTCCTCACTTCTCTATTTTTTCCTCTCTTCTCTCCTTTCTCCACCTTTTTCTTTTCTCTTTTTTGTTTCTCACATATTCCTCTCTCCTCTCTTATCTCCCCTCACTTTCTTTCTTTCTTTCTTTGTCATGTTTTCCTCTCCTCTCTATCCTGTGTCTCCCTTCCCATCTCCCTTCTTTATTTCCTGCTTTCTTTCTTTCTTTCTTTCTTTCTTTCTTATTTATTACTCTCTTCTCTCTCTCCTGTCCCTCTTTCTCCACTTTGCTGTTTTTCTCTCTTTTCTCTCCTGTCTTTCTCTCTCCACTTTTCTTTTTTCTTTCTTTCTTTCTTTCTTTCTTTCTTTCTTTCTCATGTATTCCTCTCTTCTTGTTCCTCTCCATCTCTCTCTCTCCCCATTTCCTTCTATTTTCTCTTTATCATGTAAATATCCTTTTCTCAGAGAAAAGCTGAGATGCTCAATCCTGCTCTCTCCCTCTCTCTCTCTATCGCTTTCCCTCACTCGCTCTTTATATCTCTACATGTATGTTGTAAGAGTTTGCTAGTACACTTTAAAGACCACACACGATTACATGCCTCTCCAGTCTTAAGCGTATGCATGTGTATATGAGTGTGTGCATGTGTGTGTGTGTGTGTGTGTGTGTGTGTGTGTGTGTGTGTGTTGGTGTGGTGGGGAGCAATGGTGGTGTATGTGTGTGTGTACACAGGAGTGAGAACATCTTTAATGTAGTAAACAACCATAACAGCTTGGGTTTCCTCCTTCAGAGAGTTTTTGGAGTAACATATAAATAAGACATTTTATTTTCTTTGAACACCAATAAAAACAAAGTTGTGATCAACTGTAAATAAGCATAAACTGAGGTATATCTGCGGAGGTTACTCTACATGCTTAGCATGCCGAGCTTCAGCGCTACAAAAGCTCTGCAGTATATGATCATATGGATGCCTACAGACATATGTGCACACACACACAAACATCCCCAGCTCACCCCTCACACACATCTGTGCAGGCTGGGTTTAGTGCAGAAGGCATAAACAGAAACGAATGCGTCTTTTTTTTCTTCCATGCTTAATATTGATGCTGAGTTTCAGACTTCAGACAGAGCGAGAGACCAGAGGGATAATTTCCCAAAACACAGCAGACATTTAGCCAGTAAACAAAAATATTGGCGGTCTAGCCGGATCCATTTTAATTAGACAAATCACACCATTTCCCCGTTCTCTGCTTAATCCTCTTCTCTCCTCCTTCCCACTCCCTCGTTTAAACATTACAGCTTCTACTAATAACAACCTCACTATTTCTCCCACCACCACCACATTACTCTCTGAGTCACAGCTCCATTTCATCACTGTCATAACAAAGCCTCGTACCTTCATTTTTGATTTTCCTTTCTTATTACACCATTTATCCTTTAAACCATGTCAACATTTTATCAATGAGCCAACAGAAATGTAGAAATTCTATGATAATAAAGGAAGGTACATCACGGGGCCCACATATTCTTCACACTTTCTTTTTTCTTGGTGTGAGGTCCACTTGTGGGTTTATGTGCTAAAAAAAAACCTCAACTTACATCTTAAAATCCTGTTTTTGTTTATGTGCCTTTAAGATCACTGCAAAGAGATCAATAATAATCTCTGTTCTAATTGGCTCTTATATTGTACCCCGTTCGAAAAGTTGTCTTGGCTGAAACACTGTGAACGACTTCAACAAATGTTAAGAACACTTTTGAAACTTTTCAAGCAAAGATACTGTATCGGAGGTATAAGATTTTCTTATGAAGTCGTCTTATGATTTCAAACATCTGAGTGGTAAAAGGCAAAGGAACTGCTTAGACAGCAGAACAAGCTCAACTACAGGTCACTTGGAGACTACATGAGCCTTCAGCACCATCATAAGTGTTACATGTACATCAGGTGGAAATTCCCTTTAAAATATTGAGAAAATTGAAAAGTATTTCCTGGTCACGGGTCTAAAGAGGGAGCAGAAGTTAATGGAGATCCATTACATGAATGAAGAACATGCTTTTCTTTACTAGTGTGGTTACCTGCAGATTACGTCTAAAACTCTACATGAGCCAGCCATGTGGTCAGGAGTGATCAGACATGTGGTCATATCATTAGTAGGCAAAAAACACAAATACTACTTCCTTTCTGTTAAACGTTTCCTACGTAAAGAGAAGAACAATTACGTATTCAACTTTTCAAATGCAGGTAGTAACAGGCAGTTGGGTCCGGCCCCAGCCCCTCTCTATTCTCTCCACTGTTCCTCAGCTCCACCTGAGC
Organism: Alestes dentex; assembly: GCA_037576975.1. Taxonomy (NCBI): domain Eukaryota; kingdom Metazoa; phylum Chordata; class Actinopteri; order Characiformes; family Alestidae; genus Alestes; species Alestes dentex. Next base: position 37,330,277 of record JBBIGA010000106.1, on the reverse strand, counting down.
ACCTTCATAATTCCCCCCTGTCTAATTCGCTTTGTCCCCTGACAACAGTTTTTAATAACTTTTATTAATTAGGGCTGTCCAATGGCCTGTCAGGGGGAATATTATTTTATTCAGGGACCATTAGGCTGTCCTGTTACCCCCATGAAAAGAGAGAGAAAGAAAGAGAATGAGAGAGAGTGAGAGAGAGAGTGAGAGAGAGTCACAGAGAGAGAGAGAGAGAGAGAGAGAGAGAGAGAGAGAGAGAGAGAGAGAGAGAGAGAGAGAGAGAGAGAGAGAGAGAGCCACAGAGAGAGAGAGAGAGGCAATAGAATTCCAGGTACAAAGAAGTAATGTAATGAAAATACATTCCAATATATTCTTTTGACATTTTGTGATATACTGGCAACAATATATCTAATTTTCATAGAGTCTATCAGTGTAAATCCCTGCTGTATTGACACATGCATATAGAGACATATGCCTTCTTATAAGTGCAAACACACACATACACACACACACACACACACACACACACACACACACAGAAGTACAAGATACTATCCCAGAGCACTACTTTCACTCATGCGTATTGTGCACCACACCTGAGGTGCTGCAGTAACTCAGCTCCTACAGTGATTAAAGACGTGAGGGGTGTAATTGAAGAATGTACGTGTCCTCCAAAACACACACCATCTGGTTAAGGTATTATAGCCAATCTCCTGCTGAAAAGCCTGCACGTTTTCCATTTCATCTTAATGGGCTGCGAGAGTGTGTACTTCCCTCCTTTAGCAGAGTTTCATTTGTATGGTGTTCCTCACCGCTGCATGCGGACCAGTCTGACAGTAGAGGCCTACAGTAACGGCTATCGTCAGAGTGAGATTCATATAGTGTAATTACTAAGACTCTTAGTACTAAGACTCTTGTCTGAGCTCTCTGAACAGACGTGAATCAGAATTCACCAGTGGCCAGTTGCACCAGCTATACAGTAGTGTGCAAAATAAGCACACACAAAGCTAATATTAGAAAATATACAAATAATATTAATACAGTAAATGGTGATTTCATGTGTCTATGTATTTGTTTAATAATTCCCAGAGCTCTTCTCGTGGAAGCCCAGTATTACATTGTAGTGCTCATCAGATACCTCAAATACCTGGTTCGACCCAATCAATACTTCATTAGATTAAATCAGGAGCTGCTGATGGAGTTTCACAAATCCATGAAAAAGCTAGAGGCCCAGAGGTGAAATCTGGAACTGAACCTGTGTTCTTCTAACCGCCTCACAAAACTTTGTTTTTTAACAAATCTTTGTTTAATTTAATGCTTTCTTGCTTACGAGCATTTGTTCTAATTTTAACTTGAGTATTTGTTGGCAGAAAGTCCCTTATTGCTCAGATGAATGGTTTCAAACAGTTTGCACAGGAGACTTTTGAGACTTTTGCACAGCACTTAAGCTCAAATTTTGACTGGTTACTGTGAATGTATTTGTGAAGGTCAGGTGTACACATAAATAAATCAAGCTGGGATTTTACTGAGCTTAATTGACCTCTTACCAAGTGTGAGTGCTGGTGAAACGCCTGGCAGCCACATAGATTGCACAAAGGAGGTAATATGACTGAATACACTCTTAGCAAAAAGGGTTCTAAATATAACCCCTAACTAAGCAAAAAAAAACATTTCAACATCTAAATGAGTTGCTGTGGTTCTATAAGTAAACATAAGGGTGTAGAAAAGATTACTTGCTACAGTCAACAAGCACTAAAAATTGAGGGGTTTGGTTGAATTTTCAGCGCCAAGTATAAAGCTATACAAAAGTTATATATTGTTGATTTTGGACAGAACACACTTCTGTACATTGAAGTGGACAAAACACACCTCTGTACATTTTAATGTATGATTACTGCTGATTTGCTGATTTTAACATACTGGACAATAAAAAGATGTGGTACATTTTATATTTTATTCTTTTCTTGCTATGTTAAACTCAGCAAATGTGCAGAAAAATGCCAAATTTGATTGCAAAAGTTCCCTGTATAGGATGTGTTTATTTGAACTCATTTTCACAAAGAAAATCAACAACTTACATATGTAAGTTCACCACAGGTGTTCAAATGTTTGCATATGACTGTAGCTCTGTTTGAGTGAGAATTAGAAGCTGAAAATTTGGTTGGCCAATATTATTGTTAAAAGATTTCATGAGAAAAAAAAAACAGACAAAAGATACTGGTAATGCAGTTTCTTCATTTCAGTTTTGTTCCGATCAATACAGTTTTTTTTCCCCTGTGGAATGTGAACAGCTGCCATCCATACTTCCACGACAGTGATTAGCCTGTCATTGTGTGTGCATTACTATATTGTCACAAGCTGAAATGTTGTTTACAGAGTGGTGGTACTGCTATATCTAGTAAAACAATCTGCAACTAACTAGCAATAATTAAGTAATTAATTTAGTAAAGCACAAGTGCAATAACGAACTTATGTATGGGCCTAGAAAGTCATGTGCTGCTGAGGATTGGAAATGGATATGTAGCCAGCCACCGATATTACAGCACACTTCACTGTCGAATGACAAAGTGGATCTGACGGTCTTATAGAGCTGCCTGATACGCATCTGCACTGAAGTGTATGAGGAAACTCTCTAGAGACTCGTGTGTTAAGTGGTAGCTATGGCAGTGTCGTAGAAATGGAAGAGTTCATGATGATGGACAAATCTGACTGGAAGTTCATTATTTACTGCAGTGTTGTGTGAACAATATCCCCCACATACAACTCAAATCAAAACAATGTGCATCACCTTCACTGGCTGTGGTGCGATCGATGGTTTCTTAGGATGGTGAAAAAAACACAGCTAAGATCGAACGCGATATTGTATCAATAGAAATGTGACGTGAGCGAGCGGGCGTGTGAGTGAGGTGGCGGCGAGACTGAATCAGAACCGCAGCCTGCGTGTGTGCAAGTCTGTTGCAAGCGTTCGCGGTGCTCTCGGCCTACATTGTGCCGACGGAGATGCAGAAGAATCTAATTTAACAGCTGAGTGAGCAGCAATCATCCCGCAGTCCCCGGCCCGCACACATGCATGTGCAGACACGAGCACACGAACACACACACACACACACACACACACACACTGACCCAGAGCCTGAAACCTGATCCTAAGGTGGTGACCCAGTCCTGCCTCTAGACCAAAACGTAAACATGCCAGTGTGAGAGGGGAGGACTGAAAAAGATGAACACCAGAAGTGTCTCAAAATCAAGAGAAAGGAGAGAGGGATAACGAGTGAAGGGATCATAGAAAAAGTGAGATGGGGATCAGAGAGGACGAGAGAGCAGCTCGAGACAGGGAGTATGTGTGAAAGAGAGACAGTGGTGGAGAGGGAAAAAGGGAGCTCAAGGCAGAGCTGTTTGTAATTCTGGGCGAGTTTTGTGTTGGGCCGGTCGCAGCTCCCTCTAGACCTGCTACATGATATTCACTAACCCCCGTAACAATGGCAAACATATGTAAATCAGGCACAGTGCCGGATCCAATCAGGCCTCATCACAAAGTCACTGCCGCAATACTCCCGGCCAGCGAGGGCTACTGTCTCTCACTCACATCCTCTCTCTTTTTCTCTCTCTCTCTCTCTCTTTATCTTGTCTCATTCCAGCTTTCTTTCATGTCATCTCCGATTCTTGTGGTTCATCCTTTCATTCTTTCACTCATCTCTTTAAGTTCCTTTGTTTGTTTGCTTGAAAGGCATGCCATTGTATTTCTTTCTTTCTTCCTTTCTTTTGTATTCCTCTCTGTTTTGAAGGATAGAGCAAAGCCCAACATCTTGCAGCTGTTGGAATGCGTTAAATCAGCCATTGATTCTAATTATAGAGATTTCACACACAGACGACTGCGACCAATGAAACCTCATTTTTCCCCAACGTACATTAAAAATGTCTTTGTTATCCTCCTTTTCATTCTAGATCCAGAACACATAAAGAAGAAACACATACTATCAATACTAATGATCCATGAATCTCATCTCAGTAATGAGAGGGGTGACTAACTGCATCCATCGGAGGAAATCTTCTAGTACGAAAAATGAAAAAAAAGGCAGAGTGAACGAAGGATGAATGGGATGGAGAGTCAAGCGATTTGAAGATGGATGGAAAGAACGATGGGGGACAGAATCTTCTGGACAGTGTGTGTTGACAGACTCCGTGAGGAAAAGGGGGGCCTGAATTGGACACATAATTGTCGCACTGAACAAGGGCAGAAAGCTCCAGAAGAAGGCAAATGGGATCAATGCATTGATGGTAATGTGTCCACACTCGAGCTGCTGGACTGAGTGGGGATGAATAGAAAACAGTTACATAGACCTCATCTACACCTGCTCGTTTCGTGCCTCTGGGGATCAGGATTATATCTGGATATGGATTATTGACATAAAATGCACCCAAGATAGATTTAAAACAGACTTCAGTATGTGGACTGTGCATTTAAGTCTCTCTTACACACACAAATACACGTTCACACACACAAATATACATATAAACAATAACTGCATTTTTGGTGATATGTTTACATTGTCCCTATGGACAAACATTCATTTCACAGCAAAGAGGGGAGGACCATTATAGCATTATAGTGGCTTCACTCCATGCCATCATCAGCAAACTAGTTCTCTCTCTATATATATCTTTGATTAACCAGGTGTACAAACAAACAACCCCCCCCCCCACAATACCTTACATCAATGGTTACCAATCAGTGGAGTTCACTTCCAACCCTGATTGAAAGCCATGGCTTATCCAGATCATTAATCCACTTCATTAGCTGCATCAGGTGTGTTAGATCTAGACTGGACTTGCATTCTGGTCCACTAGATCAACTGAAGGTCCAGGGTTTGTAAGAGCTGCCTTGCATTATAGCTTCAAACAGTTTTCTTGTAAACATGCAACCTGTAACCTTCCTCTTAAGGAAATTATACTGGCACACAACATTCCATATTCATGGCAGCATCCATCTTTTGCATGGAACAGCTCTAAAAGGCGAATGAGGAACAACATAGAATACTGGATGTACTAGAGAGCCGTTTGATTACCAAGATCCAAGATGCATGAAATCTTCTGTGATCAGGGTTGAGTGAGTGAAGGGATAAATCAAGATCAAGATAAATCAATCACTGGTTGAAATTCTATAGGGCTTCTGGTGAACAAGGCCTTTCTGGTTCTTGTAATCATGCTTGCCAGTGGGTCCATCACATCTGATGGTTCTCGCATTCAGATGAAGTGTTACTTTCAAATGATAGAGTGAGAGAGCTGCATGTAAAGAGAGGGCACCCCTGCAGAGCTGTAGAGGGGAGGGGTATGAAGGTGCACAGACTGGAAGAATGCACTAGCTCTGTTTATCTCTTCTCCTGAACTCTGAGACGCCTTGGTGAGACTTTTCCCCCTGAAGTTGAGCTTATATGGCACCAGGGATAGCAAACATGGAAATTCTCATTCTGCCTAATAAACAATCGAGGCTTGATGCCTGCGTGTGAAGTTTGCCTTCCGTATGTTTACCAGGCATATGAGCCACACCAGCAGTACACTGCAGTCTCTCATCCACAGCGCTGTGTGAAGTTTGCCCTCTGTTTTTCAGCTATAGGAGCATGTGAACTCTAGCAATGACAAAGAATGGAAGCGAGAAAGCGACTGAAGAGTGAAAGCACCTATATGTGTACGTTTTCTTTCTTTAATGACAGAGGCGACGGCAGAACTTCACAATGCTTCTGAGAAGAACATATCATGCATGCTCTCTTTTTCTGTGGATACTACTGATCTTCCCTCTCCCTCTACTTCACCTCTCATTCTCTCTTTCTCCCTCTCTCTCTACTACTCACCCCTCACTGAAGGTGATTCCTAGGTATGGAGAGTCACCAGCACAGCCACAGCCACCTCTTTAATGGAGACAAGATGGTAAATCTTTCATGCTTTAAGACCGTTTCATTGTAAAAGAAGGCCGGCTGCAGAGTGATAACAATAGTGTATTATTCATGGAGCACTCAGTCAGACCCTAAGCCCACCTTACCCCTGCTGCTGGATGGACCGGGAGAGGAGGGGAGACGGAGAGAGACAGAGAGTTGAGAAAGGAGAGCGAGAGAGAAGAGAACGGAGAGCAAGAGAGAAAGAGAGAGAGAGAGAGAGAGAGAGAGAGGGAGAGAGAGAGAGATGGAGGGGGAGACAGAGAGAGAGAGGGAGAGAGAGAGAGATTAGAGAGAGGGAGAGAGAGAAAGAGACAGAGGGAAGGAGAGAGGGAGGGAGACAGATAGATAGAGAGAGAGAGACAGAGAGAGAGGGAGGGAGAGAGAGTGAGGGCGAGAGAGAGAAACGAAGGGGGAGACAGAGAGAGATTAGAGAGAGGGAGAGGGAGAAAGAGAGACAGAGAGAGACATAGGGAAGGAGAGAGGGAGGGAGAGAGACAGGGGGGGAAGAGAGACAGAGAGAGAGGGAGGGAGGGAGAGAGAGAATATTATTAATGTCTGTGTAGCTGGCAAGCAGTAAAAAGACAAAAAGGAACATCCATCCATTGATCCATCCATCCATCCAGGAGCGGTTTTCCTCTGACACTGTAACACGCTGATCCGGCAGATCTGCAGTGTTTAAACCTGGTAAACACTTTCAGTCCCTAGTGGTGACTGGTGGTATTGCAACACGAGATGACCAGACCAGACTAACTGTGTCAGAGTCTCATTACTCAGCTGTAATTAACCAGTTGGACGGTTTTCTACATCATCATCTCCCCACCGACACCGCGACCAGGGATCTGGACTGCTTTCCAGTGTCTGAAGTGCTCGTTCACTGCGCAACGAATATCTGAGGAAGCCTCGCCTTTCAAAAACTGACTGGACTGTTCAGATCAGTCTCACACACACACTCACACACATTCTCACACACTCACACACACATATACACACACGCACACAGCAGAGCCGGGGGAGCCAGACAGTGGTGTCTGGAGCGGCCGTGTGTGTGTGTGTGTGTGAGAGAGAGAGAGTGTGTGTGTGTGTATTGTTGTGTCTGTGGGTTGATGACCCGTAAAAATAATCTCAGCAGCGTCTGAAGCCCTGAGGTCGGGCTGTTTACTTTCACTCACTCCGGTTCTCCGTTCTCGGCTCTGGAACGTCAAAGACAGTAAAGACTAAAGACAGATCATTAAATCATGGGGGGTGTGGCCTATGTACCATGCAGTGTGACATCACTACTCAATTACATATTAATAAATCATAAAATTAGAGGAATAAAGAGAATAAGTAAAAACAGAGAGAAGAACAGAGAGAGTAAAAACAAGAGAGGAATAATATTCAGATGTTCACAGTGTGTGTGTGTGTGTGTGTGAGAGGGTGAGTGTGTGTGCATGAGTGTGTGTGCGTGTGTGTGTGTGTGTGTGTGTGAGAGGGTGAGTGTGTGTGTGTGTGTGTGTGTGTGTGTGTGTCTTGAATATGCAAATTGTCTCCTAGTCAACAGTAGAAGTCTCAGGGTGTCTGTGACGCAATCTGCAGAGGACGTCAGGAGTGTGTGCACCTTCTCTTATCTTTTGAAGTGTGTGTGTGTGTGTGTGTGTGTGTGTGTGTGTGTGTGTGTGGTTGATGTATCTGCAGGCTGCACTGCAGTGATATGCTGCTCTTTATCATACATATTCTTCCCCATCTTTTCCTCTCTGAGTGATGAGAACATCAAGAATAGTCAAATAATCGACCTTTTATGAATATAGAACTTTGCAAAAGTCTTGGCCCCCCTATGCAGATTGTTTCAAGTGTCTTTTTGCTAGAAATGTGAACATTAGAATAAATATAAACTAACAGTAAAGCATTAAAAGTATCAGATTAGTTCTGTGTGTAAAAGTATTAGATTAGTTCTGTGTGTAACAGTATCAGATTAGTTCTGTGTGTAAAAGTATCAGATTAGTTCTGTGTGTAA
>JBBIGA010000106.1:37283831-37302701 GCA_037576975.1 Alestes dentex | reverse complement strand
AGAGGAAAAAGAGAGAGAGAAAGAGATAGAGAGAGAGAGAGAGAGAGAGAGAGAGAGAGAGAGAGAGAGAGAAGAGGCTTGGTGAAGTTTGGGCACTCCTGCTGCCTGCCATCCTCGCTAATCAGCAGTCTTCATCCCCCTCCCCTGAATTTTTTTCTGCCTCTCTGGCCATCGATCGTGCGCGCTGCCATTCCGGACCGCATTCAGGAGACGCAGTGGGGAGCCAAGGCTATCATGGCTCTCCATTGTCTTTTTATTGTCCTGCTGTTTTACATTAGGACCTGTCCTGCAAGAGGAGAGGCCCAGTCCCAATCACAGCATCCCTGACCTCCCCACCTCGTCCCATGGGTGGGCTCTGAGTGTCCGTGACAGCCCTATCAACCCCGGCTCGAACACACACACACACACACACACACACGGACAGACACACACGGACAGACACACTTGTCCACTGGACACAATCCATTGGCCATAGTGCTCAGCAAGACCCCAGACATTTCTCTGGATCACCTTCAGAGAGGTTAATTCGACACCACTGCCTCTAAACGCACGAGACAGGGGGAAAAAAAAAACCCTCTCTAACAAACCAAATATCAGTTTAGGCCCCCATGACAATTACTGTTTTTTAACAGACAAATGTAATTCTTTACGCCAGTTCATGTAAGTGTCACACTTCCAGGAAACACTACATAATTCCTGCTAAAAAGACTGGACATCTGGTTCATTTGAAAGTCTTGGACTTTTAATTTAGTCACTCTTCCAGGATATAATTCCTCTAATACTCTTTTTTTGTTGCATAGGAGCACACTTTCATCTTGCATCTGCATCAACTAACTGTTTGAACAGCTGAAAAGAATGAGAGTCCAAGTGGTTCTGAAGTTATATTTCTTCTACTGGTGCCAAAGCTGTATTCAAAAGTCTGTACTTTCTTTGCAGTTCTGGAAGCACATAAAACACATATGAGGCTTGCGTGTTTCAAGTACCTCCAAATCAAGAGGTGGCTTTAATATCAAAAAGTATGTTTAAAACAGAATCATTTTTTGAAAAGGTTTTCTTGAATTCGTCATTGAAGTGTACATAAAGAATGCATCTGATTGGTTGAAGCCACCCTCGATGTAGGGATAACTTAAAGTTTAAGGCACGACTATGCTTGTTTGTTTACGTCATCTTGCACGGTTACTTTAGTTCTGAGAAACTGAACCAGATTTCGGTTCTCTCTGCTGCCAGGCTGAGGACTCATTCACATTCTGGCAAGTGACATAACCAAGACCTGCATGTGGTCACAAATAAATGTCACAAATAAATCATAAAAATAATGTATGATGTCTGGTGTGTCAAAGAATATCATTTATGTTGTATATTTTTTCCCATTATAAGCTCTATTTATTTTTTCTTAATAGTGCTGCCATTTCAAACCCTTTCCTTTATTTTATTTTTTTTTAGACCAAAAGAAAACACCAGCTGTCTTTAACACTGTATTAATATGTCACAATTAACGAACCAGCAGAAATTGTTTAAGTACTTAATTAAAATCTCACCACTTAAATGTATATTCATTTTTTTTTTACACTTATCAGTTATTGATTTAAGCATTATTTGTTTATTTAGCACATTTTGCTCTTGGATGATGATGTTATTCAATTAGTGCCCAAAGCACCAGTCAGGCACAGACACACAGTAGAGCAGAGAAATGTACTCATCACAGCCTCATCCCATTACCTGTGCCCAGACAGCAGTGTGTCAGGTCATAGCCCCCCAGGCCACCTGGAGTCAGCCTCTCATACTTTCTCACATATACACGCGCGCCACACACACACACACACACACACACACACACACACACACACACACACACACACACACACAGACGTGCTGGCCTGTCTCCAGTCGGCTGTCGGAGGACTTACTGCAGGCCTGCACCATTTCAGCAACTTCAGCCTAAAATATTGACTGGCAAGCACTCTGCCCAATCAAATTAATTTCCTGCAAGACATGCCAAAGGAGACGCTTGAGAAAATGGAGACCGTGCAGATGGGGGAGGGAGCCCGAACGAGGTGAGAGATCGCGGGAAAGAGCAGGGAACAAAGTGTGTGAGGAGAACGAGTGCCCTTGTTGTGCACTCAGTGCTGGATATGAGGAAGCAGAGTGAAAACATAAGCCTGCGTTCAGGGAGACTGTGACTCAATATAAAGAGGCAAAGGATGGCATGTTTGTTATTATTTCAAACAGCTTGCTTTTCCTTCAGTTCACTCGTCCATCTGTACGTTGACGTGGCCAACACACTCATGCTGGTCTTCGTGAAGCTCCGTGCTCCCTTCACATACATTCCACACTCTCGTTATCCACCCATCCATCCATCCATCTATCCATATATCCATCCACCCATCCACCCATCCATCAATCACACCCCGGTCTGTCCGAGCCCCCTGAGACAGCTGAAGTCAAACATAGTGGTGAGGGTCTGCAGGATATTTCCTCAAATAAACCGTTCTTATATAATTCCACCAACTGTTCCCGGAGTAAAGATGACACGGTAACGACCCGAGCTGACAAGCCCAGAGCGAGCGGCGGATGTGTGCAGCTCATGAATATCTGATCCAAAACCGGCAAAACTCTGCTGGCTTTCCGGCTACGTGGGAGAGACAGTGAAAAATATGAATCCTGTATACTTATGAGTAACCCACTTAAAAGAGATAAATCATTTAAAGCTGCTGAAGAAGGCTGTTTACAAAACAAACCCCGCCTTGCTGAGCTGCCTAACACCACAGGAAGTGCAAACAATGCCTCCTTCCTAGCAGCCAACCAAGTGGCTCCGGCAGTCTGCCGAGAGGAAGTCCACTCTGATGCCTGCTTTCACACGCTCGTGCGTAGTTTAGCGCAGAATAAAATATTCATCCGCTAAGTGGTACAGTATTTTGCCCTCGGAGCAGCTCATGAATTTTTTAGACTATTATAAAAAAAGGGGGGAAGAATTAGTGAATGGGAGCTCAGTCTAAGTAATGCGAACTGAAGGGTGCGGGAGCAGTGTGTGTGTGTGTGTGTGTGCATGCGTGTGCGTGTTTGTGTGTGTGTGTGTGTGTGCTGGTGTTTGTGAATGTGCAGTTACAGAGGGTGCACTGGGAGAGGTATGTGAGCGCAGTGTGTGTACAGGTGTAAGGACAGCCATTAGAAAGCTGTGCTGCTCTGTAATGGAGTGAGGAGCAGATGTGACACACTTACGGCAGGCCCAACAGCAGAGAACACGCACACACTCTCGAATGTGCGCAGAACAGCAGCATATGGACACACACTCTTCACAAACAAGAGCAGGCTGTGCTGTAGACTTCCAATGAGGAAGACATAACTGCTGCTGAAAGTGTCACCTCTGCACCAGCTCACTGCTGTACAGTTAGTATTGAAGAGCAATGTAAGTAAACACATTGATTCAGAATTTGCACCACTTCAACTCTTGAAAGAATTGTTTCACAAAGGGTTCTTCGGAGCTCATCGTGGAAATCCAATTTTACCACCCTAAAGCAGCAGCTCTCAAACTTCTGTAGTCTAAAGCCCCCACCAGAACCTTGTCCGTTTTATTGCTAACCTTCTCTTACAGCGACATTATGATATTACAGATAACTCATTCAGTGGAGGCTGGACAGCTGTGCATTGTGATTGGTTGGCAATAGATTCATTTTTGACTGGACCATGGCCCTAAAGAACCTTCCGATGGATGTTCTTCGAAGAACTGTTTTTTAAATGAAATACTTGACTAAGATGCTGTATTTTTGTAAAAAATCCAAAACCTCAACAAATATCTAGGAACCTTTGCTTTTGATTCAAAAAGTCTGAATTACCTTAACCTACAGTTAGGTAGTCTTTCAGTTTCCTTACACTACATCACTAATTCACTGGGCTGCATTCAAACAAAGTCTCAGCTGCAGAGTGGCGTTTTAAACTCAAGTCCTCTCTTTAAAGTAGCTACAGTTAATATTTTTATGTTCAAAATTCATTTAATGAGTTTTATGGGATTGTTATAAATTGGTTTTGAACATTAAATGGCAGCCATTAAGCAGCACATGTCACTGCAGCACATCATCTGGTTTCTAATGTCGCTTTTTGGGCCTTTTTTCTCAAACTAAATAAAGAACGTATACTATTAAAACAGGTACAAAGTGGTTTAAATGGTTAAAAATGTTATTTTTCGACTAGTGAATTCTGGTGCAGTACCAAATGCATGCGTGATCCAAAACATTAGCAAAATCTAGGACTGTTTAACCTTATGAGTAGATGCTCCTTAAATATATGTGCTCTGTAGGTGACCGCATGTTTCCAGAGTTCAGTTTAAGACACTTCAACTGTCTCTCTCTCACTATGCCATGTCGTTAAAGCTCCATCAATTAAAAGCACTCCTCAGATAAAACAGACCTTTACTCCGTGGCCTGTTTTCCCTGCCATAAACTGCACTCATTTGGCATCTGATTGTTGGTGGCAGCTGTTTGATGAGGTAAATAAAAACGCAGTAAATAATAGATGGCTCAGATCCTCTGTTCGTTCAGTGTCTACACACACACCCACGCACAAACACACACATAAGTAGCGCTTTTCTTTCTGGCAGTACAGCATGCTCCATGACACTGCCAAAGGACTCAGATCAATTACTTTACCTTTTTCATCTTCAGAAAAAAAAGAATTGTTTGGGGATAAGTGGAAAAAAAAAATATATAGCGTTTGAAGGTGGAATGAATAAAGCTGAATGGCTTCTCCACTCTCTGATCCGCACTGATAGCTAAACACACTTACTTCCACCATATGTAAGGGTGGGGATCCAAATGTCTCGCTTTTGTCGACTCCGTTGCCTAATTGATTTGGATCCAGTTTTTAGAGGAAGATAAAACTGGGAGTTTGGTGTAAAATGGAATGGGGGCAGGCATCTGTTCCCTTGAAACTGGCCACAGTTAGCCAGGCTCCATCCATCCGAGCTGGGAGGGCCTATTCGCCGCGGCATTAGCTGCGTGTAAATGGCCCTGTCCAGCCAGGCGGCTCTCTCTCTCTCTCACTCTCTCTCTTTCTCTCTTTCTCTCTCTCTCTCTCTCTCCCTCACTGCCCAGCTGGCCAGCCCAGCCTGCCTGCGTCCACTGCCACCCAGCTCCGGAGCTTTTTCCACCTGATAAACGCTCATTTCTTGCCAAGCGGACGTAATTCCTGAATCCCCCTTTTGCTTAGCTAATTTACGGCCTAGCGCAGGCAATTTTCCTCTGCGCCATATGAGCCGAGCTTTTGCCTGCTCTCAATTACCGTAAATTGTCCGCAAGTGAAAGAGGCTATGAGACATGAACTGAGGGGAAGGAAGGGAGGGGAGGGGGCATGAATGAATGTGTGTGTGTGTGTGTGTGTGAGCGTGGTGAGGTGGAGTGGGCTGGGGAGGGAATGGAATAGGTATGGCTAAGAGTGCAGTGTTGCGGTGGGTCTCAGGCAGCAGGCTGAGACTGACGGCTGATTTACAGTTGGGCTCAGCAGAGACCCCACCCATCCAGAGACCCCCAATACACCCCCCCCCACCACCCCCACCCAGTCGCAGCCAGTGATCGGCTGACCTCTTTATAGTGTGTATGATATACGTTGCAGGTGCAGGCGGGGTTATCTATTATGAATGAGACATGTATTGCTCGGAGCATTAGTAATGTATGAGCTGGGCTTTGGAGGAACACAGCTATGGGTCCTAGCTGCAGTCCCACTCCCCACTCCTTACCTCCCTCCCTCCACCTCTCTCTCTTTCTCCCCCTTGCTTTCTCACACGCGGACACACACACACTCACACACACACACACACACACACACACACACACACACACACACATATACACACACAGTGTGTCTCTGATAGTAGCACTAACTCATGTTATGAGCCACGGCACCTGACAACTTCTGCACATTCAGCACGACCCATCCGATGTGGACACTGGGAGTTGCGCCTCAGGGGCCAAAGCCAACCTCCTCAGCTTTTCTGAGCGAAGCGGAGGAGGAGAAGAGAGGAGAGAAGGAGAAGAACCTGGACAACCCCTTCCATCCAGGTATCTGACTAGCTGTATTCTGGCAGGCTGTGTGCACTTCTTGAATCACTCTGACAATGAGCTCCCCCTACTTCTACCTCTTTCACAATATCCGCTGTCTTTTTAAAGGGCCCATATGTTGGCATATCGAATTTTGCACACCTCTGAAATGAAAGTGGTTGATGTGGCGTGTAACCACATATAGGTTTCAAAACTGGAGTCCACATAAATCTACATGGAGGCTAAGCTATAAAAACAAACAAACAAACAAATAAAAAAACATGGGTTTTGGGATGTCACAAACAACAACACATTTATATATAATCAAGCTGAATCTATGGTGAAGTTATGAGTTTTGCAGCCTGGTCTGATTTTTAAATGAGTCACATAGTCACGGAAAATGAATGAACTGCCTGTTTTTTTTGGTGTGTAAACCTACACAAATTTGATGGAATTGGCAGGAGACAAGGAATGGTGAGACATGGGCAGGACTCCAGTCTGTGTTGACCTGTAAGACAGTGTGGAGGAGGGAACGTTACTTTCCAAGTGGCTAAACCACAAAAAAAAAAACTCAGAAAAATGTTGCCCACCTTCATAATTGATGAGGTGAGTCTGGCTTGGTGGACGTCACGGCGGTAGATCTCTACAGCTTCCGCTGCTCCATGAACAAACTTTAGAGAGTGTGCCAGTACATCCTTACCGTGACTACACAGCCTCCCTCACTCTCTGTCTGTCTGTCTGTCTCTCTCTCTGCTCTCCTTTCTATCTCTCTAACTCTCTTTCTATATATCTCTCAGTCTCTCTCTCCTCCTCTCACTGCTCTGTTCAGATGAATTAGTAAAATTCACATTAATAATGCAGGCTTGTTTGAAGCCACAAAAACCAGAGATGGAGAGCGCATGAAGGAGTGAACAGCAAGAGTGAGAGAGAGAGAGCATGCACACCAGAGAGAGAGAGAGAGAGAGGGAGAGAGAGCGAGAGAGAGAGCGAGAGAGAAAGATAAAGAGAGAGAGAGAGAGAGAGAGAGAGGGGGCACAAAAAGAACTCTGCTCCGCTCAGATATCATGTTATAAATGTGAGGTGAAATACCCATCGAATATAGTGTGTGTGGAGTGGAGTGCGGTAGAGGAGCGGCAGCATGGAGAGATTATGACAGGAGGCATCACTCAGCAGCTGTTTAGAGGGGCGGAAAAGGAGCCATAAATCAATTTCACACCGATTATGACACAATGGCGAGCTGCGCGAGAGTCCTAGAATTAGACGCACGCAGCAGAGGATCGTGCTGGGCTAAATTGATCCTTGTGAAGAAGCGAGAGCTAGCTGGATCGAGGGAGTGATGGAGAGAGGAAGAGAGAGAGAAACAGAGTGAGAGTGTAGTGGGAAGTATAAAGCACCAAATGAAGAGAGATTAGGTGGGAACAGGAGCGTGATAGTACGAGGAGAAGCAGGGAAGAGGTAAGTAAAGACAGATTAGTAAAGGTAGAGGAAGAAAGAGGGCGATAAAGAAGTGTGTGGAGAGTGTTTCGGTGTTTGTGAGATATGTTCTGTGTTACTGGCAATCAAAGCCGTGTGTAGAAGAGCAGAAGAGCCATGCACATGTCACCGTGATACAGGAAAACACATGAATCATAAGTTGTGTCTGTAAACAGGCCCACAACACTAGCAATAAATTTTAGATATAACCACCCAGGCCCGTACTGCAGAGAGGAAAAAAGAGCAGTGAAGTGCACATACATGCTATTTGCGATTAGCATGCAAGGTGATGCCAAACATCAAATGACAATTTGAGCCATTTGATTTGTTTTGAGATGGGTGATATTACGTGCCATCACTGCAAATTCCACTAAATGCCTATTAACCTTCCTCAAAAACCTTACAGTTCTACTGTCACACTACGTGCAAAGTGGTCTTAAATGAGCATCCTGGCAACATGGAGCTCCAATAATCCAAATGAGAGCTCACTTTCAGAAAACCAGCCAGGCCACATGACATTTGCATGAGGCTATTTTTTGACAAATAACATAAATCTGTACAGACATTGATGATCCAACAAGCATCTATTGTCATGACAGTGGTTGAGGTGAAAAGACAGAAAGCCTTTATAACGACTGTTGGAGTGAGAATTTTTAATGCAGATTTCCGACATTTGTTATGAAAGGCTTAAGTAACCTTATGAATGCAGCTATTCGGTAAAGTGCTACCAATAATTCTAGCACTGCATTTTGTTTCATATCCTCTGTAGGAAGTTGTAGAATTTATTTTTATTTTTTCAAAGGAACGAGGCTGTGTGTAATTTTATGAGAAATTACATCACTTCCAGAAAGAGGTTCTTATAAAGCTAATATTTAAAATGTCTATTTGAAAAGTGGTCATCAAATATCAGGACAGATGACTTGTTGAAAATGTCATGTATCATTAATAATGTCCTGCAGTCCCCCAAAAGCTTCAGAAAACATATTTTGGTGTGCATGATACTCCATCTACCCAGAACAAGTTATTATTTAATTATTATTAAAAATGAGAGGCTCAAACTTTTGAATGATAGTCAGCGTAAATTCCACCTGTCGAATGATGGTCCTACACAAGTGGTACTGCTTAGGTACCTGATCAGGCTGATCAAGGGGCTTCCATTAGAGTCCGCATCTGTAACAAAACCTTGCTCGCCTTATTCTAATGAGGCCTCCAGAAAGCACTTAAAAGAGCAAATCTCACAATCACTCGTAATGCATAATTCATCGGCCTACATGAAACGGACTCCCCTCTCAACGGCCAGTCCAATTTGGGTGATAATTCTCACCGTGTGCCTGACGCGGGGCAGGCAGAAAGGTCTGGAGGAGGCAGGGGAGATCACTCCCAGACCAACGGAACCTGCACCCAACCCACTGCCTTCTCCTGTTGATGCACCATGCAAATAAGAGCAGCAATGCAAGCAGCCCTTAAGCAATTATCTCAGCATTAAATAATCATTATGCACCCTCGTCAGGATACATGAAGCCTGCATATTAAAAGCTGCGAGAGAGGAAAGGAGCTGCGTGATTTGTAGAGGAAAATGAACTTCTGGAGTGCTGAATATTGAGCGCTATCTGCTCGGACCCTTTGATGAGGCAAACTCTAATGAGGAACGACCTGTTTTGCTCACATCTGAAGAAAGGGGCAGGTGGTCACGAGCAGCACACACACACACGAGCATGACAGGGTACTAGCTCAGAAAAAGGTCCTGAAAGTTACATTCAAATCCAATTGAAGACACTGTTCTGTTTTGTGTAAATCACTTGTCTAGTTCATAGTGCTGGTTTGTACGATCACGACTTTTACAGTGTCCATTTAAATAATAGAAACTACACACTGGTCGGTTTGTTTAGATGTTGTTGTTTTTTTTTTAGATGTTTCAAGTACTTTAGAAGTAACAGGTTAAATGAGAACTAACACACTATTATGTACAAATCAAAAAACTTTAGTGGTAAAATGGCATGTTCTGTTGATTTACTGAGAAAAATAAGTTAAACTACATTTTTTGCATGTGTAGTGCGCTTTATTTGAAGTAATGGAAAACAATATAGAAATTGCACACATCTGCCATTTTCTGAGTGATTTAGGACCCTCTATATCATTCTAAACACAGCTGCATTGTAATGTTCTATATCTGATTCGTACAAATTATTTGAAACCTATGAGGTTGCACAGGACAAGCATATTAGGGTCATTTTTAACACTTATGTGCAAGCAAATTGGTTTCATAGTACTGAAAATATTCATTCTAAACTTTTAAACCATTACTTTCAACTTTGTGTGTCTAGCGTTTTTCTATACTTAACCAATGACTGCTAAATATAAGATCTTCAAGCATGCAATTTGGCAATTAAGCCATTCACAGAGTCAAGGGTCAGAACTATCTGACAGACTATAACCGGTGGATGAACTGCAATTGGAACGGATGGATGATCACTAAAAGGCCTCCTCTGAGCCTCAGCGTGTATCCGTTGATCCTCAGAGTTCATGTAAAGAGCAGAGCAACAGGGCTCAGAATGACCTAATAATGAAGGGAAGTGAATTAATGGAATCTCATTGTCTCCAAAGAACTGTATGTGTAATTAAGGCCAGAATTGTCCGGCTAGGGGGCTTCCTCACTGCTTAGCAAAGCCCGCTCGTCTGTGTGTGGGAGAGCAGCGCGTTATGTAGCATGAGGCTCTAAGTGTGTGTGTGTGCATGCACGTGTGGGTGCGTGTTTATCTCAGAGTATGTGGCGTGTGTGCTGGGGTGCGACAGCAGGGGTGACTCAGAGTGTGTGAAGCGCACCTCCCACATGCAGGGTTACATTAATTCAACTGGTGCAGATGAAGTAATATCTAGAGGCTAGCGTAATTAGCGCAAATTCAATTGGACTCAAATACTTCATTATATACCTGCCAACAACATCAGGGATTGATAGCCATATTTTCTTTTTCAATTTCCTTTTTTCTTCATTAATGGCTTGGAATTAATGAAATGGCGTGGCGCAGTCTGGCACAGCTTGGGGATGGGATTACAGCATGCGGGCTGTACCACAGAGCTCACAGGGAGAGGTACAGGGACACTACAGAAGCATACCAACCCTTTAGTGAATACCCAACAAATTGGACACAGAAAATGTGTGGAAAGCATAGATTACCTACACCACTGTTAATGTATTTGAACCACTCTTAAGTACTATTCGGACAGGATTGGTTTTAAATGAGAAGGTGGGCTTGCGTACATTTCCACTGAGTTAATTTTGTTTATCTATCTTGATGTTTTAAGTAGATGCAGTATATCCTTAGCATTGCAATTAGCTTGAGATTTTATAGTCAACAGTCAACACTGCTGCGCAAAATCAAACAGTTTCCTGTCATTTTGTAACCTTTTAAAGTTCAAAGCTGTACACCTGAGGTTAAAATACATATAAGCTTGATTTGAGCTACGAAAAACAAAAGCAAACATTCCGAGTGTTTTAAAAAACTTTAAGACAGAACAGAGATGTGATATAACACGGTAGACTGGGGTTGTCTAAAAGCTAAAGATTCTTTCCTGAAAAGGTGACACACAGTCCATAAAAATGACCGCCATGGTGGATTCAGTTGGGGCTAAAATCATTGAGAAATGCTGGTAAAATTACATTAACCCACCATCTCATTTTAAAATGAATCCTGTCCGAATATTGATGAGAAGTTGCAGTTATCACCAGCGTAAACAGAAGCATGATGACATGAGTCATTTCTCACTTGCTGGCTGAAACAAGCTGAAACGTTCTCAAAAATGCAGATTCGAAACTTTCAGCTGACACGTGTTTGTAAGTAGAGAAGCAGATTTTTTACTATGATTTTCATTTGATGGAAAGTTAATGCGCATACAGTCATGTTTTGCAGAAAAATGTGTTATCTCACTGTTAGTTCACTGTGATTAAATAAATGATGTAATTATGCTTGAATAGTGATAACCCAACTTCCCAAGGCTCATTTGTGGAGAGGTGCTAATTACGGATGAAAACGTGGAGTGAAAAGTGAAAATGTAATTAACCAAAAAGTGAAAACGTAATTAAGGTTAGTCAAACAGAGTCGAGCGGAGGTACAGACAGTTTTAAACAGAGTTAAGTAACACTTTCTTTTTTTTTCTGCTTTTCCCTTTAGCCTATAGAATGTCTGGCAGTGGGAGGAATATGATTGGAGGCTTTGCTGCAGAGGAGTGCCCCAGTCCCAGGGCTGGTCATGGATCTGCACTTTGGGCCAGTGTAATCTACTGCATTGCCCATAACACCCCAGGAACTTCCTGCCCCGTGCACCATCTGCATTCATTTCGCCCGGCTCCAGAGCCCTTAAGTAATACTGTCTCACTGAAAGTACACCGCAAATCTTATTGAATTATTTTACCCCCTTCTTTTATTCAGGGCTGGTGAAAGCAGGTCTCACTCCACATAACACACACATACACACACGTACACACAGGCAAACACAATCACAAACGCACACACACATTTGTACACACTGACGCTTCAATCCAGGCGCTGTTGTCTTATTGAAATATTTTTTGCAAGGCTCAGTGGCATTTAATCTTGTGGGGATGCGATTTTATATTTGTCTACGCTAGATTTACTCCTCAACTCTCCCAGTGTTTACCCAGTGTAATTGACAAGCCATTTAGAGGAATGGAAAAACCAAAGTGGTGCAGCATGCCCTGTGCATCAGTATGTCTCCTCCAGACTGCCAGCGTGTGAACGTGTGTGTGCGTGCACGCGCGTGTGTATGTGTGTGCGCGCGTGTTTGTTTAGCAGCGAAAAGACTCGTCTGACGCGTGGGGACTCGGCCTCTCTCTCTGCATTCTGATGCCATTTGGCTGAATGTCCTAACCCAGTCAGTTTGTTTTTTTTGAACAAATAAAGAGATTATTCAGAGGAAAAAAAAAAAGAAGTTTCTCCTCCTTTGAATTGTACTGTTTATAAAGAATTTAATGCACAAAAAATATGCAAGAAAGTCATTCCATCATCTTATTTCACAGTTTGACTTCTTTATACTCTGAGAGATTAAAGATGTGATCAAAGGCCTAACAAAAAATGTCAGACTGAAAAAAAGTCTAGTGTTCATATAGAAGTACAAAAGATACTTCTACATAATTTAGAGGCTGCTGCATCTTGGCACGTGGGATTCATATTTTGTTAACAATATTTGTGCTGAAAAGAAATGTGATGTAAAATTTAAGCTGCTGAGATCATTCCTTACCGTTGGCCCCCTCGGAGGAGAGGGTCGAGGCTCGCGGAGAAGGTCTGAGGTTGTGTACTGGTTTCGGTGCCAAGCCAGGAGTGAGCTTTTGACATCTCCCAACAACAGTTCAATACCCATACGGATCAGGGCCCAGTGTTTGACAGGGGAGCAGGTAGCAGAGAAGACTTGGCACCTGGTCTCTGGTATGCTTCTGATTGCTCTGGGTCGGGATTGGGAGGGTGCTGATGGGTGGAGTGCTGGCTGATGTGAAAGCTATCTTTGATCTGAATAAAAAGCTGAAGGCTCTGGAAGGGCGCACTTCGCCATTATTCATGGGAACTTCAAAGCCTCCGTAATTAAATTGGAGGAATACCTAACAAAGAAACAGTCACAGTGCAAAACTGAAGGGGTGGAGGGTGGATGGGGGGAAGGAGGGAAAAAATGGAGAAAGAACAAACGCCAATACAAAGGAGAAGTGGCATGTGTGTCTCTACCACACTGTGTGGGGAGATCCTGCGGGACCGGAGAAAGTGCGGGAGCCCCGGAGCGCAGACGGATCTGCAAGGGGAAGAAGCCTGCAGCGAGGCCGAGGCAAACACAGGAGAGACAACCAGGCTGCGGGCTCGGTGTGGGCCTGAGATAATCAACTCCTGCAAAGGCCAGACCGCACTGACCCAACAAACATCAACAAAACACCAGCAAACCAAACCAAACAGTGGGGCGCCACTGTTCCCCACCATTCACTCACATTCATTTTGCCTGGATCGTCGTTCTCCAAAACATTCTAAAGGTAACTGTGAGCATTTGAAGGGCTGGTGTTTTATTGGAGAAAGTCAACCTGAAATCAAAGTGGACCTTTTACCTTGTATTTCATGTGCCTGGTCATATAAAGCATGATTCAGTATATCATATAATTTCAAAGACAATACTGTTTTTCTGTAATCTTTCATCAACATGACTTTTATATGTCTCTAAAACATCAAATTTTTGATTATGTCAACCCCCACACCAGCAGATGGGGAAAATACTACTACCCAATAACTAACCTTTCACCTCCCTCCTCCACTACGCTCACACAGAAGGGCTCAGCTAGCGCAAAGACCCTCCCTAATACTCCGTTTCACTCAGAAATACGTCACAGTATTTAAGGCCAGAGCACACAGAAGACGTGAAAAATGTATAATTGAGAATTTGAGCAGTACTACAGAATGACTGACATACTACAGAGTGCACCATTCCTCACAGCACACTGACCAAGCAAACAACAACAAATGCAAACAAACAGAAGCGTCTGTCGGTGTTTGATACCTGTGTCGGAAGGCTCCAAAATGCTCTCTCAAGTTCCCTCTGGTTCATTTGGCTTGTCAGTTCTTTTTCTGGACATTTTAAAACCAACTACAAACATTAGAATGTTTGGTCTGTGGGCTCTGTGGGCACCCGGTTGAAGAAAATGGCAACAGAGCCAAACTCCTGTTCCATGTAGAGCACAATGACAGACACCATTTCCATCGTTCTAGAACTAATTCATTCATTTGGGTTATCATTTCTTTTTTTAGAAACATTCTAAGACAACTATAAAATGTTAATTTTTGTTGGGCTGGTGTGCTGTGGCCCTAGGAGGAATCAGGAAGACAGAGCGGGAGCCAGCACTGTCCAGACCACACCACTCAGACTGGGCTACAGAGAGACTGTAGGACTGCCTGGGCTACGAAGAACCCACAGAGACCGCACCCTGCTGGACTTCTCCTTTACCCCATCAAAACAACTCCCCATCTATCATCCGTTTCAGATATGATGGAACGAGAGAGCTAATCGATAGGTGGGCTCCCGCAGCTGCCAATGTCAGGGATTTTTTCCTCCGTCAGAAGTTCTGCGATGGGGAGGAGCGAGGTCGACAAAGTGCCGAGAGAAAAGTGCTGAGTCGCCTGTGGCTCACAAACTTTATTCATCTTATCAAATTACAGCCACCTCAATAACCATCTCACGAGATTCGACAGCCCGGAACAGGATTTCTCAATATTTCCCAAGCCCTGCCTGATTTCATTGTTTTTCTGATGAATGGGGAACATGGAATGTATCAATGCTGTGAGATGCCAAAAGGATGGTTCTGCTCTTGCTCAGTGTTCAACCACTTCTGCAGTGTTGCAATATAGCACTGTGTGGTCAGCAAGCACCAGTCACTTGATTTTGAACTGTTTTTTTTTTTTTTTTACAAAACAATCTAGTGCACCCAGCAAATGACATCCACTGAACTGTCCTTTATACCATTTTTTGAAAATTTGATGAACTATTTGATTTTTCCGCATGAGATCCACTTCTTTTAAAAATAAGAAATGCATTTTTCAATCCATTTGTATACCTTTGAATTACACAGGCTGTTCTTGCTTCTATGCCTTTAAGACTGACATATGTAAATCACATCTGTTCGGTTGTTCTGTGTGTCTCATTGAAAAAAGCAGTCTGATGCCATCCATATAACTAAATAAATCTGAAATGGAGAATATATGTAAATGTGTTGGGTTTTTTGACATGACAATGACAGTGAATTCAAAGCAGGTGTTTCCACCGACTACACTAACTGGTGAGTGAATGGTTAGCTTTGAAACTTTAACCATGTTCACTTACTACACAAAAGTTTTTCTAAAAAGTGAGTACATTTTTAAAAAGAGGAAAATCATGACAAACACTTTAAAACTGTAGTTGTTGTACGATTACATATTCTCTATTTCTAGGACACATTCCATTTCAAGGACAGAAAAAGAATGTCAAGTTCCGAAAATGTAAACGCTAACACTAATGTCGTCTTTACATCGGAGAACCATGTATTTTAGCTACACCAAATCTGTTCAAATTTAAAAAATTCAACTTGATGTAAAAACAAAATGGTGACTAAACACAAAATGTGTGTTTAGTTGGTGTCAGAAAACAAGCATGAGACCCCAGTTAAACCACTGGTCACCAATGTGTGTGCAAACGAAGCAAAACCAGGACTGCAGATGCTGACGCATACATTATGAAATGGAAAAAAGAGACACATTTTACTTACTGTTACTGTTAATTATCTATGAATGGGTAAATCGTCACAGCCCTAATTGGGCCATAATGCGTGTTATTAGTCAGTGCTGTTAAATATGAAAAAAAAAGTATTGATATTGTGGGGTGAACCAATATATCACTCAGCACTAGTTATGAATGGACTGATATGAATCTGCTTTTAAACTCAATACAATGCTCATTAGCATGCTCAGCAAAAATCTAATTCAGCTGCTAATTTGTAGGAAGCAAATTACAAATGACCAATGATTAGCACAGATAACTGGGTAGGCCCACTGACAGCAGGTCCACTGAGTGGAGAAGAAACAGAGTAACCGCAGATTGAGAGCTAGAACAGCAGGTAGAGCGAGAGCAGTGGAGCTGTATTCACTTTCATGTGTGAGGGAGCTGGGCCTGAGTGTCTCGCAGTGTCTCTGTGCAGACGCCTCCGCTGATTAGAGTAATTACACACGACAGGACACGCAGAGCACCACCGCCCAGAGTGTCCCTCTGCCAACCTGTTTTCATTACACTGCAGATTACCCACACACACATACACACACATGCATACATGTACACACACACACACACACACACACACACAGAATCAGTGATCAGCCTCAACAGCAATCATCTTAATTTCTAATTATCCTCGATTAATGTATGCAAATGGGGGTTAATCTAAACTTATTGAAACCATTTCGGAGTCGCGCTTTTAGAGACTGGCTCTATCAATTAACATCAATATTTGTCTGGATTTTATTATTTAATTTTCACCTCGTTCTCATGTTAATAGCCACAATTAGCGGTAATTAAGAGCTTCCGTTAGTGGGAGAGAGAAAGAGAGGCCCGTTGATTAGCCAACTACTGAAAGGTGCCAAGCCATCTTCCTCTCCTCCAGCTCTTCTCCTTTCCAGAGCATTCACGGACGGAAAAAAAGGAAGTCAGGCGGCGCTTTGCTGCTGCATGCTGGGTACAAAAGTCCTCTGACTTTTATACAAAGTGAAATTTCAACAAACATTTTGCTGAAGCCGCAGAGGAGCAACAATTTGAGTGTGCATTTCATTAAATTTCCCAGTCTCTGTGTTTCTCTGTGATATGCAATAAAAAGGATTTGTTAATATGAGGCATATGTTGGATTATTCATTACTTGCATGATAATGTCATTATTGAGTATGCGAGGCTACAGGGACCAGCTCGCTTTTCTGCGCGCGTCAGAGACTAATAATCCATTCAGCAGAAAGCTATGTAATAATATCACCAGATGGATTAAAAAATATGTTGTTGTTGTCTTTTTTTTTTTAGAATCAGAACAACATGTAAAGTTTGCCTCGCTCAGGACAGGGAGGAAAGTGAAGCAAAAAAAATCAATATGTTGGCTGTAAAATTGCAAAGTGATCAATAAACACTTCGGCATCAAACTATTCTTGATTAAAGCTATACACATTATTCACGGACTGTGACTTATTAGTAAGCACTAAGTATTGGAGTTTTAGGGGGCTGATGGCGGACTGGTTTATGCAGTGCTAATTGTTCAGTAGGTGTATGTGTGTTGTGCTAACACTGTGTTATTAGCTATACCCTCTGGAACACTGAGCTTGTTCACCCAGTGACTAAGAATGTCGGGAAGTAGAAGCATGTAATTGTTCTAAATGAGGGGATAAATGGAGATGAAGTAAAGCGAAGAGAAGGAAAGTCTTACAGAGACTTCTAAAGGGCAAAGTCTAATCAAAAATGATCAAAATCCTGGCTCTGGTGCGTCTGGTCATTCAGTTTGTTCCTCACTGATGCCACAGTCATCAGTGTCCTGGAGTCCAGGTGAGAATAATCAGTCTTCCACTCTCTGGGTGGTAGAACGACACTCCATCACCCCCATCACTTAGCCTGACGAAAACGTGGACATGTTTTAGCTAATGTAAGAGAACTGGAAGAGAAAACAAAGGTGCCACAAAGGGTTCTCTGAGTGATACTGCAGTAGGACCAATTTGTTTCCCTACATAAGGAAGATATTAAGTGTCAAATGTATGAAGAACCTTCACACAATGGAAAGGTTCTTCATCAATTTAAGGGTTCTTCCTTGTATCTTAAAAGGTTCTTCACACTCACACAACTCATTTGGAGAAACGGTTCTCTAAAAAGCCGTCCACTGAAAGGTGTTTTAGAGAAACAGAAATTCTTCTTCTATGGCATCAGGCTAGGGACCCTTTGAGTAATGCTGCATCTCCGAGGAAGTACATCATCCTCCATCATCCTCCTGGCTTGGTAGCATTAGAATCAGAATCAGAATCAGAAAGCTTTATTGATCCTGGAGGTAATTGCTTAATTAGATCAGGGAGATGACAAATGTGTAAAACTGCAGTAAGATTGAAAAAAAAAAAACTGTAAGAAAACAGCAGAATCACGCCACAGGCTGCAAAAGCCTAAAAGACGCTAACAGAAGAAGTCTGATCTATATTCTTAAAAGTGTCAAAACCAAAAAACAATTATCAGATGTCATCAATGTAAAGAAAATAGATAATACAAACAGCCACCAGCCACCTGAGTCACCACTCCAGAGATCAAAGGTCAGACATCTTAAAATACCATCTATGTCAATTTCCATTGCACATTTTCAATGTCATTCTGAAGCATCCACTTTCTGGGCTGTCAGTGTCAGCGCGCTGCCATGTCTGACAGCTGACCGATGCCAGGGGAGAACACAAAGGTAATTACCTGAGAGAGCCGCACCACCGTCACTATTACAATACAAACACACACTAACCTTCTGAATGCCAAACAGAGCGTCCAGGCCCAACATCACGGTCCCCGCCGCAGCGGCGCTCTGCGCACATGCCAGCATCTTAGCACTAAAGGCGCGCTAATTAAAAACACGGGCTCACGCTAACCTTTAAAATGCTAACCTCTGCTTTAATGCCCTTTAGATAACATGCTACGTACGCTGTGAGGGTATGTTCCTGTGTCAATCCCAGGCTCACCTCTGTAGCAATCTTTTTCAATTAGGGGCGAGAGGGAGAGACGGGGGGGGGGGGGGGGGAGAGAGAAGAAGAAGAAGGAGAGAGAGGAAGAGTGAGAGAGAGAGAAGGAAAGAGAGAAAGAGA
>JBBIGA010000106.1:37259130-37274878 GCA_037576975.1 Alestes dentex | reverse complement strand
ACAGGCGTCAGTCTGTTTGAGGAACAGCTCAGTGCCTACATCCAAGCCTACACACACACACACACACACACACACACCTTACACTTTCCCTGTCACACACACACATGCACTCTCATCCAAAACACTGTGCATGATCGCACCCCAATATTCAAACACTCCACACAATATTCAGGCACCTTCAGAAAAGTCAGCCAACTTCCATTTAGTTGAATTGTCTAACTCTGAGTTAAGCTGACATCTGTCTCTGTTTGGCCAGCCGCTCAACTATCAACTCTCGCATGAACATAAATAACTACATAAATAAAGACAGGGTGTCCTGCCAAAGAGCCACTTGCTCAACTTCGGAACACATTCGTCCATGAACCGGAATTCTGTGTGGGTGAACACATCAGCGCGGCCAGTGTTTTCAGGCTGAGTTACGGGACCACTTTTCATCATTTAATACGCACAACTGCACGCATTTAAAGCTCTGAACGGACAGAAACATCCTGCGCTGGTGATGCCGAGGTGTAAAAAGGAAAGAGAAAGAAACAATTAAAAAGTACTGCAACTCATAATGATGAACCAAGTGAACCATCTGTCCAAAAAAAAAAAAAAAAGGAACAAGTAATAAGATGAAGCTGTGCTCACAGTTTAGTTTGGAATGAGACTGCATCACGCCTAACATGTGTGAAATGGTCCAGAGAAGGAAAAGTAGAACAGAAGGGGATGACCCTTGCAGAAGGCTCTGAGGGAGGGGGTGCAAGGGGGGGTGGGGTAGGGGGGACACGCTTGCACGTGCTACCCCGCGCACTGGAGAAAGGGATGGAAAAAAGAGAAGGGGAGAGAGTGAACGAGATGGAGAGAGAGGGAGAGGAGGATTGCCTTACCTCGGGCAGATAGAGGAATGCGGGGGGACACTGGAGCGAGTGAGGGAGCAGCCCGGAGCCGGACGAGAGCAGCACGCAGCCCGTGTTCGCCATGGAGCACAGCATGTGGTAACGGGACGTTTTGCGCATCAAGCTGGGAGATCCTCTCTCTCACACTCTCTCTCTCTCTCTCTCTCTCTCTCTCTCTGTCCCTCCCTCTCTCACTCACTCCCTCACTCTACCTCTCTTTCACAGCTTTCTCAGCTCTTTCTGCCTGGCTTCTTTCTCTTTCTTCCTTCTCTTCTTTTGTCTTTGCTTTTCTCTGTGTTGTTGGTGTCTGCTGCTCTGCTCTGACTGTGCGTGTGTGTGTGTGTGTGTGTGTGTATGTGTGTGCGTGCGCGCGTGTGTTTGTGTGTGCTGTAGTGGCGGAGGAGGTGTGTGCTGAGCGCCTGTGTGCGCGTCGTCGGAATGGTCCAGGGCCCTCTGTCATCAAGCCTCCACCGTACACTTTCTCTCACACACGCGCTCGCACTCCCTCAAACACACACACACACACACACACACACACACACACACGCTCACACACACACACAAGCCAATGTGAGCCCACAGAGAGAGAAAGGGGGAGGTTCTGATGGAAGGAGGGGGAGCGGGAGGAGGGAGGAAGGAGGGAGAGAGAAGCAGTGAGCAGGAGGGAGGAGAGAAAGGATGGGGGGGTCCGGTGGGTATTCAAAGATCAAACAGCTCCACTGTAGAAAATGAAGGGAATGTATAATGACATTAGAACAGCTGATCCCCGCCATTAATTGCAGACCCTCCGTCGCTCGCACTACTGTGTGTCTGCTACTCTCTCTCTCTCTCTCTCTCTCTCCCTCTCTCTCTCACACACACACACACCCACACTTCTATAGCACCAGAGCAGTCTCTCAAGCACACTTTAATACCATCTCTGGCTTTTGATTTGCTCACAAAATTCTTTTTTATTTATTATTCACCCTCATCAAACCATCAAACGTAGCCAGAATTAGTGGTTTTATCACACTTACATTCACAGTCTACACATATAATGGATGTATAGACAGTTATTCATCTGGGCAACAATAAAATAACACAAACATCAGAATAAATGCACGTACAAAAATAATACATTATTTATGTGTGTGTGTGTGTGTGTGTGTGTGTGTGTGTGTGTGTGTGTGTGTATGTGTGTAACCATTTCCAAACCTCTCCTTCAGGCCAGCTAGTATTACAGTTACCATCCGGGACCTTGTCTAGCTGATCAATCATTCATTTAAAAAATGGATCAGGCACTCCTGATGCAATTTAACACACCCCTTCAGTGACTAGAGCACACAGAGAAATCTGGAACTTTACTGTAATCTGGAGCTAACTGTAATCCTCGAACCAAGCTATGAATAACTTACCAACAATTTAGTTATACTGTCTCATATTTATGTTTATTTATATTTACAAAACATAGTAACTGCAAGGATAAATAGTTTTAAGCAGTTTTTTTTTAACTTTGAACAGTACAGTGTGTATCTGTGTGTGTATGCATGCATGTAGGTGTATATGTATGGATGGATCTATGTATGTTACTGTTTCACCAAAAATGTAACTTCATGGGAGAAAGAAGACACCATTTTATACTGTACTCATTCTTATTCTATTATCAGACTAGCTGATGTAACAACCTTTTTAAAGCAATTTTGGACCATTTCTGTTAATTCCAAAAAAAAAAAAAAGAGAATTTTTTGACAAAGTGTGCTATATATCAGCTGTAATTATTTTCGTACCTACACACACACACACACACACACACACACACACACACACATTACATTACAAAACAGAAATGGGTTATTGTAAATGATAAATCAGTTGCTGAGTGCATGAAAAGACCAAATAAGAACACACATTCCACGTTCTATCAGTGTGGGGCTGTCACGGCTCTGATGGTTAGAGTCGGATCCACACTGGGTTCATATGGGGTCTTCAGGGGGTAGAGGTATTTCCCTTTGACAGAGCAGATGTGCCCCCACCATGGGGGAACAAACGCCCATTAAAGCTCCCGACCGCAGGCAGGCCCTCTCCCTCAGGCCAGCCTCACGCAAGCACACGGGCAGTTCCAAACCATCAACAACGTCCTTTACAGCACCTTCATTCATTTAGTGCTGTTTATTACAACCAGAGAAAAAGGATGAACGTGCAAATGTGTTTGCATCTGCATGCGTTAGTGACAGAGAGAGTGAGGCAGTGTTCGGAAGAATGTGTTTCATAAACGTCTGCATTTTATCACGGAGGACGACAAAGGAGAAACAAGGACAAGCCCCCTGAATTAAAGGCTCATTATTAATTTTTGAGTTCAGATCACACGTTACATTGCCTGCCGAGTTCAAATGACCTTTAATGTAAACGCACAGCGCCTTAAGCAGGCATTCTACAGCCGCTATGATGCATGTGCTCGGCTACAGCCCATCCAGCAGGCCTGTGCTTAGCAAGTGACTGTGGGAACAACATCCACTCTCTATTGTTGTTCATGATTGATGATAATTAAAATACAAACTACTTTCTTACTTCATGGAGTTCAAAACAAACCTAATGACAAAACTGTTATTGAGTTAAAGCAGTAATTTCCTTAACCTGTATTGTCACATGAAGGCTGTTTTTTTTTCTTAGCTGTGTATTTTTGAGAAAATCATTGCTCCCCCCCCCCCATAGGAAATGTCTGCATTGCCATGCGATGCGATGTTTTCTGTTTCTGGTTTGTTTTCCACTTGATGCTAATTACGTCGTTTTAGCGCATTAATTGCAATGTGTCTCCCCCAAACAAACCATTAAAAATACATTAGCAAAAAGATAGGTCGGCCTAAAAATGGTAGTTATATCACAGCTCCATCATGCCTCCACAGAACAAGAAGGCCCCTTTATAAATGAGAAACTCCATGTGTTTCACGTGTAACAGATTTTGACTTGACCCTTTACTTTTTTACAATTACAATTTCCTTGATAAACCTTTGTTTGATTTCAGCGCCGTATTATCTGCTGGTAAAATTAGGTTTAGTCGGTCCAGAAACGTAATTAAGTTTAGAAATGTTCTTCGAGGAGGAGAATATAAATGTGACTTTATTCTCATGGATGAAACAGGCTGGAGTGCTCAAGGCTGCAGTGACTCTTGACTGAAATGGGATTTCCAGGTTGATATGCTAAAGGTTAAAGTGCAAGCGTTTCTTGATTTAACACTGATGAAAAGTCTTAGATTTTAAGCACTTCATTAATGGCGGAATCTTATTACACCGTCCTCACATAAAACGGTAGTAATTCTACCAGACGGTCAAGGTGTTCATCTCTACCACGGGGAGTGGTAGAGTTGTGAGTGTGTGGGGCTGTGTAAGCAAGTGTGTGTGTGTGTGTGTGTGTGTATGTGTGTGTGTGTGCGTGTGTGTGTTGATCAGAAGGAACCATAAAACGACGTTCCCTGTGGTCACATTGTTTTTGAAGTGAAACTCATTAAAGCATTTTAAAGTACAGCTCATCATCTAATAACTGTTGCTGATTTATAGTTTAGGGTACATTCAATAGTGGCAGCACCTTTTCCAATTTTCTGTGGGTTTGGAAAGGTTTTTTTCTTCTTCCCTTCACTGATGTCTGTTAAAGTGCCACAAGGAAGTAATGCATTGTTGTCTAAGCCAAGGGGGAGGGGATGCGAAGGAATCAATAAAATCCATATGTAGTTTACCCGGAAGTTTACATCAGGGCCATCTTTACTAAAAGTACTGATTAGGACTAATAATGAACTGCTGACAGTAAACTGCCACTGTGGAGAACCGCTTCCCGTAAAGTTATGGTTCATAGTCCTTTTCATGACAAAATACATTTTTCTTGCCTTTTTAAGTACAAGAGTTTGATATAATATGTATCCACTGTAAAGTCTCAAAACATACTGTTCACATTAAGTCGTAAAGGCACAGCCTGAGAAATTCTACGGGATCAGGAAATTGTCATGTAAAAGTACGAGATATGTGACCTGAAATTTTGCCTGAACGTTATAAAATGTTAACAAAAAGAACATGGAGAGGCTGAAATGATTTTTAAAAAATCAGTAGGAGAGGTAAGACATGAAAGGAAGTAACTGAGGCGTAGGATCGGGGCAGTCAGACCTGAAAACTAATGTAAATATGATTTATCAATAGCAGTGCGTAGAACTGAAACCCGCTCTGGCTATGTTTTGACCTAGCTTTCTCCGGCTGATGTTTCCCAGAGTGCAAAGTGAAACCGCAGCATCAAATCTGTGTCGGCAACTCTATAATACAAAACTGCATACCTGTCCAAACTGTTAGACGAGTGCACGAGCATAACGAGAACAGATTTCTGACATTATCAATCAAAGCTCACAGCAGCACTTCAAAGCCATTCAGGTAGTGAGGCTGAAACACAGCAGATCTTTCTCCAGGCTTTAGTAAATCACGTGCACGGTCCCTCCGCTCCAATCAAAGCAGGGGGTTCAGCTTCAGTGTGTGCTTTTCTTTATTACCAAGCTATTGGCCTTCGACTGTGATCTGCTCGTTCTAATTGTTTTGTTGTGGCAAAAAGTAGGAAAGCAAATATTTCAGCCTTCATGCGTGGCCATCGGCAGCAGTGGGGCTTAAATATGTCTTCGACCACCACAACACTCCATGTGCGCCAGGCTAATATGAGGTCAGTTGCTGGATCTCACCATAGCGTTATTGATCGGGGTGGTGCAGTATGTCCAAAGTTCAGGGTGAGCTCCTGCGTTTTTTTCTTTCACTCCCCCTGCAGCCTTTATAAGAACTTAAGCACCCTGTGACATTGAGAACTTCAAAGCCACAGTGCTGGAACTTCAAAGATGGTTTGAACTTTTTTACCCTCTCCATGATAGGTACAGTCTTGTTTACTGACACAATGCAAAAAGGCCTGCACTAAAGGGGTGGGGGGGTGTGGGTATGGGGATGGAAGGTGGGTGCACAGAGGGTAGGTGCAAATGAAGCAGCAAAGTTGTTGATAGTATTTAAAGCGCAAGCCAGTATAAAAAGCTAACTTACAGAGCGGTGGACGCACATAACAACCGTATGCAAAAAGCCGAGTGGTTGTCTATTGGAAAGTCACTTTCAAATGCAGCATTCCCAGCTGGTGGAGCCAGCGTTTGAAACGGAAATCAAAGGGGCCATAGCCTGACAGGGGGCTTCCACATTAGGAATTCCTCTACCTTCATCCCCTAAGGTGCTTGTCCTTTGCAAGGTGGAACAATAGCGAGGAGGAATGTGAAGACTCTCTCCCTCAGCCTGGAGGTTACTGTACAGTTTAGCTTTCGGAGAGTTTGCAGCAAACTTATAATGGCTAGAATGGATCATGTTGAATCACATAGCAGGATGCAAAAGAATCACTTCAGTAATGTCAGTACTAACACTGATGCTGCATCACTTTTTTAATTCTTCAAATAACTAAAACTTTTCTAAAAGATAAAAAAAAACAAAAAACTACAAAAACCACAAACTGCTTCAGGCAAAAGGTGGAGTTTGTATTTGTGAACAGTCTTACCTCTCTTCTTATCTCAGGTCTTGCGCACGCATTGTAGGGATCTCCCACTTTGTCTGATTGATGATATTCCATTTCAGTCAAGGCTTTAGGTAACAATACTGTAGAAGTACAAAATCCTCAGATCCAGCTGTGTGAGCTCATAACTTATTTATTTCTGGACTCATGTTGTGCCTCTCAAATGTGAAATCCAAAACCTTTTCTTAAAAATACTAAAAAAAAAAAAAAAACACGTTACTGAATGCATAACAGTCTAAAAAGAAGTGGTCCGGAGCTTCTCTCTTTTCAACACACATTAGGGGATTTTATTCTGTGACTGCACTACTCCTTGAATTTGAACATGACTGTCCTGTGTTTCCAATTTCGAAATGGACAGTATCACTACCTGAAACAACAACAACGACAACAAATACGCAGACCCGAAGTATGTAAGGAGGTCAAACGTACCTCCTCATGTACTTCTCATTTATGTCTACACATTAGCAATTAAAACACCTGTCCATTGAGCAGTTTTGAAAAATAAGCAAACTATAAAACTGGACGCAACTAAACAATAATAAACCATGTATAACAAACAGGGTATTTTTAATTTATTTTAAAGCCCATAAAACAATATGCGTGAAAAATGCATGTAGATCGATGTGTCTGTTAGGCTCGGCTCCAGCAAGAGAATGTAAAACATGCATTATCATCACAAAAAACTGCCAGCTACTCGTTGCTGAGTCATTATTGCAAGGTGTTTTTAGTTAATATTTAATTTTTTGAGTTAAAATTTTGTTCAATCCAGTAATTATGACAACTCAAAAAACAAACTTTAGGTGTTGCTGACAGTGTGCTGAAATGAGCGAGAGCCGTTGTGCTCAGCCATTATTAGGCTCTGCTTCTTTCATCACTCTGCATCAGACGTCATTTAGTTTTCATATTCAGGTCCGCTTGCTTCTA
Source organism: Alestes dentex (assembly GCA_037576975.1). Lineage (NCBI taxonomy): Eukaryota > Metazoa > Chordata > Actinopteri > Characiformes > Alestidae > Alestes > Alestes dentex. The sequence continues at coordinate 37,267,532 of JBBIGA010000106.1, read as the reverse complement.
GAGGTCATGCCCATGATGAGATGGCGGCTTTTATGAGACGACCACACGTCCTAGTGCTCAGTGCCATTTGTATGCCTGGGTTACTCTCCCTCCCAGAAGGTATTTCTGCCACACAAACACTTTGGTCAGCCTTTATGGTTTTGATCAGGAGCTAAATTACACTAATTGCCTTAATTAGCAGTCTAGTGACAGGCTTTGTGAGTACACCCATCTCAGTCTGCCCACTCAGCCTGAATACATTGAAGACCACTGGAAAACCCAACACAGTGTTCAAGCAGGACCCCATTGGCGACTCGAGCTCATGGGAGGATTTGCTCGTGCTGATGTCTGGCCAAAATGACTAGACTCTCACTCCTGCTGCCCGGAAAGCAGATGTTTCTCAGCTTGTATCCAAGACAAGATCTACTGTTTGGTGGCACACACTGCTACTGCTCAGAGTACTGTTACTACCTTATTGTTAATCTGTCAGATCGTGCACCAGCTCCTGGGCCGGACTCCGGCACAGCTGTTCCTGGCATTGCTGCAACGCCCAAACGCAAAAAGGTGGCAGGCCTGGTGCCTTAGCCTGCCATATTGACTAGACGCTGGCCAAAGACATATTTCTTCTGCCTTCCTGATGCTCAAGCATTGCTTCACCATTGGTCTGGGACTCATCAAACTGTCACGCTCCAGTTCACATCTAAAGCACCTAACTAAAGAGGCTGTGAACATAATTTCAGTGCCTCTTCACACTGAAATTTGGGCAAACCAATTTCTTATTCTTTTTTTTCCCAGATTTCTGTCATATCAAAACCTTACAACATAATTTTTCACTTTAACTTTTTCAAGTTGTTTTATTATGATGATGATGATGATGATGATGATTATTATTATTACCATTATTATTATTATTATTATTATTATTATTATTATTATTGTTGTTGTTCTTGTTGTTGCTGTAGTTGTTATTATAATTAATATTAGTCAGCTAAAATTTATTTGACATTTTACACTAGCCACTCTTTACATTGTCTGAACACCATAGTGAATTTGATAATGTTTGTTATGACTGTCACACTATGTTCTGTTTGAGTGAGCCTGTAACTAGAAAATGATAGTGACATAACCGTTATGTGTGGGACCAACATCAGGGGTCCTTTTTGAAATCCAGTACAGGTGTAACACACATTTCAGATTAAAATGGCATTTAAAAAGCAGGATTAGCCAGTGCTCCCTGCCACCTGCAGTCTCATGTTTTAAGGCTGCTGAGAGCTCACTGTGTCCTCATCTAATGCAACAGCAATGGGGAACCACATGAATAAACCTTTGGCACGATGATTGAAAGTCTGTGCTTATTTTTCATTTCACAACGCAGAATTGAATTTGACCTCATGCTGCGCTGGACTACCTCAGCCCAAAGGGTGACTTGTGATTACCTGAGCACAATGGTTTGATTAGGGCAACACTGGAATATAAGCTTAAGCAAATTGGCTTGCCATTATGTGGGTTCATTTGGAGACGATTATCACAGTGAAAGACTGTGTAAGGTGTTAAACTAACACAATAACGACGGATTTGGGAATTGTAATGGGCAGTAGGGAAGGAATTCCCTATAAAGAAACAGACAAAAGGCTTTTTGCATAGCTTTTTGACTATACAGATACATGTATAGTATAAAGAGAAGAGAATATGAACGATTTTCAACAGGAAAGGAGATACATGGACCAACAGAGTGTTCTCTTCATGCATGGTCCCCAAAGGATCCAGACAAAAAAAAAAGACCATTGGCGGGTCCATGATGAACAGTTTGACAACCACCGGTCTAAAGATATGAGAACGAGCTCTGTTAGGACACACCACTGAGGAGTGAAAGTTGCTTCAGTGTGAATCTGAAGGGAGAATCCATTTTACCTCCATGAGTCACAGTACTCACCAATTCACCTTACACCTCGGTGACGCATGTTGTCAGGGATGGGGCAACACCCCTCGCTGCATGCAACTAATGACTAGTGTCCTAGAGGAAAGTGGTGGACAGGTTTAAAAGAAACTTCTCTCTCTCTCTCTCTCTCTCTCTCTCTCTCTCTCTCTCTCTCTCAGTCCCTCTCCATCTGCCTGTCTTAAAGGCCCAGCGGCTTCCTCAGCCTTTTAATGTTCAGCAAATCTGCTCAAAGTCCATCCATCATCCGAACAGTGCGCTGAGACACAGCTCCATCGCCTTCGTCAGCAACTCCATCATACTCTCCATCACACACTCCTTTCTTCTCTTTTCTCTTTCAGAAAAAAAAAAACTAAAACAACAACAAGAAAAAAAAAAAACTTCTGAGCCTCGGTATTTGTTTCAGAAGAAGATGAAAACGGATAAGATCAACACTCTACTTCAAAATTCTTCCGATCCGAGTCTAAAGTGAATTCCCTGGCCTTGGGTTTTGGTCCAGTGACTTGTACATTCTGACGTCACATGGAAATACAATTCTCCAAAGCAATCTGGCCTGTTCTGGTTTACTTCTCGCTGCCGCCTGGATGCAATATATCTCTGATGGAATTTAAGCTCACCTCCAACAACATTTGCATTTCAGTGCGCCGAATGCATCTGATTTATTGGTGCTGTGGGGTATCAAGGGAAACTCTCCAGGTGGAAACAACACCACCGATCCCTGCATCTTTCACTTAGTTCAAAGCTATGGTTTCGGCAGCGAGAGCGGAGAAAGAAATCATTTTGGCAAGATTGCCAGCGCATCCCAAGACAATTGCTAATATTCTCTAGGAGACACACCAAGGCCAAGCTTGGGACGTTTAACCTCACACTGACTGCTTTATAATCTCTGGAGGAACCACTAAAGTGAGCCACAATTTATTTCTTTGTTTATTTAATTAATTAAGATCCATTTTTATTCGGATGCTGTTCATTTGAAATATCTGTCATTGATGAAATATAGCAATGGTCACATGAAAAGAGACACAGAAAGAAAGAGCTGCACCGGAAAAAACAGGTTAGGCACCCAAACGGAAATGCCGCTCCTTGGCCTGCTTGACATAGCCCCATTACCATAAACTTCATTTCTCTCCCCAAGCACTCAGTAAATAAGAGAGGAGAATGAGTGAACAAACTCATCTTGCGTTTCGGTGGGGAAATGGGGAGGGGGCAGCGGGAGGAGAGGAGCACGGAGGGGCTGCTGAAGGACCCTGACACGGAGGTGGTGCTGTGTACAATTGAGCATCTCTGTAATATCAATCAAGCATGACGCGTAAATTTTCTTTCCCGCGCCGATGTTGATTTATCCTCAGCCTTGCAGGTAATTCAGGGTCTCTCAAGGAACCACCTATGCCAACTGTATTCATGCATGGTGCTGCCCCCCCCAATGTTTCAATTCTAAAAACACTTAAAAATGGATGTATGTAAAGTGTGGCACCTTCCCAGGTCTGAGGCAATAAATGAAAACGCTCCAGAATTTACGGTATCATAGAACAGAGGCTATTTAAAAAAATGGAATACACACCACACACCTAACATACATAACACACACTACACAGCATGTTTTGTAATAGCTGCTGCATCATTTACAGTAGTTACTGAAAAATATGCATAAAGTTTTCTTTAGTTTTCTGTACTATTCAATTTACATGATTTGTACATATAACGCATTATTTATCATATGCATACACAAGGCTGTGTGTGTGCCTGCATATGGGTATGACTGTGAATCTGCACTTTTAGACTGAATTTCTTTGCTTTTTTCAATGAGCAATGAGCAAGTGAGAAGTAAATACAATGCTTTGGCAGAAGTGTCATTATACTTATGAGGTGAGGAGGTTAAAATCTGGCCTCACCCTCTTGCATCAATCGTAAAGTAGTGACAATGTTCACTCATATAAAAGTCAACCCAAGAAGGGACTCAAAAGTGTTGAAAGTTAAATCATGCCAACACCTCGGCACCACAAAAGTGGCAGCCCACAGAGAGGCTTGATAAACAGTGAGCAGCAGTGGTGGTAGTGTGTGTGGGTGTGTGTGTGTGTGTGTATGTGTGTGTGTGTGTGTCAGTGCTGAACAGGTGTGAGGGATGAGGGCTCTCTCTCCGGATCTCTAATGCCCACTGGCACAGGCTGCATCCGCATGGCCCGCACAGCACGCCGCTGCACTCCAGCACAGCGACGGCGAACAGCTGGCATGGAGGGGTGGGCGAGAGGGAAGGCGGGGGAGTGGGTGCAGCCTGAGAGCCGGCCGCCAGCCCATCCCAGCGCCTTCTGAAGTCATCCGGACCAGTGCAGCTGTGTCACCAGCCAGCGGCACATTCAACCTGACAACAACCATCCCCTCCCCAACTACACCAAACTTCTCCCTCGCCGCACGCAGCAGACACACCAAGCTGTACACAACAGCCGAAACACACAGATCAGCCCGACTGTCACCAGAAAGCCTCGTTTCAGATGTCATTCACGCTTTTAACAATGGTTCGATTTGAAAAACAGGGAGGCTCCTGTTTGTCTGAATTGTTCTTAGCTCGGATGTAAGGTTTAGAAACGTGTGTGTGTGTGTGTGTGTGTGTGTGTGTGTGTGTGTGTGTGTGTGTATGTGTATGAATGAATGTGTGTGGGTGAATGAATGTGTGTGTGTGTGTGTGTGTTTGTGTGAGCACATGCATGTGTTGTGGTTTTGAAAGTTTTTTCACATTTGCTTATTTACAAAAAATGGTTCTTTAAAGCAGCAGCTCTCAAACTGGTCCTCAGGGAGCCCAGGCATTCTGCATTTTGCTCCATCCTAATGCACTGTAAGGTGATGCAAAACATGCACCATGTGGGTCTATGAGGACCAGTATGAGAACCAGTGCAGTACGGAACCAGGCTCTTGAAAGGCTCTTTAAGGAACACAACTGCTTCTCTTACGACATCACTCAAAAGAACCAAATACCACCGTTATAGTATTTTCCATTTTACCAAAAATTCTAACCAAGCAGCAAGTCTGATATTGTCTGCATATTGTTGTTATAATCATAATTTATAATCACAAAGTGTTATAGGAGAAGTACCTTAAACTACGTATGACGTTTTCAAATATTGTCACACTGCTGCCTATTTGCCTTTATTATTATTATAGACATAATAACACCCCTTATTATAGAAGACTCATCACATATTGCATATTCACAAAGAGTGAAATCAGCCAGAACTGTTGACTTCACTCCCGCAACACTGTAGAGTTTATCATTTCACATCACACTGATCAAGAAGATGCACCAGCAACGTGGTTTAATACAGAAAACTTAAATAAATATCTGTGATTCATGTTTTCAAAAACAACTAACATACATGCATCAAGCCAACAGTGCTGTTTGTTTACTTTCCCAGAGGATTTAATCCTTCTTATGGGAGCTGGAAGCTTTGAAGTGTGTAAGAAATGCATGTCTTACTCTGTTTTTTTTTTTGTGAACATAAAGATAACTTAATAATATTAGCTTATTAACTGTCTACTGAGCTAGTTAAACAAAATCACGTTCTTGTGTATGATTTGTTCAGTTTAAAGCATCTAGGATGAGTTTGGATATATTTATATTTCAGTAACAAAGCTCACCACTAGTTTAGCTGTTCAAAGCAACTAGTACATGTAAATCTTAGTTAGTATGATGGCTCTGCTGTATAAGAAACTTAACAGGATTGGTGGGTTGGATACAGGGGATATTGATAAATACACAATCAGTGGTGTTTCTCACTCAGACAGTGAAATGAGACAGCAAGACAAAGAACATATAAAGTTTGTCACTTCATCAAACATTGTCATTTTCTCGAAAAATGACTGGTTACTGTAAACGAAATTGTTTGCTGAAATCTTCATTTCTGGCAGAAATGAAACAGCGAATGTGCTGTTTTCTTTACAACCTAGAAGTAGAAAAAAAAAACCTTACTAACTTAACATGGCCAGCAGACTTTTATCATAGCCTTTATTCATTATTATTTTGTACCGTTTTTTATTGGTCCATTGGTCATTTGTCCACAAAACAGCACAGCTGGCTTTTTCTAACGCCATAAAGAAGCGTTTTTTTATGACACCAACTACATGCATTATTAAAGTTAGTGTATGACAGGCATCACAGCTGCGTATGTTAAACCTTTAGCGAGATACAGGAGCGTAGCGGACCTTGCCAAAATGCCAGCTGAAAGCCGGAACAGTACAATGAGGTGGTCAAGATGGAATCAGTCTCCTAAAATACATTCCCGTGGCCATTTACATATGAATATTTGATGCACCCCCAGGAGGTCATTCTTTTATAACGATAAGATGCTCAATAAGCCATGTGTCATTAACGGTGGAGCAGGTATGCGGTGGCATGAAAGAAACACAAAGGCATGAGGGGACTGGAGCACATTGGCCGTGTCCTATAGCACAGAGTTGCTTAATAAAAAGACTTGCATCACTGCAGGCTACCTGCAATATGTGTTTCACCCTCCAACCCTCTAAAGATTTAGTGCACCAGCAATTTATCGGCCGCAAGGCAAAAGCCACTCTGCATTACTCCCCCCATACCCCCACACGCGCTCACGCACTCACACACACATATATATATACACCCTCCCTCTAAATGAATGGCATGCAATCCATCGCCTCGGACTCATTCAATTTCAGAGGGTTCTCAAGCGCAAGTCATTTCCTGCACTTAATATCACGAAAGAACGTTTCAGAAGAAAGACAGAGAAAGAACAAAGAAGGAAAAGAAAAAGAAAGAAGGAGGGATGTGTGGTGAAGCAACATGACAGATTAATCTTTGAACATGTCACAGCAAATTTGATTATGTACCAAACCCTACTGAATAACTCTGCTTTGTTTTTGATCATTTGTGTTTATGTGTGTGTGTGTGTGTGTGTGTGTCTCCAAAGAGAATTTCACAGCTCTTTAGGCTTGTGCTAATCCCGCTTATTCACACTGGGCCGGCTGCTGGCACAGCCGAGACCAGAAAGATACCATCTCCACATAAGCATGAGACTAAATTACTTCCAGCCAGATGATTATTAAAAATACACACACACACACACACAGCCTTTCCTGGATCGCACTTTATCTCATCCACTGCTAAAACAGACAGTTGTCATCTTGGGCAAATTATATGAAAATGAGGCAAGATAGCGGCGGTTTGATCCAGCTTTTCACAAGCTGTTAGAGAGCTAACCTGTGCCCCAAAAGCAGACTTGTTTACCACATATTACTGCTACGAGGACGGAATGCCAAATCAGCTGTGCGAAAACTCAAATAAGACATTAACACTGAGGATACATTGTATACATATGTATGAGCAGCATTCAAAGGCTTCTTCACCTTCCCCAAGTCCCACATGTAGTTAATTCAATCAAATACTTTACAACACCCGCATACAATAGACTTTTTGTACTGAATTAAATGCCTAATATACAGTATATTGGGCACACACGCGCACACACACACATATCCACAAAGTATTACTCCACATCCTCATGGAGAAGTCCTTTCAGAGTCTTTGTCATGGGGCGAGGACAACACAGTGCTGAAAGGGTGACTTTAAATGGGGTCTTGTAGCAGCATTAGAATTCTAAGTATTTAAGTAGTGAGTATAAAGGAAGGTCCCGTGAGTCTGATCTCTCTAATCTACAAATGGCTTCTTGCTATTAAACTGCTAATTCTGGGGATTAAGGGATCCCTGAGAACACAATCCCCTCTCCCACTTTTTGTGAGTTTGCAGAAGGTGTGGGTTTAAATATTAATGAGGAGGATAAGGCAAGGGCTGGAGAGTGCAGAAATTAGAGGCGTGGAAATTCACTGGCAAAAAAACGAGGACACTGGCAGGCATTGCTGAACTCAGAAAGGGCTGCCATCACGCACGCGTTTGCGTTCATGCCATTTCAGGACATGGGATTGTTCATGTTCCCAAATACGGCATGGGCCATTTTGCCCATTCAGTTTTAAAGAGCCCATTTCACGAAAAACTGAAGTTTCTTTGAGTTTCAAAACACACCATACTCTCCCTAACCCGTACAGTTTGAATATGAAAACAAAAATGCAAATACACTCAATTATTAATATGTTTTTTTTGTGATGTCACATGTACATTCACACATATCAACCTATTTTGGTCTACAGCAATTTAGATCATACATTCATGTTGAATGTATGAGGAGTGTTTCATCCTGCTCTTTTCTGATTAAGATACAAGACGGTTTCACCACTCAGAACAGAGGTCTTCCACATTTATCTGTCTTAAAGAAAAAGGCCTTATATTATGGCTTAGCCGTTTTTCTCTGGTTTTCTTACATGATTTTGTTGCCTGGAAATGTATGGCAATACACACACACAACCACACACACACACACACACACACACACACAACCACACACACACACACACACACACACACACCCACACACACACACACACACACACACACACACACACACACACACAC
>JBBIGA010000106.1:37227632-37239392 GCA_037576975.1 Alestes dentex | reverse complement strand
TGTCTTAACCAACAGAAACATTCCTCTGAAACTGGTCAGGTTCAGGGACTGGACTGGAAATGAGAGACTCTGAAAGTATTTCAGGAAGCCTGTAGAACTGTTCCTCAAGACTACATAAAAAAAACCCCAAAACAAACAAAAAAAAAAACAACAACAAAAAGCGAGAAAGTCTGGCTCTATGGAAGTAAAATATGAAGAAATGAGGGGTAGCTCAAGATTTTTGCACACTATTGTATATTGAAATTGGAATTTGAAAGCGGCCGATTTTGTATTTACACTGTCTGTAGATGAGTTAGATCAATCAGAAACAACTAAAGACCCAAATGATGCAAACATGACCGCAACTAATAGCCTGTATGGCATGCTAAGTTCAATGCTCAGGCTTCAATCCAGAAAAAAACTAACAGGCTTGTCTTTTCAGCCCAAAATGATCATAATTAGATATTTTCACCAAATCATTAAGCACTAGTATATAAGTATAATAAAAATATATAAACCTTGAATCTCCATTTTTATTTCACTTATTTCAGAATTTGAAAATGCCAGCTGCTCATGACGAAGCAGCAGAAAATTTCCAAAATTACTGAGACAAAAGTCCATTAATTTCAATAAACATTAAGTACCTTTTTTTTTCCATCTGCTGTAATGTCATAATACTTTATCCCAGCAGCATCCATGTGCGTCAGATTACAGTGACAAGGATACACTTTGAATACTTATCGATAAATAACTGTCCTGCCTCTTTAAAGAAAGTGTCACTGAAAGCTTCACTGCTGGTCAACAGCTCAGGTATGACATTCATGTTGCTCCACCGCTGTCACACTGAAAAGCTGTGTAGACAGGCTGACACAATTTCACTGCATGAGACACCTTTGAAAATAACAGGATGAAGACAGCGCACTGACAGCTTTCTAAGTTGACATCTCAATTCCCTGCCAAGTGAGTCTTAATCAGAGCTCATGGGGGAATGCTGAATCATGCATGTGTTTTGATAATACGGCGTGTTAAAGATTTCACAGAACTTTTAATCAATATTACAGCAACTTTGTTCCTGCAATTTTCACATACCGCTCTCATCTCTGCGACTTTATGATCTCGCATTATATTACATGTCCCCCACTGTGGAAGAACACAGGACACACTGGCAAACACTGTAATGAAAAAAACTTCCAAACAAGTGTTCTTGTTAATTTCCTAAACCTTCAGAAATTAGCTGCTCTGAAAGAGGCACCGCTGTAAACAATCATTTCATTTTCACTCCAAAGAGTAGGAGTCAGTCACAACTCGTCCTCCTGCATACTAATCCCGGCTGACATATTTCTGGAGGAAGACACAGCATCAATATTTATCAATTCATAATAAAACAGAAAGTTATTATGAGGCACTGACATGTGCTAAGATTACAGCCCAATTAAATCTTCATTACCCAACTCTTAATACTCAGTTACCCTGGGCAGAGGCATCACATGCCAATGCACGATTAAATCACTGCAAATTTAGAACACTCATTTGGACTTATGAAGAATGAGAAAGAGATTGGAAGGAGTGGACAGAAAACGTGACCTTGACCTTCAACATTCTCAAAATCACCCCACCTGAGAGCCTGCAATAGTAGAGACCTACGATCATGCTAACAAAACCGCTGCTTCTTACATTTGGACACTCACTTGACACATAAAACAGTCACGAGACAATATTACTGTTGTATCATAAACTGTAACACAAAATGTGTGTTCACTAACACCTGTAAGTCTTAAAGACAAGTCTGGCCATAATATTTGGATGTAGAATTCTTCAGATAAAAATGTGCTCTTGCTCTCGAGGTTGCCATCCTCCTTTCGAGGTTAATCTTTTGAAATGAAACTGGATGCTGTCTGTACGAGTGTGAAACTGGATGAAACTGGACGCTGTCTGTACGAGCCGCTCATTCTGGACTACATTCCCAAACCAAGATCAACAAGATTCTGCCCAAACAAGCGGGAAACCAAGCCACAGCTTCTTGAAGGAATCTTAAAGAAAGCTTGGCTAAAGCAATGGCAACCATGTTTCAGATGGAGGAAAACACGAAACAGTCTCATACTCACCAGTCTTGTGACAAGGGGAACCCCAAAATGCCAGAAGTGGTCGTTCAGCAGCCCACTATAGACTACGTTTCCAAAGAGAGCAATGCTTCCGGATTTGCACAGCCCGTTTCCTGGTTTGGTTTCTGGAAAAGAGAAAAGTAATACATCTAAACCACTCCTGTGGAGAATTAACTGTAGTAGGGCGGGCACACACACACACACACACACACACACACACTCCTACACATAGGGCAATTCAACAGGTGCTTTTAGGCACCTACTGGTATTCACACGGTACCATCATCTGGACTGACCGGACAGACATTGCTCCAAATTCCCTCTAAAGATTCTAATTCCCTCTAAATGTTTTGTTTTTAGTAGTAGTAGTTTTGAGTAGTTGTCCTTGGTGGATGTAACATCATACTTCCTTTTTAAACAAATAATCAACTCACAGTGAGGGTTTGCCAGGCAAGTGGGCTTGAGAGTGTCAAGCTAGCCTTCACACAGTGGGGTTATTTTTAACAAGCCAGAAATAGGCTGTGTAAAGCACATTATTTTAAAATAACTCGTTTTTTAGAGTTTATAAATCTCACAATCGGAAAACAAAAACACAACATAGCAAAATTAGTAACATATATACAAGGCTAATTATAGTAATGTGAGGTGTTCCATCTCTTGCCCCCAAACTATTTATATATATCTCCAGCCTGAAAAGGATATTTGGTTTTAAAAAAGCATAAGTATACAGAATTAATGATGATTATCAACCTGACTACTCTTCTACTGCATGTCAGAACAAGCCACTCAGTGAGACAATATATGTAGCAACGTGTTCATTTCAAATATTCATATATATATATATATATACATATATATACAAACACATGCCTAAAATGACAAAAAATTACTATTTTTATAGTGTAGAGCCTAAATATGCCCCCATATATGCTCCCTTAACACTTTTTCATTTTAAACTCAGTTTAATACATTACCCTTAAAATGTAAAGGTATCCGGATATCCCGTATCCGTACTGTACAGTTAACACTGAACTGCTGTCTTCTTTGTGTTCTCTGGACAGTAACAAAAAATGTATATGTTATATTTTATATGGAAATGTAGCTAAATTTATGTTAATATTTCTGTTACAACATTAGTAAATTATATTAATCTTAATAATTTAGCACTAAAGTGCATGATAAATTAAATATTGCCACAGAAAAAAGAAAAAAAAATGCGGAGGATATCTGCGGTATCTGTGAATTTGAGAGAGTTTCCGCGAACAATTATCGTGAACGACTGAATGCTGAACCAGGAATCTATCTATCTATCTATCTATCTATCTATCTATCTATCTATCTATATATACATATATATTTATATATATATACATACAGTAAACCCCCCCACAGTGCTGTGAAACAGTATATGCCCCCTTTTTGATTTCTTTTTTTTTTGCATGTTTGTCAGACTTAAATGTTTCAGATTACCAAACTAATTTAACTATTTCAATAATTTAAATAAGACAAAGATAACCCAAGTAAACACAAAATGCAGTTTTTAAGTGATGATTTTATCTATTAAGGAAGAAAACTATCCAAACCTACATGGCCCTACGAAGTAACTTTGGTTAATCACATTGTGTGGAAAACTGAGCACAATTTCACGAGCCACACCCAGGCCTGATTACTGCCAGACCTGCTAAACCATGAGATTCCACTTAAAAAGCAGGTTAAAAGATCCCAGAAAAGGAAGACATCATGCCACGATCTAAAGAAATGGAACAGATGAGGTCACAAAAGAACCCAGAACAACGTCTAAAGAACTGCAGGCCCCACTTGCCTCAGTTAAGGTCAGTGTTCAGGACTCAACCATAAGAAAGAGACTGGGCAAAACTGGCATGCATGGCAAGTTCCAAGGCGAAACCCACTGCTGGTCAAAAAGAACACAAAGGCTTGTCTCACTTTCACCAAAAAACATCTTGATGATCCCCATTTCTTTTGGGACAATACTCTGTGGACTGATGAAACAAAAGAATTTTTGGGAGGTGTGCATCCCGTTACATCTGGCATAAAAGTAGCACAGCATTTCAGAAAAAGAACATCATGCCATCAGTAAAACGTGGTGGTGGTAGTGTGATGGTCTGGGGTTGTTTTGCTGCTTCAGGACCTGGACAATTGCTCTCTAGCAAAAAAATCCTGTTGGAGAATGTGTGGCCATCATTTGGAGCTGAAGCACACTTGGGTTCTGCAGCAGGGCACTGATCCAAAACACACCAGTAAGGTTTTGGAGTGGCCTAGTCTAAGTCCGGACTTGAATCCAATTGAGATGCTGTGGCATGACCTTAAAAAGGTGATTCATGCTCGGAAACCCTCCACTATGGCTGAATTAAAACAATTCTGCAAAGGAGAGTGGGCCAAAATTTCCCCACAGCGATGTGAAAGACTCATTCCCAGTTATCGCAATTGCAGTTGTTGCTGTTAAGGGTGGCACAACCGGTTATTAGGTTTAGGGGGCAATTACTTTTTCACATAGGGCCATGTAGATTTGGATATTTTTTTTTAACCTTAATAAATAAAATCATCACTTAAAAACTGCATTTTGTGTATATTTGGGTTATCTTTGTCTAATATTTAAATTTATTTGATAATCTGATATATTTAAGAGTGTCAAACATGCAAATAAATAAAGAAATCAGAAAGGGGCAAATACTTTCACAGCACTGTATATATATATATATATATATATATATATATATATATACATACATGTATAAATTGTATATGCACATACACACATGTGTTGCCTGCATCTATATGTATGTGTGTGTGTGTGTGTGTGTGTGTGTGTGTGTGTGTGTGCGTGTGTGTGTGTGTATGTGTGTGTGTTGCCTGCACTCCCCTACACAACTATGCATGTCCTATTACACACTGGGGATGTGAATTTCCACCACTGAGGCCGATGCGATTCACATGTTAATGCATTGCCAACAATCCCACTAAAGATACATATAAAGAAACGACTAATGTGATACGATATGATTCACCTCTGAGCAATACAATGTAACAATTTAATGTAATATGTTACAGTTTGCTTTTATTTCTTTGGTTCTTCTAGGCAGACAAAAAATGCCTTTTTACTTCATATATTTGTTTTTCCTGAAACCCAGTAAACATCTCATTCATGCTGTTTCTTTTTTGACCTCTAAAGCAACAGGCCTTTCCAGTCCTTTGTAGTGCAAAAAGAAGAGGCCTCACAGAAAAGATAAAATAAAACCAGGATTTCACCTTCTTTTTTCCTTTTCGTACTTTCTACTTATATTCTAAAACACCTCAGACTTCTAATAGTTAAACAGTTTAAGGATGCTCAGGACTGACAATGAAGCGTAGTGCAATGTGTCATAACTGCTGCCAGATGGATGTGCTTCACACTTTCAGCAGGTAGGCTACCTCAGCAATGAGCAGCAAGCAGCGCTGTTTCTATAGGAATAATAAAAGTACGGTTTCTAATGAAAAACCTTCACATTCTTTCATAACTGCCTTAAAAAAAAAGGGGGAAAAAAGTAACCTTGGATTTAATCGATGCAAAAACATTAGAAACACTGCATTCTCAGTTCATTCCATCCCTATTACACAGCCAACATAAGTCTCACGCAGCAAAAGAATCTAGAAAAAAAAAAACAAACACACACTAAATAAGAGCTTATGACTATACATTTAATTATACATGCTGTGCTCAGCACAGCACATAAATAATCACGTGCATAAAAGTATAATGTAAAATATGCATGTGTTCAGTTTGTCTACCTTACTACTATTTCTTCATATGGGGGAGCAAAAAATTATACACAGCTTATATATACCCCATGCAACTGAAGCAGTGCCTAAACACACGTATGCATGCTCACACTTTGTCTCTTTCTTGCTCTTTCGCTCAGTCCCTCTCTTCTGTCCACCCCCACCCCCCCAATCTCCATCTCTCACATGCATTTCCACTGTCTGAAACACGACCTGAAGAGAACACATAAAGGAAGCCATGTATATTAAATTATGCTTCATAAATGCCAAGTACAGCAAAATTCTGCATTGTGCCTCAAAAGCAGCGGCGAGGCGCATATTGTGTGGTGTGCCATGGCAAGCCATGCATTCATTATTGAAAAACAAAAAGTAAAAAGGCCCATTAAAATGTCACTTGTGCTCTTTGTGGCCGGGGCGGCGCATGCGTTTTAGAGTTATTAATGGGCCTGGCGTGATTGTTTATGGTGGCTGCCTGCTGCAGGCTCGCCGGGCATGACTGTAAAGTCCGTGGATCACTCGGCGGCGGGCTTCTGTGCTGCTCTCCGCTATGCTTACATCACCCCATGAATATGCATGCCGCTAGGCCACGCTCCAGCGAATCGATCACGGCTATAATGCAGTTATATCTGTGCCACGTGGCTGATTTTTATAAAACGATATACCCTAATTAGCAATAAAATCGCTCGCTCTGGGGCTTTTTTCCTCCTTTTTTTTCTTCAGGGGGCGACGCACTCGTGGGAGACTCAGGGCTGAGACAAAAGAGGAACAGCGCGACCCAGGCAATGTTCCTTTTTGTGCAGGTGATGTAATGTGATCAGAACATGCAGGGTTGCATCAGTGCCTGCGAGCAGAGTCGGGTGGCATGGCTGGCAGGCATGGCTTTGGAGGATGCATCTAGTCTGAGGGCATTCTGTTCAGAACGCCTTGCTGTGATGAGTTACTGACAGTGAGATGAGGCTGCCGAGAGCAGAGCAGTACACACAGCGCAGCTCCGCTGCGCACACACACACGCACGCACACACGCACACACACGCCGAACCCAAGACTTCTCCAGCAGCTTCACTCACTCTTTCTGCCTCACTCTCTCTACCCCTCTGCTCTTCACTCACTCTGCCTCTCTCTCTCATCACATTCCTTCTGTTTCTCTCCACCCCACCCCACTCCAGAACTAGGATTCAGCTTTAGTCCTTAATAATCATAATAATAATTATAATAATAATAATAATTACAGAGACATTTTAAAACATGTAGCAGCCAAAATTGTTTTGCAATGAAACATGTTTAAAGTTTAAAAACTAATAAAATGAAATAAACTACCATTTTATCTTGAGGGCCAAAGTGCAATGTTTTTGGTGGGCCAAAGCAACAAACCAATATACAAATACAAAAGTTTCAAATCAGAGTTTTATGATATTATACTAATAATATTATTACAGATATAATGAATATGAAAAATTCAAAGAAAAAAATGTAATAAATGACACTGAAAACACTGTGGAGGACTGTATCACCCCAGTATTACCTCTAAAGGTTATATCACTACAGCACACACATACCTTCCTCCCGAAAATGTTTGAGTTTAAGAAAGTAAAAAAAAGTGCTCTATCCCCATTCTCCCGTATGTATAAAGGATGTCTCTGTTGTTGAGGGGGGTGTGGTTAGAGTATTTTTCTGGCAGGCCAAATCAACGATCCTCTTGGGCCAACTTTGATGCAAGTTCAAATCCCAGACCTCTTAAGTGTTGACGCAAGTGAGTCTGCAGCCAGTGATGCATTGGTCGGGCTGTGTCATGTATTGTTATTAACTGTTATTGCCATTTTGGCTGCTGAGAGACTGAAATCACAAAAACGTTGCAAATAGATGAGTATGAGTTGCATGTCCTCAAGCTGTGCAATAGGTTATCTCCAAACAGTTGAACTGACACCTTTTTTGCAGCGTAGGCATGTGAATGAGATTTAATTGGGGTACATGATGTACACTTTGTATTTGTAGACATGCCATTAGGGAAAAATAAGGTGCGTTTTTCAGATCATTCATGCTTTATTTCAGGCACTAGAGTGTGAGCGAGCTACCAGGCCTTGCCTGAACATCGGCTCATCAGCTTCATTTCAGTTTACTCCTGAGGTCAAGTGTTACATGTTGGAGTCTTGGGAAACAGTGGTAGGCCTGCTGTTTCCCTGCACAGACACAGCTAAGAGTGTTTCAGACAAAGTGTTGAACTACAACTCTTTCAAAGGCTTCTTCTAAACAGATCACAACAAAGGGAGCAAGCCACGAACATCTTGCTCCCAAATGCAGGGCCCATGCAGTGTTCTTCCTTGGAATGAAAAAGATGCCAGACACATGAAGCCCCTTAATGCAGTCATCAAAACAGCATAAAATGTTACAATGTTAACTAACTCTCTGCTAGTTAAACATTAAGTGCGTACTGATACGAAATATACATCTGATTTGATGCAAAAGGGTGGTTTGTTAACACATGTTAGATGAAAAATAAGGAATGCCTGAATATTTGCCATGAAAATGCTTCAGTTTCCATTTTTCTGTTTCTACACACATTTCAGTTTCAAATCTAAGGTAAAGATTAATCACAATTTTTGCTATACACATTTATATATATAAATTCATAACTGATCTGTTTGAAGCTCATTAGTGGAGCTTTGGTGAATGCAGAACATGAACACCTCCCTCCCTGCCCAATTTATTCTAATAGGCTGTTCTTAGATGCCTAGTTTTGATAACTGCCAGTGGTTTCCACAAAAGTAAATGAAAGACACTTGAAAAAGACAGACAAGAGACATATCGGTTTTAAATCTCAATATTCTGTTCCATATTCAATTCATTTAACGCCTGATGGCAAACACTGTGTTTGTGTCTCATAACATCCCATCAGGCCAGTCTAGGTTAAATTTGCCAAACATTATCAGAATGACACTATTTAAAAAATGATGATAAGACTGTTATTTAGTTTCAGCTGTTTGAGTTAGAAACGAGGAACTCGTGTTTGATTGACATGTTTTTAAAAATGTTTTAATGATTATTTACTTTCAAACGCCACAGATTTCAAGGCGTATTTTGCAATGACTGGCTGTAATGCCACATATTAATTGGAGTGACTTATGAAAAGTTTTTAAAACTTATACACTCAAAGTTTTATATAATATAAAAGGCTTATAAAGTCAAGTCATTTGGTGTCAAGTGTGTTCATGCAAGTTAAACACAGAGATGTGCTTGCTTTTATACCATAAATAGCTTCCCGCCATTACTTACAAACTAGAAATAATATTACATGAGAAGTTCAGAGATCTGATTTCATCATGACTGACCACTGAATGGTCTGCTGAAATCTCCTCAGCCAGCGGAGGCCACAGAATAATTTCTGAGTTGAAAATACTGAAAATACTGAGCTGTCCTTAAAAAAGCCTGCTACACAGAGCCGCAGTATCAATCGCATTGAAATAGTTGCAATGTCATTTGATGCTCCTACACCAAAATTGGCAGGCGTCCCTAGTCTCCTATAGTGTGAAGTCAGGTTTGGTAAGAACGGGTCAAAGAATTAATTGCAGCCATTTTGGTCAACTACACTGATTAACATACGGCTGCCATATTGAGTACAAACCTAATTATGTTTCATCAAGCACTGAGGTTCAGATGGTAGTAAATCTTCTGAAACCTATTTCATAAAAAACTGTGTATGCACCAGCATCTAGTTGGTGAGCTCTTGAGAGGTGGCTGGATTTTTCCCTTTTCCAGCAAAGTTGGTGTTCTGTGACCGCTCAAATATTTATGAATTGGTACATTATAGAATATAAAACAGAGAAGAAGGTAGTGTTTTGTTTTTGAGGTTGTAACTGATGTAAAATGTTGGTTTTATTCATCTAAATTTAACTGCTTGCATTGCACTGAACATATAAAATTAGATGGTTACCACAATTTTTGAGAAGATGTTTTTTCTCGTAGACAGACAGACAGACAGGCATATTCTGTGAGAGGTTCTAATAAGCAACAATCCTTGCCCACATCCATAATACCCATTACCATCACTGATGTCGGTACTGATCCGAGTACTATAAATTTCTGGCACTTAAGCTTGACAACGGATGACAGAAACTAAAACAGACAGAAAACAAACATGTCTGCTATTGGACATCTCATTACACTAATGGTTAAAGAACTGGGGAGGATGACACTGCTGAATCCTGACAGCCGCATTGACAGTGAGCAGTGTGCTGGGTGTCTACCATTTCTCTCCGACTGCACAATGTCATTTTTAGCCGCTAACTGAGACCACGCCATTATGAAAGCTCCATGTCCGGCTTTAGCCATCATGTTCTGGGCCTGTGCCCCCACCACCGGTTCCATTCTGGCAGAGTGCTGGCTGCACACAGGCCGGCCTGGAACTTCCTCTCCACAGGGCAGTCCTGTTAGGACCTCCTTCCAATCCAAACACACCGGCCACACAAGCCCCTCCATATGGCTGTCCCAGCCTTGCCCGGTGCTGGGCTGGTGCCGAAGCCAGCGGGGCCGAAGGGAAAGTGAGAGGGAGAGTGAGAGGGAGAGAGAGGGAGAGAGAGAGGGAGAGAGAGAGAGAGAGAGAGAGAGAGAGAGAGAGAAAGAAGCCGTCTTCTTCCAGAAGCCTCTTCACACCGCCTCTCCAAACGATGTATTCATTACCCTTCCTATACCCTGGGGATGGTCCACGGCCTCTTTACAAAGTGCGGAGTGTGGCAGAGCCTGTTTAAACACTGCTCCTAGACCAGTTAATCATGTGCAGTGTGTGCAGCCGCTCTGATTAATACAGCGAGAGGGCTGTGGCAGCAGACATAGCTGCGAGGGATTCAGGGCATTAATAACACTGAACTGCCACTGCCATTGCCACCACCTCTGCCCTTCCAGACATACACACACACACGCCGTCTCTCTCTCGCTCTCACTCTCGCGCTCTCTCTCACACACATGGACACACACAGGCACTTGTGGAGTAAGAAGGAGGGGCAGGAGATCACGCATTTATTAAAAGGTAAGAAGTCTTCCACTAATGAAAATAAAAATGTGTAACTTTTTCTATAAGTAATACATTTATGTTCATAAACCAGTCATCAGTGTTGGAGAAAAGGGTCCCGTCCAGGTAAATTTTAAACCATATTACACTGTAAATGTAACTTAAGGTATGACACAGTCGAATTATGCACTGCAAATGACTTTTAAAGGTACGCATTGTTCACATTCCCAGGGGAAAGAGGGCATTTGTACCATTACATATTTTTTTATGAGCATGAAAATAAAATAAAATGCCAAGTCAGGGTGTAACTCAATTACAAAATATATGTAACTGCAGCCATATTTTGTAATTATGTTCCCTAAGTAAAATAACTGAAGACTGAACACCAGTATGTGTACAATGAACATTTTTCTTTAGCGCTGAAAATAAAAGCTTTTGACTGAATTTTTACTTAAAGCAACAACAATGTAGCCAAATGCTGCCGTCCTCGGGAAAGCCTGAGAAAGCTGGAAGTACTCATCACTCAGAGGTGAGTGAAGATCACAGTAAAGATACAAGGAAAAATGTTTGCTGCCAGAAGTGCAAATATTTTACAATAAACCTGACTCCTCTCTCTAAAAAAGTTTTCATGCTAAGCAGAAAAGTGTATTAGACAATAAGTTTGGATCTTAATACTCCATCCTTTGTTTATGACTTTTGTGAGCAGTTTAAAGAATTGAATCTACACTCTTGACAAAAAGGTTCTGCATAGTTGTATATAATATCAAAAAGGTTATTTGACTTGTAACATTAATAGAACCCTTTCTAATGCTCTACAGAACCAGTACAAATGCAGAACCAGAATCTTCACCATAGACATGAACCATTTATCTTATCTTTGCACAGAAACGATGAAAGAAT
>JBBIGA010000106.1:37212349-37225825 GCA_037576975.1 Alestes dentex | reverse complement strand
ACTTAAGGAATGCATTTTTAAGGATGGACACCTGCAAAACATATGCAGCATAACTTGTCAAAACAAAGTGAAGTTTAAAGGAGTTTACACACTTTTGGCATTCAGGCTTGCTGACCAGGTGTAACATGTATGAGACAAACCGCCTGCTTGAAAAGCTACAGATACTGTTTTGATTTTAGTCCTGTAAGAGTCTTATGGAATGCATCTATGATAAAGACTTCAGAAAGGAAAGTCTGCCGGTCTCACAATTCTCATGTAATCAAACACCAGCAATACCCGCAGAGCAGAACACAGTCTTCTAGCACGGTGGAACTTTCTGCTGTCAGTTTGACATGCTCTACATGGATCCACAAAAGGCAGGGGAAGAACTTTTTGCACTTGAGCGCACTATTGACAATAGCACTAAATAAATACAATGTCATCAGCCGTGCTCTAAATATGCTGAGGTCTCCAATCTAAAATTAAAAATCAACCAGAAGGCAATATTGACGGAATTGGGGAAACGATAAAATCCAGCAAAATGAACTTACGAAACTTTTTATTTATTTTTTTTCCCACTACATAGAGGAGATATTATTGTTTGTGGGTGTAACCGTTCCAGTGTGCCATAAAAAACGACTCGCACCCGCTGCTGGCTTCTTTGTTTCTTGCCATCTTGCTTTACGAGGCTCCTGCGGCCCGAGGTTTTTGTGGTGGTACGGTCCAGCATAACTTATTAATATATGGGTAAATCAATGCTTGATGTCCTTATAGATTACTTCGAAATCATAAAAGGGCCTTGACAGGAAATGCAGAGTACTACAATTTAATTAAATTCCATATCCTCCCCCTGCGCAGTCGCCTGATTAAAGTAGCAGTCAAATAAAACAGCATTTAATTGGCATACACCACGAAAGCTGTTTGCATGTTTATTTAACATTGCGGTGTATTAATAAAAAATTAGAGCCCTAATTGGGTAAACTTGTGCAGGCAGGAGTAAGCTCCTGGCTCCACTTCCCCCACTGTTTAATGGACTATGACTGAAAAATGATCCCAGGCTAGTTTAATATTTCTGCAGTCATACTTGATGAAAATCCCTGCTCTCATTGGCCAAGAGCCACGCATTAAAAAGCAATCATGGCTACCTGGACCTGCTGGTGAGAATCCCCAGTGGAGCGGACCACTTGGATGGGGCCTGGTGGAGCGCGCCATCGCAGCACAGGGAGGGGCAGGATCATTAGCGTCTCACATATCTCCAGAGCGGCGTTCCGCTACCCTGTCCCCAGCCGGCCTCCCCTTGTAGGCCTTCGCCATCACACTTGGCATGCCACCAGAGACAGCTGGAGAGATCTCACTCCCCACCTCTCCCCTTCTTCCCCTCTTCCCACGTTTCCCGCGCCTCTCTTTTCCTCCATTCCTGTCAGTTTAGCGCACCGGGCACCCAAACGAGTGGCCCTTTGATCAGCTACCAAACAGACAGAGCGGAGGCCCCGAGCAATCAGTCCCTCTCTGTGTTCCTGAGGAGCAGCAGCCAGGGGCCCAGGCAGCCGAACCCACAGAACCCGGTGCCAACCCTGCAGAACAAGAGGCTCCAGCCTCCTGCCAGCACTACATGAGAGGGTAACAAGTAGCCAAAACCAACACATACAGCATGCGTGCACACACTCGAAGTGTAAAAATGCATCTGAAAGCCCCGATTTTGGATCGTCATATTTAGAATAGCATCCCAACGCACTCGTTTTTTGACCAAAATGTAAAGCAATATATCAATATTTATTTGTGCATTCAGTGATTTCTTAAAAACAATTCTGACTACATAGAGGCATGGGGTTGGAATAATACACTCAGCCCATGATTCAATTTGATCCACTGTGCTGGATTCATGATTCAATATTCTCACAACATTGGGAACAAAATTTAATGAAGAAAACAGATGACTGTATCCATGATGTTACATAATCTACTTATGAGAGCCGGAAAGGGTGGTGTCTGTCAGAGGTTTGCAAACTTTTTTTATGTGAGAGTCCACATGTACAGGTATTGTTCTTCTTGGGATGCACTAAACAATCTGTAAAAGTCAAATCAAGCATAAACTTGTATTTTCAGTGTTTTCGGAACACTTATTGGTCTAGTATCATTGTTTCAATTAACAAAGGCAACAGTATATCATGATGAAATAACAAGAAGAAAGGTACAATAAGGGCAAAGACAGTACTCGAACTGCCTGCTGCATGTAGCCACCATTAGAATCCACACTGATACATGAGAGAACTTTGAGCGTCAGTACAGAAACAAATTAGTAAAGTGCTTCCCATATGTGCATGTGAAATCACATTGTCACATTTTTGCATTGCAACATCAAAACAACATTTTTAAACCATTGTTTTAGGGTATTTTCCAGGAAGTAAGGAAGTGAATAAATAAACATTTCTTGTGCTTTAGTGTACATTGCACAACTGTGTATTTTTTTTCTCAAGGTACATTATCACGTGTATAAAAAAATAATTCTTAATGGTACCAAAATAATTTGATTGAACTTTAATGTAGTTAAACCGGTTTGTTGATCCACAGAAATGTTTCCTAAAGAGTCTTAATCCAGTTTAAATGAGGTCAGTAATTTACATCCCTTACACACACACACACACACACACACACACACACACAGCCTCTCTTTACAACAAGCTTCCTTCGTGGGACAGAACTCCTGCAAAGCCAAAATTTAAGCAAGGGCGCACACACAAACACACACACACACACACACACACACACACACACACACACAGTCTCATCCGACTATTTCTTCTTACAAGCAGACTCATGGGTTTATGTTTACCTAATACACACACAAAAAAATCAAACGTAGAAAATACTCAAGTCTGAACCGCAGAGGGAGGGGGAGATGGGGAAAGAGAGAGAGAGAGAGAGAGAGAGAGAAAGAGAGAGAGAGAGAGAGAGACAGAGAGGGAGAGAGAGAGAGAGCGAGAGAGAGCGAGAGAGAGAGAGAGCACAAGGGATAGCAAAGAAAGAGAAAGAGTTGTGTGTGTCATCTTACTGTACTGTTCACTCAAGCAATCGTTCAAAAGCATCAAAGGGATTGTCCCAGACTTGACTCATTTATATTGTATAACAAGAGCCACAACTTGATTCATAGCAACAAAGAAAGAAAAAAAAAAGGAGCCGAAAAGAGAGAAAGCTACATGTGCAGCTGGTATGCTTGAGGGTACTTCTCCTGAGGAAGATTGAAAATTTGCTACTCATTCTTTGTCTGCTCTGCTTTGCCAACTACAGCTGTATGAGGATTCCCAGGAGTCGTGAGGCGCTGGAGCTCTCTGTTCCCAGTTCACTGTCTCATTTCTTTAATTCCTGCTGTTTGAACCAGGAGAACCGAGAAACATATGTAGTTTATAATATAATATTCTTCAATGTGTGTAAAATTAATAACATTTTCTAGAAATGCATAAATGTATCATTACACGTCCCGAATTAATGCTGAATTAATTCCAAGCTTGTATAGAGTGTTGATCAAACAACAGAAATAACTTTGGAATGAGGCACACATACAGACACATACACAAACACACACACACACACACACACACACACACACACACACACACACACACACACACACATACTCAGACACACTCAGACACAATCACGCCCTCAGAGCTTTCTATGGCACCAATACATGGCGTGTTCATCTCTCGGCCTTTCCCTTGTGCCTTGTATCGGAAAATCCTGCACAGGAGGTCTAATTGAGGAGGCAGAGAGGGAGGTCTATTAAAGATCAAAGCTGATTGATTGGTCCTGACCTGGTAACCCATGATCTCCTGTGAACTGGCCACACACGCATCCCCTTAACAAGGCAGGGGTAACAAGACCCACACACACTCACTCACTGGCTCCCACACACCAATTCTGAATTGAGCGAGATAAAAGTAAGAGGTGAAGCTCCTTATGTCTAAAAAGGGTGTGGGGTGAAACAATAAAGGCTCTGCCAGTTATTCAGTGGTATGTGATAGTTTTGGGTCCATACTATACTCACTTTACTGTCATTAAGTGAAGTTATACCAGTTTACTTAATATTTCATAGCAATAAGCTTTAAATGAATGAAAGCTATATGACTGGTCATGTGTGCTGCTCTGGAAGCATGTGAAACAGTAAAATCTGAACCGTCCTCATGCAAATTACATGCAGGCCCAAAGTCAACAAATGCCGCTTTTGATGTTTTAGAGATAGGATTTTGCACAAAGGGTCCACAAACCTTGTGCCAGCAAGCTGCCCATCAATTCCTCCCACAAATAAACTACACAAAAACACAAACAGTGCTGCTTCATTACATCTGGGGAAAAATCAGAAACTAGCACGGGTAATTTGTGTTTACATGTTACAAAAAGTGACACACCAGTGCTCTGTCCAACCATACTACTGTCACAGTGCATCATGTCATTATCTCTCCCTTTGATTTGAGACATGCTGCCAAGAGTGACTGACAGGTCTTACGCAAGCCTGGTGGAGAAGGGACGATAAATTATACACTGCGCACCAAATCACTAGGGAGGACGGTCAGAGCAAGCCTAATTTATGATGATGTCCATCCCCATTGGTCACTGTTTGTGACCCTGGCTGTCGAAGCATCGTTTTTTTCTTCATCGCAAAGACCTGATGAAATATTTACAACAGAGGCTGTCAAATGCAGGGTTACCTGGCACTCCAAAAAAATTTAAGTTCAAAGATCATTACCACTATGTTGCCAATACTATCACAAAAAAACAGCCCGGGAGCCGGCGAGCTCTTGTGTAATTCAGTTTGGAGGCCTTGGAGTTCTGGGTCAGAGAGTCCTCATCTATACTCCATCATCGCGGCCATTATGCTGGAGGCGGTGGAAAAGCAGAGGGCCTCTGTTTTCTCCCAAGGCTGTCCTCCAGGCTGGCCAGCCAGCCGCTCGCCAAGCATCAATCAAGCCCTGTGTCCTGGCGTGGAACGGGTCGATGGCCAACACTGCAGCTCATTGATAGAAGACAGCTCCTGACTAAGATATAGCATAACTTTTCTGCTGCCTAGTCCAGCAATAATCTCCAAGGTCAATCGGAGGTGTTCAAGATGGCAGTGCTACGCAGATGCTGGGGGTTTTAGCAGCCACCGCGCGCTCCGGGGAAATCGTTAAATCCATAACGGGCGGCTCAAAAGCAGGGCCTCCTGACGGGAGCCATCTTATGCATGAAATTCTGATCCTGCCCGTCTGTGAGGCCGACAAAATGCTGAGCGCTTCCCGGCTGGGCTGAACCTGCTTGCTCCGCCTCCACAGCCCCACATTTTCCAGCGTTTCCACATGCAGAGGAAGCAAAGCCTCTCAGGCAGAGTATAGTGTAAAAATTCCCATGGAAATCCGCGCGCGGCGAGCTTGCGGAGGCCCTCGGCCCGGTGGCCTGTGGCGTGAGAGGAGTCGTGAGAGGCGACCATTAGGGAAGAGCTATAGGTGTGTGAAGGGCTCAGGTAATTAAGTAGGAGCACAGGCAGGGAAAGCAGGCTTCCAGATTTATGTGGTGTAATACTGCACACACTGCACTCCCCCCTGTCTCCCCCCAGCCCAATCTCATAAAGCATTAACTACCTGACCATTCAAATGCACTCTATCATTCTCTTTTCAGCTCTCGTTTTTCCACCCGCTCTCCAGCGTTCTCTCTCTCTTCCTCTCCCTCCCTCTAATCCTGCGTGTCTGCCCTGCCAGCAGGCACCTCTCCTCCTATGGCATAATGTGCCACCTGCCTGACTGACAACGGCAAGCCAAGACACATCAGTAACGAGGAAAAGGCCAGAATAACAAGTTGCTTTCCGCTTTCTTTTCTCCCGTGCCCCTCATTTTTCACCTCAACAGAGATTAAAGTCACTTCCGTTCAGGGTCATCGGGGGGGGAAGATGCATCTTCGATCAGTCTTTCTCATCTTGGCAGGGGTCCATAAAAACCATTGGCCCCCACATGTTTTGTTACAGTGAATCACACATGACTTTTTGATGAAGAATAGCATTCATGAATACATTTTGTAGCCAGTGATGATTTTTAGTGTCTGGGACGATGAGCTGCCGTTCAAGAGCAAATAAAAATGAGATACGACTAAAGAAAAAAGGTGAGATTTTGAAATACTGAAGAAGTGTTTCAAAAAGTATTGCTTAAAAAAAAAATGAAGAAACTGGTATTCCTGTCATTTATTATAGTTCTAGTGCATTTATATATATATATCAGTTCACATTTGCACACATCTTGTTTTCGCTTTGGAAATAATATTGTGCCCCAAAGAATGATTTTCTTCCCCATACCCTTCTAGAATTTAATAAGAATTTCACTGTTAGCTGACAAAAAAAAAAGGTCCTTGAGGGTAACTGTTGCATCATAATACTCTCTGTTCTCTAATATACTAATCACACATTTGTGACCATACTTCCCAGGCACCAGCCCAAGCTCATCACATATTTGTAATTGTACTCTGCAAAGGGAACCCAGCCTTGCTTCATTTTGGCTTTAATTTATGATACATTTATGTTTTCCTTTGATAATGAATTGTCATTTTGAAAGAAGTAGACTAGCTCCCACCTTTATCCTTCACTGTGGGTACGGTGTACTTGGGATCATATGTGCAACCCTTTCCTCTTTCTGAATTGAATCATTGCAAAAGTATTCTTTTCGTTTCATCTGAAAACCTCTGTTGTTATTCTCTGTTCTTATTAGTTCATTGCATTCTGTTCCCCTTGTAGCTACTATTTCTCCCGATTACAGGTTACCCTGCAACTCTTTTTAGAGACTGTTGGCTTCTCTCTTACCTGTTTTGCCTTTATGAGCTTTCCAATTAAATACTGTTGAATCAATTGTACCAATGGGAATTTTTAAGGTCTTTGCTTTGGCTTTGTAGCTTTTTTGTTCCATTCAAGTGTTTAATAACTTGAAAGGGGGCTGGAAGGGGATGGGAAAGTGACAAATTAACCCAACAAAAGCATTTAAAAGGATCATTAAAACATCCACAAGTGGGCCTTTAAAAGCAGTGACTGAGCTACGTGTTTTTGTTTTGGTGATTTTTGTAACAGATTCCATCCATTAGCAGCAGCAGACTGGAATGACAACAAGCTGAATAATTTGTTGGATTCAGGGGGCTTTATCCTAATGTAAAGGGAAGCCCATGTGTTGTACTTGGCCACAGATATTAGCTGCCATGGCTGACTTCAATTGGGGGTGAGCATCCAAGAAGAGTTTTATAAATAAGCCGGTTTATGAGTAAACCAGTGGATGTTACAATGAGTATGCAGAGAGGACCATTTAACATGAGCATGCCGAAGGCAGTGGTGTGTTTTGAAGGGACATTCATAGCAAATCGAACAGCAGAATGATGAATTGCGTCAAGCTTTTGAGTGGTTCCTTTGCAAGCCTATCTATAAATCGTATCCTCATAATCAAACAAGGGAAGTACAGTCATTTGAACAACCATGTATTTTGCAAGTGTAAACAGGAACGATTTCTATACAGAGCACCAAGTTTTGTCTTAATCTTTGACTGCAACATGGTGCAGTTTCTGGGCAGATTCTTGGGTATTTATAAATAACGCTGCCTCCTTTGCCTCCACTATGATTGCTACTTGTTGCATGAAATCTTCCCAAACAATGACAACTATTTTTATAATATGCCAGACACATTTTGAACGAGAGCAATTTTTTCACAATTTGTAACCACAACGGAATGTGTGGTACGATTTCTCTATCAATTTCATTTTTAAAACATATTTGTTTAATGCCTCTGTACAAACCCAAAGAGATCATGTGTGTAAATTTGAAATGGATTTAAATACTGGAAGTATTTCATATAATGTATCAAAGTATGCGTATTGCTTTTGTCTCACTGAATATCCAACTACAGCTGTTTCGTTTCCTCAAGTGTGTTTAAAAAGGCTGTTTAAATTGAAGTACCATATGATATTTATCCATTAAAATATGCTTCATCATTCCACACATTCTATAGTCATCAGGAATTTAAATCTTTATAGATTTTTTTAAGTAATTGAGTTCATCAAATCAAATCATTATAACGGCCGTAAACAGACCGAGAGCATTAATGCAGCGTATATAAATATATCTGTGATTAGAGCGACTCGAGAGAACAGCTGCTGTACTGCTGTGGCGCTGCAGAATGGGAGATTTTGAGGGAACAAAAGAGCCAGGATAACAATACGGACAGATAATCAATAAAAGCCTCTGATGGTCATAACTGGCTGGTTGGAAACTTTGTCTCCATTTCGCGTGCTGTGTCATCACTTTGTAACATGAAACAGATGGTTAAACAGATAAGAATGTGAAGAGACACATCAAACAGAATAATGTTGCTAGTGTGTTTCTCATGGTCTGCTGCTAAACATGTCTGATCTCTGCCTCTCTGATGTGTCAAGGGCTCAGAAACTGGAGCATCACTGCCACTGTTTTGCTCAACATATCCAAACAATTTTCGTTCAGCACAAAGCAAGTGCTGCTAATGAAGAGCAAATCATTATCCACCATATAGAACAGCAATTCGAAAACAGCACTAGCGTCATTTCAATATGTATTTATCGATGACTGCAATAAATAAAGGACACGGAACGGTGTTGAAACACTGATGGAGATGGAAAACAAGGCTGGACCATCAGAGCCGCAGTCAAAGTGAACAGCGACTAATTGTATTTTTAACTGAAATCAGCTCCATCCGTTTGAGATTAACAGGGGCCCTGTGGGTAGCTCCACTGCACGGTCTGAGAATCCATCTACAAGTTTCATAACAAGGCTCCAGAAGCTTCCGCACTGACAAATAAACAGAGGGATGTTAATAGAGAGCCATCAGGAAGTATTATTGTATTCATAACGCTCCTGCTTATTGCACACAGCTGGTGTGCACACAGTCTGACGTTAAAAATGGACTTCATTTAAGGCAAGAAAGAGCTGCTGTGTTGGAGGCCCCCCCTTCCTTAGAGAGCCCACTCTCGCAGTGGTTGGGCTCGGCGATGCACGCGGAGAGAGAGAGAGGGAGAGAGGCTGTGTGTGAGTGTGTTTATGTGTGTGTGTGTGTGTGTGTGTGTGTGTGCGGGAGATGGTGATTCAGGAGCGAGCCGTGCTCTCCTCACCCCTCCATACATCCCCATCACAGTGCTAATCAATCAGGTGGGCAGGCTGGCCGGAGCGCAGTGGGCATGTCACCGTAGGACTCATCCTGGGTCTCACTGCTGCTTCCTCTTCCTCCTCCTTCTCCTTCCCGCTAGCCGGACAATCTGCCACGGGCCAAATTTCTCACAAGCGCTAACTCCTACACTCTTAAAAGTAAAGATGCCAAAAAAGAGCTCTTTGAAGCACTGCCTTAGAAGAACCACCTCTGGTTCTCTATGAAGAACCTTTCAGCGGAAGGGCTGAGGCGTGTGAAGAACCTTCTTAACATTTCAAAAACCTCACAGATAATGCAATGATTTTATAGCAGAAGTCTTTGAATCTGTGGCTTTGAACATGAGTTGCCAATACTGGATTGTGTCACCTCGCTGGTCAGTCAGTTACAACAGCAGATCAATTACCCACCATTGATAACCGTGATTATGAAATTCAGATTTGAAGACCTCAGTTCTGTACCAATTAAAAGTAATCTACACCCGAGACCTTTATTTTTAGGACCGCAGTGTGTCCACAAAGAGCGAGGAGGCTACGCTGAAGTTCTTTTTACACCACCGTCAAGTCTTAATAGCTACACTGGCACAGAACTGGCTCCAACCCAGCAATGGGGGCATTACAGGATCGTTAGCATTAGCACTTCGTTATTTTCAACCGGATCGGTGCGTATTCTCATAGACATTCGTGTCCAGGAACCCACCACCGATGTTTCAAATCATTTTATCTCCAGCTTCATTTTTAATGCAGAGAACTGATATTGTATAAATGCTAATTGGCTGATATCTTCATGTAGGTGGTGTATACCAAGTTATATTACATTGATTTTTAAAGCTATTAAAGAAAACAATCATTGATAAAATAATAAAGAATAGAAGACGCTGTTTTTTTTTATTTTATCAGAAAAAAAAGATTATTTTGAACAGAAGTCCATGAGGTCACTCACCCAGCCGGGTGCACTCAAGTTGCAGTTTATCATTTCTGAATGTCTTAATATGAAGCAAACTTTACAAGCGAAGTATAATCATAAAGTCGAACAGAATCTTTCCAGTTCTTTCGCCGATTCAGTGGAGGATACAGCTTTTTTTTTAAAACAACCCATTTGTGAGGCGTATAGATTATGGGCTTGGAAGAAAAAGAGCGTTTGAGGAGAACAAGCTTGAAGTTTGCCAGAATCCTTAAATACGGAGCAGTGTGACAGTCACAAATGAGTAAACAAAGCAGGCGTGATTTGGCCATTCATTACTCCGTAACCAGCTATTGTTGTTGTGATGAGGCAGAGGCGGGGAAGATGGCCTCCACAGAGATTTTGGATTCAATTAAAAAACAACACCTGCTGAGGAAACCCCACATGCAGCTCCCGACATCAGACATGCGGAGGAAGGAAGCTCATTCAAATGGCAAGGAAATACATCAGGGTAAAAAGCGCAGTCCTGGTGAATATTCAGGCTGTGATCTGAGAGCTTCAATTTCTGCCTTGTATGAAAATTACAATGCTACAGAGGCACCACGCGATATTAGAGGTGCATATAGACTTATGTAGGGGCATAAACAGCACTGGAGAAGTTTGGGATTGGTTCACAAATAATTTTCACTGGTTATAAGGGAAAAACTATGTAGATGTCAAAACAGAGAGAGGGAGGACTCCTCTCCCAAAGTCGGCGAGAAAGTTTGTTGGGGAATCAGCTCATGGTCAAGATGCAGTTCGGCTCTCAGATTCTCGGTGAGAATATCTCCAGATGTATGAATATCTAACAGAAGTCATCTCTCTTTCCCACCAGGCTTGTGTATGACTCATGTTTACAGAGCACCTTGGGTTCGGAGGAAGAAAGGAAAAAAAAAACAGCTTACGCTCGATAGTAATAATCATAATAATAAAAAAAGGTGCAATGAGGACCCTTCAGCAGTAGAAGCCCATTCATTAGTGCTCCACAGGCCTGCGCAGGAGCGATGGGACCATTTTCCTGCGTTGCATTGGGATTGAGGAAGCTCAGCAAATTTGTCGTCATGACATAAGGACAACGTCCTTTGTGCTGCGCTTCTGGAAATGGATTTAGAGATGTGCACCAGGGCTCGGAGGCGCAGCTCGCTGACAAATAAGCTAATTCTGCATGAGTGCACAGACAGCAGGAGAAGAAATCAAGCAAACGGGTAGAGAGAGAGAGAGAGAGAGAGAGAGAGAGAGAGAGAGAGAGAGAGAGAGAGAAAGAGAGCGAGAGAGCACCATTCGAAATTCACAAGTTCAGTGGGTCTTTTTTCCACATCGCCCAAGGCTAGTATGTCAAACTAAGCCAGGCCTCCCACCTGCAAACTTTATCTCTGTAGCTGAGGTCCGCACAGACCAGAGTCGAGCTCTACCAGGGACAGTAGGCTACTACTACGAAATGTCTGATTTGAAATCGAATCTGTAAATCATTGCAACATGATTTGGATCGTACTTTAATGAGCTTCAGAATCAAACAAGATTATAAATCCCACGACCAATGAATGATTGAACCAATAAATAAGTGAATGAATGTGTCTGATCACATCAGCACCAAGGTTTTCTGGGCTGCTCACTTCATACGATAGACACCCTTATCGACAGTTGCCTGAACCGAAGTCTAATGAAGGCCGCTGAGTGGCACACCACTGCTGTGGAGAAACACGCTGTCCAGTGACCAGGCATGGATTACAGAGCAGATTATCCCGTCACACTCAGGGCCTGGTCTCTGACTGCTGATTCTTTAACACACTAATTGATCACTTTCAGTCTTTAGGCATAACAATGGCTCGATTTAAGAGGCAATGCAAGGGTCCTTATCAACAATAGAGTCATACAGCTGATGGATTAGTCTCTCCTCATCCAATCTTGGGTAGCTTAACCGCGTTTTGACAAAAGGTGGCTGGCTTAACTGCTGTGTTTAAGGTGGAACAGCGGCTCTGCCACGGTTTTCTGATTACAGACGGAGCAATTCGGTTTTATCAAAGGCATTCTATTGCATATCTTGCTGGTAGGACTAGATGATGTTTGTTCTAGCTGTTTTCAGCTGGATTTTTACTCATAAAAACTTTGCTGTGGCGGTTAAATTTTTAGCTGCTGGTTGTTGGTGCTGGGATACAGACGAGTGATTCTAAAATAGATTGGGCTGAAGTGCCATTATCGAGGGAAACTGGTACTCAGAGGCACTTCTGCCCAGTCACACTGTGATGCTGGCATGGACTGTGATAAAATCACAGTATAAAAAAAGGATATAAGAAAAGGCTTTTTATTATTGTGCTGAAAAAGTAAAAAAAAAAAAAAAAAAAAAATCCACCAAGCCCACTGAACTACGTGCATACATACTGACTCTGGACAAGGTAGACATTTCTACCATCTAGCGAAGACATAATATCACTCACTAAACTACTATTACCTACTACTAACTCCCTAAAATCACTCTCTAACTGCAATAGCTTAACTAACACCTAAAGTGCAGGTTAAACTGTGGAGTTAAAAAAAGCAGTGGAGTTAAAAAAAAAAAAAAAAAAAGCAGCTACCCTCAGCACAGTCTACGAAACAAAGGCAGCGAGGTGCTAATTTAGGATTCTGCTATTTGTTTCATATTGATCTCTGTCTGCATTTGCATTTTCTACATTAACACTCTCATCATAAATCACATGACATAACTAATGTTCTCCTCTGCTGCAGATACTAACCTTTGTCTAGCGAGAACACAAAACCAAAGGTCAAATGATTAGCCTCAAACGCATGCAAGCCTTTAATGATTTGAATAAACCTTTGTATCCATGTGTGCATTCTCAGCAGAAGTGGCAGTGGAATAGAGAAAAGAAGGTCTAAATTAATGACTGCTTCTCTGTTTGCTGGCCTGTGTCTGTGGTGGAGATGACTCAGCAGAAAGAGGCTCTATGCATTGTTACGAGAGCCCTGTGGAACCAGCTGCAGCGGCCATGCACAATGAGACAAGGATCTGCCAACAAGGATAAAACTGTAGCACAAATTAGAATCCGCTTGACCATGGCCATGGATCAAACGCAGTAAGGCAACGTGAACTGTCTGAAGTGAGTATTAACGTCAGGTTGTCAGTCATGGGTGTGTCACTGCCAAAGGTATTTACACTTAAAGGGCCCATATCAGGAGAAACTGATTTTCCCTTCCTTTCCTACTATTCCATCTCTGCTTGCGTTGCGAATACTGAAAGCTACAAATACAGCACCTTACGAACACATTGTTTTTGTGATGTCACAAAAAGCAAAGCACGTAAAATAATGCCAATGACATGAATGAACCTTACAGAATAAATCATTATCCCTAAAATATTTCCATCTCCACACTCACACACACACACACA
>JBBIGA010000106.1:37198265-37211738 GCA_037576975.1 Alestes dentex | reverse complement strand
CTTAGAGACTAAAACATTACCCCCAAAATATTTCCTTCTCCACATATCTATATTAATCACTGTTACGGCACAAGCGTACTAAATGCAAGAAATCTGTTCCTCTGTTAATGCCATTAATAAACATTCAAGTTAATCAATAACTTGAATAAATGGTCATCAACAAGCTGCAATGATTCCCTAAATTAACTCGCAAAGATCTCCGAATGATTAATAAGCAGGTCTTTGAGGGAGGTGTTACTAATCTGGCCCCAATGTCATGCTCCAACTGTACTGTGAATAATTTGTTCGTCTAAAGTGTGTTCTTCAAGGTCTCACTTTGGAGGCAAAAAGGAGCGGAAGAAAAAAGCTAGCCATTTGTTTTTATTTGATCCTCAGCTTATGAGTAATTATGAAGCACTATAGGGCACATACTGCCAACTCAGCGGTACGAAGAGCAAACATTCATTTAGCATGCTTAGAGTCAAAGTGCTAGAATATGGAGTAGAGTCTATGACTACTTTGGAAGAGGAAGGAGCTGAGATCACATTAAACTTGTGACGTTAGCAGAATGCAAATGTGCTGCAACTGCCTCGGTGTTTTTTTTTTCTTTTTTTCCCCTTTTTTTGCTAAAACATGGGGAAATGATTGTGAGAAAGAATAAAAAAAAAAAAAAAAAACGGAAAAAGTTTCTTTTCTTTCTTTAAGCAACTTTCCAAGTTCAGTCTCGGCAGAGAGAAAATCCCCGCAGGATAAGAAAACAGAGAGGAGCCAGCCAGTGGACAAGCCCACTGGGAAAACGTGCAGGTACACAACGATCCGGGGGGAGACCTAAAAACAGTTACACAAAAGCCTGTGGGGGCTCGAAATATTGCAACACATGGATCCGCAGGGGCCACCTACAGACTCAAAATACACGCTCGAGAGTGTAGTGAATCTGGAGACGCCACAATGAGCGCAAGAGTCTCGAGAGCAAATAAAAATAGATAAATAGGTCTTCTTGGGTCAATTAAATAGGCATACATGCGCATCAAGTGGTAAAGTTTACAAGGGGTCATAAGAGCCAGGAGGGACTACAAAACCCAGCCTGAGAGAGCATTATAGGTCAGTTTAAGGGAGCGGGGAAGTGACAGGCAGCAGAAAGGCGGTGAGCAGGGCTCAGTGGCTTCGTGCTGGCTAGACTTGGCTGACCTCCTCTAAAACAGCTAATGCGTTGTGCTGCACTGACTCGCTTATTAAAACCATCTATGTTAAAATTACACTCATCCAGCACATTAGCAGTGAAATTAATTGAAATAAGACAATTCAGCACAGGCTGCTTAGTGGGCCCTCCTATCTTTGCACTCCATTGCTTTCATTTGCTCCTCTCCCTCTCGCCAGAGATAATGATCACATTTAGCTGCAGCGCTTCTAATAAGATGACAGGCATGGCCATGCTAAGCTCTTATTGATGTTAAAGAGCAGGCTACCATCTTACCTTTAGACATGCGATACTTAACACTGTCTAGAGCAAAGATAAGGATTTGGGGGAGTTAATACTTTACATTCAGTAATGATTCGGATGTCTCTTTGAGAGGCCCATGGGGCTGTACACACTCATGGTTAACATGAGGGTCAAGGCCCTCCGCTACGTTTGTGTCCGTTCCCATACGAAGCAGGTGTATTCGTAAACACAAGGAACATGCAGAATCCAGCTCACCTCACAAATTCACAAAACGAAGAGGAAAATTTCAAACGCCGCAAATATCATCACACATTTGCAGATTCTGATGAGAAATGAGGCGGATAAAAGAGCAGTACCCAGTGAGTAATTAGAGCACACTCTGCTCATTTCTCAGTGGTGTGTATACGGAGGTGTGTGAGGTTAATTGCAGGTAGGAAGGCTGGGGGGGGGGCTTGGGCTAGCTCCAGGAGGCAGGGGGCACGGAGGTGTACAGAGGGGCGAAAGGGTCACTCAGTGGGCAAGGAATCCTCTCCTACTTACTAATTACCGGAAGGGTCAGGACCAGTTCAGAACACACACACACCCAAAAATACTGCACGGTCCCGGCATGAGCATGAACACATGCATGACCATGTACACATGCACACACACATAATACAGAATCAGAAAACTTTATTGATCCCAGAGGAAGCTGCTTATACTACAACTGCATAGATACACCGAGACACAAAGACAAGAATAACAAAGTATAAGTCGACTCACAAGTTGTGAGTTGGTCCGCAGTAACCAGTTGACAATTTAGCATAATTTGCCAAAAATTTGCATTTTGTCTTTTTGTTTGATACAAGTTTGATTTTGATAGTTATTTTATTATTCATTTTTTGGGCATAATGTTAACTGTGATTTTCCCCAGATTTCCTGCAGTGTTCAATGATCCTTTTTTGTTCCAATATATTAATATTTAAACAAAACATTAAAAAGTGACTGTTGTGATATTTTGTAAATATACGTAATATAATTTGCTGATTGGTCAAAATGCGTAACACAGCTGACCAATCAACTTAGCACAGATAGTATATAATGTTTCTCTTTTAGACAGTATTAATTTTCTTTCTCTGTCATGCTTGTTTATAGTAAGATGAACTCACAGGTGACCTCCTAGACCCAAGTCCACTCTAAAGCAGCCCTTTTTAAGCACCCTTGCCTCCCTGTGACCACGCACTTGTTTATTTTTCTTCTGTTTTGCCCTTCTTTCTTTGGCTCCTCCGTCTCTTCCCCAAACACAGTGGGAGTGATGCCTAATGAGCCGCCGGCCTCCTCCCTCCGCTCTCCGTGCCAGCCACGCAACCCTTAATCTGCCCGTCGAGCAGCGTGGCTGGCAAGAGGAATTACAGCTCTGTGGTCTAGCCAGACTCTGCAGTACCCCTCTCACACAACACTTAATTAATCCACTGGGGAGGCCCATCACACCAAATATAATCCCACCACCCAAAGCTGGCTTATCCACTGGCCCTCTGACACGCCACTGTGGAGCTATGCATCGATAAGAGCACCGATTAGAACCATACAAATATTCTTAATAACAAGATGATGGCTCCGCCAGGAGCTGGCTTTGCTGACCCTAATGGAGAGAAAAAGAATGAGAACGAATAAGAGGAAGCAAGCAGCAGCTCTAAATACTGACATGCAGAATGTAGCATCCTCCTCCTGTGCTTGGCCCCCTTAAACTTTCGCTCTCACACATACTGGAGCTGTATAAGCGTAAGGGGTGGGCATAGTGTGGGTTAGGGGTGGGATTGAGT
Source organism: Alestes dentex (assembly GCA_037576975.1). Lineage (NCBI taxonomy): Eukaryota > Metazoa > Chordata > Actinopteri > Characiformes > Alestidae > Alestes > Alestes dentex. The sequence goes on along the minus strand of JBBIGA010000106.1, from coordinate 37,208,516 downwards.
CACACGCCATGCTGTGATCAGTCTAAAAAACCCTCTGATAGAAAACAAATAGTACGCTCCTAGCCATGATATAAAGGGGACGTTTTGGCTCAATGGCCACTTCAGAGTCCAGCTGTAAGAGCGAAGAGTAGTTCCAGGCTGATCAATGTAGCGCCAAGGCCGAAACATCCAGTAGACCCATTCGCCATTCCAGCCCCCTTTTCCATCCAGGCACCCTATAATAACTCAAATCCGGCCACGCATTCATACAGCCCACTTCCACTACTGCTCCGCCGTGGGGTTCGACTCATTTCCGCTAAAAGCACTTTGGGGCAAATGTTCAATCAGACCCAAGATGATCTAAGCTGGAGAGGCAACAGGAAACAAACGAATAAATAAGGGCCTGCTGTAAAACCGAGAGCAGTGGAAGTGGACCCTGAGAGGATCAATCCTGGTAATTGCAGTAGTAGAAAATGAATCAGGCAGCAGGGAAAAGAGAGGGAGGGGTGCTGAGGGCAAGAGACTGAGAGAGAGGGGTCAGGGGAGTGAGAGCGGAGTGAGAGAAAGAGACAGGGGTGAGAGAAAGAAAGAAAACGGCAGAGAGAGAAAAAAAGAGATGGGGTGTGAGAAAAAGAGTTACAGCAAAAGAGAGAGAGACAGAAAGAAGGCCGGAGGAAGGGAGAGGGGGGGGGGATTTGAGGGGTAAGAGAGAGAAAGGCTAGAGGGAGAGAGAGAAGCAAAAGGGAAAAATAGGGAAAGAAGGGCTGGGGGCAAGTGCGTGAGAAACAAAAAGGTCTGGGGAGAGTGAGGATGGAGAGAAAGAGAGAGAAAGAGGAAAAAAGATGAGGGTGAGAGAGAAAGAGTGATGGGAGAAGGAGAGAGAGAGTGAGGGAGCAGAGAGAGAGAGATAGATAAAGGGTGAAGGGAGAGGGGGATATAGAGTGTCAGTGTGATAGGAAGACAGAGAGTAAGACAGAGAGGGAAAGAGACGGGGTAGAGAGGGACTGAGGGAGAGACAGGCGGACTGAGACCCTGTCGGGTGTCTGGATGTGGCTGTATAAACATGGTGAGGAGTGAACAGGGGGTAGAGGAGAAGCAGGACTACGCTGCAGCAGGACCACGCACTGTAAACAGACATGACCCGCAGCCTGAGAACACCAGGCTCGGCTACCAAACACAAACGCCAGGAGGCAAACAAACACAGCACTTCTAAAGCTATATAGACATCACGCCTGACTGTACACAGAAAACACACCAGCCTCAGCCAGGACTTTGGTATTTGTATTTGCAGGCCCTGGTTATAAATGACTGAATAAAACAGGGCCACCTTACGAATTCAGAGACTAGCATGAAAAATTCCAGGACGATTTTCCAAACAGAAAGTGCTGAAGTGGAAGACTGCACATGTGGAAATGTGTGATTATGAGGCAAGGCTCCGGCTCAGGTGTCAACTCTCATTTGGAGAGGAAGTGGAGGGCTATTGCTGCTACAGTACTTAGCATCCTTCTCCACCAGCCCTGGGGCTATGACAGACATCTTTTTTCCATAAGTGCAGTGTAAGGCCACATTTAGCCTTGCACTGGAGAGGAAGAGCATGGAAAAGTGCATGGCTGGAGCTCCCGCCTCAGCAAGGTCTCGTGACGAAATGGGGGTAATATATACGCACATGTAAATAAAGATTAAAACGCGAATGGACCACCAGATCAGCCAAGATCCACACAAGCTCACCGTTTCATCAGTCTGATTAATTAGAGTCATTAAGCAAATGAGTAATTATTAGACACTCTTCTAAGTGTTTTGAGAGGGTCTGCACTTTTTACAGGAAAAAGAAGGAGAAGAAGGAAAAAAAAAGAAGCCTCTTATCTACTTGATGAGGCATGGCATGTTTCTTGGGGCATGAATAATTTGGGTTGTGATGTGATGTAGAGAGGCACGGTACAGTTTGATTCTGTTGAGGAAAAGCTGCTCCTCTTAAAGCAAGAGCCGTAAACAAGTTCATTGTCATTCTGAGGCAGACAGGGGCTCGGGGAGGGACTGATGGTGAGGAGAACCAGGCCAAATTAAGAACTACTCTGCTGTATCTTCTTAAATAACCATGTCTCCGCCTGACTCACATATCACTGCCCATGCAAAAATACTGCAGGGTCCATGACTCACAAAAAAAGAGGAGGCCACTCCTTACGTTCCAGGCTAATTTCACCTTCTTTCTCTTGCTATTTCTATTATTTCTCCTTTGATACGTCTCTCTTTCACAGGACAGATGGATCTGTGTCTTTAAACTGGCAACCAAGTTCTATAGCACAATTAAACTCTGAGGCATTTGAAATGAAACTCCTACTTGTTTGTAAATGAAACAGGTGCATTTAAAGAATCGTTTCAAAGTCACCTGGAAATCATCAATGCAGGTTATCCCACCAGGAAATAAAATTTGCTTGAATTGTGAAAAGTGGTCCAGTCAGAAATCTATAGTGTCAAAAAATAATAGAAATAAATAAAATTTAAAAAGGAGGCCAGTTGGATATTTTCTGCAGTTCCTGAAACATGTTTCTTGAAAACTTAATTTTAGCATTTGTTGGCAACATGTTGCTTATGGAACAAACTGAAATAAACTGATGATTTTATAACTGGTCCAAAAAAACGGAAGGTGAAGAGGGTACATTCACTGAGAAAACTGACAGAGCCGTGTTTGTGAAAGCTGTCCGCAGGATAACCGACTGGCATGACTGAGATGTGTGTGCAGCCTAGAATGCAGCTAAACACTGGCATTTTTGTTTGGTTATAAGTGGGGTTTGTAAGAGCTGGACATGTTGTACTATACAAAATATGCTACACGATTATTGGTTAATATATTCTTTGCCATCCCTTGTACAAAGTGATACAATCAAAAGGTACATGTATACAGGCAAAACCACGACATTACAGATTTTAGACAACACCAGGCCTGGTGGACACAAAGAGGTCCGATCTTGAATCAGATTCCTTCATATTTATGATGGTCGCTTCCACAAACATTGATTCTAGATCTGTATTTCTACTCCTGAGGTGGTTTGTGAAAACCATACCCTGTCTAAAAAGTCTAAAAAAGTTGGCCATAGTGTTTGGCTACACAGTGAAGTTTGATTCATTGTTTTATAGCTCGCGGTAAGTCTTACTGTGTCCATATTGACAAGTCTGCACCACCTTAATGAAGAGCTGGGCATGGTTAGAGTGGGTTGAAAGAGGTTTTAGGAGTGTATTTACAGAAACTATTTGCGTGCCTATTGACTTTTTAGCAACATTACCTTCATAGCTACAGTTCTAAACCCAAGGAGTGGACTTCAAACAAATCGTGTCTGATCGATTCCACCTGGGGTAGGTGGGAAATTGTGTAAATTTGTTTTTGTTTTTATTGAATTATTCCTTATTCCTTTAAGATGACTGATTACATGTGCTAACGGCCTTTTTATGTCAGGTTGTATAATAGAAAAGTTCGAAACAAACAGAAACTTTTTTTTCCTAGAACTGCAAGTCCAACCTGAAGACGCAATGAGAAACCTGTATTTTAAAGACTACTGGAATACAGAACTTTGCTCACCACAAGGGCAAAAAATGAGCTGCACTAATAATCCAATGATTAAGTGTGCCTTCCAGTGACAACATGGAGATCAGTCTCAAGACTGTGTTTTTGTGTGCGTGGTGATTGAGCGACATGTGCTGACCAAAGATGGGCACTGCCCTTTAAACAAAAGAGAAGAGTCATAATAGCAGCACACCACCAACTGAAAGCATGAGTGTCGTTAAATCAATAATTCATTTACTTTAATGAGATAAGTACTCGGAAAACTAATTGCACTCTACTCCATTTAGTCAAGTCGGTTGAGGGCCTTAATGCGAAATCTCTCACTGTTATTATAGCTGCAGGATGAAGAGGCTTTAGAACAGTTTCGGCCCCGGTCTAGGCCTGGACTCTGTGTTGCATCAACGCTGCATAAGCAATATCTCACACTTCCTGGTCACTACTTCAGCTGTAGAAGAGTCTCCAAAAGAAAACCTTTGAATTTTGAGCAATCTGTTGAAATGTAATATCTATGTAAATGCGCAGACACCAAATAGAGATGATAGCATCAGGTAGGAAGGACTGCTGTACAAAAATACACTTTCAGAATGGTACAGGCTCATCTTTATTTTTTATAGACCACCGCTATTTTTGTAGAGAGACTTTCATACCTCTCATCATGAGAACATTGGTTTTATATGTTTTGCTCTCAAACTCAGAACAGCAATGTAGTGCACCTGGTTAATGAATATAATAAAATGCCCTCTACTATAACAAAAAGGCATTAAGACTTTGTTAATATTTGAAGCCTATATAAATCAAAGTATTTTGGAACGAGTTATGCCAGTTTTTGCCAGATGACATAAGATTTTTTTTTGAAGTAAAGGACATTGAACTGTAATAGCCTTAACACAGCAATGAAACAGACGCGGAATCAGTTTTTTGGCTACATCAGCAAGTGCATCCATGTCCAGCAGCCATGGATGACTGCAGAGGTGCACACACTGCTGAGAACCCCATACACTGCCTTCTACTCAGGTGAAGAGCCAGCCCTGAGAACGATGAGGGCCAACCTGTCCTGGGCCATCAGAGTAGCAAAGTGTGCACATGCTCAGAAAATCCACAGCCACTTTCAGGACTCTGAGGACACACAGAGCATGTGAAAGGGCACCTGGGTCATCATTGACAATCTCCACCTGCCTGTGATGGTGACTTTAATGTGTAATTTGAGGCACAGATTGACAAGGCAGCAAGAAAGACAACAATCAGTGGTCCATGCTCGAACATCTCATCTGCTTTTTGTGGCACTTTGTTATGGCCCTGAGCCAATATGACAAATCCAACATTTCTCTGGCCTAGCTCATTTAGTTCAGGACTTACACTGGCTTGAAATGTAATCCAATTTTTTAGTTCTTTCTAACATACAAAAAAACAGAATGCTGTTTTTCTTGTATTAAGCATTTGGCCGTTGCAAAGACACAAGCATCTGAAAACGTCCAACCAAGTATTTTTGAAGGAAAAATCTCATTCAGTTTTAAGCAACTTCTAAACTGTATGAGCTAGGCAATAGAATTTTTTAAAATTTTCGTATTGGCCCAGGGTCAGACAAAATGTCACAAAATTTTTCAGTTCTGCGTTGGTTAAGCATTAAAAATATTTGTTGAGCCAGAATGACCCGTGGGTTCTCTGACTGACCACGGCGGATATGAGGAGAACTCTGCTAACCCACAAATGCCACCAGGCCAGACAACATGGCTGAGTGCTCAGAGAATGTACAGACTGGCAGATATTCTCACATACATCTTCAAATTTCCTCTGAGTGCCACCATCATCACTGTGCCCAAGAAGTCTTCAGTGTACTGCCTCAATGACAACCATCCTGTCACACCGATACCCATAATCATTAAGTGCTTTGAGAGGCTCATCATGAGACACGCAAAGACCCAACTGCCCCTCTCACTGGACCCCCTGCAGTCTGCATACTGGCCCAACCATTCAACAGATTCCATCACCACCTTTCACCTGGCCCTCACGCATCCAGTCAAAAATGAACAACTGTACCGTTCCTAGACTTCAGTTCAGCATTCCACACCATGATTCCTCAGCATCTGATAGGACAGCTGAGACTGCTGGACCTGAACATAGCCCTCTGCAACTTTAGTCAGGATCAGGAGCAACGTCTCCTGCACCACCACACAGAGCAGGTGGGCCCCCTAGGCTGTGTGCTCAGTCCCATGCTGTTCATGCTAATGACCCATGACAGCTTGAACCACATCATAATGTTCACTGGCACAGCCGGGGTGGGTTTGATCAGCTTTTCTCTGGAGATCGTCCAGAGCACCAAGTTCCCCAGTGTTTACATGACAGAGAACCTCACGGCAACCACTAACGCCAGCTCCGTTGCCAAGAAAGCCCAGTGTGTCTGTACTTCCTGTGTAGACTGAGGAGAGCTCGTCTCACTCACACCCTCACCAGGTTCTACAGAAGGTCTACAGAGACCATTCTACAGTAGCTGCATCACACACTAGTTTGGGAACTGCACCACGCTGGATTGCAAGACCCTACAGTGGATAGTGAGGGAAGCCAAAAAGAAAACCAGGGTCTCGCTCTCCTCTGTCACGGGCATCTACACCACAGCTGCTTCTGCAAAGCCACCAGAAACGCGGATGACCCCACACACCCCTCCCACATTCTCTTCTCCCTCCTGCCATCTGGCAAAAGGTTCCGTAGCATATGGGACTTCACTGCCGGAATGGGAAACAATTTCTTCTCCACGCTATCAGACTCCTAAATCAGAACTGTACTTCCCACACACAAAGCACACTCCTGAATCCATCCTTTATCTTCAACCCACATGTATTTACACACTTAAACTGTTCCCCCATAAACAAGAATCACAACTGAACTGCCGTAAGCCCATAAACAAACTTTTACCATATCATTCCTGTTATGTTTATACGGTTCCCTTTTTATGCCGTTGCTGCTATTCTTGTACAACAATTTACTAAAGTTATTCCTTACCCCTTAATCTTCACACACTTAATTTTCCCACATATCATTACTGTGCCATCTGAAATAATACAGTATTTACACTGATTCATACTGTTTCCTGCTCTTTGTCAGTTGCACTGTATGCTGTCCTGCACTACTGCATTGTTCACTCTTGTGCTTTAAAAGTCTTTTTGCACTGTGTGTAGTCCTGTCTGAACTTGTGTAGTCTTGTGTAGTCACATGTTCTTTAGTGTGGCACCGTGGCACTGGAGGAATGTTGTTTTGTTTCACTGTGCTGTAAGGGAACTTAAACATATACTTAAAGGTAATCAAGATATTCACTTATATTCTAAGGCAAATCAGCATATTCAGTTTGTGATTCTTATATTTGAATGACTCTTTCTCTAAATACCATATTAATGTGACTCTGCTGACTAATGATCAAGGTTGTGAAGCTTGAGCCGCTAGGGCACAGTGACATGATTAAATCAAGGTTGTTATTTACGCAAACCCCATGTTTCTGAGCTAAAGTTTCAGATAAGGTGTTTTGCTCAGGGCCGTTGTCATAGAGCCTCACTGTGAAAAGCCATAACATAGGTTCTGGCTGGAACCTCTTCAGGGGGAGGCGACATGGTTTCTGCCCTGTTTTGATAAGATGAATGATCATCTTCAGAGTATAGGACCTCTGCGAAGGTCCAGTTTCTTTAGAGAGAACTTCCGAATCCAGGATGAATAACTCTCTCCTTCTTAAGAAGAAAATAAAGTCTTTGAACTGAGTGAAGAATCTTTATTCAGTTTGCATGACTTTCTCACCGGCCATTAAAGTGTACTGGTTAAATTGACAATAAACACCTAGTTGTCTTGACTCATGGGTTGATTTTGCACAGTCATTTACTTCAGAAAATATGTTATGTCATCTTGTAAACACTGACATAAGCAGCTCATAAGCACTCAGGTACTTGCTTTTTAAGTGCGGGTGCTCTGTCTCATTTCGGCAGCAACGCCACGGTGAGGAACAAAGTGCTCAGCTCATTTGGATAGCTACGCATTAGGAGAAGTGCAGGGGGATTTAATGAATGGATCTGACACACAGTGATTTGGAGTGCCAGCAGCGTGCCGTTGAATATACAAGATAAGCAATTGCTTTATCATACAGGCCTGCAATTATTTTTTTAGTGCTAAATTAAGCAGACGTTTTGGGCATTGAAACACTAAAAATCTACAATTACAGTCATGGTTCTCTATTTGACACTGTTGCATGTCTACATCTAATTCAGTCTGATTGCAAACTTCTAATTCTTTAATGGAAAACAAATTTAAAGGTAAGTGTGACATCGGTCTTACTCATCTTGAAACTCATTACACCCGCATTCAAATGGAGCTATTAATTCTGAACAAGCAAAGCAGATACCTGGTGATGAAGCAACTCACTGCATACTTTTTCTAAATTAAGGCCCATCTGACTGGTAAATATTATTTATTACATTTTTTTTCCCCATGTATTTTTGAAAACACAATTCATGAATACATATTTTGAAAGATGTGGGGTTCAAACGCAAAGCTGCAGTAACAGCAGCGTGTGATGATGGGGCATTTAATTTTTTTTTTCATGCCAACGGTAAGTGCAGGTAACGTCAGTGTCAGCTTCATCCTGGCACTTTATCTTTTCACTTTTTTTTTTTTCCTTTTTTGGTAAGTGAATTCATTACATAGACATGCTGTGCCCAGCCTGCATTTCTACATTTAATCAGCTCACAATTAAATTACATGCCGAACGCAGGACGCGAGAGGCTCAGCTCAGGACTCTCACCCACCGTTTCCATCTGGGAAATCAAGCCTATATTTAGAAGGACTTTTTTTTTTCATTAATACTGCACACATACATTTTACACACTGAGGCCATGAATAATACATGCAGCCGCACACACTCATACAGAGCTTATGTGTTTTATGTTAATGAGGGATGGAAAAAAATGCGAATTTCTCAGTGTCTGCATGCATGGCTAGATAAATAAACGCAAAGTCACGAGGGGAAATTTACACTCTTGCCCCGATCAGGTCTTGTTGATTCACTGCATATAAGAGATATCTCTACATAAAATAAATGATTCCTGCATGGACCTTGTAAATGCTTCACACATGTGCCTTGGTGAATACAGAACTTTCTTCAGGAACGATCACTATTTCTTGGAATGTACATCGTACACAAGCAATAAACTAAACCATCCTCCAGGTACGATCATGTTACCTGAGCGCTCTCGATCATACTCTGATGTTTGTATGATGCAGAGATAAAAATCACACCAGGCGCCCTCTCGAGAGTCGTCATAGGGCCACATCACATATTTGCAACACAGATATTAAAACTGATAACATGGACCATAAATAACCTAGACATGTTTACATTAGGTCCAGCATGAGTTATTGAAAATAAGATTCTTCACGCTTATTGGTTAGAAAAAAGAACTATGTTTACATGCGAGCCCATAGAGTTTTACCGTCACGTCTTGCATCACTAATTATCTTGTTAAAAAAAAAAAGTCTGAAATACAATTTCATGCTTTTATGAAAGTAGAAAGAACTTTGCGCGCAGCAGCAGACGGACTTAGACAATGTTATTTTAATGAGAAAAACTGAGCACACATTATATTTCCTTGGAGGTGATTCAAAGTGAATGCATATTGTTCTTTATTCTCTTAACTGAAAATGACAGAACCTACGCTTTACTTGGCAAATCTGCAATAACCTCTGCCTCATTCCACAAACCGATTTTTTTTTTTTTTTACACCAAATCCCTACACAGACTTTAACACCACCACTACTTTTTAATCCAGCATAACATTCATTCAGCATAAATCACAAATGATGCTTTGCTGAAACAAGCTAAGCAAATGTGTCTGTTCTCAAAACTATTTCCAAGTCATGTTTCACCCGATCCATTTTTTGGTCTTGCGTCCTCATCATTCCAATCATCGTTTATTTTGATACAAGGTACTTTGAGAGGAATCAATTCTGAACAACAAGCAGGTCTACATGCTCAAAATCTAATGTGTCTCTTCAAGGATCTGGCGATTGACAAAAAAAATCTCCTCCATCAAAGCGAAAGAGAGCTGTCAGCAGAAAAAGCGAGTGATCAGGCCTCTCAGACAGCAGGTGATGCATGACGTCTCCAGCTGAACGACAGACACTGAGCGAGGGATGATGTAGATGGATTGATAAAAGAGAGAGGCGGTGTTGTCTGGATCATCGCATGCGTGCTTGTTGCGGTTGGGTATGTGTGTATCTGTGTGTGTGTGTGTGTGTGTGTGTGTGTGTACATGAATTTATGTACACTCCCCGCTTGGCGTTCGATAGATGTCAGCACTCAGGCCCATGTCCACTTTCCCTCAGCCCCCGTCTCTCACCCCCACCCTGAACCCCCAACAGCACTCCCCTCCACACCTCCTACCCCAATCTGCCCTCCCCCCGGGCTCCGCACTGCAATGATTTAAAGGTGCTGAGATTTGTGGGTTCAACCCACGGCCAGACGCGCTGACACCTCCATAAATCAGAGAGAGCGGCCTGCCGCACGCTGCCCACCTGCAGCCGCCCCCCGGCCAGCCGGGCCCGAAACGCTGATGCCACGATCCTCGCCCCGTTCTGGACACACGCATCCTGAGCAGCCCTCATTAACTCCTGAGCCTCAGCTAAACTTCCCAAACACACACGCACAGACACACACACACACACACACACACACACACACA
>JBBIGA010000106.1:37186054-37196335 GCA_037576975.1 Alestes dentex | reverse complement strand
ATAGGGGATGTGTAGGGGATGTGGGTATATACACACACGCGCACACACACACACACACACACACACACACACACACACACACACACATATATATATATAGGAGATACGTCCTGATTGTTAAATGTTAAGATATTTGAATAGTTATTTAAAAAAAAAGATATGTGGAAAAAAATGAGATGCAGTGCAAACTTTGATACACAGAGCTGAAAAGAGTGAGTGGGTCTGTGTGTGAGAGTGTATGCAAGCGAGGGTCAGTCTGCGAAGAATGGTCGATTAGCGAATACTGAATGCTATTTTTGCTTGAAATATGCTTACACCCACACACACATACACACACACACACACACACACACACACATCCCTTTTCATTCAAAATTCAAATTTAAGAGTTCATGAATTGGGCCCTTTAATACACACACACACACACACACACACACACACACACACATATACACACAGAAAATCAAGTGCAAATAAATGCACACTGCACAAGCCTGAGCACATGACTTATAAACAAGTGTAAGTGTGATGTCACCTCCATCTGCCTAAAGATGGCCACTCAAGCTCAGAATCCATCAGTGAGATTGGATCTGTAGTGCACATGCATTTGTTGTTCATTATCAAACACAACCATTGTGCATCATATAATCAAATATCACTATCCATTTGTGACAAAAGACACCTCTGTGTACCCGACCCAGAGTGGTACTATACAGTCTGATCTATAGTATTGAATGTTTGGGAGTAAAACAGCACTCAAGCCTTGGGTGTAATAAGACTCAACTCTCCATCATTAGCAAGACTAACCACTCATCAGTGAGGCTCCAGGTGAGAGAGTGATTGATCTCAAAGGTGAGACATATGGTTTTATTGATGAGCCATTTAGCACCACTGAAAGCAGCTCTGGGGTCTCTGGGGAATTGGTCACATTAGGCACCTGCATTAGGTATAACAGCACTACATGCTCCTTTACGTCTCCACAAATGTGGAGGGTAAACACAAGCATACACTTACTCTACATGTGGGTACAACTGAACCTGATACTTCAAGACATTTTTATGATAAATGTTAGTTTGATTTGGAAGTACATTGGAACAAAAAAACAACAACAACAAATCAGACCCTTGAGCTGTAAAATACTTTGTCTTATTTTTCCCCAAAGTAGTTGCAAAAATAAAGTATTTAAGAAAAACAAAAGTAGAAATTAAACAAATATCAATAAAAGTGAATGTCATAAAGCTCTGACATTAAATCAGCTGTTTATTTTCATACTGTTGATATTTTGTCACTATAAACTGTTGATTGCTGTTGAATGCAGGCTCTGTATAAATGGCCTAAACTTTTACATTTTTACGATACATGCAGTGTTTTAGAATCACTGGCAACCATTTAGAACCTGCAGGATATATCAGTTTATCATTAATATTGACATGCCTCTGAAAAAAGTAAAAAAAGTCTCTGATAAAAGACAGAGGACATTAACTTCAGAACAAGAAAATGTTATAGTGTTATATTACTAAAATGGTACAAGAACCACAAAGAATGTTTATAAAGAATATTCATTATTTAACAATGAGTTTGCGTTGCTTATCTGAGTTTAAGAAACTTAGTATGGCACACATTTTTTTTTCAGTGAAATGCTGTTTAACTACACAAAACTGTAATCTTTCAAAATGGATTCAGAATCAGCTTGGGAATTTCTACATCCCTAACCTGAAAGATTCATACATACCATGATACAATTTATCATCATAGTTATGACCGTTATATTGTCCACCTCTAACAACCCCTGACAGCCTAAAATGGTCAGCGCAGATAACGAAAAAGCAATATCTGAGCACAGTGTCTGTACGTAGCAATGCAAAGTTTCGACATAAAGTTCCCACTTAAAATAGCAGTTTCCTCTGGCATCAATCAAGTTTTCTGATTCTGAGGAAATCTCAACAAACTTGCTTCTCAGTCTCATACATCCTAACTGATCATTTTCTTTGAATCCCCCCCCCCATTCATCTCTAATAGTGCTAACTAAAATACCCATAACACATTTTAATGCTCATAACATTGACTTCCCACTTAATTCTATTTCAGAATGGTCTCCCAAAGCTGCTAAAGGCGGTGAATATTACTGTGGCTCCCATGAGGCACCTGTGCAATGCATAAGTATGATGGCATGCGCGTGTTCGCTTCCCGGCCCTTCTCATTTCTCCTTGTTAGCGCTGGTGCAGAGGAAGGCCTGTGAGGCAAACATTAGCTACAGAAGGAGCGGACGCTCTCCCTGCTCTCCGCCTCCTGCTCCAGGCACCTCAAACCATTCTTCACCGCAGCCTTGCAGGACAGAGCTTTGTGGAGGTTGCTTTTAGAAAAGGCGAGGGGAAAAAAAAAAAAAATCAATCAGATGCGTCTCAATTAATCTGGCGAGTGGCGCATTGATCGTGGCTCTAAATTGGGTCAACAGGATTGTCTATTTAAAGGGCAGGACCCTTTAATCATCATTTTAGCTGCGATAGACTCTGAGAGTTGCAATGGTACTTGACAGCAGACACTAACGAAAGTGAATCCTGTGCAGGAGATTCTAGCATTCATTCCACCATAAAGCCAGGCGTGCACACTATAGCAACTTCCCTTGTGGCCAGTGCAACCGCAGCACTGTTTTGATTAAGATGTGTGGGAATTCATGTTGCACCTACATCTGCAGACACCAGCTATGGTCTGGATGCTGCACCGCAGTGCTCCACGCTCTTCCACAGCTCATTTCTCCTCTCTTTACAAGGCCTCTGAATGGCAGCGGTATTGCGTGCGCTGAAGAAGGAGCACATCTGTATGGCTCAGGGTGTTATTGCTGCATATTTGATCACAGCTTTCCCCACCGTCTGCATGATGCAGGTAGGAAATGTAAAAAACCCCCAGCACCATACTGTATATCACTGCTGGGGGCTAGAAGAGCATGGCACACACTTCTCTCCTTCAGCTAGCAGCTATTTTCATTGTTTCTCTCTCTCTCTCTCTCTTTCTCTCTCGCCCTCTCTCTCTCTCTCTCTCTCTCTCTCCCACTCTCTCTCGCCCTCTCTCTCTCTCCCTCTCTCTCTCTCTCCCTCTCTCTCCCTCTCTCTCGTGATTTACACGAGCTGTCCGAGAGGGCTCTGGAGGAAGCCTCCTTATGAAAGAGGATGACTGTCTTAAGAGTTCCGATGATGGATGTTGCCGTGACGATGTGGAGGCACGTGAGGCAGGAGTGCTGGTTGTTTATGGATGGGAGCGAGGCGGCATGGCAGCCACTGTAAATTCACCGCACTCTCACCTGAGGGGGGTGCAGAGAGAGAACCAGAGAGGGGGAGGGAGAGAGTGATAGTGAGAGCAAGAGGAGAGAAGAGAAGAGAAAACAAGAGAACAGAAGAAGAGAGGAGAGGGGAGGAGAACAGAATAGAAGAGAGGAGAAGAGAACAAAACAGAACAGAAGAAAAGGAGAGAAGAGAGGAGAGGGGAGGAGAACAGAATAAAAGAGAATAGACGAGAAGAGTAGAAAGGAGAAAAGAAGAGAAAAGTGGAGAGGAGGGGACAGGAGGAGAGGAGAGGGGAAGAGAAGAGAAAAGAAGAGGACAAGAGAAGAGAAGAAAAAAGAAGAGGAGAAGAGAAGAGAACAGGAGAGCAGAAGAGAATAGGAGAAGAGAAGAGAATAGGAGAGGAGGAGAGAAAAGAAGAGAAAAGAAGAGAAGAGCAGAGAAGAGAAGAGATGAGAAGAGAAGGGAAGGGCAGGGAAGAGAAGAGAAGAGAAGAGAAGAGAAGAGCAGAGAAGGGAAGAGAAGAGAAGAGAAGGGAAGAGAAGAGAAGAGCAGAGAAGGGAAGAGAAGAGAAGAGAAGAGAAGAGCAGAGCAGAGAAGAGCAGAGAAGAGAAGAGAAGAGCAGAGAAGGGAAGAGAAGAGAAGAGAAGAGCAGAGCAGAGCAGAGAAGAGAAGAGAAGAGCAGAGAAGGGAAGAGAAGAGCAGAGAAGTGAAGAGAAGAGAAGAGAAGAGCAGAGAAGAGAAGAGCAGAGAAGAGCAGAGAAGAGAAGAGCAGAGAAGAGAAGAGCAGAGAAGAGAAGAGAAGAGCAGAGAAGAGAAGAGTAGAGCAGAGAAGAGTAGAGAAGAGAAGAGCAGAGAAGAGAAGAGAAGAGAAGAGCAGAGAAGAGCAGAGAAGAAAAGAGCAGAGCAGAGAAGAGAAGAGAAGAGAAGAGAAGAGAAGAGTAGAGAAGAGAAGAGAAGAGAAGAGAAGAGTGCTGGCAGCTACAGCAGGCAGACAAACCATCTTTCTTTCTCTGAATCTCAGAAACGAACTGCCACTCCAGAATTCTGGAGATAATGAGCATATTTAGCAATGTGACAAACTGCAGACACACAGGGACTCCAACATGATGTTGAGGTTGCTAGCCACTGTTACACTGATAAATCCACACCGATCAGAACTGCACAGTGCCCGCGCTTGTTTGGTGAAAGTGGCAGGGGAGGTGTCTGTGTTTGCAGTTTGCACCTCTAAGCAAACGCTACCTCACATCTTCAACAAGATCACGGAGCCTTAATAGGAGAGGCCACTGGAGAGTTCAGCCAGTCGCCCACTCTGAAGAAATCTGCATCGCGCCTCGGCCTGGCCCCAGCTCCCCACCCCCACGGGCAGCTGACTAAAAAAAGCAACCAATCTCCATTAATGAATGTGTTTATTTATTTCCGTTAATAGATTTTGGGCGCAGGGCTCATTGGGAGCAAGGAAAGAAACATTTCAGCAGCTTTCCCCTCTCCCTCTGGAGGTGTGCGTGTGTGTGTGCCTGTGTGTGTGTGTGTGTGTGTGTTGGGGAGGGGGGGCGTAAGGGGGGGTCAAATCGATCGTCCGCAGCAGTGAGCGCAGCTTTGTGCTGGATTCAGCCTGCACCCCTGCATGAGCTCCTCCATCTTAGAAAAGAGAAGCAATAAGTGAGCTGAGAGGGCGAATCGCAGCTGATCAATTAATGGGCCTCATTCATTAAGTGATGAGTCGATTAACGAGCATGTTTTTCTTGAGGACGCTGACACATAATCATGGAAAGGTTTCATTGCACTTTTTTCCTTCAAAGGGAAACGCACAGAAATGACTATTGTGATTATGGCCCGAGCACATTGCTGAACGCAGTAGTCCGTCAAAGAAGACAATGCCCCTTCACTGGTGTACCCCTTATCTCAGGAAGATGGAGGGATTTAGGAGGAGCTCATACAGTGACAGCAACATGACTGCAATCCAAAGCGAATGAATAGTGATTCTATGGTACACTGATGGTACACTCAGCATAGATACTACTCAAAAAGATCGGGCTAAAGGCCACCGCACACCACACGCACCACGCTGTGCAGCGTCCAAAAGCTCAAAATGGTTTTAATGAAGGTCTAAGCATTACTGCTCCCTTTGTATTTCCCCCTTCATTTCTACATTCCATTATTTTGTAGTTAGAGATGTAAAGTGCATGTTTAAACATTTCCAGTTTGTTGATACCTAGAGATGCACCCAGAGGTGTCTTCAGAATCCTGAAAGATAGGAGACTTAACCTGAGTGTAAGGTTCTTTGCGCAAAACTTTTAGGGGGGGGTAGAGATGTTACAATTTTGTTGGCTGTTTGCTTCAGTTTAGATTTACTGATTAGTAAGCATCAGAACGATAGGAACGGCACAGGAATAAAGTTCTATTTGAGATACAGGACTATTCATAAAACATTTGGGGCCGTAGCCTCGGACGCTCAGACCCACAACAGTCTGAAGGCCTAAGCGACGTGAGGGCCAACGATATGCACCACTGCACCAGTCCTGCATTTTCCATTCCAATGCTGATTCCAACATCAGAACTCAGGATTTTAGTAATGCGTGTTTTACTTTCCAGCTTAAATCTGCATACCTCACTGTGTGGAATATCTTGAGATCGTTTTTCTACAGTCTAAGCAACATAAGCTACAGTATAAGCTGAAAAAGAAAAAAAAAGTCATAATGACAAAATGACAAAGTATGCTATTGAATGATGTGCTGGTGGAATTTTATAACGACCATGACAAAAAATCTACATTACTGAAGGCTCGTCATTTCTGAACAACAACAAGCCTATCCGTGACTTCCAGCTCTGATCAATTTTTTATTTTTAGCTTGAGAACAGTGAGCTTGTAAAAGGTTAACGCATATGACAAAGGCACTCAATGTCATGAACGTTTTTTTTTTCATTAAATCTATGTAAGCCAAGTATTTACATTTGTATCTGTACGTATTTAATGTTTATCGGTCCTGCGACATATTCTATGTGGTACAACTGGGCTACACATTTTCACGATGCAACGCTGCACGGCCTTAACTCATTAATCTTCTCTGGGCAGATCCTCTTTTAGGAGTTTTAGACAGACATAAAACAGGAGGGGGTGCAAATAAGGATCATATAGGTCCTTGTATAGGTAGGAGCATATTTTTATATTGTCTATATATCCCAGTTATGTTATTTCTGGCATTACTATGGTTATGAATGTGGTGCACACAAAGGTCTATTCCTCCTCTTAGATATCTATACAAATCTCAATTACTGCTATTAATTCCATGACTAAGATTCCATCATTCAGTAAGACTATTAGGCTCTTGTGATCAAGGACCACGAAATTGACCCAGATTCATAAAGACAGCGACAGGGCCCTGGATCACTCCAAATAACAGGAAGCTCTTCTATAAGGCTGCCTGAAACAAATCAAAATCCCTGACCAGTTCTTAGTATACATTAACAATAGTACACAAACACATATGCACACACAGTCAAAGGGTCAATGAGAAGTGACAGGATGATGAAGCAAGACAAAATTATCCAGAGATTTAAAAACGCCAAAAATGACTTTATTTAGAGGTTTACACGATGTCCCGTCCAACACACAAACACACACACACACACACACACACACACACACACACTGATTAAATCTCAAGGCAATTAAGGCCAGTCACATTCTTCCACAGAATATGATAATGCCACATCCAAAATGACAGGGGTTGATCCAAGACAAAGCTCTTCTACAATGGACCTGCCTATTAGATGAGGGTTCTTTAAGAAATTAGAAAAGAAAAAAAAAAGAAAAAAGAAAGAACTCGTGATTTAAGGTGTCAGTCCAGGCAATCAGAAAACTGACCCTTTCCATTGGCATAGTGATATTTAATGAAAGGATTTAATTAACATCTTAAAAGAAGGGGGTGCATGGGAAAGGTTTGGAGGGCCCTGCCAGTCAGGAAAGAGGACACGTCAGGGAGAAGGAGACGCCTGCAGAGCATCAAGAGGAGATCACTCAGCTGCTAGCTCTGTCTATAAGGCACTGAATGGTCGACTGCTTTGTAAAGAACAACATATCTGTAAGATTTATTATGAACTCAAACTGCAGCAGTCTGACTTTTTTGGTGGGGAAATGCTTTATGGAGATTAAACTGTATCACAAAAAGTTTTGAGGTTTTTACTATCAAAACTCCAGAACTCAAAACTAACTCATTAATACTTAAGATACACTGATCGTGAGATACACTGTGTATCGACCAGACATGACCGAACCACATTTAATAATATTTGTAATTTTAAACTAGTCAGAGTTGAATACCCAGTAGCCAGTTTTGACATGCACTTAATTAATTTTTTTAAATAGTAGACAAACAAACAATAAAAAAAACCCAACTCCAGACCATCCACTGGGGGTTGTTCAACTGGAAATGTCCAGCCATTACTGCTATTCTCCCACAGAACAAAAGTGCAACAGTACAAAAATTTCAATTAAAAAACCTGCAAAGAAGAGTTCTTAATAATCTGAAATCCAGCTACTAAAATTAAGACAAAGAAATCTCTTGCTCCTCTGAATTCCCAAGGCTATGTCTTCAATTTGTGACTGAGACTCAATCCTCAGTGACTGGACAGGAATCTAATTAAGCAAGATCGATATTACACTCAAATCACGCCTGCCTCTCAAGCCTGTGTTTCCACCACACATTTATTTTGGACTGAAAGATCAAGCTTCTTCATTAGCCTCGAGTTTGAGGTGTAAAATCACCTGGATTCATATAACCACTGCTGTGAAATCAGCGTTCATTCTTGAGGGATATCTGTCCTTTTTCCTAGCAAATCACTGCCACGAAAGAAGCGTTCACAAATCCAAGGCAGGGATTCAAATTAGAAAATAAGAAATCTGTAAAATCATCGGCTCTTACACTGGTTAGACCTTCAGTAGTTAGTTTACAGTGTCTCAGAGTAACCACCACCAAAATTAGTAAATTAGAACTGACAGTGAAGTGAATCTGTCACATTTTGAATTCCAACAGGTCCGACCAATTTTTTGAGGAAAATGTCACTCTAGGCCTTAAGTTCTAGATCAAGTTCTGTGAATACCAGCAGCCAGCTTGGAAAATAGGTAATGGTTTTCTTTGGTTTTTTTTTTAGAAGTTTTAGATGTCTATCTTTAATCTAGACCTGTCAAAATTGTGCACTTTGGTTAGCCTAGCACTAAAACACAACTAGAATTCAATAGGGATGCTAACGATAACTAGCAGAGCTGTTCGTTTTCCTGTTTTCTTGATGGTGCACTGATACTGATGGCCCGAAGTGAAGGCTTAGCTCTAACAGTCATGACGCTCATTTCCGTCAGGGCCTTGCTGGAGAAACATATTCACTGACAGGAGTCCTAAAGCCCTCAGACCAAATCAGATACAATTCCGAAGGTAGTTTTTTGCTCACTCAGTCTAAAGGTAAAATTTGTGCTTGGCCAATTAGATACCACTCCATTCAATTCCAAGTTAACCTTTTGAACTCCGCAAACGCATTTTGCGTTCATTTTTGTAACCTTTAGTCTCAGACACATAACTCGCGACAGGAGTAACACAGAAGCATCATACACATATCACTGAAATCTAGAAGACTTAACCTATACGATCGTCTAAGTCCCGTGTTTGTGCAATAAATTATTCTAGAACAATCGTGTGCACAAAAGAGAGTACATTTTAAAAGGTTTCCCACAAAAAACACACTGCTGAAACTCCATCAGACATCCATATTATTGACTTTAGGCGCAAATACAGCGTGCGTTCACTTCCGCGATGGTCCACAAACTTGTAGTTGGATTCAGTGTAACAAATTCGTCATAATTCTGTCTTTCTATATAATAAATATATTTGTTTTCATTCTGTTTATATTATTATTTTTTTTATAATGGTGTTGTGTCATATGTTTGTAACTGTTGGGGGAAAGTGTTTGACTGCATTCTAGAGGTCATCTGATCAACTTCTTCAGCAGTAATAATGATACCAAGGAAAGTCAAATTCAAATTCCGTCTGGAAATAAGCACATATTTTTATATTGTAAGCCATAAAATGTCCCAGTTTGATAAAAATTATATAACAATGGCTATGGAACTTTACCCCACGTATTTCTAAAACTAAATCTCTACTGAACAACATTGCCTTGAAGAAATAAAAGAAAAAAAGTACAATTTCACTAGGTAAAAACTAGAATTTGCTTTAAAAGTTGATAATATCAAAGTGATCAATTATCAAAAGGCCAAACTGAACTACAGCTAGGTTTCCTTTTCTTTTCCTCTTCGAAGAACAAGGTAGACCTGTAGAGTGACAGCATTAGCTAAGGAATGGATATGTCGGCAAAGGGTCCAAGGAAGGGTAGGGGTCTCGTAAGTTCAGCTGGGGAGCAGTCAGCTGCCGTCAGAGTGTGTGAGCGCTTGGCGCTGCCAGAGACGGGCTGGGCGAGGAGCAGAGGGAGCAGAGGGAGCAGCAACAGCTCGGAGGGCCTCCGCGCCCTCATTAGCTACAATGCCGCAACGGCTGAGCTGATCAAAGCCACCCGCTGATGGGCTTGTTTGGAGCTGTCAGGCAGCCACACAAATGCTAATCCAAATCCAGGGAGGAGAAGACGCACCAGCTCTGCTGTGCCAGCCCAACACCAGCCATCGCTCCTCTATTCCTCTCCCTCTCTGTCTCTCTTGCCGTCTCTCTATCATTCTTTCAGTCTCGGTTTTACTTTTTCTCACCAGCATTCCATGTACAGGCCCTAATCACAACACCCGAGTTGGAAAAGCAGGGCAGGAAGGACAGGAGAAGAGCTCCTGGATGATGGCATGGAGATGTGAAAGCTGGGCCAGAGAGTGGAGGATAAAAGGAGAAAGAGGAGCAAAACTGCACAGCCTGGCCTGAGGAGCACAAAAAGCTGATTCAGAAAGAATGCCTTAACATCGCTGTGAGACTATATCATCTCTCAGCTGCGCAGTACACATAAGCTCTGT
>JBBIGA010000106.1:37134241-37148501 GCA_037576975.1 Alestes dentex | reverse complement strand
CACCACACCCCTTCTTTTCAGTGACACGCCCGACACAGCGCAAAGCCATCTGCTATCTTGACAACGTACATTTCTGCTGGAAAAAAGAACGATGCGCTCGCACAAAATAGCACTGATAGGTTGCGCAAGTCGCGAAAGCACGGTGCGCCGTGTGCATTATCGGGCCCTCTAAGTCAAAAGTCACCCAACTGGTTTTGTAAATACATCCCCAAAACTTCTCTGAATCTGCTCAAAATTCATCCAGTAGTTCATTAGGTTGGCAAAGACTTGTGGAAGCGGTTTAGCACACTGTGTGACTTCCTGTGAGCTAAAAATGAAAAAAAAACAAAAAAAAACCAGACAAACATTACAGACAACACCAGGACTGGAAGGGACTGATTTTAGATGTATGACAGTCATTGGCACAAAAACTGATTATATACTCCTAGTCTTGGTGGTTTGTGAAAACAGACCTGTTGTCTCAAAAGGCCAGGGTTGTATTTGGGTGTCCACTTCTAATCTTTCCTAGCAGTGTTAGTCTTGTAGCTTCGACTCTAAAAAGGAAAAACTTTGGGACAGCAAACAAATACACTTTGGCTGATCAGCTACACCTGGGGTAAATGCAACATTGTGTAAACTATTATTTTAAAGAGAACAGTACTGCCACACAAATTCTTCAATCAATATGAGCCTCGTCCTTCAGGACTGCCCTAGATACTGTTGCGACAAGGTAAAGAAGGACTACATCCCAAATAAAAAGAATATGTCACCTGTGGAAAGAGCTATGCAATTGATCCCCTTTTGTTGAGTAAAGTGCTAGATGAGGTGATATCAGAGGAGCTTACATTTAAATCGTCTGCAGTCGATCTGCCTGAAAAAGGTATGGCGAATCCTGATAGACTCCAAGTAAATGTGTAAATAACACTACAAAACACAGAGTACTTAAAATGTCTTTAACCGTACCTTAATTTACCCCTGAAAATACAGCAAACCCCTTAATTTGAATTGAGTGGCCATTAATTTGTGAAACCGACCCCTTAATTTGACCTTAAAATTAGATTTAAGGCACGAGTGTGAAACCCCTTAATCTTAAATTTAAGGCATTAATTCAAGAGGCTCTATTTTGAGAAAGTAAGTGGAAAAATCAATAGATTTACCCCTTAATCAGCCTTAATCTATGCACTTTTCCCTTTATTTCCCCCTAATTTCCTGTATGGGTAATTAAGGTCAAAATTAAGGTAATTTTAGGGGGATTAACATACGGCGTTTGGTTTCGTAGTGCAATGCACAGAACGCATATCAGAAGTGACCCATGCAGGTAAAATGTTCTCACATATGGCACCTAAACACTGCAAACAAAACTCGTCTTTAAAGAAACTCACAAGATATTCTGCTAGCCTCTGCAATAGGCTACACAGCATTTTAAATCCAGTTCAGGCCTCTATTGCTTCTTTCTGCCCAAATGAAACTGTGGCAACTGTGTGTGTAATTAATTACTGATACTTGCATGAGTGCGTATATGGGTTAGTAACTCAGGACTGGGGATATATGTGACAGGTGAGTGTGCATGTGAATGTGTGACAGGTGTGTTTGTGTGCGTGGTGTGTGAGATCATCAGACAGGCGAGAGAGGCACGCAGAGTGCTCATCCATTCTCAGGGTGAACTCGATTTCACGGGTTAGTGCGAGACAAGCCGCGCTGCCAGGGTGCTGGAGATCCGCCGGCGGTTTTTATTAAGCCCATTTCTGTTCTCAGTCTATTTAGAATCAGTGTTTGCTGTTCTGGCTGACAGCTCTGAGCTTCCTTCCTTCTGACAGCCAGCGAGGGGCTCCGCACCTCCATTCAGAAAGCGTCTGCTAGTTCCACCACCACTGCACCAGCGGCACGGAAAATGAAGCATAAGAATTTCTCTGAACTAATACACACATACATTGCTAAAGGAGCAGTTTGCTGAAAAACAATCATTTACAAAATTTTACCTTTACTTCAAACACTCGGTGAGATAAAAAGCTGCAAGGCTAATGTAGCTGAGCTCGCACTCACCAGTTAGCATCATGCAAACTGCATGCTTTATTTAAATAGACTTGTTATGTGGTTTCCGAGCCTTTACAACATACTGTTATCCATAAAAACAGGCAAATGTCGACATTTCCAGGACGCCAAAGAGAAACCACGTAAGCCAGTATACAACATAATGTAAGGTAATGTGTGATGAAGGTTTTGTCATGCAGTTAGCTTCGTTAGCTTTTTTAGCTCCAGTGCAAAACTCAAACCTCATACGAACATGTCTTAGCTGACTGAATACGTATGGGCTAAGGGGAATTGTGAGATGTTTGATTTATTTTTACCAAAGCATTCCTTTAAGATGAAAAGAAGCATTCCTTGCAAGTAGATAATGCTGTATTTCCCAGAAGAACGGCAAACGTCCCCAGATGAGTCCAGCACCTGGGTTGGCACTGAGCTCCAAGCTCCTCAACAGAGGCCCATACATCACTCATGTAGCATGGCACACAGCTGGGGGAAAGTGCTTTAAGCTGTACTTGCGCTTCATCACTTTTCTTCATCCACAGAAGTCCAGAGTTATTGTCGTTTTGCTACACGGGTTGCAAAATGCAAATGAGCCAATCACAGAGTTATTGATGGGGTGACCATGGGGTGAGCGATATAATGGGTATTTTGATGAATCAAGCAATGTAATCCAATGAGAAGTCAAATTATTTTATGCATTGCAGCTCATTCTAAAGCATCACCTGGCTGAAACCCTCCTCAGAACTTCAGCATGAAGTGCTAAACTGCTGTAGGCTGAATCAGGAGATACATGCAATTGTGCTGGTTATAACATCACAAAAACTATGATTTGGAAAAGGACTGCTGAAGTTTAGTTTCCACATAAGGACTGTGTGGATGAGGGAGTGAATTTACATTCAGAAGCTAACAATATTTACTTACCTCAAGCCTTTTTAATTCTAGAAAAGTGACAATGCAGGCTCTTTAATGTACTCTAAAGCATCATAGTCGCAATAAGCAACGGTATAATCGGCATACTAATATGTTGTCCGTGTTGTGCAGCTCTGGCAATTACATAATGAATCACATTTTAAGGATAGCTTTAAAATGAATCTCTTCTGCAATTAAAGAACACACTGTGTCTACACTTTTCAAAGCAAGAATGTCCACGCTTTTCATCAGGATAAAATGAGCACAAATTCAAATATCTCCTCTTCTACCTATGGGTACCAAAAGGGACAATGACTATACATTCAGAATCCACACTTCTGACAGGTTTGTTCTACTCATTTCAATTAGCTACACAAAACACTTTACAACATACCTTTTGTCTTTCCAAAATCAAATGTAGTCGAATCATAATGTTCCAAAGAGATTACCCTCGCTGGCAGCATCTAGTACAGAACAAGTTACACCCACATAAGGCGGGTAATGGTACTCCAAACACAGTACGCTTGTAAAATGTTATTTCGTTCCCAAAATTGTACATGCTTTATCATTTATTTGGTGTGTTCAGTTATACGAGCAGAAAAGTGGAATTAAAATAATAAAGGTCCTAAGAGAGAAAGAGGCATGCAGTGTGGATGGCACTAAAATAAGGCAGGGATAACAGAAGCATGAGGGACTGGAGACTTAATGTACAGCATTTACAGTTCTCTTATATTTCAGCTTCTCAGTCATCAACCGCTGTTAACAGCAGCAGCCTTAATACTGGCCCCTCACACACACACACACACACACACACACACACACACACACACATACCCATGCCTACATGCTCTCATATATCAGACATTCATCATCACTCACGTGTGTGATGACCACCCCCAGGAGCTTTTAATATTTAATGTAAAGATTAATCAGCCCACTCATTATTTTAATTGTTCTTCCTTTATCCGAGCTGCCAGAGTTATGGATTACCCCCCGTAGACCCCAACAACAGCTCCCTGGATGGGGATTTATGGGTATTTTTGGATCAGTTAGCCTCCAGTCATATTTCACCATTTTCTGACGAGCCATTAAAATGTCCCGGGTGATTAAACAAAGGCGCCAAGATCAGGTCCTGCCTCCTTTTTTGCAGGCAAAAAGCATGCCGGGAGGATATCTCTCTCAATAGTGATTAACTCGGCCACTATCGAATCTTCCTGGGTGAACGTGTGAAATCACACTGAGACATGTTGCACATTCAAACTAGACTGATAGAGAAGAACAAGGCAGAATTCAGCAAGAGTTAAAGCATTTAAAAAAAAAATAAGTGTGGTTAAGTAACAGGTAACGTAAACATGGACGATGGCACTATTAAAATATCATATTCAAGTGTACCTTATCATGTTATGGTGAAATAACACAGTTTGCTGCAAAAATGACCAAGCCTGTACCATTCACTCCCCAGTCAGTAGAGAAAGAGTATAAATATGCTTGTATTCTTTCTTTCTATATTCTTTTATATTTAATGTAGGATCATATAAAGCTGCAAAAAGACATAAAAACGTTGCTATTGTTGAGGTAATGAAAACGACATACTTACATATATTTACTTATGCAACCTATAGCAGTTAAGCTCTCCCTCGTCGCTCTGAAGTTATAAGGAGTGTTACAGCCCAGACTGCTTTTTGAATGAGGCATTAAATGGGCCAGTCAATAAAAAACAAGGCTATTTACACATATCAGTGTACAAAAAACATTTTCTTATAACCTTATAATTCAAAGGGACATCAGAGGTTCATCAATGTTTGGAAAAGATTTGACAAATACACTCTTGCAAGCAAGAGGAATATAAAAATGCAAAAGGAAATGTAGGATCTGGACCCCTTAAAACTGCAGGGTCAAAACAAAATGAGCATCAGTAGTTTTGATTACATGTAGATATGAGTGAATAAGTTAATCAGAAAAAAAAACAAAGCGTTCGGCTTGGACTGTGTCCTCAGAGTTGTTCACTCTCTGCTTGGCTGGGTGGATGAAGGGGCTTTGCCTCTATCCTGCAGTGATTGAGTGGGTGTCTGATGGAGAGTGTGTCGGAAGCGAAACATGCCAGCCATTCAGCTGAGGAGAGCCAACTCACACACACACACACACACACACACACACACACAAACATACACATACACACACACACACACACACCCATGGGGTCAGGCCTTCCACCAACCCTTTTCATTTCATCGCTCTTCCCCGGCCAGGGCTTTTTTGTGGGCGAAGTGGAGAGCGCGAGTTGCCGATTACATAATCCTGTTTTACAGAGGCCCATCCATCACCCGCCTTTCATTTTCATTGGAGCCAAATTGCAGCGAGTGCTGGGAGTGGAAACAAATTTCAGCAGCCTAGCATATCTGTTTAGTTTGCAGAAAGCAAAGGCAATGTGGAGAAGGGGAGAGAGAGAGAGAGGGAAAGAGAGAGACAGAGAGAGAGAGAGAGAGAGAGAGAGAGAGAGAGAGAGAGAGAGGGAAAGAGAGACAGCGAGAGAGAGGAGAGAGAGAGAGAGAGAAAGAGAGGATGAAAGACCCTTCCTGGGTTCTGACCGGTAAGGGTCTGATGGTGATGCATGGTTATAGACCATCTGCACTCGGAGACGATAAATTTATGATTATGGCGAGAGAGCTAAAAGGCTGTCCATTACTGTAACATAGAGGCCTCAGAAGAGAGTCGCTCATCAACCCCAGCTCAGATTCAGCACTAAAACCGGACAAGGCATCCAGCATTAGGCAAATTTACATGCCACTGCCATGTGTCAATCAATAGACTCATGACAGTTACTCAGCTACTAAAGCTGTAACACTCACTCATTTTTTTTCCCCAAAATCTGTTTGTGTCAGTGACTAAAAGGGTTCACACATATTTGTGTGTGTGTATGTGTGTGTGTGTGTCAAAGTGAACCTGTGAATACTGTCAAAGTAATGATAAATTATTAACGTCCCTCATTTTTTTTTTCATTTTTAATGCTGCTAAAGCATAAGGCATGCCCTTCAAATCATCCACAAAAGTTGAGGCTGAAGCCCAGCTGCTTGCCTGCTGTATGCGGCTTTAATAGAACCCGCGATTGTAACCATGCAGCTTTTAAATGGCTTTTAAAGAAAACATCTGAGGATTACTAGCAGATTACTCTGGACAGTGAATGAAAGAGACCTATCGTTACATGGATAAGGAACAAAGTAAGAAGACAGATATTTGTCTATCTGTCTGTCTGTCTATCTATCTATATATCTATATACACTGTGTTCCAATAAAAACTGGACCCCTAAAGAAAGTGCTCTAATGCAGCAAGAACTTGATAGATTTGTCTGAAAATTTTGATATACGAACAACAGAGCAAATCAAGAAGAGACAGAAATTTTGATAAAGATCTACAAGACATCACCAATTTAATGAACGCTTAAAATGCAGCACTCAAAATACGAAGTTTCCAGCAAAGCGCGGCACAGTAGCAAGCAATCTGTCAAGCAAGCTCAGGCTACAGCTGATGTTCAAAGTGTCCTCCTTGTTCTCGAGTGCATCCCTGAAGACACAGACGCCACTGCTTGATCGCCCAGTCAATGATCTTCTGATCAAACATCTGCCACTCTTCAACCAGATGCGTCATGAGGTGATCGTCGTCACGACTGCGGGTGCGATACACCCGCTGTTCCAGTACGCTCCAGATGTGATAGTCAATCGGACTAAGATCTGGGGTCTCATTTATAACCGTTGCGTATGCACAAAACGGGACCTGAAAGATGCGTATGCCTCTGCGTACGCATATGTTGTGATCTATAAAAAAAAAAACTTGACGGCAGAATGTGTGCATATGTACGCAAACTCTCACCCCTGCGTGTGAACATTTTGGAAGAAAAAAATGCGACCTCGTGTGAAGAGGGTGAGTATGCTATTTTCGTCTTTTGGTCGCACGTACACTTTTAGTATGAGTTCTATGCAAAGTTTTATACCCCTGGGCTGTTGGGCAGCCATAACTGCGGCGGTATGAAGTCGGGTGTCTCTCGAGACAGCAAATCAATCGTATCTCGTGCTCGATGTGCAGGGGCGCTGTCCTGCTGGAATGTGAAGTGTCCACTGGAAACCCGCTTGATGCCGGGGAACAGATGTTGAGTAAGCAGAACATCACGGTAGTACGTGCCATTCAATTTCACTACCGGCTCCACAAACACCAATTCAGTACACCTCAGATTTGATCCCGCCACAGAGACCATCACAGACCGCGAGAAGTTTGAACGAGTCTTGAGGAGACATTCGGCAGGCACCTGTTTCTTGCGGGTTCCTGATGCCACGTAAACATTCTGGATATTCATCGGTGGAGGGACGGTAAAAACTTCTTCATCTGAAACTCTGTGTGCTGGGTATTTTCTCAGTAACTTCTTGCCATGATTAAGCCGTGCTATTCTGTTTGCAGCCGTCAGGTCTTGCGCTGGCTTCTTCTTAAGGCAGACCAGTTTTAAGTCATGCTTGATGATCTGATGCACTGACGTTTTGGAAATTTCTGACGAACCGTTCTGTGAGTACCCGGTGCATTTTCCTGGCTTAATACCAGATCCTCAACTGCATCGACAGCTTGAGCATTGCGCGTCTTATCCGCTGCCGGGTTTACGATCAACAGTGCCGGTTCGATCGATCTTCTTCAGCAGGTTATTCAAAGACGACAAAGACCAGTTTCTGTTCGGGAATTCCTTAACAAATTTCTTTGCTCCGTAGCCCTTCTCCTGTCGCAACACTTTAATTAAAATGTTGTCTTCTTTGGTAAAAGGCATATTTGTTTATGTTTTACACAACACACAAAAAAAGTGATGACGTATTGATGACACCAAGCACACGTGCACATAGAGCTGTTTGGAAACTTCATTTTAAAACCGATACTTCTAAAAGGTTCAATTCTTCTACTGCTTCTACAAACGTAACACGTTTTTTTGCTGCATTAGAGCAATTTCTTTAGGGGTCCAGTTTTTATTGGGACACAGAGTATATATGTATATAAGTGTGTGTGTGTGTGTGTGTGTGTGTCTGGTGTGAATTTTCCATTACCAGGTAGTGCTGTGGTCTCTCACGGGTAAGCCGTTAGTTGTGCCGACTGGCTGAAGTGTCAGCTGCGGCTGAAAGATGATTGGTGAACATAAAGCAGGCCCATTCTGCTGACAATGGCGGAAAGACAATGAACTGAAGATGCATTCACACCTCGCATGGCTGTTGCTTTATTGATTCTTAAATGGCACCGCTGTCCAAATGGCTGGCAAGCCTTTTGTGCCCTGACATCTCCGCCGTGCATAGTTTTAGTGTCCCTGCACAGCTGCTGCTGATGTTGCCTTTGCTCTGCACATGCTCTGAGCCAAACACAATTATCTCAGTATAACACTGGAGGTAGAGCAGCTACATGCATACACAGCCGACGTGAACCGTCAACCCAAGGTGACTTGTGTTATAGCACGGATTGGTATTTCAACAGCAATCAATGTAAAGTTTGAACTCCAACCAACTGTCTGTTGGATCGATGTCAAAGGTTTTGTTTATATTCAATAGTGTGAACGGAATACGCCATGGAGCTGTTTTTAAAGGGCCCATAGTCTGTACGTTTCTCGTCCTTCATTTTATTTTTACCCCCGCAAGTCCACTTATAAAGTTGTGTGGCTTTATGTAACAAAAACAACTGCAACTATCTCTCAGAATTTAACTGGATGGTTTTGTTACTGTGCCTTTAGGACTCATCTATGTAAATGACCTCTGTTTTAATTGGCTGCCCCCTTCACAAGTGAAACGAGGCATATAAAATTCAAAAAGCTGTTCAAGCAGAAATATACAGAGCAAACATTTAAGATCGGACTGAAGTCTTCCGGGATCAAAAAGTCATCTTAATCCATGCCTTTCAAATGTCCGAATCCTTTGTCTTCCCACAATATTGCTGCTACAGATAACAGAACTACTTGACACTTCAATGGGATTTGATTGGGATAAAGTGCTTTGGGCTGAATGGGCAGTCACACGTGAGTTCTAAAGTTTGGAATCATAAGTTGCATTGCAATTTGGACCACAAGTACATTTGGATTTTTTTTTTCTTTTGCACTGGGGTTGACACACTAACAATGGAGCATATCTGACATCTACACTGGATAGCTAAACACCTGTAACACAGAAACACATATTTTCAGTTTGTTTAAATCTCCATAGTAAATGAGCATAAAATTTAAAAAGCTGCATTTGAAAATGACTCATGGAACTCTATGCTATTCAACAAAACATGTACCTAAACAGGTTCCATGGAATTACACTGCAGATAAACTTGGCCATGTGTAAGTTTGTACGCAGCAGACATTTCTACTGAAATCAAGGGTTTTAATATGCAGTTTGACCTCCTTTGCTGCAGTTACACCTTCCACTTTTCTCAGAATGCTTCACAGCTGATGTTGGAACTTTGCAGCGAGGACCTGACAGCATTTAGTCACAAGAGCATTAGTGAATGTAGGTGGGTCTCAGGATAGTGACGTCACAACCAAGACAAATTTGCTGCTCGGTTACCATATTTACTGGGGAGTGAAAGGTACAGTTTGCAATTGTGTTTATAAGGTATATGAAACTCTTGCTTTCAAGTCAGATTCTATGATATGGAAGCATGATACAGATGTATATTTAATATATTTATCCATAATTGTATGAGTTAATAAACTAGGAATGGGTCCACATTGAAGGACGGTTTTATTGTGCTTTTTACTGGAATAAAGTGTAGTGTTTTAAACTGAGCAGATCATCTGTACTGTCACTATGGCTGGTAACACTGCAATTATCCTGAAGTGCCGATGTACTGTGTGCAGTGTGTGTTCTACCAGTTTTATACTTTCATAACCGCATCAGCCATTTCAACCTGCACTTCCACCTGGAATCAGGTTTGCCATTTGAAGAAAGGTGAGAGGATGTTTCAAATAAAAGGGCTTTATTTTATTTTGAGTGAATCGTATTCAGGACAAAGCCATCACAAAGTGCAGGGGCCATGATCCAGAACTGACCTAAGCGTGTTGGACCATAACGCTGTCACACAAATGTTTTAAAACAGTTTGCTTCGCAGACTCTGTTTCTATCTGAAACCATATCTATTTAGTTTCAAACTTAGACTGAGCAAGTTCTAGGCGTCACTGCAGAACACATGAAGCCACAATTAAGACCTAGAATCTCATTACTGCCACGGGAAGGCCTTCAGATGCCATGAGAGGTTTGTCAAAAAACTGGTGAAAGCCAAGGACTTTATGATTTAAAAAAAACCTATTTCTAAGCTTCTTATTTTCACCATCAGATGAAAAAAAAAACTCACATCCCACGAACCTACCTTTAATACCGATGCCGCTTATACGAATGCTACTAAACATAAAAGGTGGCTTAGCGAGTACACAGACGAATTTAACGTTCTCCAACTCTGAACTTAACAGGGCCTCAGTAAAAAGAGCTAGATAGTATATTTGCCAAAGAAGCTCTAACTCCTTATCATTTGAAAATCACGTTGCCTTGCTTACAGTATTTTAGGGGTAATTTGTTTACTGAAGTGAATGTGTGGTCTAAGCTAAATAATTAATGATTCTTTTCCTCCAGTAATTGGTTTTGCACAGCCGCCAAATAACAATCTAATGTGAGCTGCCTCTCTAAGCACCAAGCCTAATTTCAGGCATTTGGTGCAAATCTGTCAGAGTTATAGGCTTAACACATGCATTATAAGCCCACACAGGGATTGGGTACTTTGCAGACTAATTAATTTCACAATTACAGGAACTGTAAAACATATAGATCTCAAGAATAATCAAAAATTATTTTGATCCTTGATTGTTTCCTTTCTTCAGTGGGTAACACTTGCTTACTTTTGAAATGCATCGCAAGGGGAAACTAATAATGCTGCCCACAAGGGGGTGGCTTCAATTGACGCCAATTACACTTATTTTATTTTTGCTTATTATAGGCTTTGTTCTACCCAGGGGCACTTCAAATAACAAAATGTGTAAATTACTGTGTAAAGCACATTTGGATTGGGTTTTTTTTTTGGGTTTTTTTTTGCACTGGGGTTGAAGCATTAACAAAGGAGTGTATCTGGCATCCACAATGGAGCAGCTCAAAATTAAATCAAAACACATGTGGTACAGAGCAAAATGCAGGAACCATGCATAAAATCTACAGAGCTGTGTCTGTCTCATGGAGCTCTACACACTCCAGGAAAAAAAAAGGTGCCCAAACAGGTTCTACTGAGTTATGCTATGCTACAGAGCAGTGATGGACTATTCTGTTTGATAAGGAGCTAGACCTCCTTCAACCGCTTCGCTGCAGTGAAAGCTTGTTCTCCTTTAGGAAGGCTTCGCAGTAAATGTTGCAACACCGCTGTGATGTTTTGATTGCAGTCAGTCACACGAGCAACAATGAGGTCTGGTACTGATGTTGGAGGATTAGTCCCAAAGTGCTCCGTCACTCCAGAGAACACAGATCCACTGCTTCACGAGCAAAAGATGGCCTTACACCCATCTTGTTGACGCTTGGCAATGGGCCCTTTTATGTAACTCATTGTTTTTTTTTTTTTATAAATTGAATTAGATGTACAAATGTTAAGAATATCTGAAGGTTTTTTAAACTAAAAGCAATATAGCAGTTTTAAACGTATTGAATGGAATGGTCTTCTACCAATTAAAGGTGTAATTAAACCCTCTGTCCAAACTTAAAACCATCCCGGGACCTTTATGTTTAAGTGTGTATTCCACCTCTTTTTTTCACAAGGCCATTTCTAGATTAGCTGGTCCTAAAGCGATCTGAAGCGCAGCCGTTTGGGTCGGTTTCATATGTTGTTAATCCTTTGCTCTTTCGTCTCAATGGAGGGAAGTGCTGAAGTCAGCAGCAGTCCCCATGTTTGAGTGAGCCTTTCAGATAAATCAATAAGGCTGCTTTCCCCCTTTTTCTTATCCATTTTCCCCCTCTGTTCCGCACGCTGCGCTGATACAGGGGTGTCAGGGAGGGTGTGAGCACTTCCGTGGGGATAGAGGGAGTTTGCGGGAGCTGAAGGTGGGGGGCGTTTTTGCTAAGCTGAATGGCAAATCGTGGCCTGACAGCTGAAGTGGAGGACAACCAGTGTTTCAATCAGCTGTCCACAGGTGACAGTGTCCGCCATGGCCGCAGGCATGAGCAACCATGGTATTGATGTAAGATAGGGGAGGTGCACGTTGCTGATTTAAGGTGGGTGGAGTGGGGTGGGGGTCTGTGGTGGCAGCAGTGGTCGTGTTAAATGAAATACATCACATCAATGCCAGCGCCTTAATTACACCTGTCAATCAACAAAGCTCTAGCCTATCTGGAAACTGTCTCCTCTCAACTGCCCCAAAAATAGTATGTCTAGTCTACCCTCAACCAGCCCACCTTTTAAGTCTCTAGTCAGGCAAGGCTGGAACGGTGATGGTCTCTTAACAAGCCCTGTTTAAAATATCTCATACGATCCGGCTGTTCAGACAGATGGGTCGAGGATCGTTTATTTAAAACCTCGCTTGGAGAGCAGATGTGATGGGTGGAAATTGCCTGTTTGCATGTATACTATTTAGCGGCCACGTCTTTTTAAAGAGGCAGACGTATTAGAAACATGCCTCCCATACCTCATGCGAAATATGCAAATCGGAATTTTTAAGACTTAGTTTGCTGTTGTGGCTGGTTTTATTAAAAGCTCACGTTTGGAGCGACGTAGAGAAGAAAGCACTGAGGTAAACTGGAAGCAAATGACGGAAACCAGGAAAAGCCGATACAAACTGCTTGCAAATAATGAAGAAACACGGACGTCTGAGATTGAAAAGCATCGTGTCAGCTTGGAACAACTTAAGGAAGGCGAACAAAATCAACACAAATATGGGCAATAAAATGGAAGGATACATTCATAAACAGACCCAGGGAGGAGAAAGACCACGGCCTGTTCCCTAAGGCTCATATAATATTTCACTTTTCTCCAGTGTAAAGTGGATGAAAATGTGGGCCTAAGCAAAGCGCCTTTCAACACAACTCTTTATATTTCTCTCAGCTTTCCCAATCTCTTAAATAAATGAATCACTGCGAGAGAGGGAGAGACAAACAGCATAATATCTGAATGCAGCACAAGGATAACTGCTGCGGCAGAAAAAAGAATTTGCTTGAAATGGAGGTAAATAAAACATGTTGCTCTTCTTGGATACTTGGTGGCGATATTGGCCACTTGCTGACTCCTCTGCTTGATACCAGAGGGAGGAGAGCAGAAAATGTATGTTCAATTCTGCAGCCCATGCATTGCCAGGCTACCAGGGTGCTCACACTGTCAAAGCCCATAACGCTTATGGATACAAGCCTGAGCAGAGACCTATCCACCAGCTCAGGGCTATCTGTTTCCCCATTCTACAGCATTCTCATCAAATTGCTTGTTTTATTTATATCAAACGATGCCCGGTTCTTCTACACTGTTCCAGACACCCCCCTTCTCAACTCACCACGCCCCTCATCCCACCACTCCTATGCCTCCCCCCGAAACGTATTGCTTGCTCATTGTAAATAAAACATAAAGTCTTCCTTGAGCGCTTCCCTAGAGGAACCTATATTTCTATTTTTGCAAAGAACAGCAAACCTTCGAGGGTACTGCTTATACAGTGCACATCACTGCGAGCCTTACTTTACATGCCTGGGATACTAGAAAAGCAATGTTAAAACACTCTTGTGGCTGATATTGATATCATAGAATGTGGTATTGATGTTGTTTTATGAAACATTTTGTACCAGTAAACATATTGCATACCTTGCCCCTGCTCTTTCTCTCTCTCTCTCTCTCTCTCTCTCTCTCTCTCTCTCACACACACACACACACACACACACACACACACACACACACACACACACACACATACATAAGCATTGGTGGGGAAATCAAATATACTTTGACCGCACTTAGATAATTTAATTAATTAAAAAAATTAAATATACACTTCTCTACTTATAAACACAGATGTGGCATGAAACAATGACTCAGTAACAAAAATATCTCAAAGAAATGTAAAAAAGTGAGAAATATATGAATGCTTGTAAGTACGATTGACACAGTATGTACTTGCACACATGCAAACACTATTTGTTGTGCTTAACCCCACATGGAATACAGTAACTTGTAAATTAAGGGATTTTGAACAATCACTCTCTCTCCCATACACACACACACACACACACACACTCACACACACACACACACACACTCACACACTCACACACACACACTCACACACACACACACACACACACACACCCACACACACACACACACACACACACACACACACAC
>JBBIGA010000106.1:37100049-37113431 GCA_037576975.1 Alestes dentex | reverse complement strand
CTCTCTCTCTCTCTCTCTCTCTCTCTCTCTCTCTCTCTCTCTCACACACACACACACACACACACACTCTCTCTCTCTCTCTCTCTCTCACACACACACACACACACAAACACACATCACACACAAACACACACACACATACACACACACATACATATCACACGCACACACACACAAACACATCACACACAAACACACACACACAAACACACACACACAACACACACACACATACACACACACACGCACACACAAACACACACACACACATACACACACACACACACACACAAACACACATCACACACAAACACACACACACATACACACACACATACACATCACACACACACACACACATCACACACACACACGCACACACAAACACACACACATACATACACACACACACGCACACACAACACACACACACATATCACACACAAACACACACACATCACACACACACACACAAACACACACACACGCATACACAACACACACACACACACACACATCACACACACACACACACACACACACATCACACACACACACAAACACGTGCATACACAACACACACACACACATCACACACACACACACACACACATCACACACACAAACACACACACGCGCACACATCACACAAAACATTAAATAACAAGTTAATAAATAAATAAATAAATACATACATAGATAAATAAGCAAATACATGTACATACTCACATTGTTCACTGTGATGCCTAAAGTAGATCGGAAATATTTTGCACTGCATACCAGGAACTTCCCATGTTGCAGTTTATTTTTTAAAGGAATAACTCAGCCATACTTGTTAATGATGCCAACAATGAATGGAATTCAATTGTCACCTGTTAGGATTATATCATCTGAATAATGCTAAACAGGGATGCAGTGGCTTCAGTTCACTGTTAGTAGCTTTAGCACTTTCGACTGAATGATTCCTTTAATTCCCAGAAACCTCTGCTAACTCTGACAAAAGCATGGTCTCCTTTCATACAAGTGTCAAAACTACAGAGTCTGAACTTTCAATTGATTTGCATTGAGCTTTAAATCTGAAGTTGATCTGAAGTTATTTTAAGTACAGGTCCTTATTGTCTGGGTTCTGTGGCTTCTAAACAAGTAGAAGAGGAAACATCACATCATGGTGTCACCGTAATAAATTAATGTTGCAAATGTTTTACATTTCTGTCATTTAAAGCTTTCTTTGACACTGAAAATCCCGTCCGTGCAAAATATGAACTGAATCTATGTATTTCATCATGGTGCTGCATATCGAAGTACTTACGCATATAATTTCAAGTAGTACAATTACATTGCAATTACGCATTTATTAAATCACAGTATTTGAATAATTATGAGATACTCATAAATTATAGCAAAGTGACGAACTACCTTAAATCATATTGCCAATTTGATTCTGCCAAAGTATCCAAGTCTCTGTTGCTATTTTCCTATACTCTTCTTCTGTGAATTTGCCAGAGTAGCGCTGGACATCAAAGTGTGTGTGTGTTGTGGTTTGAATGTAACCTCAGCTGACACAAGGCGGAGAGGGAGGCCTCACATCGCTGCCGATGCAAAGAGAGCTGAGCAACTGCTACACAAAAGGGATTAGCCAACAAGAAAGCCTCTCTCTTCTTCTTCTCTCTCTCTCTCTCTCTTGCACGCTCTCTCTCTCAGCATGAGGACTCGGAGCAAAGCTTCACCAGAGAGACACTAATGAGTTTAATTAATAATGGAAATAAATGCAGCCGACGCAGTAACTCCGGGGAGTTAAGCTGTGAATGCTCGCCTTTCTGTGCGCTCTTTCTGTTCGGCAGCTGCACTGCTGTTCACACAGAGATAGCAGCAAACTCTGGATGCAGCGCTCTGCAGAAATGCACTCACACACACACAGACACACAAACACACACACACATAGAACGCAGACACACAAAGACAGAAATGTGTTGTCTGCTACAGCTCAATGGCTTAATAACACTCATTCACTTCATTAGAGAATCCGCGCAGCCCCTTTTATTCTCAGCTCTGAGATCCGTTTTTGATGGTTTCATGTCTTCAGATGGCCTTTGTAAAGATATGAGTTTGTCAGAGTAATTAGTTTATGTTAATGTTAATTATAGTCTCCAACAGGTGTGCTAATGACATGGATAACGACTTCATTTTTGTTCAGCGAAGTTTACGTCCTCATATAACATGTTTACAACTTGAGGGAGTTGTGAACTCTTTTTTGCGTTTCTGTAATTATTAGCACTTTTCCACACACACACAGATCACCTTTGGGTCAAAACCTGGTGAATGTGCAAATCAGCACTTCTGTAAACTGTACAAGGGAGGATGTTTCCCAAGACCCCCATCACTACCTGTTTTCACCCCGAAATTACATTCACCATTTGAGTCATTTCAGCTTAAAGTTCTGATTCATGCTTTCATTTATTTATCCCATTATCTGAGGCGCTAATCCTAACAAGAGACATGGATAGTGCTGAGGACCATCCCAGAGGTTACAGGGCGAAGGAAACACCATGGACGTGTCGCCAGTCCATCGCAGGGCACTGATTCATTGTTTGTTTTTGTTTTTTTTACATTAATATCAAACGCATAGATAATCAATTCATATCTACTAAATGACACATTGTTGCTGTGGTGGCCACATTATGGACAGGTGACAGAACTTTACTTTGTGGGAGAAGACCGACTCTAGCCTTATTTACACCTCAGCAGAGGTGGAGCCCTACGCAGCACATCTCTGATCTAATGATCTTTCAACTTTGCTTTGCATTCCACACGCCCAAAAGTCACTGGCCTTCGAGAGACTAAAGGCTGCTGACGCCATCTGCTGGAAATCCTGGGACTACAAAAATCAACAGAAAACATTCCAAACCTCCTTCCAAACCTAAGACTTCGACAGAGAAAAAGGACCACAATAAAATAATTTCATCATCAACATTAGAGACTTCTTTTGGTCTTGAAAAGACTTGGCTAAAGATAATGATGCAATGAATTCTGTATAGAAACAATACGTTTGTTTGATAGCGATGCTACGCTGCTGTTATGAAAAATAACAGCGTGTCCACATGCATGCACTTGCAAACTGATATGAAAACAAGAGAGGAGAGTGGAGATAAATGAGTCATTACGGTAATCTGTTTTATCCAGTCTGCTCTCATAAACCTGCATGAGCACATGCTCATCTAGAGGGGACAGTATGTCACAGTGAATTAATGAGTATTAATTAGCCATCAAAACCGAACATGGCCCCCGTTCACCTTGCAGCATCAGGGAAATTTCACTCCCAGGATAAAGGCATTGCATCAGTGACGTGTCACATACAGCTGGAAAATAGCGTGTATTTGTTTATAGGAAATATATTTGTCTTGTCATGGAACCTGCTTCCATCCCCAGATTAAGTTTAATTCTAGACTGAATTCCATGCTTTTTCATGAGAATACATCACTGCAGTTTACAAAATTACAATTAATTCTTGTCCAGAAAAAGAGCCCTTAAAGAAACTGCCCTTAAAGCCCTGCCTTGCTGTGTATTCGCTACCAAAAAAGTAAAAGCAAAGACAGTTAGGCTATTGTCGTGCTGGTATATTTCTTTATGGAAACCTATAAACACATATTTTAAATACTCTTCACTTAATCTCTACATGTTTTTAAACAGAATCACTCGGATGCACTTCACTCAACACATGCTGGCATTTAATGCTGAGCACATGGAGAAAAACCAGTGCTAAACCTTCCAATATGAGCAAAAATGCTCTTAAAACATGCAGGAGACTGAAGCAAGAACCTCGAAGGGAGCATTTCAACTCTGCACAGGCATGTTATAAGCTGTACCACACCAAGGCGTCCACAAGATGTCTCCATTAGAAAAGAAACAGCTGCATGGTCCTGGAAGTGAGTCTGCAAGCAGAGTTTTCAGCTGAAGCACTTTATCTGACCACGCAGCAGCACGCTTCCCCCGTCTCACTGCTAAACTTGCAGGGCGGTCACACAGCAAGGGGAATATTAATGAGGTTGAAGCAAAGGCTCGGCTGATTATGTGGACTAATATTTGTGTTCTATCCATCAGCAGTCTGTGGAAGATCTCTGCTGCTTTATAAACAGTCAGTCTTTTGCATGAGCTTCCACTCTGCATGGCTCTGAGATCTGTAGTCGTCTTTTAGGATGTGAGCGGGCGAAAAAGCAAATAGAAACAATTTGATATCAATATGCATGACATATGAGGTCAAAGGAAACTTGAGAGCACTTCAAACTTGCACGGGAACGCGTTTGTCGGCATGACACCTGCCATCCTGTTCAGACAGACAGCAGTTCATCAAACTTTGATAGCACCAGCTGTAGTAAAGGCTGCGTGCTCGCATAGATGATGGAAATGGCAGGATACACGTGTCGAAACAGAGGGAGGGGAAAGTGACTTTA
Organism: Alestes dentex; assembly: GCA_037576975.1. Classification (NCBI taxonomy): domain Eukaryota; kingdom Metazoa; phylum Chordata; class Actinopteri; order Characiformes; family Alestidae; genus Alestes; species Alestes dentex. Next base: position 37,108,983 of record JBBIGA010000106.1, on the reverse strand, counting down.
AAGACGGGGGTCAGTTATCACACTGCAAATCAGCGGCAAGTGCACAGCAACGCATAACGTCGCCTTTTCCTCACATTCTTTCCGACGTTACTCCCTCATTTGCCTTCAACCTCGGAGGTGCTTTGGTACGCCTTTCTCTCTCGTATGATTCCTCATTACTAGTCGGTTTCATTTTTTCCTTCGCCCTCTTGCTATGCTACCTTCAACTCCATCCCCTCTCACTCTCTCCCCTTTCCTCTCTCTTTCGAATGTCTCAGATGCACTGTTTAAAAGTAATTATATGTGTTTAATAACTTCCAGGGCCATAAAACCTCTTGTTAGAGGAGCACAGAGGTCTAGTGTAATGGCGACCATAAAAGTGAGAGGGAGCAAGGCTGAGAAGAGGGAGAGTGAGTGAAAGGAGGAGGAGGGGTGAGGAAGAGAAATGAAGGAAGAGTTCTCGCTGCCCTTTATATTACCTCCTCTCTATTGCTTCTATCGCTCCCCTTGTTAAAAATCCATCCTGGGAATTCGTCGTCAATGTCTAGTCTCAGCTTTACGGTGAGGGTGGGGGAGGGGGGAGTCAGTCTGGAGCTGGAGCTGGAGCTGGAGCTTCTCCTTCACATTCACCACCTCCATCTGGGGGTGGTTAAAGCCATGGTTCTCCAGGCACTGCACCCTCCCCAGCTCAGCGTCTTTATCCAGAGCGCCTTCCAAAAGGAGTCTTCGCTCAGGTTATTATTTCTAAATTCTACAGAGGAATACAAGCAGGGGAGGAGGAAAACACGGCAGCACGCGAGACAATGGAAGGAGCAGGAGGAGAGGAGGCTTCTGCTGGAGTTATTTAAGTGTGTGGAATCTCATGCGGCTGGCTGGCAGCGGCAGAATAAGCCTGGCAGCTGCAGGAGATGAAATAACAGAGTGGATTGTGAGCAAGATGAGAGCGTGCTCAAAGCCAGCCGAGGCTGGAGCAGAATCCCGGGGCCGCCAGCTTGATTCCATTTGGAAGCAGCAGTGATCCGGGGATGTTCTATTCTTACAGCGCAAAAAGCGGGCAACCTCCAGTCAGTCCCACTATCACACACCAGCGACTTCTCTAACACACGCTCGCTACTATTGCATGCACAGTGTCACTGTACACTAGAACTTCAATCTGAATTTTTTTGTCCCAAACCCAACTTGACTACCACCAAGTTTTGAATCTGGTTCTGACCAGAAGCCCAAAAAAAAGAGTTGACATTCTTACTGATAAATTATCTTGGCAGCAGCTGACATCAGATCATCAATAAAGAAAATAGAAAAAAAAAAACCCCGAAGAGCTGCATTCTCAGATATTCAAACTAATTTATTCATCAATCAATGACTTCAAACAGCAACCCAGTTTTTTAAGAGGGAAAAACTTTAGGCTGTACAATGTGCCGTTCCCATGCTGGCCTTGTGAGACTCACTAACACCACAAACTACACAAGTGACTCTAGCATGTCTAATTAAATATTAAAGCCATATTTCAATAAAATTAAGTATTCAAGTAATAAAACAAGTAGGGAGACTAAAAAAGGGAGAAAAACCAAAGCAGGGGAAAATGCAGGCCAGAATTCATTACAAGTGGATAAAACTTGACCTTTGCTTCATGCCCGTCTCACAGGTGTCACAGGTTCATTCCATAACACAGCCCTGATTTACAGGTCCTTCTAATGTCATAACACCTTCCAGCAGGACTGTGGATGCCTGTTTGCACTCCGCTGAGTGCAGAAGCCCTGGCTGAGCTGAGGACATTCCTAGACCACGGGTGGACGCAGAAGCTGCTGAGATGTAAATATAACCTGATCTGAAAAAAACAAAAAACAAGAGGAAGCCCAGGCCCTGCCATATCCGCCGATCCAGGCCAAACCCCAGGACCTTCCGGCTCTGAGGCTGCTGGCCGCCTGCCCGGCTCAGAAACAAGTGACTGAGGGCAGGTCGTCTCTCTGGCTCCACCCTTCTAAAAGAACCCGCTGTAGCATGCTAGCACTGGCATGGGCTTCGGTACAGGCCCATATGTCCACTAATGCAAGAGCGGCTCCATGCATCTGCTCTATCACAGACCCCTGGTGAGGGCCGACTGACCCACACCACTCCCTCTCGCGCTCATCTCTTGCTTTTCCTGTCTCTCCTGACCTCTTTCAACTCATCACATGCTTACAACATGAGTCATCATTTCTGCTGAGGCATAAAAGCTAAAAACAAAATGAACCAGAAAAAAATGAATAAAATAAGCAATTTTGAAATTCAACGAAAACGTATTTTTGTAACTAATCAGCTTTTAATAATCATCTTGTCAGACCACCACGTCACCCTGTCGTACTGTCACAGTAGTTTTGCCTGGGGTGTAGGAACTTCTTGGTTTAACTGTAACGCCTGCTGCCTTTATGTCATTCCACTCTTTCTGAATGACCGCTGGCTTCTCTCTTACATTCCTTCTTCTCTTACATCACTAGTCTGAGAGAAATCTTGCTGTGGATTCATGATCTTGCAAGGACCTCCGTCTACAATACTTGACGGTTTGTGTACTCTTTAGAATCTTCTATATTTCTGCATAAATCCGGCCTCAAATATCATCAGAGTCCAAATGAGCCCCATAAAACAAATGAGAAAATAATCTGATATCACCTGAGTGACAAACATATGTGAACTTCTAGTATTGGCAGTTCATTTGAAAGTGTACAAGTCAGCGTTTCCAATGAATGGGACGACAATCAGGTTCTGCCAAAGAGTGAATGAAGAAGAGCAGAAGTAATGTTCTGGAGTGACCAATAGACATATTGCAGAAGAACCTGAAGCAGTTCATGTGGGAAACCCATCGGTGTCTCAGAGTTGAAGCTGTTTTGTAACATCAACATCAAACATGTCTGCAAATGAAATATATTTTTGTCTTGGAAAAAAACCACAAATGAAAATGGAGTCATCTTTAACAGTTCCAGAATAAAAATGTTCATTTGAAATTTCAGTTACTAACGTTATTTTCTAGTTCCTTGTCGGCTGTCATAAGCCTACCCAATCAGATGGGAAGAAATACTTTTTAAGATGCATTTTAAATGCGAAATTTGTTTTCATCATGCTGCGTCCAGTCAAAATCAGGACAGTCTCAGCCTTCTAAGTCCTCTCATCTTAGTGGAATAAAAATGGTCCATGAACATTTCTCCTGTCCACTGGGGGTTGTTTGCCTTAAAGACTGGACGCCTAGGACGCTTCATGGAGTAGGTTTTGAGTTTCACTGGTGCTGGGTTTCTTCCACTTTGCTGTGTTACACAGCTGTCTGATTTTAACTAAAAGTTAAGTAAAACGCTAAAAGTTGTCCCCGGCATGCTTTAGGTATGTCTTTACAAACGTAAATGTCGTGCAGCATGTTGGGAGCTGACTGCTGATACCTGAGAAAGGCAGGTAGCTATGTTAGCTACTCGAGTCTTTTTAAAAGCCTTCACTACACAATGTCAAGGTAAAATGAGTCTACCATAAATGTGTCCTCTCAATAAAACCTTCATCACATGCTGCACTAGACAGATAACCAGCCTGTTTGCTGCCATAACAACCTTGAGTAAATAATTAATCTATATAAAATATATACTGTGAAACTCCACAGACAATGTCTGTGTCAGTGCCCTTATTACTACTAATGCAACTACCGGGTCTTCTAGCTTTTTCTTATTTTGCCATAAACATTTCTCATGTGCACTTACATATATACACACACACACACACACACACACTATTTTTAGTACAGTGTACAGTTACTTTTATTAGATTGTTATATTGTATCATTTTTAGAGTTTCTATTCTCTTTCCGTCCACTTTGCTGCTGTAACGAAGCAAATTCCCACGCATGGGAATAATAAAGGGTTGTCTTATCTCAGCTTATCTTTTTGGGGTCTACCTATAGCCCATGTTAAAGAAATTAACTAATTTTTTATTGTAATATGTTGTCGGGTTTGGAATCCAAGCACATTCTTTCATTTTCTGTGCTGCTTATCCTAACCTGGGTTGCGGGGCCTGCTGGAGCCTATCCCAGCAGTCACAGGGTGAAAGGCAGAGAAGCACCTTGGACAGTTCCTCTTTTCACAGGACCCACACACAAACACATTCAGGCACACTGTCACACCTAGAGGCAATTTAGCATCTCCAGATCGCCTGATGTGCATGTCTTTGGACTGACCACTGCACCACCGCGCAGCCCAATGCAACAACAGAATCCTTAAAATACTGGGTCTGCTCGGAGCAAACAAATAACTTCTCCTCTCATTTCTGAGCCTTGGCGCCAAATGATTTCTTCTTTTATAGCCCAACAAAACAACAGAAGGCATAACGGCCCTGACACCTCCTGCAGTGTATTGAAATGTGTAAGCGAGATCATATCTATCATATGAACATATTGAGGCATTATAGGAGCCTTGGCTTGGTTGGTAAACAACATTCATATCAACTGGAAAAAAAAACAACTTTTTGCCTCAGTGGGATCCAGATCTGATGTTTTCACACAATCTGATCTTTTCGAATCAGATCTGAGACACTTTCATATGTGGTCTTATATCATATGCCCATTTTGTGGCCATGTCACCTTAACAAGAGCGGCCAGATCGGAATTTACTGGAGATCCGAGTTTCCTCTACTGTACATGCAAGTACTGTATCGTCATCCAGGTTTACAACCAGAGACTCTGTTGCAGGGAATGAGCAGCAGCTAACTTTCCGCCTCTGCCTATAAACGCTGCAGGAGCATCAAAGCATCTGGCCTTAATTCACTTTGTCCCCAAATCATGAACAGCTGAGAGCTGATCAGAGCTTATCTTTCCCATGATGATGGTTTGTACAGCAAATTTGCTCATTTGTTGTTGTTGTTCATAATGTACGTGGATCATTCATGTGATGTTACTGATGATGCGTCCATGTGGGTCATTTTTAGGCAAAGGTTCATTCACAGTCAAGACAGAGAGGGGTCGCCTATGCACATACATGTCAAGCATCAAGGAAAAGAGACCGAAGAAAAAAAAAACCAATCAGAACTAAGCAATAAAGCTTAGTTATGTTAACATGATGGGAGGTTACATTTTTTTTTTTAATCAACATCATTTTGTTGATGAATCTTTGCACCCCTATTTTGAACACAAAATGAATAAACCCTCTATGAATGTAACATACAGTGCATGCACAGCACAGAGAAAGAGAAACGAACAAAAAGCTTGCAGCAATGATAAAACACCCACTGCTGCCAATGGACTGCCACTATTAGTTTAGAGTCGAGTTCGTCTGCCTCATAGGGAAAATAATCATGGTCGGTTCTCAAAGACCTCTGAAAGATCCATTGCTTCCCCAGCTTACGAACAGAAGGTGTGCTTTGATTATCTGTCACTGTTACACTTTAATCTCTTATCAGCTGGAATACACACAAGCCAGAATGCCTTAATCCCCCCATATCAGACCTCCGCTACAAAGGTAGAGTGGCAAAATTAATCAAGACTTTATTGGGATAATATCATCAACACAAAAGGATAATTGCGTTGTCCTTCATTGAGAGACTGTGAGAGCTCTTGATAGAAATGTTCTTTAATTAAGTGTGTTTTAAGGAGAGGGCATGGTAGGGGACTGCTTGATCCTTATTGGTGTTAATGCCAAGTCAGACTCCATTTGTTTCTTCATTATGTGATGTTTCCAGAAAAGTCCATCAAACACTAAGAACAAAGCAATCCGCAACCCAAGCACTGGAAGGGTAAGAGGAGGACAAGAGTGTGGGGGGACTAGATTTTGTCTAAGTTTGGCAATACAAAAGAAATAACATGACAACAAATGCAAAGCTCAAGTAATGAACTGCCATGTATTTTTCCCCATACTTGCTTCAGAAATTGACAATGTGACCGTATTAGTTATATAAACTAACACAGAACTATACGTGGAAAGGTTGTTGGTAGCTATAAGCCATGTTAAATACCAGAGGCAGAAGGACAAGCACAGACCAGGTACAGGTGTAATAATTTTCAGGTTTGATATTTAATTTTTCGAAATGTTTCGTGTCTAAAATGCCTTGATTCTACAGAACTCTTATTAAAAACTACACATAGTATATTCTCACATAAATAGTCCTCAAATATAACATTTCCAGTGCTGTCGTTCCTCTAACAAAAAGTCTCAATATTACAAACTTTGGAATCTGTAGGCAACTCAATGAAAAAAAAATTGAGTAATTGGAGCATAAATGTGCATTGTCCATAGCTTAACCCCCATCCCCCTTCCTCACCCACTTTTCTCTGACAGGATGTACCCAGGTGCCTCATTCTGGCCACTCACAGTCGTTTTGACGAGAGATGACAAAGGAGAGACCTCCGGGCGAGACGGAGGGGAGTACTGGAATTTTGATATGCTGTTTAAAACATTCCTATTTGTTCGATTTTTATAATGTTCCACCTCTTGGCGATGACAGGGTAGGTTTAACTTGCTTATGAATCAAACTTATCTCAGCTGCCTGCTATATTTGCATTTTGAAAAGTGTGAGAAGCCATGTGTTATGATGCTTCAAAATACATTAATCAATGCGCCCACTCCAGTACAAAGTGCATATGCAAGTTCAGGACAGCGTTCAGTGACAGGAAAAAAGCTCAGGTCTCTGGTCCGCACGCACTCGGCACGCTGCCGCGGCTCTGCAAACTGTCTGGCAAGCGAGGCTACATGGAAGGTTACAGAGGACTAATTTACTCCAAAAGAGCCCAGAGACTGGCAATAGTACCGCTTAAAGTCACAGGCCTGACTGTGTCTACTTTAAATTCCTGCAGCATCACTATCCATTTCCACTATGCATTCACCACCGCTATCAGCGAGGGCAAAAAGAAATCATACTTTGCCATCTATTACTGGAATATGAATATGATGGCAAAGCAAGAGCAGAAATGTAACATTTACTTAATGATGGGTCACAGCGCTCATTTCTATAAGGAAAGCCAGCGTACGCCCTCTCCCACTCCTTCTCTTTCCATCTCCCCCTCCCTACCTGCGTGTGTGTGGGAGCTCCATGAGAAGCTGCACTCTAAATCAAAGCATTTAGCTCTGGACTCGCTCCCAGTCAAGGGTCAGCATTGTATCATCTTCCCCGGCACCGGCACACAAAGGTTGTCCAGTGGTTTCTATTTGATTTCTATTTGAAGAAAATATTAGATTTTCCCAGCCAAGCTAAATCCCTCCCTTGGGCTCAGAGATAGGCCAGGAAAGCCTTATAGCTGAGCAAATGAAAAAAAAAAAAAAAAAAAAAAAAAATCGCATAGCTAAAACTTCTTAACCGCTATCTTTCTTACATCCGTGAATACACAGGAAAAGGGGACAAAGACGAGAGAAGAAATGTGGATTTCTATGAAGGTCGCCACATGAAACAAAAGGCAATTTAAATCTCTGTAGGTCTTCCAATAGCATACTAATTGAGAACAATTACACTGTTTTTCTAGACACCCTCGGTTCATTAAGAAATCTGTCGGCATCTTCTGCACTATCTGTCTACTCTGTCAATGGCATACTTAGTCTTTTGTGCACATAAAGAAAAATCAAGCCTAATCCACAACTCGGTTTAGAGACTGTTTGCCTTTTGACTATTTTAGTTTAATCTTAGGTTCCATCAGTGTAAGCGGGCGTGGACTTGGAGCTGGTGGCAGCTTTGCCATTATCTATGGTAATTGTCTTGCTTGTGTCAGATTATTCAACAGAACACACAAACACACGTACAATGTAACGATTTCAAGGCAAATATTTGCACAATTTCCCTCAGATCTGCCATCATATGGGAAAAAGGATTACTCCAGGCCCCCATTTCCCACGCTTTTCCGGCCCGTTTTCTTCCTCCTCTCCCCTTTTTATTGCATTTCAGCAAACTCAGCATAACCGTCTATCTATGATTACATGTACAGTGGGGGAATAGGTTCAGATTTATAGTAGCAGGTCATTTATTACTGCTTTTACTACTGAAATATTGGTCTTTTGATCCTATTTTTGTGTCACTATAGCAGCCATAGGAAACAATATTACTAAATCTGATCTGAATAGTCCTGCTGACACCATGTGATATCTTTTGAAACTCTTACTAAATATATTAATTGAATTCTTCTTTACAGGATTTAAAGACCTTTAATATAACCTTTATATTTTCATGTCACAAGTAACACAGATACAAACAGTGCAATCAAAATGCAGCAGTCAATAACCAAGAACTGGCAGTTTGTTGAGTTAGCTTTGAGTCTTGCATACTTTGACACTAGTTGCCAAACCGCTGTTCTGTCTCACACAATCTGAGGCGGCATTAGATGGTAATGCGAATTAGGGGACCTCGTCTCAAAGACCAACTCATGATTTGTAATATTTACTAAATTCTAGCAGTGCCTAATGGCTGTGGATTAAGTACAATGAACTTCATGTATGAGACAGATGACTTGAACATTTTTAAATGGGATATGCCAGAAATGGCACATGGCATTTTTTTTAGTTTCAATTTACTGTTAAGTCATTAAATATGTTTTTCATTAAACGGGAAGGGGCCTTCAAGAACAGTTAGCCTACAAAAAAAGCTAATCATCCAAAGGTGTTTTACTTGAAAAGACTGTACTATACCGTTATACATCAAATTCATAATTATACTATCATATAATATTTGACTATACCGTTCACTACATAGTCAATGAGTGTCTCACACACACACACACACACACACACATTTGTATTTCACTGTTGTTTGTGTGCGCTCAGGTACGACTACATTTCACATTAACTCTATACTTTTAAACACTTTGTTCTATTCAGATTCTAACACAACATAGCACCCTCTTTATAACTTGCTCAAAATACGCACATGTACTTATTGTCAAGTGTATTTCTCGCAAAGCATTTGACTTGAAATCTTAAAATCTGCTTTGTTTTTAGTTTTTGGGCCTAAATAAATAAATAAATATATATA
>JBBIGA010000106.1:37047061-37059647 GCA_037576975.1 Alestes dentex | reverse complement strand
CTTATATACACACACACACACAAACACATGCATATATATAATGTGTATATATATGCATGTATATATGCATGTATATACACACATCTATACAAAGATAAACAATGTGACAATTTTTTCACGATTGTTCTCCGGTGAAGAGGTAGTTCATTGTTAAAGACCAGGGAAGTTGCCGCCAAGGTGTGCTGACTTTAATAATGCATTCAATATCTCAGTGCATTCAATCTCTCGTCAGTGAGGCTCTCAGCAATCACAAGTACATTCAGACAAGACTGCAGATAAAGTAAAACTCCTCTTATAGATACAGAAATGCGAACACAGAACCAACAACCTACAATTTCAGTCACTGACAAGGTGGAAGCCCATTCATAGTAATCCAAGGGGGTCGGCTGAATTCTCTAAACCCTTTCTGACTTGTGACTTCATTGCAAGTACAAGGTCAAACACTTTGCCCAACACATTTCTTCTCCAGAGCCAGAGTAAGAGAAAAAAACACAAGTAAAAAAAAACATAACAAAACAAACAAAAAACCCCCCCACTATTTAATGTTCTGATTCAAATTGAAAAGCACTCGGCTCAATATCCAAAATCCAATTCAATTGCAATTGTGTTGGGTAAATAAGGATGGATTGTTTGTCTGTTAGGAGGGTGTGCAGTGAGGATCCTCTGCTTAAATGTAAAGTGACAGATGTCCCATTCTCAGTGGTGGAGGACTACATCTCTCCTTAATGAGCCTGTGGAGAAAAGTCACCTGAATGAAGAGCAGATTGCAAAGGTTGGTCTGAAGGACAAGAGCACAAAAGTGAGCACGTATAACCAAGTTTGAATCATGATAAATGATACGAGGGAGCCAGAAGCTGAAAGAAATTAGTCGCAGTTGCTGACAAGTAGATACTTCTCAGATTATGGCCAACCAAGAACTGTCGCAAGTACATCTGTCAAGAAATAACCTATGTTTTAGTCCCTGTCCGTCTTCGTTGTCTCTTTCTTTCTTCTTTCTCCTTCATTCGTTTGTGTTCTGTTTTATTGCATTGCTTTGCTGACTCTTTCCTCATTCCTTTACCATTAGTCTTCGTATATATCTGGCCTCCAAGCCAGACAATTAATGCAGTCTAGTAGTGTAACGAAATGAGGAAAACGATGTTAAACAAACTAATTTCGACATAAATATTTCCCTGTCCACTTTTTCATTCTGTTTTCTTTCTTACGGTATCCTTTTCCTCATGCAGCCTATGAGTCTCACGAAACCTCAGCCTAAAGTTTAGCATGTTTAGCAAGTTTTTGCACCATCTTTACTCATCTGCCAAAACCTTTGCTGAGCGCAGGAGTTTTTTTTTTAACAAGACAACCAATTCAATCCCAATAAACTACGTGCAATAACTTATTTTTGCTCCTGATTTTTCATGCACCTAGCATTACAGTTTCAGTTTCACATGCCAGACGAAGACATAACTGATATAAAAATAAATAGATGCAGAGACCGCTCTAGAATACCATTCTCCTTGCCTGTTAAGCATAACAGTGGAGGCTTCTGGCACCTTAACAGGAGACTGGCACCTTAAATGAAACATGGTACAGAGGGATGAAGGGATAGAGAGAGGGCTAATGATCTGTCCCCATGTCAATATCTCTGGGTGCCAACCTGCCTCCCCTTGGGCAAGAGCCTGGACATCAAACCTGCAGCTGACGCACCACTTTTCCTGAGAAGCCTTGTCTGCACTCCGCGTCAATACATTGAACTTTTCTACCAACTGTGGACCTACCGTCTGCAGCCTGATGAAATACTCCCCTACTCATTTAAACACTGGCTAAAAGTCCACTAATTGCTTCTTTCTAAGCGATACCTTCAGCCTGTTCATGATGACATGTTGTGGCATACATACATTATACAAAATACATTACACATTCAATCAGAACATCACAAATTGTGAATGAAACAGCTTGTTTCATGGCTACTCTATCAATGTATCACATATAAATTATCACTGAAATTATACACACAGCAAAAACAACGTCAAGGCTATTTCATACATTATTCATCGCTGTCAGAACAAAACTTTTGTGTTTTGTGTGTAGAGTATCTTCATTAAAATATTTTGCAATGTCTGAGAGCTCATGGAAGATCAAATCAATTATTAATGGTCAATTAGTTATAAACTATTCTCTGTAAATGGTGTGTGCAACATTTCCCCACTATCCAAGCCATCCCCTTGAGCATAGTCATGCAAGCTATAATGCATGTTAAGTTCTAGTGTTCATGGTAGTACTGATGGTCATTCTAACACTATTCTGCACACCATTTGAACACTATTATGTAACAAAAAAATACCTGAAAAAGGTTGGTTAGTGTGATACAGTGATCTCACATGTAAAGCCACCAGTGATTTAACATGTCTTTGGATTCAGAAGCTGGGGCACCCCTGCTGTCTTTGAAATAATAGGCCTATTTCCTTTTTTCAGATTTAACTCAATGAATTAAACTAATCACATATTAAATAACACTGAGCCTTTTCATGTCCCGCTTTACAATTTGTGACTGAGACCATAGCGGATACGTGAGCTGATGATATGGGTTTGCTTTTCCTCTGCAATGGGATGAAACACTATTTGAGTATTAACACAGCACTGTATGGGGGAATCTGAACGATCATGGAGAAAATGAATTATATGTACGTTACACAAAATTCACAATAAAAAATGGAACCTATTACAAGCTGCTTTGTTTCCACTGTTATTTTTTTATATTAATTTAGATTTATATGAATATACATCTACGTATACACACACACACACACACACACACACACACACACACATATATGCATGCATGTGTGTGTGTGTGTGTTTTTCAATGGAGAGGGAGTGTTTGCCCCATTTGCCGCCCTTCCTCAAGTGCCGCCCTGACTTCCTGCCTCGTTCGCCTATGACACGCCGGGCCTGCCTATGTATGTGACATTCACACTGTGACAGGTCCACACAGAAATTGCAGAAACTGAATAGCAGAATCCATTTCAGCAGATGCCATTACCCTGAGGTCCATTTTAAACCGAAGGTGTCAAACAGCAAACAATTTATACTGACCCTCTTTAGCTGCTAGCACATAAACAACGGCCACTAGAAGCCCCTGGGGACAGGAGCAGCTCCTGAATACGACTGATTAACTAAGCTTCAGGCCCATGTGTGTGTGACCGGTCCGAGCAGCAGACCTGGTCAGCAGCAGCAGTGGAGAAAGGGGCCGCTGTGCCCACAGGGTGTGTGGGGGCCATCGATCCTGCTCTGCCATTAGATACAAAGATGTCAAGGTAGATTACTCTCATAGTGCTGCCGTTTGCAGGTCAAGTGTTTTGCTGGTCAACAATAATCAGAGAGACAGCGGGCGGTGGGATGATGGGGCTGTGTCTGCCTGATAAATAGCAGCAGCCCGCGCCACAGAGCAGCCGGAGAAATAGAATGCAGCGGCTGCCGGGGCCCCGTCGCCGGTTAATGACATACGTGGCGCGAAAGCGGTAAATGATTCTGTGCTGAAAATGGGATAATGTGTCATACAAGTCAAAATGGATGAAAGAACGGGCAAAATGTTAAAAAGCAACTGGCAACGTCTCAAGCCGGAACTCCAACCAGCACGCCTCTCCCCCCTCCGCTTTTTGAAGCAGGAATCACTCTTTCATATTTTACTCTCACTTCTCCGGGTCACAGCCTCCTTCATCACTCTGTCCAAATAATTCTGCAATAACGCAGCACATTCATCTTACAAACAGGAGCGGTGTCGCAGCTCACAGTCCAAACTGATCTCCCCTCTTCGCTTCCTTTTCAGAGCCTTCAAATGTCCAGTCATATCGCAGATAACACACGCTAAAACAAACACTGTGGATGCGTTCAAATAGCTTTTGTTTTTAATTTAATTAGTTAACCTATTGACTTACTTTTGTAGCTAATTGGCTCATTTATCTAGGCTCCAAAGTTCACATTTACATGGCAGATCTTCTTTCACATATATATATTATTTTTTTGCTCCACAAAAAGTAATATAATAGTGACCATAACAGAGCTACAGAGCAAACAACCAAAGAAACAATTTAGTACTTAAAAAGTGCTTACTCAAGAATATCAGCAAATGTTCAAAGCGCAAACACTAAGGCAAGTAGATAACCTTTAAGTGACGTGTGGAATGACGTCCTTTACCGCAGTCTACAGTTTATAATGCTGCCGCGCACAGCAAATTTAAAATAACTGAAAAATATACTGCCGGCACCATCATCGAAGTCCTGTCTGTATATGTAACGTCTTCATTTATGGTGCAGTGAAACAGAAGCTACGTATCTTACCTCCAGTGCTTCCAGTACACTTTTACATTTACGTATTCAGCAGAGCCTCACAGTAACTTGAGTAAAATGTAGTGTCTGAAACCTATCCCAAGCATGCTTACTGGTATAACAGTGTCATTCCTGCCTGAACCATCAATCATCTGCGTGCTATCCACTGTGGTGTGAGCCACAATCCCGTCATCCACTGAGTTGTCCCACAGTTATAGTAACGTATTGTTGGAATGGTTATGTGAATTATTCCCTATGGAGTGTTTATATGGACGTTTATATAACAAAAACCCGTATCAACATTTTTTTCCCCGACATAATCAACACTGTCGACCTCACTGACCTACTGTTGTAACCTTTTGTTTTTATTTGATGTATGTGAGGTTTATAGATCCAAACTTAAGTGTCCCCTTGGCCATTTTGGATGGTCAGTCACGACTTTACAATGAAAAAAGGAAGAGATAGCAGAAACAACGATTATCTGGGACAGTTCCACTTCTTCATGCCAGTCACTCGGTGTTCTCCCCAGCAATTGCTGGATATTAAGCTCTCTTGTCATCTGATTTAGGTTCTGGAGGCCAAAATGTGCGAGGAGAACGGGACAGTAATAAAATATGGGAAATAGCACCACGAGAGCAGAAGTTGTGGACAGAGTTGAGCACGGTTGGCCACAACTCTTCAGGCTCTGACAGAACTTGGGATGAGCTTTTTATTTGGTGACAGAAGTTAGACGACGCCATAACGAGAGCGGACAGGAGAAAGAGAGAGAGAGATGACAGCAAAAAAGGAGCAGAGGAGTGCTTTCGGATAACACTGACATGCAGGCGTTCAAAATTTTGCTAAGCTCCTCTGAGCACAGAGCTTCCTGATGATCTTCGTTATGATGACGGCTGTTGCTCCCAACAAAGCATTTTCTCCGTCTAATTTTCAGCGAAACATCAACGACTCAAACACCCCCTTCACCCAGCCCTAAAAATGGCGACCATATAAATTGCAGGTCTTCATGCCAATATTGTCAGTAAAATTGGTTATAAACATTATATTGCCTCTGTCCTAACTACCCTTATCCTACTACTTACAATTTGTCCCCAAACTGTACTATTACACGGAAGCATTAACAGGAACGCAGAAAAAGCACCATCAACAACTTCGATCATATTTCCGCATCACTTATAAACAGCAGAACTGGTGAAGTAGTTCTTGGTGAGGAGGGTTCTACATTATAGCCAGTTTTAGTAAGTATTCTAATGAATGTGGCAAGCTCTTTTTTTTTTTTTACAATCCAAGCATAGCACCGAGTTCATATTCAACAGACGATCAATAACAATAGCCTCGCTCATGCCTGGCAGATCCCTCTCCCTGGCCTTCCTCCAGAGAGTGGGGAATTCAAACACACAGCCTTTCTAAAGGACTGAATTCTGTTCCTGGCGCAGGAATACAGCTTCCCACTGCATACCAGAGCTATCGGTTTCTCACCAGCAGCATTTAGTTAATAATTCATTTGGTGTTTGACAGAACGATTCCAAAATATTTTAAAGGGTATCTTACGATTTTTAAAGGGATGTTTATGAATTTAATGATGCAACTCTGACAGCAGGCCTTGACGGTTATTCAGACTCCTAAATATGTATTTACAGGGACAGATGCTTAAAGATGATTCCCCGCAATCAGTAAAACAACACGCATTACATTTGTCCTTCCATTAAAGTATTTAATATATGTGAACTAATTCCCTTAAGAATACTGGGATAAACTCACACCGCCATGTGAACGAGATTCAAAATGATATGAACAGAGAAAAAAGAAAAAAGAAACAAAGACTATAAGGAGGGGGAAAAGAGGATGAAAATGGATGAAAGAAACAGAACAGCTTAAGCAGTGCAAGGAGCCCAGCAGGGAGTTGTTTTGATCTCTTCTGGCCCCAAAATATTTCATGTAAGGTCATGAAGTAATTAGCAACAATATTCCAGAAGTTCCAATTGCTGTTGTTTTTTCTCCCCCCCCCCCTTTACTTTTCTTTTTTCTTTCTTTTTTTAACAAGAGCCGATATTTTTATCAACAGCACTCATTAGGTTTTATTTGGTGTTTGTTTGTGAGAATAAACGTGTTTTACTAGTTGGGAGGGGGATGCTGAACTGAAAAATCCGCTGCATGGCTTGGTATCACTGTGGCCATTACAGTGCAAAATGAATTATTTACAAGAGAGCAGCTGACAGCACGGAGAGTGCAAAAAAAAATGATCCCTGCGCTCACAGTCACATGGAAAAAAAAAGTCATTCACAGTTTTGATTTGCTTTTCCTGACAGCTGCAATACACAGAATTTGAAACAAAATCAGTGGCTAACTTGCTTTATGTTTATGAAGTCTAGGGCAGGCCTGGAGTTTCATTGCTTAACAGTCACAGGACAGAGAAGACTCCGAGAGTAAATAACAGCGCTGTAACAGGGAGATGGCTCAATGATGTACCACTTATTGAATCTCTGAGACAATCGCTTTACTGCATAGTATTTTCCAGCACTCTATTCCTATGGGTACGCAGCAGTTTTGCGTTAGAGTCGGGTTTTCTAGACATAATGGTATCACGCCTGAGCTGTTTTAAAGAGGGAAGGCTTTGCAAAGGAGAGGTCAGCCAGAGGCACAGCCCCGAAGCATTATCACCGATGCATTAATAAGAGGTCATGTCAAAAGTTTCTTGCCGCATAAATGGAGCAGGTCATATTCCACACAGTTTTGTGTTACATCATTACGGTCAAGAGATCTTGTGCTTGTATGCGTCCGAAAACACAATAAGCACCCTGCCCTTACTCTTATGTATTTCAGAAGCAATATAGGGTTACACAATAGTAACAGAGGGATGAACTGGTGAAGAGACGGTTACATTGGAGTTTGAACAGAGGAGATGCAGAGGCAGTGCTGAAATGGGCGTTGTTGGGTTTCCCACACTGGTGATTACTCATGGAGCAGCTTTTGTCAGTGGTAATGATCCTCACCCTGCTGGCTGTGGTGGGAGTGGAGCACTGTGGGGCTTTCCGGCAGGGAGCCTGTGGGAGACGGTCTGGCTAGCGGAGCTTTTTGCTGGCTAAACCGGTTTCTCTCTGTGGGAGGAAGACCCTTTTGGGCCAACAGGGCAGATGCCAAGGCTCTTTTCTGTTTTCACTGTTTGCTTACAACAGCTACGGTCATGTGTAGTGGCGGAGATTTAGGTGTTCAGGGGGAGGAGGGTGTTTTGCATGTGGACGGGTAGCGCTGGATGAGGCTGAGAGTGGGCAGCCTGGCACAAAGACATGAAAAAGGGTAGGTAGAGAGATAGAGGGAGGGATGAGAGCGTGATTCACAGTGAGCCTGGGATACCGGCAGCAAAGTGGGTCAGGTTGGCTTAGTTTGATTACTGCAGTGGGTGGCTGGAGGCAGCCCTCCAAAAGCAACTCCATCACATACGTTCTTTCTCAGGGTTCTCATCCTCTTTTTTTCCTCTCTTCCCCTGCCGAGGTG
Source organism: Alestes dentex (assembly GCA_037576975.1). Classification (NCBI taxonomy): domain Eukaryota; kingdom Metazoa; phylum Chordata; class Actinopteri; order Characiformes; family Alestidae; genus Alestes; species Alestes dentex. Next base: position 37,051,845 of record JBBIGA010000106.1, on the reverse strand, counting down.
TAGCTAAAGAATCCTGTTATGTGGGGTGCTTCAAAGCTGTGCATGATGCCTAACATTCACCACTGCTGGAGCCTGGCTGAGAGAAAGAGAATGTAGTTTGAATGTGGCTTGGCCAGCACATTTTACAGTAGCCAAGCCGAGTTTGTGAACTTTGAACTCTCTTAACCCACAGTATTCAAGTCATTGAATAACTGCAGTGTCGTCTGATAAACATCGCCACTTAATGGGAGAGCTATAGGGCCACTCATTGGCAAACATAAAGGTTACGAAGAGACAAGTACAACGTAATTCTGATTAATTTTCTTTATTCATTTTATTGATGCACTCAGCATAGTTTGCACTTCTTATATTTAACACAGTACTGCACTAGAGCGAAATAAATAATAAAAAAAGGAGACCTCGCCTTCGCATGACAGTACGATCCTATTTAGGTGCAGGAAGAGAGATGATAACCCCTTAAAAGGAATATTAAAGCAGGTATCAAAGCCTAACCTGATTAGCGTGGTGCTGAGAGTGCTGCATTGTGATACCGTGCTGACATGTGAAGGGAGAGAGAAGCACGTACACACACAGCGCAGATCACTTTCTTAAATTTGGCAGAAGTGCAACATATGGCCGTTCAGTCTATCCCAGTCTTTTAAGCTTCTCAAACTGTGATTTGTGAGCTGGAAATGGCTACCAAGCCAAAAAGAGCTGAAAGTGGGGGGAGGGGGGGGGGTTGTTGGTGACAAAAAGAGATAAGTGTGTACACACACACACACACACACACACACAATTTGCTAAAGACTGAATTCCCTGTTCTGTGATGGCATTCCACCTGAATCTCACCTCACATTACAAAAAAAAAAATTTGCACATTCAACACCAATCCACCACAACATTAAAAAGACTGAGAGGTGAAGTGAAAAAGCATTGATTATTTCATGACAATGGCACCTGTCAAGAGAAGGGATACCTCAGGCATGAAAAGTCAGTTCTTGACATTGTGATGTGATGACTGGGTCAGAGCATCTCCCAAGTGGCATGTTGTGTGTCTTGGTTAAAGCTTATAAAAGGTGACCCAAGGAAGGACAACCAGCGAACCAGCTACAAAATCATGGGCGTCTAAGGGTCATCAATGCGCACTGGAGGGGTTAAAGATAACCCGTCTTATTGGATCCCTCGGAAGAGCAACTGTAGAAGAAATTTTTGAAAAAGCTCATGCTGGATATGATAGAAAGGTGTTAGAGCACACAATGCAACACAACTTGTGTATGGTCAGAGTGCCCATATTGTACCCATGCCCACTGCCACAGTTTTGTCTTTTACATCAAGTGGGTAGCCAGGTGTGTGTGCGTTATTTACCTTGGGGGGAGATGGCATCAGGATGCACCATGGGAAGAAGGCAAGTCAGCGGAGGCACTGTGATGCTCTCGGTCGGGTTCTGCTGTGAAACCTTAGGTCCTAGCATTTATGTAGATTCTACTTTGACTTGTATCATCTACCTAAAGTGCAGACTGGAGATGCTATTGCCCAAAGGCAGTTGCGTCTTTCAGAAGGATAACACACCCTGCCACACTGCTCAGGAATGGTTTGAGGATCATGACAACAAGCTTAAGATGTTGACTTGACCTCTAAATTTCCAAGAAAACTAGTCTGATTTATTTGATTCAGATCCCACCTCAAAACTCACAGGACTTAAAGGATCTGTTGATAATGTCAGCTGGTCACCCGGTGCCAGATCTCACAGCACACCTTCAGAGGTCTTGTGAAGCGGTCAGAGCTGTTATGGTGGCACAAGGGGGACCCACAAAATATTAGGCAAGTGCTTTTAATGGTATGGCTGATCAGTGTAAGTAGGCTAAAATACCCATGCCATGTTCAGTAGACGGTTATTTGAAGAATCAATATTTTAAAATTAGGTACATGAGGATGAAAGTTTGAAGACCGTCCAATAATAATAGGTTCATCCAAGCTATGAGTCACTTTATTTTTAAGAGAGTAGGCTAAACACCTATGTATCCATCATCCACCCTAAGTATTTATCATCACCACGACACAGTCATGCGTTCTATACTTGCACATGTTGGAACAGTGAGGTTAGTCGAAGGGATACCGGCGAAAGGGAGAGGGAAATGAGAGGTGGAGATGCAGTTCCAGAGGGATGGAGGTTCCAGCATCTCACTGAATGATTGGTGCGATTAGCACTGTGGACAAGGTGGGTTGGTTGCGTTTTGAAGAATGACCATCCAGCGCGCCTATTGATGTGTCACAATGATTGAGTGCTGGAGAGGGAACGGTGTAATGGCTTCATCAGCCAGGCCTGGTGCATGCCACAATCTCATTCCCCTCCCCACAGCCCTGCCTGCCCAATCACTCTGCAAAAACACCCAAATTAAACAAAGTTGTCGGTCAACTTAACTTCAGCTTTCTCGCTCCCTCCTCTCTCTTCTTCCATTATCCTCCTTCCCTTCTGCTGCTCTCTCATTCTTCCCCTAACTCTCCTTTATCCTTTTCCTTCAAGGCCACCCTACTCAGCCAGCTCTTTCATGTCTTAACAAGCCAATTAAGGGGGTTGATTTAGTTTGTTCCCTGTTTTTTCCCCCCCGTCTCTGCTTTTCTGGTGCTTGGCCTATTTTCAGCTCAACTCCACAAATTCCACATTCATGTCTACCTTGACTCTTTAAATTCATCAAGCTCGCCCACTGTCAGAGCGCTGACTGCAAATGATCACGTGATGGGGGTACTGGGCTTTATCCAGTGGAGACTCTGGTTCCAACGCAGGTAAAAAAAAAAAAAAAAAGAATTACGTCCATTGGTATTCCATGCTTGCTTGTGCTGCAATTTAACAGCACTAAAGCATGATAACAAGCTCAAGCTAGAGCTCTAACACTGGATGAATGGCAATGGGGCCAGCATTTTGGTCCACTGAGAAGGAATAAGAAAGTGACAGAGGAACAGAAATCCAGACTGGTCTATATGGGTTAAAATTCTACTCCAGAATGCTGCTTACTTGCACTGCTTTCACCACTAAAGACAAAGAAGAGCTGCAGTATGCCCACTGAGATGAAGGCTTTCTCTTTCAGTAATTTCTTAAACATCAATAATGTTGGGTAGCATACATCCTACATATCAAATGTATAATACTGAACATTGTTGCATTTCTTCTCTATTTGGCCAAAACCTTATATAGTCAAAATGGTAAAAAAAAAAAAAAAGGTCCCAGTGTAAGATAACAGTTCACTCAAGTGATTTGGGATCATTTCTCGAAGTCATTAATCATGAAGTTTTCAGACAGTTTAAAAGGGTGGATTGTATTTTCAAATTCCATTAAAAAATAAAAACCAAGACTGTAGATTTTTGAAAGGTTTTGTTGCAATCGATAAAATGATCTCCTGGTTACCTTGGTTTTTTAATTAAAATACATGTTTGTTTTTTTCCTACTCAAACAGCAGTGCTAACCTGTTTAATCTGTAAAACTTAATGGCTGAATCTGATTCCAAATTTTTAATGTATTCAGCACATTAGAAAGATTTCAAAACAACTTTTGGTTAATGTTAGGAGTCAGGCATTTTGGACCTGATAAACGTGCGCAGTGTGGGATATCCTACTAATATCCCAGCACCAACACAAACAAAATTGGCTAATATTGTTAGTAAATCTTGTTTTGATGGCAATCAAGGGAGTACAGAGCAAAACCATTGATCACATTTACTATTTAGCTACTAATGAAATCATCAACCAGTGCCAGTACGGAACTTTCCGGACTAGAAAAACAAAGTAATTTAAGGGAAAGAGCATGCCTATGAATTACAACAAGGTTTGTGATGGTGCAGAATGTTGGCTGAAAACAATTGGCAAAGACTTTAAGCACATCCTTCAGACCATTAAAGCAGTCTGAAAAATAACAACAGCATTTATAGCAGTAATAGAGTAAAGTAATGAAGACTGTAGGGAAGAGTGAAAAAAAAAAAGTGGTTCCATCAGTGGCAAGGCGTGATGATTTCAGAAACCTGATGGTTTCGGGTTTGTAACTGGTAATGATGGCCGTTCATGGCTGTTCATGCAAATCATAATGACCGATTTGACCCCTGCCTCACTACAACTGGAAACATGTTAACAATGCTGTTAGACCCTCGTGTTCCCTCGTATTAATTTTTCTCCATCTTGTACATTAGTTGAGATGCGCCTGAGGCTATGCAGTCTATGGTTGAGTAAGTGCAAATCTGAAACAATCCACAACGATTTATGTTTTTCCAAAGTATAAATTCGTAATGATGAGTTTCATTAGCAAGTTTCAAGTGTATTTATTGGCCTTTCTGTCTCCCATTTGAAGCAGCAGGATTCAGCCCTGTGCAGCAATAATGACCAATCAAGGATGTACATATGGTCTGAGCAGTCCATATCAATATTTATTATCCATCTGTCACAGAGCGCAATTAGCTAAATCAGGATTTAGCAGCAGCTTCAGGTCCACTTGCCCCATCGAGCGGCGAGTTTAAACGGCGAGTGAACTGGCGGGTTGTAATGAACAAGATTATGAGCTTGATCTCCTTATCAACACCTTTCTCGAGTGTGTGATGGGGAGAGAAAGGTATCACAGTGAAGTTCATTAAATTAACACAATTCAATTTATTTTCAAGACTCTGAGATGAAGCTTCGGTTATTCTAGTTGACCTCAAACCATGGCAGATATATAAATATTAGAGAGAGGGAGAGAGAGAGAGGGGAAGAAGGGGGGGGGGGGGGTGAAAAAGCGAGAGAGAGAGAGAGAGCTGGAGAAAGAGGGGGGGAATCATTCCTTC
>JBBIGA010000106.1:37022911-37046961 GCA_037576975.1 Alestes dentex | reverse complement strand
AGAGAGGGGAAGAAGGGGGGGGGGGGGTGAAAGAGCGAGAGAGAGAGAGAGAGATGGAGAAAGAGGGGGGGAATAATTGCTTCAACTTTCAACTCATTATCGTGGAATACACAATTAGAGAATGAAGCCGTAACTTAATTAATCTTACTTTAAAGTGCAAGCCTTCAAGGATATGTGCGAGAGTTTTCCATGACAGATTTCTTTCCAATTATATGACATTATCAGAACCTGTGCTAAATGCACACCCCCACTTTTCTGGTCAGAGCTTTCCTGTCTCCAATTAAAGAACTTTCGCAATGCTGTGTGCAGTGATACATGACACTAACCTTTTCTTGGCTCCGTGCTAATTAAGGACAATTTCATTTCCAACATTGACTTGCGCAAAACATGAGGGAGTCGACTCTTACCCATACGATCGTCCTTATTCCGGTCCAATCGGATTCACCATGTATCCCTTTCGCAGAGTCCACCTGAATTTGTTATATCACCAGATCGCCTGAGGGTCCTAACATGGTCTGCAAATGGCTTACCTTGACAAGTTTAATGTTATTTTCCCGGCCATTCCCCACGTGCCACGGAGCCTCTGAAGGACTTTCTTTCCATATAAATATATACATGTACATTAGGTTCATAATTGAGTCACATCCAGTGGCAATGTTAAAAAAAAAAAAAAAAGGCCTCATGGGTAAAACACTGCGGCGAACAGAAGTACAAGAACCTCCCCTACACTGCAGGGGACATATCACAGAGGTTTGTTCCTCAACTAATTAGACCCCTTTCAGCACGCAGTGTTAGGGGGGAAAAACATTCTGACAATGAGAAATTTGGCGATCATTAGGAGCTGAGAGGACGTGGCGGTAATGACGTCCTAGCACAGCGATTCATAATTGAGAGAAAGATTTTAAGAAGCCACATGCAAATGGCCTCTGCAACGGAAATGCACCAGCACCTTCTGAAATGCAGCTTTAAGCCACGTTCTAGGCCACTCCAGAAAGCAAAGGGATCCCACTCGTTAGGTCAAAATAATGAACATACAGCTTCTGTTGACAGCACTGCTTTTAGCGGAAGAAAAATATAAATAGCACAGACTGTGAAGACTTGAAGTTGGAGAGCAAGTGGCCAAACCACAGCACCAGTCACAGTCCAACAGGGAAATAATAAGGCAGGGCCCAAGCGCTTCCATCTGCTGTGGCCAATCTTCCATAACCCTACACCTTCTGAAACTTGTTGTTGTGTGCCTGCCACTATTTTCAAAGCCTTGCTGCTGCTCCTCTCAAGCGGCAAATGCAAACGTCAAATCGGATTAGCAGGGACACCCCACCTGAATGCAAACTGTGGCCCTGTCCACCGCCATCACCTCTGTTGTTTCATGGTGTGACAGCTATTCCATTGTGTTGTTTCTATGATTGCGAGGGAATTGTTTTAACCCCATGGCCGGAGTAACACATATGACCGTCATCAGCAACGATCCTGCCATAACGCTGAACGTCAGAGTCCTTTACGGTCAAAGTCTGGGATACATGCGACCAAAGGGAACACAGATGCAACGTGTTTTTTTTTTTTTTTTCTTCCCCTCCCTTTTGTAATTCAATGAGACTGAACTTTTTGTACCTGAAACTGCTTTATATGTGAGCTCACCTTTTTAGCAATTTCACCGCAGCCAGGTAAGACACGCTAAATCTCACGTAAAAGGCCCATAAAAGTCAAGAGACAAGATCTGAATCCAAATCTGAAATATAATCATCCAGCATGAACCATAGCACAACTCAGAAGTAGAGCCTCTCCACAGGCTCCCCTCAGGCAAACTAAAGGAAAATACTCGTATCGAGCCAGAGCCTCAGCAGTCCTGGCAGGAGACGGAGGCTAATGCCTGCAACTTTTGGAGCGAAACTTGGTGCGAAAAACGCTTGCATGGCATAACTTGGACTCATTCATTCACATCCATTCATCACTGAGGTGAGCTTCATAAAAAAGACACATCAAATTGCAGACTCTCCGTCCACAGCTGTCTGTTGTTTAGGGTCAAAGAGTGGTGAATACCCAAAGGCAATATTACAGAGGACATATTACTTTGCCGGCTGGAGATTAATGAACAGCAGTAATGCTTAGGAAGAGCATTTTATTCATTTAAATGGACCATGCAGCCTGCTTTCTGTAGCTACCAAGAGCACAGCAGGAGGAATTTGTAGACAGCGAGCATCAACAAGGGCACTAAAACTTAACTACAGTGGTAGAGAGTTATGGAAGGCAGTATGGAGCAGGACGTTAATTACTCACAGTGCAAGCATCACGGATCAGGGAAATTACAGGTCAAGAGCACCCAGCAGCTCCCCATTATTACCATCCATCCAGCCCACAGCAAGGAAACCGCACACCAAATTCTGCTACCGCACCGAGGGCTTGCTTTTCTGTCTCCCTTTCGCATGCGTGAACACGCATTTCATCAAGTACTTCTGTGTGTTTCCCTTAAAGGGTGAGAATAACTACTGAAGTCGTTTTTTTTTTTTTCCATCCCTTCCTTTTTTTTTTATTCAGTCCTTGTCAGAAGAGGTTTACCAAATAGGGTTTAGTTGAGCTTTTCCAGCCGTAGCCCTCGCTCCTTGATTATGAGCTATGTTCAAGACACTCAGATAATTCTCTTCAAGGTAGTTTAAAAGTCAGAACTTCGCTGCAAGAATAAGCGAGTACAAAAGAAAGCGGCGTGCCGCGATACAGAGGGTACCTTTGGTCCTCACACAAGACACACATTATTAGGCTTATTATGCCTATACAGTGAATACCAAATCAAAATGAACACAGATCTTGTAAACAAAGATGCCTTTCTCTTTCTCTCACTCTAACCCTCTTAAACGCTGCACAGAATATTTCAGAAGAGAATTCTTCAGATCAAAGTCGAGCATAAGTTAGGATCCATCATCAGAGCTGGTTTGTCAGAAGTGAAGCAAACAGACATAATGAGTGACAAAAACAAAAACTCTGCAGCTCTGCATTTTCTACATTAAGTAACTATAAAATAGGTGAGCATGACTGCTTTTAACTGGCTTTCTATTAGTTAAAGTCACAGTATAAAAATAAGTATTTGTTCATTAAGTTTCAAAAATTCAGCTTAATATCTTGAAAAGTGAACTACAAAATCAGTTGTTTATCGATATAATGTGAATTAAAGTGCTACATCGAAAGACATGCTATCGCTATTTACAATAATGCATATTTTGGATGACATGGCTCAAGTGTTGCAGTAGCTTTCAAATACATTGCAAGTGCATTTACTAGTCTCAGGTTACTTTTGTCAAAAAATGACAAGACAGATCAAACAAAGACAAATCAATAATTGGCAGACCGTCAATCATATTTGAAGCAGGTGGTAGTTAGGGGTGTTAGTAGCCTGGTGGGTAAAATGCTTGCCTGTGAACCCGATGAGCACAAAGTCGCAGGTTCAAACCTCCACTTTCTACCATTGTGTCCTTGAGCAAGACACTCAACCCTCAGTGTCTCCAGGGGGACTGTCCCTGTAACTAGTGACTGTAAGTCGCTCTGGATAAGAGCATCAACCAAATGCCCAGTTTACCCTTTAGGCAAAAATCTGCTGGTTCTGATCTAAGCTGAGTCTAATTGTGCATAGGATTAGTGGCCTGTTTTATACTTCAGGGAACAGACACCTTACCAATAAGGAAAACACTGCTTTTCTGAAGATTTGGTGGAATATGCAAAATAACAAAATCATGTAAAATGACCTTACGATCTGATGATGAATAAGATCTAATTTACAGAAACGTGCTAAGAACGTTGTGAAGTGCCTCCCACGACCCCACCAAAATTATAATAATTATATAAAAATTATATAATAATTATAATGTGACCACGCGACCATCATTAATGATGATTTATATTTAAGAAATGAATATGAGTCTGTTTAACTATTACCATTAAAGGCTAATAATCACATTTAGCCTTTTTCTTTTTCAGTATCGGGCCCACACTCACACTGTTTTGACTGGAGCACCAAACAGAGTCATTTCTACTCCATGAATGACTTCTGCTTCATGAATGTGGTTCTTCTCTCTCTACCTCTCTCTCCTTGTTTCTCTGAAGGGCCTCTCTGAGAGGTCACTGCCCCTCCTCCATCGCTGGTGCCTAATTAATCACTCATTAGGCTAATCATCATTGGTGCAGAGGCTCCAGCAGTGGCTCTGGGAGACCTCCCCAGCAGTGCAGACCGCATGGGCGAGGTAGAGGGGGAGAGAGAAAAACACGCTCCCATGGCCCGGGCTCCTTGCGATGCATGCTAAACAGCTTGGTGGGCAATCTCCTGGAGCAACAGCTAGAGGCCATGGCTTGGAGTTGGCTCACAGCTTTAGCCTCCCCTTCATGTGTTCCTGGAGCAGTCCTCCAAAACTTAAAGTAAACTTCTCCATCTGCATGGAAACAGTTTAAATATGCCCCATAGAAACAGCCCATTATAAATGGGTTATGTTGTTGCTTCGGCTCTGTACTCAGTGATCCCCCATTTGAAGCAATTTGGACATTCATTCATTCAAAATAATGGAAATGAGCCTAAAGTGCAGAATGTCACGCAGTATTTACCTTTATACTGGACAAACCATTAAAAAGACCAAGATTTCCAGCTTGGCAGCTAACTGTCAAAAGCGCATAAAGGTTGAGCTTTCTATGTTCTCCTACCATAGATGTGAACACCCTTGAATTAAAGCTGATATCCTGGCCTTTAACCTCACAGTCATTGTTTTATTTCAAAGCCAACGTGCCGGCATACAGAGACAAACCTATAAAAACGGCGTCACTGCCAAATTACTTGTGGACTATGCCATAAACTTTGACTTAAATAACTGTTCCTCACTCCTGCAGACAGACTGGATAACGCATCTGAAACCTTTCCCATTTCTGCTAAGCCATGTGTAGGAGTGCAGGGCAATGAAAGCACACGCGATCAGGGCCAATAGCTTTGAGGAGGCTATTTGTCGCCTTCAGATACCTCCAAGGAAATAGAGTCAGGATTAAAAAAGGTTGCGTTTATAGAGTTTTAGCGGGGCTTCCTTCTTCTGATGGCTGGTCACCTTTACTGTCACAGTGAACCCTTAAAATTAATCTGCACTGTAAAGAACAACCCAGCACACACTCATATCTCTGGAATCGCTTCCAATGAATCTCGGTTGTCATAGCACCTTCCCAATATCGCAGCGGGGAGGAACACTCGGGTGCAGTTTTGCTGCACCACAACTGAGAAATACTGTTTGCACCTATTTTTCTGTCTCTTCGCCATTCTCCTATGAAGTTTCTCTGAAGTGTGTGCATGTGCGCGCACAAACGTGCACACAGGCAACCAATCACACACACACACACACCTGCAGAATGCAGAGATAATCAAAAGGCACTTTCAGCTGAGGAGATGGATGCATGCCGTATGGTCTGTGTTCACGCTACACCTTGCCTCTTTCTCATCATTCCTTTGTGTGACCAATGCTTTAAGAAGATAGTGTATGCCAGCAGCAGCAGCAGGAGGACAGAGAAAACACTACAGGTCTGCCCAGACTGTGTAAAATGGGGTAGAACAGAAGTTCAAAGTTTGAAATAACCCAACAGAAATATAAATGCAAAAGGATGTTGTTTTCTACTTTTCACTGCAGGCTACAGCCATATTACTGTTAAAAGAGCAACTTTCTATCATACACAGTACCGTGCAAAAGGCTCACGCAGCTTTGAAAACTTTTTAAAACTATTCGGCATGCCAGTCACTGTTTTTGCAAGTAAAACACTACGTAACAGCTGGGTAAATACAAATAAAAGTCACTGTTTTTGCAAGTAAAACACGATATAGCAACAGCGGAAATACAAGTAAACCCAAACAGAATGACTGATATGCTGGTTGAATTATTAACGTTGGTCAGAAAAATACAGTAGTAAAATACAAGTGAAAAATACAATTGCACTCCAGACTCTGCACAGATAATTTAACAAAGAACTGATCAGGCAAACCATTCAAGTACCAAACGGTAACTGTAAGAATAGATCTTTTGGAAATGGCTAAGCTGACACATGCATCAAGTCAAGATGTACTGTTCAGAAGTAATGATGTGTCGGGTTAACAAATAAATGCCTAGTGCCCAAATAAACAGCTTTACAAGTCATTTTATGTTTAGCGAGTACTGCATATAAAAAACGTAAGATATTGGGCGGTACTGTCGTCATAATCCTCATTATTTTAGCTTTTTGTTTGTTTGTTTTCAGGGAGGTAGAAGTGAAATTTGTAAGTTTTGCCTTAACTGCCTGGCCTGATTTCGGGCAGTGATATTTTTCAAACCAATTTGTTTAAGCCTTAAAGATGTGAGTAAGCAAGGCTTTATTGATCAGCTCCATCAGAAACATGAAAGCACTTTCTTCACATCACTTTTTTTTTTCTCTCAAATGACCAGGAATGTTCATTTTGGGATTATAGTAATTCATCGTAATTATAATACGAGCAGAATGATAGTCATTAGCTTCACTAGACGTGTAACTGTAACAAATATCAATACATGCTGAGTTCTGATTTTAGTGATGTTCTATACTGAGTACAGGGAGAAACAGGAGAAATGAATTCTCCCTAACAAGCTAAATAGACAGTACATACGGCTGCTTTAAATATGCTGTTCATGAAGGATTGGATCAAAAGTAAAATGTTAAGGCCAAAGGATTAAGCATTAACGAATGTCTTGCAGTTTTTCTTGCAGAACGCGTTCATATTGCCTCGTCTGCAAAGTGCCACACACAAAACGCCATATGGTAATAAAACCGTAATCCAGACATAATTGGAGTTTTAACGTATGGTAATGTATTGGAGTTACGGGTGGGGGGTTTCGGGGGGTGGGGGTGTAGTGCGGTTGCTGTGCGTATTGTAATGGGTTTTGAGGGTTCAGGTATATTGCATAAATGGCGTTGAAATTTCAGCACGGGAAGGCAACACTTCGAATGGTTATTGCATAAGCTCTCGTTGAGGTGTATGGAGATTAGTATGTGTGGGCAGGCCTGAATAATTTATGCCCACTGTTTGTAATGACGTGTTGCGCTTCATCCCTTCAGACAAAATCTTCATCCCACAGGCCATGCTGAAGCCGTGTGCAGCAAGCTTAGGGACTCGTCTTCCACAGTTACATTTTTTACTTTTATTGCCACTTACTTTTTTTTTTTCCCCCCTGTATATTCATGTATGTGTTACATAATGAAAATATATACCCACCTGGCATTAACCCCACCAGGCATTTCCACTGTGCTGCTTCTGCTGCCGAACAAAATATACTGTTATAAAGTCATGAATAATGTGCTGAAATAAATCACAGCCTTGATCAATATTCAGCTATTTAGTATGTTTATTTTGTCCTCCTTTCACGTCGGCAGTTTAGAGAAATGAGGGAAAGGGTGAGAGGAAGAGTGAGAGAGAGAGAGAGGGGGCGGAAGGGGGTTGGATGAGGTGAAATCAGCATGGACTGATTGTCTTTATGTAGGGACAGAGCAGACAAAACTCTCCTTCTCATTATCCCCCTCCGATAATGAAAATCAAGCCATCGGGTAGAATTTGGGGGTAGATTAAATAGCTAGACCTAGCTCTCTAATTGCTCTTTGTAAAATGTAATTACTACAAGATTTATGATTAAATCTCCAAGATAAAGGTATAGTGTAATCCATCAGTCAAGGCCGAAGTTGTGTTTGACATGGCTCTCCATCCACAGTACAACACATTCAATAAAGTCGAAAAAGAGTACAAAAGTGGATTACACACACACACACACACACACACACACACTCAAGAATAAGTCACATTCTGTATCAAACAATCAAGCTGTTAGACTGACTAAATTGTATTTGTGAGTAATGCTAGCAGTACACTTCCATCAACCTGTCTACCTTCAAGCTGAGTGGTGGTTTCTCATGCTGTTTACATTTATTTTGCTTTTTCAGAGGCTAAACATTTTTTTAAGGAATTCAAGGTGAAAGGGTCTTTTAATTTGTGAAAGGCCCAGGGTATCTGCACTGCAAGTCCAGGCATGAAATATTTCTTATATTTCAACAAATAGGCAGGTCTACATTAAATGGCCAAAAGTATGTGGACACTTGACCATCACACTTATTTGAGCTTGTTGGACATCAAAACTATGGGCATTGATATGGAGCTAATCCCTCTTTGTGGCTGTTGCAGCCTCCACTCTTCTGAGAAGGCTTTTCACAAGATGGAGTGTGTCTGTGGGAATTTGTGCCCATTCACTCGAAAGAACATTTGTGAAGTCAGGCACTGATGTTGGATGAAAAAGCCTGGCTCACAATCAACATTCCAGTTCATCCCAAAGGTGTTTAGCTGGGTTGAGGTCAGGGCTCTGTGTGGACCACTGGAGTTTCTCCACGTAAAACTCGTCAAACCATGTCTTTAAAGACCTCAATTTGTGCACAGGAGCACAGTCATGCTGAAACAAGGAAAAGCCTTCCTAAGCCTTCCTTACCACAAAGTTGAAAGCATACAAACTAGATGTTCTTGTATGCTCTAGCACTAATGTTGTCTCTCACTGGAATTAAGCACAAACCTTGAAAAACAGCCACAGACCATTATCCCTCCTCCACCAAACTTTACTGCTGGCAATATGCATTCAGGTGTTCAAAAAAAAAAAAAAAAGTAAGGCATTATCCTAACAGTGACAACATAGACCATATGAACCAGAGAATGAATAGTATGCTTGATGCACTTATACACTGTTAGAATTTTGGTTTCCATGACAGTTCCTTTAAAAGTAGAATTAGTGAAAACTATGGCTGCACAATATGATTAAAATTTCAGTATTGCGATTATTGTATTGCATTTACATATTGCAATTGCAATACCTTTATATTAAGTTGCCCATATTATCACTTTTCTGGAATTAAAAAGTGCAAATGTTCATTCACTCCTCCACCCATACTATTTATGTATAATACCAAGTAAAAAAAAAAAAAAACAGCCCATTTTTGAATCACAGTTTTTGATGTCACAAAACCAACACATCTACTTGCTCAGTTAAGAGGTCAAGTAAGAATGAATTACGATAAATTATGAATTACGTTTTATCTTAAGTGTCTTTAATGGTTAAAGATTGGCCAACATTTTTTGTTGTGATAAGTTTTTGTTACATTACATGAATTACATGGAAAACACCACAGTAACGCTCAGCTGAAGCTGTGATAGCGGCCGGTAGGGGCCGCTGTTACGTTAAGTTTATGGGACTCTCATGTTGACTGGGTGTATGTTTGTGTCTATAGTCACTGTTCAGCTGTCCTGTGTTTCAGTAAGTGATTATGTTAAATGATTGGTTTAAGTTCTGTGTAGGTTTTGTATTTAAGTTCCAAGAGTTTTGTATTTAGTTGCTGGTCATCCCTCACAATGCTGGTCATCTCCTCTTGTGTCCTTGTTTTATGTACGCTTTGTGTTTAAAGGCCCTCCTGCCTCTTTGTTTGGTTATGTGTAGAGTCTGTGTCTTTTATAATAAAATTCCATCAAAGGAACCTGCATCTCGCGCCTCACCTCACTCCCCGAGCACAGCATGACGTGACACTCATTTGCACATTGCAGTCTTCTGCAATTTCAGGAGAGACCAATATTGCAATACGATTAATATAAGATAAACTGTGCAGCCCTGGTGAAAACCCAGCTTTTGTCTAGAATGATTTGATTCAACCCTTTCAATAAAGAAGCATAAAATATGTGGCAACAAGGAAAATAGACAGCAGATAAATTTGAGTCCCATTTTGAACACCAAGTTCTGCATACCTAATGCAGTAAGCATGACAATGTCAGAGATCCCCGTTTAAGTCGCACCGCACATGAATCACAATTCAGATGATCCGTATAAGTGCGTAAGTGCACACTTATAATGTGCATATCATACATTTCATATCACATAATTCAGAATAAATGGCTACTTTATTTAATTTTCTGCCAAAGAAACAGTCAGCGCTTTCCCCAGATTTGCCATCCATCACTGTCTGTCAACGCTGGCAGAGAGAGGGATTATTACACCCAGATTCCAGTGCAGTGGGTGGGAGGAATCAGAGGGGAGTTCATTTAAAAAGAAAAGTGGAGGCTTTAATCTCCCCCCAGTGCACAAATGCCCTAATAGGCATGTGTAGTGCGTTCTGTCACACAAGTGTTGGGCAAACAAAGCCCAACAGATTGAGGGGGAAGTGAGTGAGTGAGCTTCTGCAACACACACACAGACACAGACACACACATCTAAACGCTTAGCTGGAACTGAGCTGAGGCTTCTGAGTCACATCAGTGACTGCAATGGATGGAGAGAGAGAAAGCAAGGGGGGAAGAGCGAGAGAGCAGGAGAGAGAGAGAGAGACAGAGAGAGAGAGACAGAGAGAGAGCGCTTTTGTGTTTACATGGGTCTGGAGTGCAGTGATAAGATGGCTATCCTGGAACACGTGTTACCGAGACAATATGATGCCCCTTCGTCATTGTTGTCGTGTGAAAACTTTGAGACAGGAAAGGCGGTGAGCGAGAGCTTACGCCACAGAGAGTTGCCATTTCTACAAGAGCTTTAATGCACTATCGGCATGGATTTGAACTACACATTAAAGACCAGTCAGGGTGCGCTGCCAAGATATTTCCGGATTAGGTTTCATATTAAAAAGAACTTCCTCTGCTCCAAACAGACACTGCGCCTTTCTTTTCGGCATTAGGCAAAAGCTGACACAATCTAACCAAAATAGCAACATTTCACAGAGAACGCTCTACGTTCCATCCAAAAGTACTTCAACAATATTAAACATGAAATCGCTCTCAGCTAATAACGGGAGGCATAGAAAAGTGATATTTGTCAGAGTTATTGATGGCACGAATGTCACAAAATTGGAGATTTTACACATTTTAGTTTCCAACAATTCAGCAGCGCATTTCTGTCAGCAATTATTTTATGGCAATAAAGCATACAGTTTAAACGACAGCTTATTTCCCTGTTGCGGTACTGAAATTTGAAAAGGCAATACATAATGGACAGGTTATTCATTAGCACAACAAAAAAAAATTTTCAGCATTTGATGCACTATGATTATAAAGTTAATACAGAAAATGCCAGTTCTGTGTGAGAAACAAAATATATCAGGTTAAATGTGTTTAGCATGAAACCATCCAGCACAAAGTAATGATGGGCTGGTCACTAAGATGATATTTATGGTGCCATGATGTCTGGAACAAGATCTAACTGCACAGATCATTAAAAAGAGTTTAACTGTTTGTTTTGTTTTTAATGTTTGATTTTGGACTGGTGGCACCATTAAACAAGCAAAATAATTGTGTTGCACATTTAGCCCCACTATTGCCCACCACACATCACCCACCACTAATGTGCACTCACATGACGTGACCGTTTTCCTCAACACTCTCAACACCGGTGAAAATGATCAGATAAAGCAGTGGCACATGCTCAGTAATAGCAGCCTGTGTCCACTCAGGTATGGTAGGCGTGTGCTGCAGGCCCAAGTTTTGCAGGAGAAAGCTGCGAATTGGATTTCCAATAAGGCTAATGGTGGCCCAGTGGCACAGCCACAGCCAGGCCTCTTCCTGGAATCAGCTAGGGGGCTGGCGATGTATTTTAATGCCCAGATGAATTTGTTTCCCCCTGTCAACTGTTTAGAAAACATCAGATAAATCAGGCCTGAAGATTGGTCCCCGGGCCTTCCACAGAATCTCAATAGAGCCCCTTAACCACAAGCCAGGGCCTGAGCCAATTTTAGACACATCTCGAATTTTAATACAGCACCAGCCGATTCTCCTGACAGAGCAGTTTTCCATGCGCGCTATATATTAGATCTGATTGGTCATCTGTCAGTGTTGTAGCTGCTTTGATTATAGTGTGTGGAGGTAACTTCTCTTCTATGGATGCCTTCAGCCTGACTATCAGGGTAAATCTATCAAAAGTTTTCACAGTGTTTGGAGAAACCAAGACTGACATTTGAATTGGCTCACAACTACAGCAAAGTTAAGTCATGCGTAATTTTCAAAATGATCACTACCGGAGCCTAAAATTTAAATTTCAGAGGACACGGCCCCTTGTCATAGTACAGATTTGTTATGCAGTGCTTCGATCTGCTTTCCTCAAGTCATTCTAATTCCTGGAAGGCAGCAGGTTTGTGAAATTAACATTCATGCTATGACTGAAGAATAAGTCCTGGAAGAGCCAACTTTATTCCCAGTGCTTGTTAGGTAGGCATATGTGGCAGTTGCCTTGAAAGGTGTTAATTCGCATGTCTTGTCAAATTAGCCTCTTCACTACTGCAACTATTCTTTAGGGCTGGTAGGGAAGAAGTGACACTGGGAGTGTGCAGAGATTTAAAGTCTACATCACAATGGTGTATTTACAAATGGGGACCTATGTAAAAATAATAATAATAATAATAATAATAATAATAATAATAATACACATTTCCCTTCTTCTCTGCAAATGGCACCAAGTCACTGAGACGCCGTCAACTCGATCCTGGCTCTGGTGGTTTGCCTACCATCTTAATGGCCATCAAAAGTCCTGACACTGCTCTACAAAGTGTCTCTGTGGGAGTCTGGTCCTTGGGTCCAACAGTACTGGTTGAAGAACCCTGAGTGGAGGACACCATGTTAAGGCACGGATCGGCTCGCTGGTATTAAAATGGAAAAGCCACACTAGGGAGGCAGAAGCTAAGTGTGTCTAATCGAGATGAATGAGTCTGTTCCCCCAAGCCTCCCAGCAGACGCGGCTGTACCCGCGCCCTCCACACTTCACTCATTAATTACCATGAATTAATGGTTTTATCCACACAGAGTAAATAAAAGATTGTCACCCGGCTGTGAATCGAGTGCAGCTTTTATTAAATACTGTGAAAATGTCAGCCGGTTAGAGCCAAATTAAAGGGACAAACAGATCAAACTCCATTCCAATCAAAAATAATCTTCATGTTACAAGATTAAATTAGCCACTGCATGTCCCACCGAGGCTCAAGATGTATTGTGTCACTCCACTGTAATTCCTAGATTAGAGATGGCAGCCATTTGTAACCTGATCCTACAAGCACCTTAGAGACCCAGCCCCAAGTCATGGCTGTTTGCAAAATCCACCAAAAACGTGCTTATTGACTGTCAGTTCCAGAGAGGTTACAGATCATCTTCCTTTACGGACTTCAGTAGGCAGCCCTAATGTCTTCAGTTCACGCCTGATTTTAGCACAGGGAGTCTGACTGGAGCTCATGGTCCTTCTACAGCGTGGCAACACCGGCGCTGCCCCCATGACATTATCACATTTATGGCAGAAGTCTTCAAGTCATGGAGTCTCTTCTATGCGGACTCAATTTCCTCATGTCAATATGTACACAAATGCTGTGCAACATCCAGCATTAAAAGCGGCATGGCACTGACTTCATCTACTTAAATGTGGTGCCAGCACACTCATTTCATCTGTGTCGTATTAGCACTATAAATCATCCTTTTCAAACCTCATTTGTATGTCTCAGCCCAATGTTATGAATTTTTGAAAGAATAATGTGTATTAATTACATTTTTGACTGACAGCTGAAGAATTCCTTCATTCGAGCATGTTTACCGAGCCCGGTTTACTTTCCTTGCCTAGAAATGTAAATGAACGCAAATAAAACCAAAGTCAATTTGAAGTCACTCCGAACACTTCCAATTCATTTACTGATTCCTGGTATATACTGAGCAAACCGCTAATGGATAATACTATGCTATAGTGCAAACTATGCAAATTATGCAACAAAAGAAAAAATCCTTAAACAATTAAGTTCTTGCTGCATTATTGCATGGATATCATTATATCACCACATGGCTATAAACTATTGGCTTAAATGTGAATACTGCTGTCTTCCATGTGGGCTCAATTTCCATGAGTCAATATTTACATGAACATACTGTGCAGCATCCAACAGCGTATTAAGTGTGCTCATCCACGAGAGCTAAAACTGTCCATAGTCCATGTTTTTCATGTGTCAGCTAGGGTTATTAATACCAACGGCTCTTAAGGGGGTCACCTTTACCTGTGCACTGTGAGAATAGAGACAGACTTATTGAGGGAGAATAGGCTATAGATTAGAGTATTGATTTTACACAGCGAAAAAATCTCAATCGGGTGCCAGTGAGAGTTGCGAGAGTGAGAATGTTCCACAGTTCAGCTTTTCCCTGAGAGGATGAGATGCACATGACATGTTTCTCTCTTGAGCGAATGTGACAGAAAACAGGAGATCCAGTCCAGGAGGCGGCAGCCAGGACGAGACAATGCAGCCTAAACATATACAACCCACCATGCGTTTCAAACGTGATGCATCAAGTGTGTCATGTGACATCCCGAAGGTTAAGTAGCTCAGATGGCATTTGTTTAAACCATGTTCAAAAGGTAAATATAGCATATATCAGTCACATTGTTACCAGAGCGTTTTACATCGATGTGGTAATCTGACATTGACTAATGTGTAAAAATCTAATACTCGCAAAAGACTAAAATAAATGAACCACGTCAAATATGTCACTGTCTATGTGTCAGTGGTTGAAATGATAGTTTTGAACATTTACAAAGCTTCCGGAGTTGTTGTTTTCTAAGGATGGTTCAAGTCAAAGCTTTTAATCTTCATAGCACCTTTATTTTAGTTCTTTAAACATTAAAGAGGTTATTCAAACACACCTCATTCTTAAAGAACAACCAATGAAAGGTCTTTAAAGTGCCATGGAGGAACCGCTTTTGGCATCACTCCTTCCTGGCTCTGGTATTTTTAAAAGTGCGGGATAATGCTGTGGGTTAAACACTGGCGGCGTTTGAGAGTAAAACTTAAGGATTTTGACTCCTTGTGACTTTGTGCACATCTGAATGCAGCTTATCTCAAGCAGGTTTGATCAAGACATTAGAGACCTGAGAGAGCAATGTGTGGAGGAAAAGAGCTCTCACAGACACATAGGGGAGAGGGCTGAACTGACAGTAGCATACAAAATGAATGCTTTGTCAGTGAGAAGAAATAAAATCAGTTGACATAAGCAAAAAGAAAAAAGCCCAATCAAAGTCTACACTGAAAGCTCCTTTCCGTCTTTTTTCCCCCTCAGTCCTTCGAGGACAGACGATGGGAGGTTATACTAACTTTAGTTTAATTTCTCAAAAAGTGTGTCTCCTCAGCACTCAGCCAGGTCGACGCGGTTATAGAAAAACAGCTTTGAAACTCTTTTAAAACTGCATGGTCAAAGAGCAAGCAAATAAAATGAATGAAAAGACATTTTCCAAGGACATTTGCCATCCGAAAGCGTGTGTGGTTTGTGAGGACGCCAGATTTCACAACAGTCAAAAAAAAAAAAAGAAATCAACATGAACTCCTGGAGATCAGGGACTGTTTATCAAAAGCTACAAGAGAACATAGGATTAGCGTAGGATTCCTATTTTCCTATTTGTTTTTTTTTCTAATACAGATGTAAATATTCTTGAATCAAAGCTGGGAATGTACACTTTAGCCGTATAGTCACTGTTTAATTTGAATGTTTTGGAGTATAGCAAAACAGGAGTGTAGCAGTGCATTAAAATATCATATTATGGCAATGCAAATATGTGACAGCGCATTGAGGGCATGTGTAATTATGCTAATTGATGTAACTGCATTGTTAAAAGTGTTAAACCATTGCCAGTCAACAACACAGTCCATCAAATTCATCTCATACATTACCCCCACCTTACATTCTTCATAAATTGTGCAGCAACTGAATACTGAAGTCACCTTTTCGCATTCAAATTTCATTCTAAATGAACGAAATACTGAATTGGGAAGTAAAATTGAATGAATCAAATTGAATTGGGTTCTAGAATTTGTTTGTAAAAAAATATTTCGTGAATCTTTGTTTTTTAGTCAATCTTTGTTTTTTATTCAAATTTAGTGTGAATGTACTGTGAGCCCTGAATTGTGTATCGAACCAAATTGTGTGCTGACTGTATTGTTACACCCTCAGTAAATGTATGAATATCATTGCCAGAATAACAAATTCATAAGTAAATGAAGCATTTTCTCAAGAACATGCAATCTAGGTTTTTATTGAAATTTTGCTCAACATAAAATGCTGACACAATGTACAGGTAGCGCCGTTAAATAAAAGAAATTATAATGATGACACTGTACTGTCAGTGATGCTTATTATCCACAAAGGGGCCTTAGACTAAACACGCCTGAGAACTGCTGATTACACGCACTTCTTATTAATTCACGAGCCTCACAGTTTAATTAGTACTAAACCCAATGTCACCTGAACAGTTCACAGTTCATTCTCTAACGCCACTCCTTTATTCCCAGATTTGTCCGCAGTACACATGGTACAGGTCCAAAAGATGAAGTAAGTATTGCGGATATCTAAAAATGTCATCATTCACACTTCTCTCCCCGATCTCAAGAGGTGCTTAATAACGAAAACATGCCCACAAAGCACATATGTCCTGTCCAAGTGCACCCAGCATCAGGTGATGCGATGGACACAGGATACACCCTGCAGAGAGGCCTGGCTCCTCATGTCAAATATAGGGGAGGACTACAATGTAACACACCCCTCCTCCTCTCCTCCTCTCTCTATCCCCTCCCTGGTATCCCGTGCCAGCCAGCCTGCGTGCCAGGCCCCCGATGCCCATGGCAGATGGCAGAGTGGGCGGCAGGTACCAGCCTCCTGGCACCACAAACATCTGTTATCATTACCAAATGCTAATTGCCATCAATCAGGACAGCACCTCCATGCATTTGTATGCGGAGTTCATAAGCGGAGGTGTCTAAGGAAGGGGGGGGGGATAAAAAGTGATGTCTAAATTTCCCCCAGAGCGATGGCAGGAGTGCAAACTGCAGGAGGGACGCTGAACTGGCCAAGTGTTACCCTTGTTAATGTGCAGCCCACAAGCACGTCTGCGAGCTACCGTTCTCCCTTATCAATACTGTGTGTCCTTTGGTGTAATGGCATCTGCCCAGAGCACATGCCAAGCCCAGCATAAAGGACCAAGGTGAGGCTCAACAGATGTAGAGAATACCACAGTGCAAAATGGCTGCCACAGAGTACAAAATACACAGCCGTATGGAACACGCACCGATCCATTCACGGGTCACAGCACGATGCTACAAAAGCCCCCTTTACCATTTTTTTTTATTGGAACGGACAACCAGTAGGACATTATGGCATGGTGAATTACTCTTTTTGTACTTTATCAATAAAGTTTCGCTTGAATGCTGAGTGTAAAAATGCATTACAATCAATCATATCAGAATCAATGCAGTTAATTTTACTGTCAGTATTCCACTACTGTGTAAACAGGTCATTCATTCAAATCTGTGTATTCAGTATATTTATTTCAAAATGATACTTAATCATACCAAACTACTCATTCACCTCATTTTCTAAAGAATCATCAGAGCTGTACAGTCGTGAGATCGCCGATTTCCACCCCTGATGAATTCCTGCAAGGTGTTTTTTTGCTGGTCATCGAGTGGAGACGTGGCGCTCTGTGCTTGCTCTGCTCTGGACTGCAGGTGGGTGTGTGCTGGCAGTGTTAGCCGGAGCCCTGCGTGAGGGCCCTGGGCTCCTCAGGAGAGAAAGTGGGCTGACTAAGCAGCACTCTCTTGGATGTGTCGGCCTAAGCCGGTGCCATGATGCCACCTGTGCCAAAGAAGAGCACTGTGGTCGGCGTCTGCTCGCATGCTCTCGCTGCCTGCTCACTGCCGTCCATATGGCGAAAGCTCCAGGAGACAGGGTTGCCAGTCAAGGGAAATGGGTGGGTTTGAGGTGAGTTTGTCAATAATCAACTCATGCAGCCCTACTCAAACAACTCTAATAAAGATAATCATGCACATGCAGTACTTCCACCTGTTTACATAGGAGTTTCATGCTATTTAGTAACGCTATCTACACTGAAATACCAGCATTGCTGCCATAGTACTACCCTATTAGTGTAAGCAGTATTAATAGTTTTGAATTCTATTCATATGTCTTTTGCTGGGTGCTTCAGAAAGTGACATAACTGAAAAGTCCTTTCTGTAACTCTGAATAACATTTACAATACTGTGGGAGGCATGGTGATGTAAAAGAAGCACAACAGAACAAAAAAGTCCAAATAAACCGAGCTATGGGCCGTTCTTGTAGCCAAGAGTAACAATTCATTAACTTTATTGAGACAAACTTAACTACCAGCTGATACAGTGCGATTCGCAATATATTTGGAAAACATCAGGATCATGAATTTTAACACTTTTATGAAGTATTTGGGAGATGTCTAGTATTAGTTATTGGTGTTTTTTCACATCCTATTTAACTGAAACGGAACAAGGCAGTTTTCTCCCGGCCTGTTTGTTGAGTCTGGCTTCTGCCAAAGGCACATCTGTGCCCACTTAAATTACTCTCTGCTGTGCAGAAAAGTGAGCACGTCAGTCCTCATACTGCACATTTTGTTGAAAGACTCACCTGAAAATTGTCGTCATAAACACTCGTGCTCGTAAACACGGGCTCTATAATTGTAAAAGGGTGCATAAAAATGGGGCTATGAGGACTGCAAACAACACTCTAGTCAGAACATCTGTTAAGTGCCATGCAATGACATGATCCCGAAACACACAACAGGGACTTCATAAACTTCCAATGGTTTAATTGCTCCCAATCAGATTCCCCTTAGAAAATTAAACATGCTCACTCTACTGCTCAGCTACACTACATTATAGAGTCTGGAGTATGCCAAACGTATAATTTCATTAAAAAACAGCAACGCTATGGCACGAAGGTCATTTTAAGAACACATACACATTAATATTTTCACAGAAGCAGTGATTTTCAAATGTGATTCGTTTTTAACCAAATTAGTTTTCAAATAAACTAATTAGACATCAATTCGATTCTTGTCTGCCCTTTCCAATAGTAAATGTTTTAACCTGCATATAGTTCTTCAGTCCATATTACAACACTGTGCATACATAATACCACAGCTTTAGAATCAAGGTGATCTGATCTCTTCCATAATTTAAAACTGAGAGGACATCATGTGTGGTACTAAGTATAGCGTTCAGAAAATCATACCACTGACCTAATTTTCCAATTACAAGCTATAAAATTACTTCATAAATTAAGTTTATCTCATCATGAAAGAGTGATCCTGAATAAAAGTTGAGAGATTGCAAATTAAAAATGCATCTTCAAAGCCTGTAGGTGCAATTTAATTTTTAATATGTTTACAACTTACCGCATAAGCACCAAATGCTGTGGCTTCATTTTTTTTCTAATGAGTTTTTGGGTTGAGGGTGTTTGTTAGAGGCAGCACACATGCCTATTACACTACATCTGGGAAGCGTCGAATTTTAGATCATAATTAAGGCAGAAAAAAATGGACACTGGTGGCTGACTGTGATCTTTTTTCCCCCAAAAACAAGAAACACACTTGTTTGCTAAAAGCCATGTACTGTACATACAGTAATAATAGGTGTCTGATTAATTTTATGCCACCCACATAAAAATAAACACCTGAACTGCAAGTACCAGTAACAACGCACAAATATAATACTATCGCAAGTGATTCATGTTTCGCGACATTTGAGTGAACTGCTTGAGGAAGCAGTTGGTAAAAATTAAAGAAGACAATAAGAAAATGCCACAATGTTTTGACATCAAATCAGCAACTCATGATCACAAGTTGTTATGCACTGGTTGTTGTGTGTATGCTCTCTATAGTTGGTTTAAATTGGTCTTTTTAATAGAATATGCAGTTATTCAATGTTCTAGATGTACTGATAACAGGTATACTGTGGCATCACGTCAACAATAATATACTCATATTGCCCATCTTTAGGTACAGAGTTGGAGCAAAACCAATGGTTTCAGCTTTCAGTCCACACAGAAAGAAGAAGATTAAAGATGAATGCGCAAGCATTGCCTCTTCTTCTCCAGTCCACAAACCTCTCTCTGGGGACTAATGTGGGCGAGGTGTGCCAGCTCCTCAGCACGACTGTGCTAACACAATCACCTTCATCCACAAAGACAGGTGACGGCGTCAGCAGTTGAGCTGCCAGTGGAACAGGCTGTGACTGCAAGCCACGCTGGGTGAGCGGGCCTGGGCTTCATGGGAATGTGTGTGTGTGTGTGTGTGTGTGTGTGTGTGTGTGTACGAGGTCGGTATATCTTCTGTGAACAAGTTTCTGTGGAGGAACACGCTCAAGAGGATCTGCTTGGCAGGAAGCTGATGAAGTGTCTGGGCTCCTGGGTGCCAGTGAGCCTCAGCCAATTCCACACTCCACATTTAGCCACACATCTGGAGCCAAACTCTGTGTTTAATTGCTTCTAATGCCTAAACACGAGACCCGACAAGTACGGATTAACCACAGACAGTCATTGACCTGGACGGAGAAAGTGAGGAGAACGAGATCTGTGTGCCGTTTCGGCACCTGATAAAATGCTGAATGAGAGCATGGAAGAGACTGCAGGACAGCTTTATGGCTTTAGAAGTCAAAACATCATATCTCAAAGCAGACTGTGTCCCTCTGGATCCAATGGAACTGCCTACACACTGCAAAAGCAGCGGGCAATATGATGATATATATAATATCGTTATCTGGATAAATTACATCACAAAAAGCTTTACTGAGTATATCAGAGATACTGCCAATAATCGAATGTGCCTTAGAATGTTTATGTGCAACAAAATAGCATGAAAAAAAAAATTGCAACGTCTCTCAGATTTTAAAAGATCTGTCCCGACTGAAACATTCTTTACAGCTTCAACCTAATTTCATGCAAATGTGGTAATGTTTGTTACATCATGAAAACAAAATCAAAGCAAGCAGGTTTAGCTTAAAAGATCTGCCTGAACCAGACAGGTCCCAACCGCTCAAGTTGGGATCAGGTGTCATTTACTAACTCTTTGTGACAGGCTCAGGTCTTCACAGCCTACTTCCCACTTTTAACAGCCATTACCCTGCATTTTCAGCCTGATTTAGTTTCTTTCCTTCGTTCTTTCCTCCCTCCTATTTGCTTTACTCTATAACATTTTTAAAGCTGGAACGCCGGGGTCACACATTAGCGCCGCCGAGGTCCACAAGGCTCACTCTCGTAAAGGAAATGGGAAGTAAAGAGTAAATCGAATCAGGAAAGTACGGATTAGTGCAACGAAAAGAACTTACGAAGACTCAAAATTTCACTTGTCAGGAGGAAAATGTACTTTTTTGTACTATGTAACACGTTCAAAGTTCTGAAACAGAGCTGTAGGATTAAATAGGTGAAGACTAACATTTAGTTATATGCTATCAGCACCGCAGAGTTGTTGCATTTAGGATGCTGCCCTGTTTTATTAATATGTTCAGACTCAGAAACACAGGACAATGCGGTGTATCAGACTTGGACAGAAAATTCCTGAGTTGTATTCGGGCTTGGACTAACATTTCATTCGGGTTTAAACGCTGGCTTAGTAATCATATATAAATCATAGCCGGGAGGGAGTGGTATGTTTATAAATCGTGAAGGTGTACATACTACATCAATCTCACAGTTGCATGAGGTGACCTTTTAAAAAACAACCGTTTGTTGTTTTGACCGTTTAAAAAACACGTGTGGATGGAGCTCGAAAGAGGTGTAGCTGAACCAGTTTAACTGGATGCAGTGTTGTGCTGCAGGTGAAACGTTGACTTCAGTAAATACTTTGTGGGTGCAAAAATCACAAAACACATTTTATGCAAATGTCCTCCACTATTGCCATTTTGTCCACCCTCAAACAGTAATCACACAGATGCTTCCACAGGTTGTCAGTGGAGTTCAGTGACAAAAAGTACATGCATTGTGGGGATGCAATCATTAGAAGCAAACTGTGTGTGTCTAGCATAGTATGCCCTCAAGGACCCTCCGCTATCAACTGAAAGCATGCTGTGACAGAGGGAAAAAAAAAAATTCTCCCTTTATGAGATGGAGTCAGAGTTTTTTTGTGCACTAGATGGCACATTGAACAAACAAATGATTATGGATGAAATGTTTAAGAAATACAACTGGAGGGTGTTTCAATCAGACAGAAGCAGATTTCAAAAACGAGCAACCGCTTTAACGTAAAAGGGGCCGGGGGTCCGGGGGGGTTGGGGGGGAGGGGAGGATGCAAAACAAGCCCGGTTCAGTCTTTTTCTTCTTGAATATACAGACTGTGACTGCACAGGCATGGACAGGTCAGGCTCTGTGTGTGACAACAAAGATGAGATTTATACCTCACCATCCACTTATCAACAGCGTCATGCCCGAGGGGGGGAAAAAAGACTGATGGCATTATTGTCCTTCAGAATATAAAAAAATGTATTACCAAAATGAGTGCTTTCAAAAATAAATCTGCCTCAGCTTAATAAAGTTGTCATCTATTGAATATTCTCAAGACGACGGGGGGAAAAAACAACAATCAAAAATATGACTCATCTGGACAATTTGTTTACTTTATTACCACTTTGTAAAGGCACTGGGATGTGTGTTGCAATCACATCTTGCTGGTGACTGGTCACTTTGTTCGGGAATGGATGGCAGTTTCAGCCGCTCACTTTAGATAGCCAGTTTCAGGGCTGCTACTCTGGGAATGACTGCTGCACGCTGAATTTCACCTGTTCTGATGGATGTCACTTTAACAGCCTTTAAAAACATGCAGACAGGTCCTGGGGAGATGAATAGGTGACAACCACTGTATCCCTGGCTGCTGATGTATAGAGGGCATGTGTCATCTTTGGCAAGGGTGTGTGGGAAATTTCACACACCCACCGTCTCCCTAAATCACACGCAGGCATGCCTGGACCCTACCGAGAGTAAAACACAGCCCCGCTGACACACGTGTGGAACAGCATACATAAAGATATGTTACTAGTAAGCAGTTTCCGCAAAGACCGCGCCCTCCCGCCTCACACATCTTTCTTTTCTGTCATCATTCTACCAAATTATACCGAGGAGAAAAGGTTAATCTGCAATACTTTATCAAACCCGAAACAGCAAAACCTTGCACATAAAAGACGTAACCCTGGAACTGAATGGCATATTCAAGGTCACTTTTGGAGAAAAAAAAAATAAAAAGTTTTTGATTTCAAAGTAAAAGTGTTTTAGCAATTACTGCTTTTTATTCTTGTGAATAAATGTTTCAGCTTATGTCATCCTTAATGTCAGAAAACTTTACCGTTCCAAGTAAAACTGTCATGCACTGAATTAAAACGCAATACAAAAGCAGTCACACCAAGGACAAAGTATGCTGGGAACACTCATTTTCTTCAAATAGCTATAATCCAGCTTCCATTTACTTACATTATTTACTAAGTCTCCAGTGAAACAGGAAATTCCCTAATGGTACAAACTAACTGGGTCTATCATGTACTGGAATCCATGCATTTATTTTAAAGGGCCCGTTTTATTTCTATCCGCTTATGTGCACATTTATGTGCTTTTATGTACCTTCGGTTTTGCATTATCATTTCCCAAACTCCCCTATAAATTAACGGTCTGTATGATACACTGTCCAAAAGTATACAGACACCTGCTCATTCTGGTACCTGAACTCATCTCAGATGTATTAGATAGCAATTAATCTTTCCTTTGGTTTTTCGATGCTTGACATTAGGCACTGCGTGTCCGCAGGCTCACATGTGGCTGCTCTAGAGTGTCCTTTCTATGACAAATATACAAGCTCTGCATGTACAAGTGAACACTCGTGCCAGCAATGGGTGCACTTTAAAGCAATTGATAACCAGGGCTCTCTAGATATGAATGGACCTTTAGCGTATATGTAAATGACCTCTAACTGATCACTCTGTATAGTATCTCATTCAAAAAGCCGTCCTTATAAGTCCAGTTTAAAAAAACGGGATGAAATATTGTAGGCTGCATAGTAGGGCATTAAAACGACTTCAGATTTTTTCAAGTCGGCTTTTCCGTCATCAAAGTCGAAGTCGAGTCGACTAGTCGTTTGATGACGTCATCACACACACAGCGGAGGAACACAGGTGTCCAACACTGAGCAACTTTTATTAAAGTTCTCTAACATTAACAGTCAACATGACAATTAAAC
>JBBIGA010000106.1:36992545-37019245 GCA_037576975.1 Alestes dentex | reverse complement strand
TTTAAACCTCTCACAGTTCAGCACTGTCCTTTGTACCATTTCATGCTATTCATTGGAC
The DNA here is from genome assembly GCA_037576975.1 of Alestes dentex. Taxonomy (NCBI): domain Eukaryota; kingdom Metazoa; phylum Chordata; class Actinopteri; order Characiformes; family Alestidae; genus Alestes; species Alestes dentex. Next base: position 37,019,187 of record JBBIGA010000106.1, on the reverse strand, counting down.
TTGAACTGTTTGAATTTCACAAAAAAATGCTTGAAACAATGGGGTGTTCTAAAACTTTTGACTGGTAGTGTATACATATATAAGATATGATAAGATAAACCTTTATTAGTCCCACAAGTGGGAAAAGTGGACAAAACAAAGTTAAGAGCAGCAAAAATAAGAAAACAACAGAATAGAGTAGAATAAAATACTATATTAACAGTACAGTATAAACTGTACACTATATAATCTAGAGATATAAATATGGACATCTGTATTGTCAAATATATACATATGTGTACATGTAAACTATACGTAAACTAAGTGTAGACATAGGCAAGTTGTATGTATGTACACAATAAGCATATGTATGTATCTATACAAAGTGGATATATAAGTAAATATAAGAACACTGTAGATACCTGTATATAGAAAGGAAAAGACAGAATGACTATAATAATACTGCAACTACATATTTTTTCTGTGAAGTAAAGCGGTGATTGAGAAGTCTGATAATAACAGCCTACTTCTAGAGACTGATCTGCAGTACAATGGCCATTTAAATGTATTTTAAAGTTTTTTTTAAAGAAAAATATTGGATCAGTATGCTCAAGGTTTCAATTGATACCATATATATCAATAGATATCATATATATCACTGTTAAGAGAAAACACAACCTTATATTTTCATGTTGTCATTTTATTCATTGTTTCCACAAAAATGTGATCAACGGACCTAGAGAAATAACCCGAAATGACTTGGTTTAAAATGCTACCTCGACTTCCATTAAAAAGCTGAGAAGCTTTTTCCCGCTCTTGAGAAGTTACCATTTCTGAAATACAAGTTTTTGTTCCGACAGCAATGATTTCTCTAAAATCATACGGCAGTCTACAACACTTTCTGGGATTCCTGACACTTTGTGCAGCTGAGGGAGTCAGAGGAAAGTTTAAAGCTGAGGTTCACACTTCACCCTTAGCTCCTCACCTACAGCTTCCAACAATTGGAACAGAAAATCTTAATAAAAAGGCACATGAGTAAATTGAGAAAACACGGTTAACTGATATAGCTGATTACTTTAGACTGAAATTAAATGCTAGAAAAAGCTTCACAATAACTCGCCACTTGTCCGTGAGACATGAACACACTCTATGTGTCCAGTAGAATAGCTAAAGTAGCAATGAAAACACATTGTTCAATAGTCATTTTTAAAAATTTATGTTTTAAACTTGCTTCTATATCATCGCTGCTGTCTAGGTTAGAAGTAATCCTCTCAGACTCACCTGTCCCTTTATCCGACACAGCACATCTGTACACTGTTTTGAATGCAATAAGTCAAAAATGTGCTGCGTAAAGGCAAATAAGAAATCACACTCGCCTTGTGGAGAACATTCAGACTGCTTACCACAGCACCCAGAGAACAAATTACCTAGTACAATCAAAGCTAATGTAAATGTTAATCAATTAGATTTTTTAACAACTGATTAGTAAAGGGGTTGGTTTTGGGTTGAGTTTATAGTGTGGGTAGAGTGAGTCTTACACGTAGGCTTGGGAAAATTGAGGACGTATTTACAGGAATGTAAGTCAGTGACAAGAATCTGCAAAGCATTTACAGTGACCTCCCTAAATAAATACTTTACTGTAGATTAGATTAAATAAATAGATTACCAAATTCATTAGGTGTCAAGACATTACAAATGTGCCTTCTTAATATAATAAAAAAAATCTCATATGAGAAGGCTTTTATAGAGCTGGACCTGACAATGAATTCTCATCATGTTAATTTTAGCTTGTTGTACTAGCTAAAATTAACTCAAGGATTAACAGAGAAGTTCTCTATTGAGTAAACGCAGCTCCTCAGCTGTAAACAGGCTTTGCTCGTCACAAATCTGTCTTTTCAATCGCCTGATCAAGGTAGCCATTCTCCAAAGTGCTTCAAGAGCCAGAAGCTCTGGGGCAGACAGCTTTGAAGCCCCTGGAAACACAATGCCAGCGCTGAGAAAAGCTCCACTTTAGCTCCCTGTGTCCGCCCCTCGCTGCTTCCTGGCAGCTTGTGCAATCCCTCTCCTCCAACACGCCATCCAAAAATAAGGACAGACGTTCTCTCGGTTCTTTAATGAACTGTCAAGCGCTTCAGCTCCAGGCTGTACACAAAAGATAGGCACCTCAGCAGAGTCCAAACATACTGTACAGTACAGGCAAGAGCACAGGCAGAGAAAACACTTCCACTAGTCGATTTCAGGTCCAATGCAATGGACTCTTAGCTCCACAGAACAGTAAGCAATTGAATTTAGTGACTGAGTGCACTGTTTAGCTAAAGAATAACTTAGATTAAACTAGGTAGATCACTGCACTGGCAAGATCTTGGAAATGTTCAGAAGAATTATGTTTTGATAGCATTAGCCATCATGGATAGAGCCAACATACAAACAAACACACACACAGACACAGACACACACACTATATATACATATATATACACATACACACATGCTCACATACACACACACACACACACACACACTCATACAGCCAAAACATTAAAACTGCCAAAAAAGCATGACCCACAAAGCCTCTGCAGACTCCACAAGACCTCTGTGGTATCTGGCATGTTAGAGGCAGCTCCTTTACGTCCTGTGAGTTTCACTCCTCACATGCATCAGTCAGCCGTAAGCACCCATTTCACCAGTTGTCCTCCTTGGGGCACTTTTATTTCATATTTTTATTAATGATAAATAGACATTATGGAATAGAACTCGAGGCAGTTTCCAGGTTTGGCTCAATCAGTACTTCTTTTTTGCAATTACACTAATGATTTCTTGATTTTGCTACTTACTGCTATGATAAATGGCTTATACAGTTTTCATTGGTGCCTAGGACTTTTGCACAGTAGTGTATACACACACACAAACACACACACACACACACACACACACAAACATGCACAAGCGCACACACACAAATAGTAATGTCATCTAATAATACAGCAGGAACAAACAAACAGAATTTTTTCTTCTTTGAGAGAAACTGGATCACCATAACAAAGCAGCTGATTACAGACAAAAGCTGATTTAGTTATTTATGAAACGAAACAGATATTTGATGATTTATCACGCACAGACATGCAGTCAAACTAAAATCCAATGTGCAATTACTTTGTGAATTTTGCAGCTTCATTAGCATGATAAAGAGAGATATGCATGTTGAGGACAACCATAATGATAGTGTGTTATAAATAGTGCCTCACTCCTTTAGAAGTACCTGCCAAAGAAGCCTATAAAACAAACCATGTGTGTGTGTGTGTGTATGTGTGTGTGTGGCCACGTGTGTTTCAGCAGAGAGGAAAATAGAACAACCATCCATGAAGCAATGTGGGATAAATTGGTGTAGAAAATGGACATTCTTTCTGGCCAATAGTCACAGGTGATAACAAACTGCAACACTCTTTTGTTCTCCCAGTAACGCCAGTCTGATATGTGCTGATATTTTGCTTTGGGAATCTGACAACACGCTGGGAGAAACAATTCGCCTGGAAAATGAATGCAGGGGTTACGCACATGTCTTTTCTCGAACCGTTGCTCGTTCCGTGACAGTTTCCTGACAACAAGGCCGGTGAACGGCTGAGTGCTGCTGGAGCGGACTGTGGAAGAGGAAATCTATCCCTCTCTAGCAGCTTCTGTGCCTGGGTGCTGTGGGGAAGTGACCAGCGGCACAGCCACCGCCGCATGACCGCCGCCTCTGTGAAGGGCCTGCAGACCGCGATAGAGAAGCTGTAATTGTCAGGGTGTGAACGTGTGTGGGAATCTTTTTTTTTTTTCCTTTCTGTTTTAGGAGGGCAATCAGTTCCATGCCACTGCCCACTGCCACAGATTGACATGTTCTCAAGTGATTCCTGCAGCCATGGCACACTTTGACCCCTCCCCCCCCCACTCCCCCCCTTCCACCTCCCCACCCCTCTCCACCCCCACTATCCCCCGCCAGTCTGCTGCTGGAACCCACTGGAGTGAGACTGCAGTGAAAATTTCATTCCCTCGGCTTCTGAAAGTGCTTTGATTCTCGGAGCCGCGGCTCAGAGCTCTGCTGTCCTCACATAACCTAGATCTGGAAAACTGAGCTTCATCTCAATACAGTATAACGTGTAGCGAAGGGAGCATGCACAGAGTTAATGCTCTCATATGAATGGTACCTGCCTGGTGACGTGCACAGACAAAAGGATTAGGGATGGATTCACGGGGGGAATTAGCTGTATCTGCCCCCGCTGCATCCAGTCGCCTGCTGCTGCTCCGCCCAATCATGATAACCCTCCACACCTTAACCAGCTTTTCACCTCAACACGCCCAAAGGGAAAAGAGCAGAAAAAAGATCAGGGATTGCAAAATTCACAGTAACGAGAAACACATAAAGAGATCTTTCGACTCTGCCAAAGCACAAAAGAAGGTAAAAAGCATTCACACAGGACAAAATCAATGCGTTACACAATTAAACAAAATTTTGTTGTTACATTTTTTTTTTTTACAGCTGATTTAAAAATGCTGTCCTAAACTACATTCCAGCAGAGGTCTGCAGAAGCTCCCGTGCATGTGTAAAAGCTTTAAATGGAATAAAATGTGGCTAATTAAAAGAGTGTTTCCGTGAGATGTTAATGAGGTTTTTGTTCCACTTGGGTGGATGTCCTTACATGATGTAGGACTAATCCCATTGAGTCAGGACTCTTCGTCCCTTCCATAGCTGCCAGCTATAATCCGCAAACTTCAGTCAAACATAATTACCGAGCGTTCACATACCAACAGGCAGAAAATCATTTCTCAGGACATCAGTATCAGTCATCAATATCTGTCTTTTGTCAAAGTTTCGGACTAAAAGACTAAAAGATATCTTGTTTCTGTGTATTTTTGTTCAGGGGCAGCTGGTAGCCGAGTGGTTAGGGCGATCAGGAAGTCGTGGGTTCGATTCCCAAGACCGCTAGACCCCTCTGAGGTACCCTGAGCAAGGTACCACCCCCGGGCGCTGCGTTCCTGGCTGCCCCCTGCTTCACTTGGTGAATGGGTTAAATGCAGAGGTTGAATTTCGTGCTGTTCACACTGTGTGCTGTGGTGTGTTCACGTATGACAGAATGGTCACCTTCACTTTCAAAAGCTATAACATTTACAACTGAGCGACCTATAAATTATTTTGATGTACTGAAGCCAGTAATCGGATTTTTTATTTTAGAAGACTTCACTGAATAACGACAAATCTTGCCAAAACATTGCCTTTCAAAGATTAAAATTACTTTACTGGGGGGAAAAAATGGAAAAAAAGAGAATTTGCACCACTAAAAAAAAAAAAAAATCTTAAAAACATGTAATTAATGATAAATAGGGGTTAAGGAATAGAAGTTAAGGAGAACTGCTAGATCAAGACAGGATCTGGAAGACCAAAAAATACATGAAAAAACTGCTCTTAGACTGGTGAGAGATGCAAAGTAAAACCTCTACACCTCCACCAAGGACCTACAGGGAGATCTGGCTGGCACACAGGATTAGGTGGTATCACGGTATTACTGTACACTGCAGTATACTGATTGTAAGTTGCCATAAATGTATATGCCACATGACTATGCAGGCTGATCCCTGAGTGTACTTTGAAATATTGAAGTAATGATTTTCATTTCAGTCAGTAGGTTCTTTGCAAATAATGTCAAAAACTATTGTGATTTCCAGATGGACGGTGGGCAGCTGGAAGCAGGTCCTGAGGGAAGTTGGCAGTGAACACCAACACTGTAGCAATGCTTGTGATTTTGCAATGTTAATGCCTGTTCCAACCAATCAAAGTGGTGAAAAGCAAGGGCTAATTTGGAGTCCCAAAAAGAGCAAGAAAAGAAACACAAAGAAATGTCAGACATGAACCAAAAACCTCTGTCTTAACCCCGGTGGATCAGAGCAGACAATCCTTCTTTCTATAGAGAGCGATCACTTCATGAAAGTAATTTTGCTACCTACACAGCTACCTAAACCTAACAAAAAATACAGACCAGAGCGTTTTCTAGTGACATTACCACCCTGGTATTTTTATCAGTGTTTTTGTCTTTGTTTTAATGTGCGAGACAGCTAGCTGGCAAACTACCAAGATGTGTTTTTATCTATGTCAGATAGTAGCTTCACACCAGTGGAGTGTCCACATAAATACTGCAGATGAAAAGCAGTAGAAAAACACAATAATTTTGGAGCACACATACTCACTTGGGCAAAAACATGATGGCAGTTTCTTAATGGTAGTTAAGAACCTAAGTTTTTGATAACTTTTAAGAAACTGAAGAAGAAACCCTCTTGTATAATACATTAAATCAGCCATAAAAACAAAACGTTAAGATTTTGTAATGGCCTTACACTGCCAGTTTCAATAGTACTGAAATATTTTAATAAAACAAAAATCAATATTACTGAAAATCTGTAATTAGATCCTAAATGTGCTGTGTGTGCAAGGCGACCTATGAATTTTGCATGTAGCAAGAAAAAATGAGCATAAATAACTAAATCAAGAAGAGAAACACTGTTAGCTGGCTTAAAGAGTCATTTTGGAGCCATGTGGTCGAAGGAGGGCTTACTAAGTACTGTACTCTCTCATATATGATACTCAAGGAAAAAAATAGTTAGGTGTTAACACGAACCCTTTTTCGCTCAGAAAATGAATTACATGTGGGTTTAATCAGCGGTGCCTAAGCTTTTTATATAACTGTACATGCATGACAATATTGGTAGGTTTTTATTTGTATTTTTTTGAGTAATCAAGTTTAATGGAGTGAGTGCGACAGCTTGTTGCAGCATTTCTGACGCGATCACTGAACGCGAGTGGCCCATTTGATGCATGTCGAGGTAATGACGCTCATGACAATATCGGCTGTCACATATGATCACACATCACTGTGTCAGCAGTATTGCTGCGTGCTGAAGGAGAGGAGAAAAACAAAAGCATGTTTATGTAAGGTCACAACCCACTCCTTGGCATATATGGGCTGCCTGCTGCTCCTACAGAACAACCACATGAAAATCAGCCAAAGACAGCGCCATAGGAGATCCACTGTGAACCACAAGTACACCTTTCCACGTGATGTGGACACACGCATCAGTGCTTGCACATACACAAATCAGAACCCAGCCGATATGTAAAACGACACTAAATTTAGTGACAAATTCCACAAACAGTCAAAGTCCTGAGACTGAAATTCATTATAGTATGTTTTGAAACAGTACATGAATCTTCCTCAAGGTCCCATCACCTTGCCCAGTAGCCTACCCTGAACATTTATGGTTACCTGCCCTGGTCTTCAGCTTCCATTAGTTGAATTAGCTAGCTTCAGCTAACGTAAAAGCAGAAGTTAAGCCATCATGTTTACTATTTTCAAACCACAAAGCATACAAAAAATACAGACGTTAATTATTCAGTTAATAATAGTCCTGTTTATAATGTAATACCTTAAATCTAACATTTATGTCTATAAGGATTGCATTGTGGGTTGTTACTGCCCAGTAATATGTTTAAGTAAATTTAAGTCAGCGCCACATTTCTGAAGATGGTTAGAGACTTTGTTAGTGCTTTAAAAGCATGATTCTGCTGGTGCCAGTAACTGAGGAACCTTAATACTGGTCTATTCTATAGCCAATATATATATGGTTATATATGTACACTCACACACTAAACGTACACAAAAGACATGTGATGCATGCAAGCATGTGACTCCGGTACATTCAGAACAACATACATAAACATAAATGTGAAACATGAACTGAAAATGCTGTGTGTAGAGTGTGGAATATTTATACCCACAGGTAGACTGGGCTAACCTCAAAGAGTGGTCACTTTCTGAGAGCAACAGAACACATGCCTCAATTAGGTCAAAACGAAGAGTTGCTTTCCTCCCCCGGCTGCTCAATCATAACAGTAACGAGGTGGGTTAAGGAAAACCGCCTACAGGCTCCTTTTTTTTCCTGGGCTTAAAGAAATGCTGTGTGTATGTATGTGTGTGCATGTCTGAGTGGATTGTGTCCTTGCTATCAAGCACACAAACAGTGTTTCCCCCGTTACTGAGCCAATTACTGAGATAAAGTGGACTCTCACGAGTGGGAGATTCTGTCTCTCTCCCTCTCTCTCCTTCTCTCCCTCCCCCCAAATCCAACATGACACAAAGAAGCTGACAATTCCGTCAAACAGGCCATTATCATACTCACAATGCCTAGGCAGTGTGGGAGACCCAAAGTGTCTTATACAATCACACCAGCCCATTTATAGAGTGTTACACAAACCAACAAGGTCCTTTTCAATGTTTAATTTAAACTAACTCAAACACACCCACCCAGTACAGCACAATCGCCTTATTTCAGCAGCATCATTAGGCCTTGTTTACCTAACGCCTCATAAATAAATAAGACTGCAATCCAGTGTAAATCCATGAGTGCAATCCAATGCAATAGCGAGTGTTTTTCTATCCATCAGTGCATCCATTTAGCCTTGAATCAAAATAGGGTTCTTCCATCTTATGATAATACATAAGTCTGGGGCCTTGGTGATTTTTTGACTCTTTTCCTCCTCATTGGTCAGCAAGGTGAAGTTGAGGCCCTGCAATGGTCAGTATGATGAACGGTGAGGCCTCCCTGAGAGCGAGGTGACTTTGCTCCAGAGCACCGAGAATCCTGCAGGAGTCCTGCAGCTGATTGGCCGTGGCACGTCCTGAGTGCCAGGCAGAGAAGGATGTGACAGTGTGAAGTGATGGACTCAGGGGAGGGATGAGAGAGGCAGTGCTACTAAATAAAGTCACAGGCCGTCTGTGTGTGTGTGTGTGAGTGTGTGTGTGTGTGTGTGTGTGTGTGTGTGTGTGTGCGTGCACACGTTCCCCAAGCTTCTGTTCTAAATTGGCGTTCAGAATAATGCTAGTTAGATTCCAACCTTTCAGTCCAAGGCCAACTGAGGAGAAAGAGCTAAGTGAATTAATTGAGTGAATAAAGTGAATAGGGAAGACAGGGCAATGGTCTGGCCCTGTGGGAGACAAAAGAGAAATATAACTGTTCTAATTGCAACTGCGGTACTGGCGCTCAGTTCAAAACAAAGGCTTATGATTGAGACATCTGTTGCTGTGATACTAGCTCAGAACTGAATGTCTTCAAATTTTCCTTTCCGTCAGTTGCTTCAATTGTCTGTCAAAATTCAAACAAGGCAGTCTGGATATCAAAGCCTGGTTTATCAGTCCCAGAATAAGTCTAGGCCTAGAGTAAAAATGGTGAAGAAACAACACTGGCATTGCAATTCAGTCTAGAACCATGCCTGAGAAAACAGACCCGACTGTTTAATTACGCTGAATGACAGAATTGTGTGTATATGTGTGTGTGTGTGTGTGTGTGTGTGTGTACACACACACTGTACGATATGGTAAGGTCGGCACTGTTTATTATTGTTTGCAGCCCACTTGACTTCTGACAGAGACAGAACACGAGGGGGAGAGAGCGGGGTGTCATTAATCATGTTCTGGGGGCTGGGTTCCGGCAGCAGGGGCAGACTCATCCACATCATCCATTTCCTGTCCGTCCCACCGCTCTGTACCACAATGATATGGGCTAGTGGACAATCTGCTGTCCATGCAAATGTATACTCCCCCCACTAAGGAAAGGTCAATCAAACTGAAAAGTTCTCGGCTGACAAGGAGAAAAACTTACTTTTTGGCATCGTGGCATTGGCAAATGCAGATTTAATGATCATAATTTAAAGAGAGAGTTAAACATCTGCGTGTGTATAAACAGCCTAATTTATCAATACCGTGCGTCATTCTCAGGATGGAGAATATGCAGAAGGACTGGAGAGGCTTAACGTAGCATAATGAGGAGAAGAATACTCGATCAGCTGTTCTTTTGAAAAGACTTTATAAGGCTAAACTACGCAGCTAGGGTGAGTACTGAATAATTCATGTTTTAATATCTGCATGTTGGTCTTAAGATTTCAAAAATGCATTAATTTGGCGGAGAATCTTTAAAGTTTTCTTTAAACCTCTAAACTCATAACTGAGTGCTACTGTACATGACTACATATGTTCACGGACGCAACACAGCTGCATCTTAAAAGTTGCAAGTGGGTCAGTCAGCGAGCTTAAATGCAGACTTCCAACCATTTTGCCTCCTATTTAGACTCCACAGTAAAAAAGCAGTTCTGATGCTGGCTGAGTAAAGACATGATTAAGTGCGGGAAAAATGTAATAAGAAAAATCAGGTTAAACTGTAGTGTGACACAGGGTCTGTGCTACACTACAGCTCATCTAAAGCAGCGTGTAATCAGCAAGGGAAACATTATCTGTGTTGCACCATCCAGCTGTGGGGCCTGCACCTACTGGCCAATTAACGATGATACTCTTCAAACCTGCATGGATATGAGCTGAGACTGACAGCTATTGTGGGCCGGCGCTGAGCCTAAATATCTAATTGCACAACAGATGTTGCAGCATTTCACACTTTGTTAAACAAATATTTTACGAAGTTGAAAATGGAATGAGACAGGCTGCCAACATGAAGGATACCTGTGGGCTGCCGCTGGTACAGATGGACTGACCACAGAGTTACAATTCTACAATAAACTAACCTAATTCAGTTGGACGTTGATGAGGCTCAGCAAAGTCATATGTTGACAGTGGTGATAAGAATTTGTTTACTTACAGAGGTAGCATTCTTTGATTTTTTTTAAATATGTAATGAAAAAAAAAAAAAAAAACCCAGCACAGAGCGATCTTAATTAGGGTGCCTAGGGTGGGAAAAGGCATGAAAAATAATCATAATCCCTAGGGTTGGTTGTAGAAAGCCATCTTTCTTACATTAAATAAATAAATATAGTAATAACGAAATAAACAGAAGCTCATTTCCCACACACGCTGCCTTCTTGAATTAACTGCAATATTTTCTATTATAGAGGGGGGGGGATATTAGGAATCTAACATCTCTGGGAGCATTTCATACCAAAAAAGTAGTTTTGGAAGGATATGCCCTGCAACGTGTCAGCATTTTGCTCTGTGACAGGTCCCTCTGAAGGCTGTGGTTGTCAGAGAGACAGAGCAAGACGTGGGGGAAGCTCCAGTCTGGCACCAGGCCCAGCACCCTGACCTGCACCGAGCTCAGCCCGAGGGAAGAGAATCACAGAACACGCCTGGCACACCAACCACTGCATTCAGCTTCCATTCTGTGCATGAGAACACTGCTCATTAGGAAAAGAAAACGCACAGCTATTATCTGTGGAATACTCTTGTAATTGGAGCACACTTCTGCTACATCTTGACTACGTTATGTGTGCTCTTTTCATCCAGCTCTTTCTTTATATTTATGTATCCAATGCATTTACCCACAGCTCAAGCCACCAACGGTACGAGGAGCGATGTTTTAGGCTTTAAGCACTATTGAAGCACCAAATCCATTGATAAAAAATAAAATATCGCTTTTAGCAGTGCTGCAGTAAGCCTTAACTCCCAGATGGAAACACTGTGACTAGTTTGAATTAAATGAGAGATCGTTCTGGTCTTCCCTGAGAAAAGCAGAAGCAAAACATTACAGTGTACATCGGCACTGTGCTGGCAAAGTTCCTCTCTTTCATGTGCATGCTGCGGCACTGCAGGGGTAGCATGTCCTCCTGCAGCTTTCTTGCATCAAAAGCCCAACTGACCTCATTTTCTGGGCTCCTGCTGAGTTGTGCCTGCCTGCAGATGGTCAGACAGGGAGAATATTTGTCCTGTTTCTATACACAGCATCTTTGTTTCATTGACTGCGGCAGACAGTGTCATTTATAATTGCAGAGCACGTCTGCAGCAGGTGTGTGGGACAATCTTAGGCGCTAAAGGGAACTTACCATCATAATTTGCATCATTATTGTTATTATTAAAAGCTGGTATACCGGTAAATTCAACAGTAAAACCTGAGCACACTCTTGAAAATAAAGACATTCTCCGAAGTGATGACACAGAACAACTTTTGGTTCCCTATAGTCTCTCTGTTTTTGTGTCTGTGCAGTCATAACATAAACAGTTTCCTATTGGATCAATAAAGTTTTCTGATTCTGATGAGTGTAAGACTGAACAAAGCCACACAGTGATTTTTACAACAATTTGGTTTACATTTGATTGTACAACCTGTAATAACAGTCCCCCTGTCCCTGCAGCATACTGTTAGCACACACATGGGTCATTCTATGACTTATGCATGAAAACCAACCACAACCCTCTTTCAACAGATATACCTTCCTCTATCCATCTCCAGCTTAAATCATGTACATGCCTGATTACACTAATTAAATGCTACTGAGGACAATACTGCACTGGCTCAGTTGTGGTGAATTAGAGTTAGAGCTGAACTTTCCACAGGAAGATTTCCACAGGAAGGTGATCACTGATTTAAAGAACCTGAGTAGCCCATCTAACCCCAGTGCAGTCTTATCATCTTATCATCTCAGCAGTGTTAAGTACTACCTATGTGGGAATACGCAGCTTTCGGCTGGATGTGTTGGATTTCACATTCCTGGACATTTCAGAGTTTCAAGGCCTTAGACTTTGATTTTATGTCCAAAACGCCCCTATAGTCCGACGAGTTTTATGCTTTGTGGAATGGATTTATTTATTTATTTTGAGTGCACTTTTTCTTCCTTCCCTTTTATTTTTGGACTTGAGATTTTCTTCTTCTTTGATATCATACTTGTTGTTGTACAGTTTGTTGTTTTGTCCTCTTTAGCTTCTATGATCTCACACGCTCTTAGAACTATTTCCAAGGAACATCCTAATTAACTGCCACACCCACTCCTGTGTCTACTCCAACTACTACTGTAACCCCCTTTTCCCCCCCTCACAAAAAGTAATTTGAATAAATGCAAGCAAACATGAAAGCAGTAAAAAGTTTTATTTGTTTCTATAAAGTGTTTCGTGAACAACACAGGTCTGATTTCTCCTCAGTGCCACCAGCCACTGAATGAGTCTGTGAAATTCCATTAACAGCACACCTGATTTAATTTCCCTCACAGCACACCTGTTATCACCTGCCCTGATAACAGTCTTTAAATATAATTTCTTAGGTGCCCAGATCTGTGCTGATGTGCTGGAAGCAGGAAAAATGCCAAAGGATCTGAGCAACTTAAACAAGGGCGTAATTGTGACGGCGAGACGACAGAGTCTTGAGGGGTGTTCCTGCTATGCAGTGGTTTGTACCAACCGAAAGTGGTTCAAAGAAGGAAAAACCGGTGACCCAGCAACAGGGTCATGGACACCCAAAGGCTTATTGCTGTGCCTGGGAAGTGAAGGCTAGTCTGTCTGGTTCAGTCCAATAGAAGAGCTACTGTAGCACCAACTGCTATAAAAGTTCATGCTGGCTATAATAGGTGTTAGAACACACAGTGTACTGCAGCTTGCTGCATACGGGGCTGCATAAAACGCTCATTGTGCCCCAGGGTCAGAGCAGTTTTGGCAGCATGGTGTGTGTGTGTGTGTGTGTGTGTGTATGTGGTGTGTGTGTGTGTGTGTGTGTGTGTGTATAGGTCAGAGTCTTATTCCTTCTGCTGGCAGTGCATGACACTTAAAAACGCTTAGCCAAACCTAGATCATTTGCATCCAAATCCATGATCAGGCAGACTGAAAGTGACCACACCATCATAAGACTCATACATAAAGCTTTCTTCACTGAGAGACAGAAAAGCAATACATGCACAGATACGGCAAATTCTGAATAAAGAGCGAGTAACTCCAAGCAGCAAAACTACTGTCAATTGAAGGGTACATAGCAGAACAAGGAGCAGTCCCTAATCACATCCCAGGACGGAAAACAAGGCAAGATGCTTGGCATGGGCTAAGACATGCAAACATTCCACAGTAGATGACTAGAAAAAAGTTTGCTGATTAATACAAGTCAGAGACTTGTACAGCAGCAGAGGAAGGATTTATGTAAGGAGAAGAACAGGAGAGAGATTGATACGACAGTGTATCAAACCAAGAGTCAGGCATGGCGGTGGGAAGATCTGACGCACTTATTGTGAAATCATGCTGGGATAACATCAGTCAGATTTTGCACAAACTTGTAGAGTCCGTACGAGCTCAAATGCATGTAATCGTTATAGCAAAAGGGAAAAAAAAAAAAACTCTGACTCTGAAATTGTCATGCCGATTAAATGATTTGTAAAGAAAAACATTGAATTAAATTTGAGCGGTCTCTGACTTTTGACCTACAGTCTTATACGTCCAATCTGTTTGCAAATGCCAGAAAAATAATTACTTATTGCATATAACATATCCCAATACCTCATACAAATATTCTTTAAACCAAAACCAACCTTATGTGAGGGCTTCTCCTATATTCTACAGCATTTAAATCAAATGGAAAAAAATCTAGTGGAAAAAATAAAAGTTGGGGAAGAAAACAGGTCATTTCTTCGCAGAAGACATCTCATTTTACTCAATCATATCGGTGTCTGTTGGTGAGTTCTGGGTGTGTATGCTGAGGCGCTGGTGTCAAAAAGAGGGATTGTATCATCTGTGCTGAGTCCTCCTCCCGTGTTCGCTGTTATTCATGCCATTCAAACAGCCTCCCCTCCAGTGGCTTGCTCAAGCTTGAAAGTGAAGGAAGGGAACCATGCAAAGCATGTTTTTTCCTCTTCTCTTCCCTGCCATAAAACGCTGAGAGAGGGCCGATTAGTGTCTGCTGCTTCTCAGAAAGTTCCAGCCCGTGCACCAGGAGACACAGAATGTTACCACTGCCTTGACAGACAGAGAGAAAGAAGAAACGCTTGTGAAGAAGTGGAAGAAAACACATGACGGACTGCACATGAATGTACACTGAAGACACACAGCTCTGCTCATGCCAAACAACCTTAATAACTAGTTTAAGATTCATAACATTAAAGCTTGTACTTTAGGTTCAAATTCACACCTCCCCCCATTTAACTAGAAGTGTAACGTCGGGTGTGAGTGAATTCTCTAAATAAACTTGATGAAGCGGTTCAGTGCAAGGCCCCGTGACATTTTGCAGTGCGGTCCAGAGTAATCTTTACTCAAATTAAGGTTTTCTCTGGCCAAAACTGTTCAGTGCCTCCACAAGCGCGAGTGACATCTCAGTCCATTACTCCTCGGCAAGTGGCAGGACATTAAAAGCCAGCAGGTGAGAAGACTCAGCCCAAAGCAGTAAACCAACAAGGACTGGTCAAGCTCCTCGGTGGGCTTCTCCTCCTGCTCCTTCATTACAGAGCAAGCCAGGCCTAATTAGCCAGACCCCATGCCGCCTGGTAATTACCCTCAGACACCATTTAACCCCCCCAAAAAAGAGAAAAGGAGCTTGAGAGATCAGTTACTCTTGCCTTGGAGGCTCCTTGCAACATTATGCCAACAGATGTCAGGCATGGCTACCACCAGCCTCACTGTAGCAGGGGGAGGCCGCCAGGGCGGTGGCACTCGCAGATGAATGAAAACGCGCGCTCGCCTGGAGTTCCTCTTGCCGTTTATTTTTACGGTCATAACAGAGCAAAGTTAGGGCTTGGGGCGAGGTATCAGTGGGCAGCGGCGGTACAAGAGAAAAAGGGCACATTAAACAAAACCGCATAAACACACAAAGCCAGCAACATAAATATAAAAGGACAGCTTGGACCCTGGCACACAGATGGTCTCTTTAAGGGCATTTCATTTCACAGAGACCACCTGATGCCCTGAAACAGGGTCTGCTCAAGCCATCATAGTGACCTTTGAGCGGAGCAGGGCTTCCCAGCAGCCTAGTAAAAGTTCCTCCACACATCTGCCCCTCTTTGGCAGCCCACACCCTGCACTACATTCACCAACCAATTCAGCAAGATTGAGCTATCTCCACATACCAGCCCCATCTGTCGCCCTGTACATACGCAATGATGTGGGTGTTGGATAAAAGCATTTGCAGCGCTAAGGAGGAAATGATGAGACAATGCTCGTGGATCACTATACAGAGCAATCCGCATGCAACTGCTCTGCAAAACAAAGCAAACCCATTGTGTGCAATTAAGAGGCTTGGATGAGGCTGTTGTAGCACAGCACCGGCAAATGTCCTTTAAAATAGCACAGCAAAGTTCGCGTAGCGACAACGCAGCAGGTTCAATGATCAAGGTGACTTTCCGATTGTAATTTTAATGCCATGTATCAGTGGAACACAGGTAGGAACAACATAAAGCAGGCTAAACGTTTCTTCTGCTGACAGGCTAAGTTGAAGTGTGCTTGTGTGGTACGTCCCCCACATGCTTCAATATAATTTTACCATGCCATTTTATGTTCTATACAGAGTGATGCTAGTAATGAAATAACAGTAAAAGAAAAGGGCTCCAATGAAACTCAAATGGCAGTGATACTGGGTGGGTGCTAAAACTGAACCACTCAATTCAGCCCAAGCCGAGAGGAAGTTCAGGCATACAAGCTGGAGTTTACAAACGAAGTCAAAGGCCAAGATCTAAATCTCCTTTGACTGGAATCTTATCACACAATGTCTTTGTTCATAAAAGTGAAAGTCATTGTTATAACAAGGCAGGCAGAGAAAAATGAGTACCATAATACAATTCTTTATCCCTCTTCTCACTCTTTGTTTAAAGTTCCTTTATATATCTAAAATATTTTATACGTATTTGATTTTATTATTATTTGTTTTTTTGCTTGCCTAAAGAGAAAACCAAACTGGATGTGACACAAGCTCTCCTATTTCAGACAAGCATACACGTCAAAAAGTGTTGAAGTGGAAAGAATCATCATGGCGTTAGCAACTTGACCTTCACACAAGTACAGTTGCTGGATTGCTCCTAAAGAGAGAGCAGACATCAAAAGGAGAAAAAAGGTGTTTGGAGTTGTTGCTGCATGGCAATTACTTAGAATAAAGCAGTGTAAAAGTAAAAGGAATAGAAAGAAATTTCCAAGTAAACAACTTTTATCACTAAAGTACATTGTAGCACTGCGGTTACAGACGCATGAACGTGTACGCGCACACACGCACACACTATTTTAGGGCTCATTGGTGAATAGAGATGGGAATCGATAAGAAATTATTGATGTCAATGCCATCATCGATTCTTACTACTGATCCGATTCCTTATCGATTCCATTATCGATTCCTAAACAGTGTTACAGGATGAGCCTGTAGCCTTAAGAAACTTTGCATTCTGGGTAACTGAGCCTCCAAGGAGGCTGGGAGATGTAGTCTTTCAGGGAGTGTTTGGAGTTTTACATGGCCGCTCTGTTTGTGAGTGATTCTCGCCACTCTAATGTTCTTTTTGGAGACAGTAAATAAACGCTCCTGTTCCGAGGGAGGAAAGAACAGACCCTGATCCCCGTGACTGTCTCATTTTGGGACCCGCTCTGTGGCCGAGAGTAACAAGCCAAAGACGCCTGGCTAGCAGCCGCTACAGCCGAGGCTGAGAAGGCAACAACAGTATAAAATAAATATATTTTTTAACTGATCATAATTTTATGGACAGGTAATAGGACCTGGTTAGCAACATGTTTACATTAAAAAAGGTAGTCATAGGCCAATTTTTTAGCTTTGAAAGCAGCTGTTTTATTAGATGTCAGAACTCAATCTTGTCCTTTCATGGTAAACACTTCAACAATACAATGTGCACTTATCTTGCTTTAAACAATAAATAATGTGGTCCAAATATGAAAATATAATTATAAAAATAAATTAGTATTGATAATAAGTGGCACTGTAGTTAAAGTTACCCTCGTCTATGGAAACCCCGGAGCTTACACTCGAGCGCTGAGAATCGAACACGTGGCATTCTCGAATTTTAATGCTGTGTTAAGACCTCAAATGTTTTAACGTGTTGGTAATGTTACCACCCTTGCAAGTTAAAACGGCACTACACTAGTTATAAACGCAACTGTCGTTTGTTTTGGTAAAATGCAACCACGCCGCAGACCGCTTTCTCTGCTCCATGATCATTCGGAGTGTGGTGTCATCGCACGCCGGAGGTAAACGATTCCGGTGCCTCGCAAAATTAGAACCGGTTCTAAATCGGAACCGGGCTTCAATTCCCACCCCTATTGGTGAATGTGAAGGAAAATAAGCAATGCAGCATTTTATTCATGTCCTGTAAGGTTGTGAGGAGCATTGCAGCAATGCTGCATTTTATTTATGTCCTGTAAGGTTGTGAGGCGGGTCCTCTGAGGATCGGACTCGTTTGCCCATCACATCCCACAGAAGCTCGATCGGATCGAGATCTGGGGAATTTGGAGATCTTGAATTTTTTTTCACATTTCTCAAACCATTCAGAATTAGCTAAAACTGTGAAACAGAACAGGGTGACAGTATCACAGATGTAGCAGCTATGTTTCCTGTGATATCACCATGTTCTGTTTTTATCAGTGCTTTAAATCTTTTTTTATGCAAAAGATTTGATCGCTTGATAACTAATCGGAGATTTATTTTTAGCAATTCATAATCACTCATGTTCTGAGGCAGTGGACTCGGATGCACACTAAATAATTGTAGTAAGCATTTAGACTCCTGTATAGCTTCATCTGGCCAGCCGTGCAGTAGGAGGTCTGGAGGACGAGGTCATTTGCAATGTCAATCACCCCTTTATCACTTTTCCACATTTTGTATGGATGGTAGCAATTGCACTTGATTTGTTAAGGTTTTTCAAAACATTATTGGAGTTGCCATAGAAACCTCTACACCGGTTCGTACATGAAACCTACCCTAAACTACAGATCCAACAATTTGCTTTAAAATACATTTACATGTAATGCATGTTGGTGTATTTTTTGCTGTGTGGTTTAGTACCTCATGTAACCAATAGCAACACCATAATAATATTAATAATCATGATAGTATTAAAAGGGCTCTGGCATCGGTGCCAGCAGATGATCAGATTCAGAATCGAAACTGAACTGGACCTGAACTGGAACTGAAAAAAAAAAAATAGTGGATCAGTGTATCTCTGTGAGGATCATCCGACTGCAAGCTGAAGAAAGATGCAGCTACGATTCGACACTAATGGACCACTGCCCTCTGAGCACAGGGGGAACCAGGGAGCATCCTGTCTAATTGCCCTACTTACCAGCCAAACAAACTGCAACAAACACACGCCTACATGAATGCATAAGCAAGGGCTGAACTGAAAGGAGGTGAGTTTGGCCGCTTACTCCAACCTGCAGAAGCAGAATGCATTCACAGCCTGCATGTTACACCAACAGCAGACGCAGAATGGGACCTCCAGGCATTGGCTCTCGAAGCAGTTTGCATTAGCATGCAGTGGGCAGCGCTGGGTCTGGTAATTAGTGGCAGTGATTAACCGGTCAACAGTGTGGAGGCCTGTGTGGAGGCAGGTTGATCAAGCCGCCCCTCCCTGACCCCCCTGGTGGCTCCACTGCATCCTAAGCAGCAGCTTGTGATTAACATTGGCAC
Source organism: Alestes dentex (assembly GCA_037576975.1). Taxonomy (NCBI): domain Eukaryota; kingdom Metazoa; phylum Chordata; class Actinopteri; order Characiformes; family Alestidae; genus Alestes; species Alestes dentex. The sequence continues at coordinate 36,999,822 of JBBIGA010000106.1, read as the reverse complement.
AATAAGAGAGGGCTGTCCAGTACATGGCATGTAGATTCCCCCCTATCTCTCCTACACACACACACAGACACAGAGTACATATCCATGCAAACATATGACATCACACTACTTCAAGACACACTATGAGACTTTTATACAATATTTGTATCACAATATGTATTTTTAAGGAACATTTTGGAATAGGCTAAACGCATTAGCAAAAACACAGCATCACATTTAATCAGGCTTTTTAAAACTGGGTACACGGAGGAATTACACAGTGAATGTTGCTGCTAGATGACAATCTTTCAGAAAAAAACATTTAAAAACATCACCAGCCCTTTAAAATAGTGATGCAATGAAAAATTCAACAAATTCAGGAAACACTGGGCAATAGGCCATAAAGTCCAGTGACCTCCGGACCAAAGGCAATGAACTCCATTTGTTGTCGTTTGCTATTTCAAAAACTGGTGCTAGAGATGGCAGCAGTATGCTAGGACATACTTTATACGTGTACCATAGTGTAACAAGCAAATCAAACTTACATTACAATTAAAATGACTTAACATTAGCACCGGTAAGCCTATTTGTTGTTTGCTGTTCTTCCCCTGTTCAATGTCAACCTACTTTATATTGTGTGAACATTTCAAGAAGAACTGTTAGAAGAAAGCATTTAAAATTAGCTGGAAAAAAATATATAGTTACATTAACACACATATCATAACATACATTTAAACAATGCTGCAATGATAATAGTAGATAGCAAAAAAAAACAAAAAAAACAAACAAAAAAAACAATAAAGAGGTGTGCATGTACGTGTGTGTGTGTTGCTCTCAGCCGTTTGGTTTCCCAGAGCACTCCCCTGATGCTTATCGAGATGAGCAGTTCAGTCGGACAGAGAACATAAAGCCCATCAGAGCAGCGTCTCTGCTAACTCTCTCTCGGTCGCAACTAGCCACTCAATCTGGCTCCCAAACACAAAGCATACAAACCGCTTTCGACTTCAAAGGAGGCCCTGAGAGAGATACTAAAGCGCAGTTAGCGCTCAAGTGAATGTAACTGGAAGTCAATTACCTGGACTATAAAGGTAATGGGCATGATTGTGCTGCCAGTGCTCAGTCATTGCCTGCGCGCGCCTAAGCTACAGCTCTGTCCCTTTGTCGCTCGAAGCCGAGTCGTAATGAGACTGAAATGGAGATGGGGCCAGTAAAGCAGCCAGTCAGCTCGCCAGGCTGTTTCTGCTGTGTTTGTGTCCAGGCGGGTGGACACGTTGGGATGATTACAGTGAGGCAAAAACGCGGCCGCTTTCTTCTGAGCACTCTGCGTTCACACACACCGCAGGTCGCATTGACTTCCCACTTCACACGCATTGACCCAAGTGCGTGCTGTCCAGAGGATTCCACAGCAAGCAGACATAAAATGTTTTGGTCAGATACAAGAGTCGTCTAGGTGCTGGACAAACAAGCGCAGCAATCTAGTCTGCAACACCAGGATATCGATGGGCCAGGCCAGGGCGAAAATAGACACATTTCTTTTGTTACTTGACTCCCAAGTTCACACTCATTATGTTTGACGGGAGTTTCAGTAAACATCGAAGGGGTTCTGGCATCATCTGAACCATCGGGGAGAGTTCCTTTGAGAAATGCTTTAAGGATTTATTGGAAAGTGTTCAGGAATGTAGAACATGACTGAAAAACGGCTATCTAACAGAGAGACCAGCGATGATGCCTTGGCAGCGCACCATATTTTAGTGCCTTCCATTTTCCACCATTTTGGTACATTTTCTCTCAAGGGGCACTTGGGGAGGAAAAAAAAGTAAACACATTCAGAAAACTCATGTACTTCAAATGGACCCTTTAGAAGCTGTTTCAGGTAATATACAGAGATCAAAAATGACAAAAAAACACCATACTGATGTGGCAAGCAATTTGCCTGGGAGTACGGAACGCTACATTCAGAACCCCACTCAGGAAAAAAATGTAATATCTTCATAATATCAATCTGTTCTTTTTGCATGATGAAGACCGTAATGGTTGAAACATTACAATAATAAATGGAGCTTTGTTACACAGAGTATCTTTATTCTTCAAAAACATATTCACCACAGACCATGATGGATGTAACCCGATGCAGTAACGCACATTATAGTAATGTCAAAACTTTTTTTTTCTGTAACAACATAGTGTCATGTATTACAGTTTACAACAACAATCACATTACAGCTATTGAAGAATTCCACAATATTGATCTCATCTGATGCATGTATAAGTAAAAATGTCTCTGTACAGTGTCATCTGTGCCTGCCCTTTTATGTAATTTGACTATTTGAGAGCTTATATGTCACCTGCGAGAGCTGACTGACTGATTTTGTGAATATTATCAGTGCCGTCGAAACAATTAATCATGCTAATATATGGATACAGATCCCTGTACTGAGAGACCCAACCTCACCTAAACAGGCCAGACACAATATTCGCTCAGTAACAACGTTATTCATAAAGATTTTATTTCGTGCCAGCTGTTCTTCAACCATTCCTACTGGCTCCTTTCAGCCATTTATCACTTTAATCAAACATAACTGGTTGCGTGTTTAGAGCAAAAGCACGGATATTGACCTGCCGCTTGAATGAGGTTCACTGTGTCTGGCTGTTCTAAATAAAACACCGAAAGGACTACTGGGTTTACCCTTGCACTTTCCAGTTGTACTTCTCAGATGTGTAAACAGTAATGCAGAAGTAATCAGTAAAGTAATGCCACTGCAATTTGAGAGGAGCAATTTGTCATTCGTAATGGATTACTTTTTTTTAGAAGCTACTTCTGTGGAACAACAGGCCTTACACAACAATTTTCCAGAAATAAATCGTTGAAGGCTCCATAGGGCAATTTTTTACACAAAAGGTCTTCAACAAACTGTTCACTGCACCTGATCATTAAACATGTACGCTGTGTGGCCGGGCTGCCTCTTGTCCATTGTTCCTCCATAGGTAACATGCATAGTAATACGGCGACATACAACTAATTAAGTGTAGTTGGCCTCTCGGTGATTAAAGACATTTTGCAATAATGTGGTGTAAATGGCCATTAATAATCTCTATTAAACCATGCCCACTACCCTGACAGACATCCAGTCAAGGGCCTCCGAGTCGAATATAAGGATATAATGGCCCATCTTAACCCGTGCCCAAAACCGCAGTTCACTTATTGTGTCCCTGCCTTTTCCCTCTTTCATTCATGGCCTGATAACATCGATTGGCTGGTCTGAGCCAGGAAACTCCAAAGAGACCAAAATAATTACAAGGAGATAAGGCTATCTACTGTAATTAACCACTCTCGTCTGCCGGCACGGGCCAGGCTCCCTTTTAGGCAGGAAATAAATTATCCTTCAGAACTTGCCACCTCTGAAATATAGGAACAATTAAAGCAGAATTAGTTCTAATTCATGCTCCTTCCTATCACTAAAAGGACATATTTCAGCCACACCATTATAGAACTATTAGATTTGGCTAATTGTCAACACTCTGAGCCATAATGAACTGGGTCATACATGAGTGGTGTGAGTAAATTCACTTTTTTACGAAAGAAAGAATCTTTCTTATTTGCATTAAAATGGCCGAGACATGCTCACCGGTGACAGAGGTGATGCTTGTTGCCTGATTAAAGGTTGAAAGAAAGAAACACAAAGGCAGTGGATTAGAACAGCCTGCTACGGATGTAATCCTTTGCCTACCTACCAGTGCATAAATATTCCCTACAAGCGCCGCATGCCGTGAAACTCCATTTTATTGATGCGCCTCTTCTTTTGCAGCATCAACATTTTTTTTTTGTTCAGAAGCAGTAGTTGTTGATTGTTTGTTTACTACATGCCACAAATTTTGCCAATTTTACACTGAATTATCCACGTGTCAGGTTACACATCCCTGGTGGACTTTCTGTAATTTTCTAGAAACTTTCTATGCACTTCTCGGCCTGAAGCTCGGCTATTTGTATGCCTTTTCCCTCTCTTCCATGCTGAAAACAACCCAACTTTTGGGAGAGAAAGAATTTTAATAAGCATACGGTAACCCCGAAGGTAATTAGCCAGGGGATGAAGAGCAGCTACAGCGTTTGATTCTTTGCCCATTTGAACCGTCGTTACGGTGCATAGCTTGGAAGTGTTGCATTAAAGACAAGCCCGAAGCCAGCCTATGGGGAGGGAGGACGCCTCATGTCCTCTCCCCACTGTACTCTTTTTAAATGGAGTACCTTCACCTACCATTTCCAATCCATTTGTATATCTTGTTCCCTTATTTTCCTACAGGGACAACCCCTTTTTCCTAGCCTGCCCTCAACATCGTTTTCAATTCCTAAAAATCTGCAATTCCCAAAGCACGGCCGTGCCTTTAGAGGCAGAGAAAAGTACTTGGCATGCAGAGAATTACACTGCGGTAAACAACAACAGAAATCTCCTTTGAGCTATTCTGACATTTCACCATCAACTGAAATGTAAATGAGATGACCCCTAGGTGAGCCTTTCTACTCATGGTTTTGATGATGAACAAGGACAGAGTGATACTAAAAACCTTGTGCTTATGTCCATAAGAAACAAAGTGGACATAAGCACAAGGTTTGTCACATATATCAATAAACGCATGTAATTGATAAATCATACTAGTACAAGTATACAGTCAATGGTTTTAATGATGAGAAATAAAACATTTAAGGCTGAAATTACATCCGTAATAAAATTCAATGTTTCAAATAATGTGAGAGCATAACCCAAGAGGAGAAAGACTGCGTGCCTGTTGTTGCCACAGGCACGCAGCCAATACAACCTGACTAAGGTGACAAAAGGTCACGTTGAGGGGCAGCTGATACCATATAGGAACTAAACACTACCAAATGTTCCCTTAAAGAAGTAAAACATGGGAATAAATGATTAGTCTTCTAACCATTATAAGCAAGTGGGAAAGGGTGGTATGATATTTCCTAACAATGAACAAAATCATCAAAATCTTATTATCACAGCATTTATTCAGTGCAGAAACACACGATGGAACTTCTGTTTTTTAGGTTATGTATAAAAACAACCACAAGTTCTATGGTTCGTATGTATACATGTACTGGGAACTGACCTTGCAGTAAAACTGAAGCAACTGGCCATCTGCTTCCAAAATTGTGGTTATCAGACTTCAAATTTGAAACGCCGTTTATGCATATGTTTCAAGTCTGAGTTTTATTAAATATAAAAATATATCAAACCAGTCCCATCCCTAAGAAATTGAGCCATCACGCTTGAGCCATTTCAAATCATATAATCAGTACATCTGTGGCACAGAATTTTGGAAAAGTGCTTTCAAAACAAGCTCTCGTCACATCTGTGAGCTGCACGCTCTCTACATGCGGAGCAGCGGTGTGGCCACCCTCTCTGAGCCCAGCATGCGCAGCCGAGAGCCGAGAGGTCAGAAGATGGCGCGCTGGCGAGGGTCGCATGACCAGTCAGACTCGAGAGCAGGACAACATATGAATGTACCTGACAGCTGGGCAGCAGTGGACAGACAGGCCCAGCGTGCAGGCAGAAGCCTCGCTAAAGGTCACGTTAGGCGAGGTGGGACAGCTCGCTGCTCAGGCTGCTCGGGACAAGGGGGACGATCAGAGCGAGAGAGGAGCCGAGCCGTCAGCCCGTTCCGCTTGGCCAGCCCTCCAGCAGTGCAGACAGAATATTTTTAGCTGCGGGGGGAGTGTGACAAGCTGTTAATCTCCTCCAGGATGGGCGAATGACAGCAGCTTCGGCGGCACGGGGCCCTGTAAAGGACACACAGCCGTGGGCAGACAGGGTAACAAGTGCTGTCAGCTCCGGTCAACATGCTCCACACAGGTGTGTCACAAACACAGAGTCATTCTCCGTTTAGCCACGGAGTGGCTATTCCATCACTATTAGCACGGCAGATCATAGAGAACTCCATTTAGCGATGGCACCTTCCAGCAGTTCCGTTTCACCTGCTCTGGGATGGAGAATGATAACCGGCTCAGCGAGACCACCCTCACACGTCCATAACTGACCTTCCGCCTTCACCTCGACCTGTAATGGCATGCTATCATGTGCCATCCCCACTGAGACGTGCTAGTTGGTAATAGCGGGCCTTGCAAAAGTTGGAGGGTGTTATTCTTTGCCTTTTTTTTTATTCAACACTGAAGTACAGCCTGTAGAAAAAAAGGCACAACAGGAATGGACAAATAACTATTTGCATGACCCGCGGCCTTCGCGCGCGCAAAAAAAATCAATGCATCATGATCTTCATGTGGAATCAGTTTTGGAACGCAAAGTAAAATTTGGGTGTTAGAATTTGTTATATGATTAACTTTCACCTACTTAGCTGAGCTTTCAGCCTTTCAGAAAAAAAGGTGAGTTGTATTGTCAGTGGACATGTAGCTGTGTTTGGCCTTTAACTAATATTACTTGGGTATGACATTATTATTTTTTATTTACATTTCCTAGCATCCTGTCCTACAAGTATTAGCCATTTACCTTGGTTTTATAATAACATGTCTTATTTAAAACAGTAATAAATGAGCCTTTAACCATAAAACGAAGTTTTACGATGTTACAGAAATTCATCGGGATCTATAGGGTTAAAAAATGTTGAATACGTAATATAGAAAACTAAAAAAAAATTTGAATCTTTTCATCTGAACACATACAGCCATACATACATATGGTGCCAAAACCAACATTCATCCTCCTATGAAAAGGCATCCTAAAAGAATTCCTTAGCTTCTTCCCCAGACCTGTTTCTCTTTCGGGACACTTCATACTCCCACAACGCGTGTTTACTGGCTTTGGCTCATAAACATCATCTGTTTAACACTCCTTGATTACTGTTCAATTTTCCTGCAAAAGAACCTCCTTTATTGCACATAAAAGCATGCTATTGATTTTCCTTTTTCCCCCAGCACTTTGGAATGAGACGTTGACAGAAGACTATGGAACATTACCTGCAGCGAAGCTGGTTTGATCAATGCTTCTAATTGGTAACAGACCTCAATGGTTCCCAGAGATGAAAACAAAATTTGTACAGCTCCAAAGCAGAGATCTAAACAAGCTTAGCCGCGGATGGATATCCGTGTACCTGCATATGCTAGTAGGTGTGAGCAGAACCAGAGTAGGAGTACACAACATGGGAAACTTCCTGTGTATTTCAAATACAGAAACCTCTTAAACAAACCTCCTATTAGTATTTAGCACCTTGTTTTTGTGTGGGTATGTTTTTGTAGAAGCACCATTTTTACATATCTATGTATATAGAGATATACTGTATAT
>JBBIGA010000106.1:36971703-36991315 GCA_037576975.1 Alestes dentex | reverse complement strand
ACACAGACACACACACACACACACAGATACATAACCACAGACCTATATTGGTAGGGAAAACAGGGAGAAGATGAAAAGAACAAGACAAGACAGGCTTTCGAAGTAATGAAACCCTTGCTCCCCTCTAACTTCACAGGTGTCTAAAACAGAAGTGAAACACACCACAGGTCTCTAACTCGACTTTATCTAATAATTTTCTTCTTCACAGTAAAGCTGGTGTGTAAATATTCCAATCAGGGAAGTCCCTGCTCAACCAGCTTTCCAGCCCTCGCTTGATCAATAAGGGCAGAGCAACGTAACCTGCAACGAATGCACCTTGACAAGGCCACACTCCCCAAGGTCTAGCCCAGCGGTGCAGTGCAATTATAGCAGCATAACTCACAGTGACAAACGGCTGCCCAGAATGTAATGTGCGGACTATCCGGGCCTCGATATGGCATCACTCACCCGCAGTGGAGATACCCCATTATGAAGCTCCACTCATACCAGAAATGCAGAGATATCTGGTCAGCGTGGAGGTACGTGAGAAACAAAATCTTCCGCACGCCATTCATGCAGCCCACTAATGTCTCACTTAGGAGCCACTCCAATCTGTAAAAGAACATTTTGCGGATGCCATTTGTATACCTTTAAAAGGGGACGTCATGTACAGTGGACTGCGATATATCATTTTAACTCCAGGGCCTAGAGTATAACTGCACATTTAAATCCTGGTTATACCCCCGCCCAAATTGCATTGCTAGCTGGCAGCCCTGCCATCCATATAACAGAACATTCATTTAAAAATGATCAAAGAATTTCCCCTACATTTCATTTGACATCTGAAAATAGCTAAGGTCAGGTCTGAATAAGTAGAGTTCTGGCAAAGCCACCAATGCCTGCCTTTGCTGTAATAGGTCAGATATATTTATATTAAAATGCTGCAGCAGATTTTGATATGCATTAATGTAATTCCGTTTAAGGGCCACTGTGCCTCAGAACATTTTGACATTCATGTTTAAATCCTACAATATCTGTAAAATTTGTATTCCTAGATGAGAAGCTGACAGCGTTACAGGCTGGTCACAGATTTCAGTATCCATTGGAAATGACACAAATTTGCCACATATTTAACCCGACACTGGAAAGTAACTACGGTCAGTTTCGAGGAAAGAGAGCTATACCATAGCTGGCACTACCTGCCTCTGATCTCGCTGCTTAGATATTCCTTCTCCCCCTGCTAATGACCCTTCTTTCATGACTGATTCTGCCAGTAATGCATTTTTGCAATGGATATGCCTCATTTTTTAGTGGCCAAGCATGAATATCATGAATGGGTAGCATGCTGCTTTTACACGTTGGGGATGTTTTTGGCGAGGTTTTTTAATTTCACAGTACATTAAATCTTATACAACACAGGCGTGAGTAAATAGTTTTGTGCAGTACCCCCTCTGTTGGTTATCTAAAAAGTCAGACCTATCATAAAAATCCCAGTTAGATTTGTTTATGCATGGGAGGGTGACATTTTATCTTTGACAAAGAGGCTTGACTCCCATTGATGTGATTCTGTTTCTTTTTCTCTATCGGTCTGTAACCTCTGACGAGAGCCGTAATTAATAACGTACAAGAACTCATTTCCCAATTATCAGTGCAGATCTGTCATTGTATCATAACCTATCCGATCCGAGACGCTTGCTACCGCAAGCAGTCTGAAGTTCTATAGGTCAAACACTTCCCTAAAGAAAGAAAAAAGAGAGAGATGTCACCAAATGCCATTTAGTGCTTGTATCAGAGAGCTCCCTGAAACATTGTTTATCAGAGGTTTAACAGAGATGGTGATGATATTGACACACCACGCCAGAGATAAGCCACTTCACATCCTCATTGATCAGTGCTTCTGACAATCATCTGGAGACAAACACTGACTACTCTGTCCTCACAAAGGCATTGTGTAGCTGTTCATGCGCACACACACACACACACACACACACACACACACACACACACACACACACACACACACCCATGACCTCTGAGGGTTGCTGGGGCATTTTTAGCCAAACTTTTCATTGAGTTTGCTCTATGACACAAATACACTCATTATAAAAGATATGTGAGACTGCAGGCCAGTAAAAGTGGACAGATTGAACAGTGTGGGCGATAGAGACAAAAACTTCTATCATGGTTTATGCAACTTTATATGACAGTAAGAATTTACACCATAATTTGGAAATCCAACTTAAAATATGAATGTTGCAGGTACATGTATAAAACGGTCCTGTTGTGATGCTGCCACTACAGATTCACTGATTAATTTGTAGGAAACTGGAAAACTAGCATCCAGGGTGGCAATCTCAGGCAGATACCGAATTAAGAAACCACTATAAATAGATACAGGGCATCATTTATCATTTACTTCTTGATTTAATTAATATTACTTACTGCTAAGGTTGAGCTTACAGCATTTCTGGCTTATAAATTATACTGTACTGGCTATTTCTGAAGAAAAATCAAATTAATAGGACAAGTGGTTCTAGATGTTTGAATGCTACTGTATGTTCAATTAAAAATGTTTCTATATAAATAGATATGTGGCTATTTCTATTTAATGCATCGAATTAAAAACTTGAATTTACAATGTTTTATTTGGAAATGATGGTATGAGATTTTGATGTTACTGTCACAGGAATGTTTCCAATTCATTATTTACTGGAGGGTGAAAAAAACACGGTATCATAACTGAGCACATTAAAAGGTTTTCATACTGTAACATTTTACAGCTTTTATATTGTAATGCTGAGATCCTGAGATCAGTCCCACCCACTTGATCTGTGGCACACAGCCTAAATAATCTAGTTCAGTAGAAACTGTCCAGCCATGTCCACGGGCGGATGAATTTCTTCTGTCATGGAGTAGTCATACCTATTACCTTACCATAGATCATTCACAGACGTTAACCTTACAGTCCAATACTTTCACTTTTCTCAACTACAAGGATTGTTTAACTGATTCTCTAACCAAAGTCTGTATTAAGTATTTTAGGCATGCTCACTGCAATATAGAGAGCTGATTCCAGGTTGATGTAGCATATCCAAGTGATGACCAAGAGTCAGGCACTGAATACCAATGCTGTTTATGTTGCTTTCAACTTGTGTTGTTCATTTATATGGTCATGTGACATTCTTTCAAGCTTAAAGACTGAAAATCTCTCTTACAGGAAAAAGATTCAATTATTGATTTTTTTTTTTTTGCCACTGATAAAAAATATACAGTATTTTAGTCCAAAAAAGAATGCTGTATACAGAAAAAAAATACAAGAAAATTCTCTGTGTCTCTCATTCATGACAGTTCATTGTATTCCAGATGGACATTCAAACAAAGAACCTATAGACAATCTCGTGGTCAGTGCATGCTGCTCCGCTGCCACTGTTTCGGTCTGCTTCTACACCTTGGCAGAGAAAAGCACCACAACCTCGCCCGACCCGCAAGCAGCCACCAGCATATTAGTATTGGGAACCACACCAATCTCTGTCAATTACGCTGCCGTTTCTTTCCCCTTCTAACCAGCTCAGAATTGAATAAAGGGGTAATCATCAATTTAAAGTGCCCTAAACCAGCCCTTCCCTATTCAGAGAGTGCCAAAGTTCTACATTTCATAATGGCTGTCTCTCAATAATAAACAAGAGAAATAAATTAGATTCTGGGGTGCAAGTACATTTATGCAATTTCATTATGTCCCTCCTGTGCTGGGCCACTTTCACCCTCCGACGCAAAAAAAAAGAGCTCTCAGCAAGATTCATGCAGAATAAATGAAATAGTTTAACACCATAACAAGCAGAATAAAAGGCCCAGAGCAATGTCACACTTCGACTCGTACTTTCTCTTATCTAATAGCAAGCAAAGCACACCACGCACGCGTGCCAGACATTTTCGGACTACCGCACCCATGTCTGGCTAATGCAACTGTGACCATAAAGTCACTAAACGCAATACTGCAATTTAGAGGAGTCCTCTGAGTTTCAGTGTAGTAAAATTTTCACACCAGGTAATGCAGAAAAACCTATCAGTTATCTTTCCCTTTCCACAAGGAAGAGCCCTTATGATATATACACTACATAGCCTTTACTGAAATGATTAAGAGATGAAGAAAATGACCTAGATATTGCAGTGAACACATATAGACAGAGACGTTAGAGATATTTTTTTTGTTAGTCGAGTCGTCAAGAGTGCTAAAACACTAATTAACGTCGCGCAGTAACTGATCTGAAGAAACCATGTGCAGTTCTAACTGATAACAGTCGTCAAAAAGGTCAAACAGGCTGACAAAAAGAGCAGTGTGCGAGCAGGCAAATGTCCTGCAACAGTGTGAGTGAGTCAGAGGTGTCCTTGGTTGTGGTCCTTCACCATGCAGCTTCACTCAATTGGATTTAGCACGAAATTAATTTCGGCCCTGCACAATTTTTCAGCGTTTCTGTGGATCATTAACAGCGAAGTCCATTTTCCTCTTGAGCACTGCTGGGTGGGTTTTCGCTACAGACAACATCTGAACCTTTAAAAAAAATCCCAAATAACAAAAGAACTTGGTGACTTTCAAAGATTTTCTAATGAATGCATCTTAATAACCTGAAAATGCCAAATCACTCAAAGCAAAAGACACAAACATACGTATATGCGCTCACATAGTCAGACTGATTAAATCAGTAATCAAGTAATCTATTGATTTTGATCATTTTATTTCACATACATGACATTTGCATCAACAAACATTTAGTGACGTGCACTTATCCACTCAGACTGTGAAATGAACTTGGTAAACATGTTTAAAGCGATTCAAATGGATTGTTCCAGAAGCCAGACACAACCCTATGAAGAGCTGCTGACAATTAAATCGGTAATTAAATAATCTATTGATTTTATTTTAGCCATTTAATTTCATAGACATATTTGTGATATGCCGATGTGTGTTACTTTATTTTCAGTTATGCTCCCTGTGAAGATCTATTTAGACCAACCACAACTTTATAATGGCCTGCGGATCCCCGGCATTCTCACTGCAAATAAGTCAATTGAGATTCAATTCAACTGGGATCAGATCAGATTCAATTGAGAATTTACAGTTTAAATGATTCATATTTTTTAACTAAGCCATTGATCTTCATATTGTCACAGCTTTAATGCATACTGTATGCAATGTCATTGCAAAATATGTTTTGCAGCCTCAAGTCTATCCAACGTAGCACAAATATGTTCAGTTTCTTAAATTGGTTCCTTGCTCTACAGTAACGTACATATATAAGCGTACATGTACACTACAGAATTTGATACAGCTCGTAAATGGCTCTTGGTTTGGAATAACCAAATGTAACTGTACTTTTAATTCTGCACATTATGTTGAGATTCTTCACAAAGATTTCACACACTTCTGATGTACAACAGTGGCTCATTACAGAAGCATCCGCTGAAAGGTTCTTAAATAAACCAAAAGTATTTCCTTTATTGCATCATGCGAAAGAACATTTTAAGTCATAACTATGACTATAACTGTATGATATCTTAAAGCACTGATCTTTTCGCTGAAACTACATCGCAACACAAAAACCAATCCAACCTGGTCTCACTAACACACAAGAGTGCTTTGTCAGAGCCTGTAAACAGACATCTCATGTCGTGCCTTTTGCTCTAGATTACTGAAGGGCAGGTTGACCTCCACTGAGAGCCGAGAGGCGGCCTGTGCACCATCCTCTGGGTCATTCCATTTTGGTCAGATTGCGCAGCAGAACAACATCGGGGCTTCCAGTGTGCTCGTGGGACAGCCAGCCTGAATGGCTGTAATTGTGTTGGCCTTGCGTAGCACCACTCCACTCCAGCACCAGAGGAGCTGTTTGCTGGTCTCGGCTGGGGAGGAGATCCAACAATGGCCAGACTGCCTGACTGACACATCAAAAAGTTCTCTGCCTCCCTTCTCTCCTAGTCTGAGCAGGCTGGCTCCGACGGGACTTCCCCCATAATCCCTGCCTCTCTGAAAGGATGTTTAATCAAGCCCTGATTAGCGAGACGCTGCTAAACGTCACTGGAGCATTGTACCATCGCCACTCTCCTGAGCAGGATATACGGGGGGAAAAAAGAAAAGGAAAAAAGCAGATGAGAGGGGGAAGACGACCTTCTTTATTATGAGGCTCCCCGCTCCTATTTGACTTTGGCTTGAATTATTTATTTGTTTTCTCCTCCTTGCCCATTCTCCTCATTAAGTCAGCCCCCCCCTTTCTCCACTGCTGCCCCCCCACACCCCCCCTTCCCCAATTCCTCTAACACATGCATGTTAAGAAATACTCAAGGATAAAATCTTCATGCGTCTTTATCTTTATTTAGTTCCTTTAACCCACTTTCATTGCTTTCTTCTGTTTTTTTTCAGTTATGAGTAGAGTCTTCTGGTTCCAGTTTAATGAATTATACATCACACAATGCTTCCTATATGTAGGGGGGATTTAATGCAAAGGCTTTGTTTCCTGGTGGCGAGTGTTCGAGAAGAGGAGCCATTAGACTGGACAAACTATAGGAATGGAAGAAGCGCTGCAGCTACTCTGACCTCCCCTGCATGTCCTGTGGCTATTCCTCACTCTCCCAGTGTCTAGCTTCAAGGAGCCTCAAAGAAAAAAAAAACACTTTTCAGCTCTCATCACAGCCGTAGAGACTGGATAGCTCTTTTGAAGAAATTTCTCTGCAGAAGTTAGACAGCCATAAACAAGTGGCTCCCAACCCTAGTCCCTGCTTAAACGCACTAGATCCAGCTAACTGGCTAATTTATGAGGCCTTCCTGAATTAAAGTACACATGTTAAGCCAAAGAACAGCTAATATTGTAATACACTATAGGGACAAAAGTATTGGGACACACCTATGTCTTACAGGGTTTGGGCTAAGCCCCTTATCGGCAATTTTAATGTCTCAGCAGACCAAGACATTTTGGACAACACCATGCTTCCAACTTTGTGCACACAGTTTGGGGAAGAACCTTTTCTATTCCCGCATGACTGTGCCCCAGTGCACAAAGCGAGCTCCATAAAGACGCGGTTGGATGAGTTCGGTGTGGACGAACTTGACTGGCCCACATAGAACCCTGACCTCAACCCCGCCCAACATCTATGAGATGAACTGGAATGGAGATTGCGAGCCAGGCCTTCTCATCCGACATCAATGCCTGACCTCATAAATGCTCTACAGAATGAATGGGTACAAATTCCCACAGGAACTCCAAAATCTTGAGGAAAGCTGATTAAGGAGAGTGGAAGCTGTTGTAGCTGTAAAGGGAGACTGACTCCTTATTACATTCTGTCTATCAGAATACAAAGTCATTAAAGTCCCTGTTGGTGTAATGATCAGGCATCACAATATATTTCTCCATACAGGGTCTGTATCTGTTAACGACATAGATCATGTCACAATAGGCTTTTTGGAATATTTGTCTGTTTCATGTATGTGAGCCACATCAACACCCTGCTGCATCTTAAAGGCAATGCAGTTGTGAATAATTAAAATATAGAGATTCTCAGGGACCTGAAAACAGCCTGCCAATGCCAATATGATACATAAACATTAAGGACTCAGGGCCAAGATCAGATGTGGCAGATGTTTATTTAAAATGTGCAATCGGCCAGTTTATTTTTTTTTGTTTTGATAGATCTGTGTTTTAATATAAAGAAGTAAATAACATGAGGCAGGTAAGAGCACTCATGCTGTATTTGGATGCTGCTGCTACACCTACCCCAAATAGATATGGTGTGTTTATGCATGACTCATTCAGCTTAATAGTCAGACGCCTCTTAATTTTGAAACATTTTATTAGACACATGGTATTTAAATATGCAACATTTTTTTTTTTTTTTTTTTTTGCATTCACGATTTTTTAAAATTCCAGTTCAGTCCATCACAGAGCGCCTCATGTTTTTCTGGTGGCGACTTTGTCTAACAGAAAGTCCTGGAGCCGTGCTTGTGTTTTCATGTGTTTATTTAGACCAGACAAAAAAAATTGTCCACTGGCTGAGAGGAATTAAGAATCAGGATCAGCCATAAAAATTCATGACGGGTGCCTCTGGTTTGAACATGTGTAAAATTAGGAGCTACCTGGATTTGCATTACAAAGAAGTATAACATGTATTTCTGTAGGTTTACAAATGCAGTAAAATGAATAAAATGCAGATATTTCAGCACAGTGGCCCAGGGTCACATAAATATTCTGCCTTTCTGGAGTACAATAAATTATCCTCAAATATTAGCTCAAAATATCAGTGAAACAACAGTAGGTACCATAAAAGCACCCTTACCCAGCATACAGTAATTACATTACAGTACAGCAAAGTAAGAAGTATCATTATTGTTAACATTTATTTATTGATTCAACAACTGCTTGATTAAAAATGAATTGAACCAAAATTACCATCCATAACCATATTTAACAGACCACTGTATTTATGTGTATTTTATATAACATTTATATAATTACATGTATGGCATTTGGCAGACACGCTTATCCAGAGCAACTTACAGTCATTAGTTACAGTGACAGTCCCCCTGGAGCCACTGAGGGTTAAGTGTCTTGCTCAAGGACAGAATGGGAGAAAGTGGGGGGAGTTTGAACATGCAACTTTGTGGTCATCGGGTTCACAGGCAAGTGTTTTACCCACCAGGCTACTAACACTCAACACTGTGATGTATTTATTTTTATGTGTTCCACAACCAGGGATGAGTCTAATAATCTAAATAATATAAATATATATATCATAATAATATATAAAAATATATTGTTCCTCTACATTATCATGATAGAGAATTTAATTGATCATGATAATAAGAAGAAACCGTGCTGGCTAAACATGTCCGACCCAGTGTGGTGGGCCTTTCTGTGGCCTGCTGTGAGTGTGTGAACGGGACCTGTGTATCGAACATAGGCCGACGAGTGCCGGCTGTCGCTCAAAGCCAGGCTCTAGACGTGCTCAGGCACAGCGCACGGTGACAGCTCAGTTTAAAAGCGGAACAGTAACCAGAGGCTGTGTGAAAGAGAGGCCTCTCCGTACAGCACAGATCACCGAGGGGGTGTGTGTGTGTGTGTGTGTGTGTTGGGGGGATGGGGGGGTATGAGGAGGGGGGATTCAAATCCTTTCTCCTCACAATTCAATTCTTCAAGGTGTGTCCTTTATCTGCAGCAATTTCCAAAGGCTCAAGAACTCTCCTCCCTGATGAATGAAATGCTTTCGAGAGGTGTCATCGGCGCAGCACCAAGGCCACTGCATCCCATCCTGTTCTCTTTGTTTATTTTCCCATCTCCTTTCTTTCCTTTTCGTTCCTTTGCCTTGTCCACCCGCAGACAGGAGCGCACCACGCACAATGGGAAACAAGCGCCCCAGAGCAAGGCAAGGCAAGCTTCTGGGTGATAATGGATTCAATTAAACCTATTGTTCAACCACAACAGTGCACAAAGGAAACTGATGATAAAAATGCAGATGAACAAGAACAAAGGAAACACACATCATTATTCTACAGCCAAGACATGCTGATATACTGACCCAGTGCTGACAGAGTTAAGCAGAATCAGTCACCTACTTACTCCATAATTATTAAAAAAAAAAACCCA
Organism: Alestes dentex; assembly: GCA_037576975.1. Lineage (NCBI taxonomy): Eukaryota > Metazoa > Chordata > Actinopteri > Characiformes > Alestidae > Alestes > Alestes dentex. The sequence goes on along the minus strand of JBBIGA010000106.1, from coordinate 36,981,710 downwards.
GAGCAATTACAATTACATGTGAGGTTTAACTAACACTATACCAACGTAACCTTGGTGGACAAGCTTTAAAGTGCAGTGACCTTCTTATTGTAACGGAATTATAACCTGCATTCCATGTTTGTTCATTTATTATTAAACTTTCAAGGTGTTCAAGCTTGTAAGTTGACCAGGGTTCTGACTTTAAGTTATTTTTTTTTTACAGTGCATTTTATCCATTGCTGACATGCACAAGATGTTCATGTAATATCTTCTATTATGTGAAAGGGTCTCAAAAATGAAATAATAGAGGAAAATATTACAGCATATTCCACATATCAAGATTTAATTTTGACGCAGTCTGTATTACATTATATCAAGAAACATCAAACTCAAGGTGTGTTTATTAAAAGAATGATGAACACACCTTGTTTGGCTTTCGTGTATTAGTGCTAGATGTATCCAGAGCCAGTTGTTTTGCTATGTCTACCACAATGTCTACATATGTATGGACAGCCATACAGCAAAGAGCACCACAGACAGCCAATCACCAATTAAATCAATGGCCAGGGGACTGCAGTGGGGAGCACACATTGGTACACACACTCAACATGTAGTGACGCCCCCCCCCCCCGGTCCTGCGATAAACTGCACTGACAGTACATTCGTTTTAGAAATTACATTACAGGGAAAGAGCAAACGAGCAAGCCAGAGAGAGCGAGAGAGAAAAAAGAGAGAGATAAAGAGAAATGTGTGTGCATGAATGAGTGTCACCTTGTGTGAGCAAGTGAGAGTCTGAGAGACAAATGTGTGGCTGTGTGAGACAGAAGGGTGTGTGTGAGTGAGTGTGTGAATGAGAGTGTGAGGTAGGACTGAGAGAGAGAGAGAGAGAGAGAGAGAGAGAGAGAGAGCGAGAGAGAATAAGTGAGAAAGTGAAAAAGAGAATAAGTGAGTGAGAGTAAGAGACAATGGGTGAGTAAAGGAGATGGGGAGTGAGTGAATGAGTGAGAGTGAGTGAGCGAAGGAGTTAGTAAGAGAGGGGGGTGAGGGAGAGAGTGATGGAGTGAATATAAGAAGAAGAGAGAGTGATGGAGTAAGGAGAGGAGGGAGTGAAAAACAGAACAGTGCAACAGAGGAGGATGAAAGTGTGTGCAGGGGAACAGGGCAGGGAAGAGAATGAATATGTGGGTTTGTGACAGAGAGAAGGAGAAAGAATGTAGAGAGACAGGGACAGAGAGAGACAGAGAGAGAGAGAGAAAAAGAGTGAGTGAGAGTGTATGAGGGTGAGAGTGTTTTATGTGTGTGTGTGTGTGTGTGTGTGTGTGTGTGTGTGTGTGTGTGTGTGTGTGGCCAGCTGTCTCTGGCTATCCCCTGAGAATCCTCCGTGTACACCTGCTATCTTGCGAGACCAGGTGGGAGACAGAGACTGAGTCGCAGGCTGACAGGACGACACGCACAAGACAAAGTAGGGTCCACCTCTCTCCTCCACCCCTGGCCAAGCCGTGTGTGAATAACACACCAGCCTCCTCGCAGAACGTATCACGTAAGGTAGAGAGCGAGGTGCTGCCATCACTCTACAAACAACATATCACCAAACATTTCACACAGTAATTTGGTCAGTTCTGAGGAACGCTCTGAAGGATCACAGTTGAGCGTGTCACTGCACATTCCCCACATAACGTCTCAGCTAGATCTAAAGGCCAGTAGCCAGAAAGAAATGCTGTCAGGACACTGTACTGTTACAAAATCCAGAGGCAGAGGAATTCAACATGCGTGCATGAATGCAATGCCGCTTTAGTTGTAAGCTTCTTAGCACTCTGAAATCAATGAACTGATTCCTGAGGTATTATGAATGCAAAGCCAATGTAAAATTAAGTGAGGAAAACAAATCTGATGGCAGATTTACCTTTTCATCTGTCAAGAGGCTTCGTAAGCTCACTCGCTCAACCACAAGATTCTCTGTTCCAGACTTAAACCGAGTCCGCGATCAGCAATAATTCTCCTAAGAATTGCTGACATTAGCCCGAGAAAGATTAACAAATGATTAAGCGGATCTGCTCTATTATCACATGATAAGACTTGACAGAGCCCAAAAGCTCCTTCATGCATACAGTAACTCAGAGAGTAAAATGGTTCTGTGAAACCATCTCAAAAAGCATCCCCCATTCAAACTAACTTCAACATTGCAATAATGACCATTGTTTTCTTTCCTGTTTTACTGGCACTGCTGAAATGTCCATTACTGGAAGTTCCACTGGCCGTTGATGGTCAACGTAATCAAGACCGAGCTTTCGGCGTCAACTTTCAAATCCATTCTGTGTTTCAGTTTTAGAAAAGGCAACAAACATTTAGGACAGACAGACACACACGCGCACACGCATACACACACTCTCAGAGCCCAATACTAATTAAAATCTTCCAATTCAAGGACTCTTTTGATTGACCGTAATGGTTTAGTAATCTTGTCACTGTGCCTTGACCTACTCTGTCGCTGTGCACGATTTATGGCACCCAATTACAATTTGTATAAGCCTTGCCAGGCGAGTGGGCCCAAGTGAGAGAGCACTAGGCCTTTTGAGGCCTCATAATGTGCTTTTAACACAGATTCATCCAGCTCTGCCCTTCGGTTCCTCATTCTTCTGCGCCGACCATCTTTTCTGAGTCACAAAGACGGTCATTCCTGGAGCTCAAAGTGATTCCTGCATTGTTTTGTTGCTCTCCTGCTTTCCTGGACATCAGATACCAAAGGATTACATTTACAGTTTACAGCACTAACATTTACAGTACTATGTAAAACTGTTCTCTTGGATGCAATCTTAGGAGAAGACTGTCAGATTCAGAATGTAGTTTCTTCCTAAACTTTATTACTGCAAATAAAGAATGCTTCATTCCCATTTATCTTAGATGTAGTCAATCAGCCAAGACAAAATCTGGCCCTTTACTTTAGTGGGAGCAGCAAGGCTAACACAGCTAACAACTTAAAAAATCAATTAAGTGCCAAAGCGGTCTTCCACACACAGCATTTACATTGGCTTTGTGTTTGTGTGTGCATCTGTGTGTGTGTATATACAGTATACACACTCACAAAGCTAATGTAAATACTGCATCTGGACCAGTCTCTTGACACACACACACACACACACAGTATGTACAGTATACTTTATGGTGTGTAAGGCAACACCATTTTTGGATTCTCTGATGTTTTATTTTCAGCTTCATTCAAATTGCCAACGATTAAACACAGGAGAGAGTCAACACACATAAATGAAACTACAGCTGCAGCCTCGTCTCAATTAAAGCAAACCTGAACATTTCTGCCACCGTTTGCGATGCCTCTGAGCCAATTTGAGCCATTCCAGGCCCAGGGAAGCAGGAGGATGCTGGGTAGTTTGCGAGAAGTCAATCTTGATCAGTGTAACTGCCAGAGCCAGGCTGCCAGGGGTGAGGGTGAGCCTTGCGCCCAATTCTGACACAGATAGCACTTGTCAGCCAAAAGTAAGTGCATCCTCATCCCTCTGTATTTGACTTACATAATCAGTAACCCTGAAAACACTGCTGCAAACTGGGACACTGCATTGGAAAGCATACACACAGTTCTCACTGTAAGCTGGTCAGGCCCCAAAAGCCCTGCTTAGCAGTGTAAGTCAGCTCCCTGAAGATAATGAAAAACTTTTTACACAAGCACAAATGACACACCATCCATAACTGTTTGATCTTCAACTTTCTCTGAAAATAGCAATAAAACTACAAATGCGCCCAAAATGATGAACAGGGAACACTCTGTGTGAACATAAATAACAGAAAAAAACAAACATTCGGCCCCAGGGCTAAGAAGACCTCCAGTATATCTGAAAAAATGAATACAAGTACAATTTTCTCTTTCCATTATAACTTCCACTTTTGGTTTTCAAGCACAATCCCTAAAACCATTTCACATTGATCAGCCATAGCATTAAAACCCTGCCAAGGGGTTGGATGTGTTACTCAGTTCTTGAAGTTTATGTGTTGGAAGCAGGAAAAATGGGTAAGCAAAAGGATCTGGGTGTCTTTGACAAGGGTCAAATTGTGATGGCTAGACAACTGGGTCAGAGCTTCTCCAGGTCTTGTGTGGTGTTTTCAGGATGCAGTGGTTAGTGCCAACCTAAAATGGTCCAAGGAGAGACAACTGGCACACTGGTAATAGGGTCATGGGTGCCCATGGCTCACTGATGTGAATAGGGAACAAAGGCTAGCAAAGGCTAGCCAGTTTGGTCTGATCTCACAGAAGGGCTCCTAAAAAACGTACTGAAAAACGTTCAGGCTGGCTTTCAGAAAAAGGGCACACAATGCATCACAGCTTGCTGCATAGCTGTAGCCTGGTTAGAGTGCGCATGCTGACCCCTGTCCACTGCCAAATGTGGACACATGAGCATCAGAACTGGACTACGGCGCAATAAAAAAGGATGGCCTAGCCTGATAAATGGCGTTTTCTTTTACATTATCATCATTAATACTAACATCCTGTGGATGACCCTGTGTGCTGCTTGCCTCTGGAAGAGGTGGCACCAAGATGCACCAAGATGCGAAAGAAGGCGAGCTGGTGAAGGCAGTGTGATGCTCTGGGCAAAGTTCTGCTGGGAAACCTCCTAGTATTCAGGTACAGGTTTCTTTGACAGGTACAACCTACTGAAACATGAGCATTTCTTCATGGCAAAGGCATTCCCTTATGGCGGCGACTCTTTCAGCATGAAGATGCGTCCCGACCACAAAGAAATCTCAAAAATGGTTAGATAAACATGATACAGAAATCACGCTGCTGATCTCAAGCTGTTGAGCATCTGTGGGGTGTGCCGGACAAACTAGTCCACTTCATGAACTTACAGGACTTAAAGACTCTGATGCTAATATCCTGGTACCAAATACCAGAGCACACAGTCAGAAGTTTTGTTGAACCCATGCCTTCATGAGTCAGAGCAGCACAAGGGGGATCTACACAAGGGCAGAAGGCTTTAATGTTATGGCTGATTGGTGTTTAGTAATCCTATTAGCAAACACAGTGTTAAACTTGTATTCTCGGAGGGAAAGACACGCATGTTTCAACAAAAGGGTAAATAATATGTTACCAAAAAGGGCAAAACTTTCCCTGCTTCTTACAAGCATATTCTTTGCTGTTTTTGTGTGTAACAAACATTCCTCTCCAACCAAATCACTGTTTTCTAATAAAGGGAAGCTTCTCTGATTTAAAAGGGGTCAGGGGACATAATGTCCACAACGTTAATATAGCGGCTTCATTTCCTATAAAAAATGACCAGTGAATCGACATGTGTCTTCTCAGTTTTCATATGTAATTTTGATAATGAGAAAACAGCTGGATCGCAAAAAATGTCTTTTAAAATACAATAAATTACTGAGAGTACTATTGCAAGTAAAACAGCGTTTCAGGTATCAGATAGCTTATTCAAAAACATTTTGTGCAATAACGTCATGTGAGGAAGCTTTAAGGGGCATTAAACAGGACATCTGGTTCTTCTAACCACCACTGTGAACAATTCTGACTCCGCAGGCTTCTCTGTAACGGTGCATTTCACATGAAACCATACTGTAAGTCTTTGGTTTTGTCTCAATTATTAAATTATACAGAATTTAACCTATACATATAAAATGTAGAGTCAAAAAAAAACAAAAAAAAAAAACAGTCTACTTGCATATACATAGCAAGGCTCTATCAACAGTCAAAATCACTTCTATTTCTAAAATCCTCTTGCAGTTAAGCTGAACAATTAGATATGGGATGTTTTTCCACAGTTCTCATTGTCCGTTAGCACTCCATGCCACGGAGAGTGAACGTAACAATTAAGTGAAAATGAGCGGTAACGCAATATATTAAACATCACGAGTCATTTGCCAAAGTGAACATCTCATAGACATTAAAATAATTAATGTGCCCAACAAAGTTGTCAAGTTCTATTAAACGCTTAAGATCCCAGTGTCTCATTGGGCACAGATAGAACATTAGGCTAAGAGACTTTGTGGAAGGGGGGTGGGTGAGAAAAGGTCTTTATCTGATGCTGCCAGGCCGAACCGCACACAATTACATAAATGTCATGTCACAGTATCGTTCCGACAGAACAGCATCCATCACTGAGCCTGGAGGATCGCCCAGCAATATGTTACATAAACTGTGGTTCCTCAGGTTGAGGGTTTGGTTTTGGGGTAAATGAAGGCAGAGAAGGCTCTAATGATCAATCGAATGTTTCAGACTTCCACAGAAAAACTTTCTCAGCTCCTTTCACTGGATGGAGATTATAGTTACAGTATATATGAACTGTTTTATAGCTAGTAATGCATGTTCATAGGCAATACATTATGGCTGAACGAATATAGGGAAATTACTATTACCATGGATGCATCAAAATTTCAAGCACAAGAAATGTTTTGTTTTTTCTTCTGGAAATACTAAAAATAGCACTTTTAGGTTTACAACCAAAAGAGAAAAAAATACATATTTTGACAAAAAAATTATTAAAGAGGCCTACACTCAAGATCAGCTTAACAAACTATTACAACTGCAATAAAAGTGAGCTTCTCCACTAAAGGTGTAAAATCATGCAGAGTACAGAAAAGCAAAAACATATACTGAAAAAAGGATAAACAACAGTGTTGAAAAGCAAAGAATGACTAAAAAATCCAGATCACTGCCTTGAACGAGCAACCATTCTCTGTAGCCCACAAACTGTAGCAATGTCAGCAAGTTATTTTCAGATGAACTGTTTATATTTATCACTGTTTTTTTGGTTTTCAGCCCAGTATGTCCTGAGTTTCGCCGTCAACCAAGAATTTTTGTTCCACGCATTAAGAAAAATTACACTCAAAGCAGGTGAAACAGTATTAAAGAAATTGCCTTAGACTAAGTGTGCACTGTGCACAGCAGAAGTCTCAGCATCAGCATTCAGACTGAAATATGAAATTAAAGAAAATCATTTTTACCCTAGAAAGTCTCATACTCAATTAAAACAGTAATTATGATTACCAGTAAAAATTTGGAATCACCTTAAAGTCAGAGAGAGAGAGAGAGAATGCAATCTTTTGTCATCTCTAGGGATAGCAAGGCAGCTAACGCTTCTGGTGGTAAAAATTCTGAAGTGAGACATAGAACAGTCTCTAATGTTTTGGTACTTTTCAGGGAAGAAGAAATGCATTTTCCTCACCAGCTCCTTTTTTGGGGTTATTGCTTGCTATATTTAGGTTTAATATAAGTGCCGTCTCAGCGTAGCGCAGGACTGAAACATACTTACCTCACCAGAGCCTGCGATTAAAATGTGCATGCAGTGGTTTTACCAAACTGAAAGCTTGTCATTATGACATTAAACAACTGAGCGAGAGTGCATCTTCTGGGAGGGTGAATTTTATTAGTTTGCTTTGTGCTCCATTTCCATAATGTTTCCTAGACCACGTTTGGCCTGTACTTCCTCACTGATTTTATGGCTTCCCTCTTTCTGCAAAATATTGAACTCCTACTCCATTAAAATGGTACTGTGGCTAACCTTCATCACCACCAGCAGCTGGCCCAGGTTTGCCTCTATAACTTTCTTACTGATATGCTGACTGTGGTGTGTGCCATGATATATGGAGGCACATTTTTCAATATAATCATGCCATGCAGGCTGAGTGCTCCGCTGCACTGATTGTAAACCAAACCATGTGTGCACTCCGCCCCAACAAGAAAACACGCACACACGCACCCGCTGAAAATGAGTGCATGCCCCTATTCTGTTGTTGAACACATATGCACCTTAATCAGGCCTCTGTCATTGGCTCGGTTGGTAGAATAGATGAAGTCCTTGGTGACCTGACCTCCATTAGATCACTTATTCACAGCTGATGAGGTGTGATAACATCAGCTATTGATTAGGAGATGGAGAAAAAATGATGAGAGAGGCGAGAGGGAGCAAGAGAGCGAGAGCGAGAGAGTAAGAGAGAGAGAGAGAGAGAGAGAGAGAGCGAGAGGGAAAGGGAAAGGGAGAGTGAAAGAGGGAGACAGGGATGGAACTGGGGGGATGGGGGAGGGCTTGCTGTCTAAGCAGTTTAGAGGATTGATCAGGTCTCTGACTCTGGCCCTCGGTCTTAGCTCAAGACCAATTCACTCAGCTTTCCAAAAGATGCCATACTTACTTCCAATCCAGCCCAGAAGGGCTTCTTCAAATCTAAATGCAAATCAGATATTTAAGACAATTAACAACCTGCTCTACATGATCCTAACACAAGCTGGGAATGGAGCAACACATTTGGTGTAGAGCTCCAGTCCTGGAACACAGTAAGTGACGTCTGTTTTATTTTAAAAAAGTGTGTCCTCTGTGAACATGTCTGAAATGGTCAGAGGCAGAAAGGGCTAATATGATATCAGTGACTGTGACTGAACTGGATCCATACTCCCTCATTAGTGTTGTGCTAAATAAGGGTGAGCTATTTAATTTATCAGAGAGTGGAAAAATGGATGAATTAATGAACAAATTCTGACACTCATCAGTTGCATAAACAAACATTAACATTGTTTAGTTGCTTGCAAGGCTGAGGTTGGCTTCTTATTAAGGAAAAAGTACAAATAATTAACTAGGCTGCACATCTCCTTCTTGGTCCATGACTGTAATCCCCCGCAGTTACCAGTTAATGTTTTTGTGATATGAGCAGTTTTGGAGTCTTCGTGTTTAACTATGAAGAGTTGCTGTCATTTTTGGAGTGTTTCTCCAGAGCGTTGAGAGAGTCTGATTAAGCATCGTTTTCTGTGGCTCAGAGGCTTCCATTAATGTAATGTTCTTCTGCCCTCTGCTAGTAACGGGAGACTTGCAGTGCATGTTGGTTTACATTTAGTTAATGTAGTGAACTACATGTTCATTAGAAATTATTTATGCACTGCAGGAGCTTGTACTGCCCCAGAATTCCATTTTATGATTCAGACACTAAGACAAAACTGAGAGACATACTCAACAATACTCAAACACAACAGGGATCCTATTCGGTCATACTCAAAATAGAGCATCTTAAAAAAAAGAGCATCTCACAATATGTTTAACCAAATGCGTCGTGTGTATCGACTTCTATAACACTGACCAGCAGCATGTATCATAAAAAAGTAGCTACCAGCACATTATTCCCATCATTTTATTTTCTTCACTAGCATTTTTTCCCCTTTCTTCCAGTCCATTTTTGCAAACTTGGAGTAAATAAGAAAACTGGATTTCAAGTTTTAATACAATTTCTATTAGTGCATTTTTACCAGCCTTATTTACCAAAACACAGGATAATCACATGTATCATGAATATATTTCACAAAATGTGATATTACTTCTACTCTTGGGTGACATAAAAAGATAAAATGTCCTTGATGATTAAAATGACGACAGGGATAAATTAATTATTTGCCAGATACAATTTGCAAGATCAGACAGTAGTACTGGTGCCAAAGAAAATTTGTTACTGCAGGATACAAGCCCTGACCCCTGCAGCAGAATTCCTTGAGAGTCCTGGCTCCCATTGATCTCATCTTGGACTTTTTTTTTGATCAATGCCCTAAGAGGAGAGAGAGTGGGGGGAAAAAAGTGTCCATCAATGACTGACATCAATGATGTACAACCACTGTGGTCACCCTGACAGCACCTGGTTGTCCTGACCTGTAGAAAGGCACGTGGCCACTGCTGGCCAAGGACAAAAGGAGGAGCGTGGCTCTGGAGCTTGGCGAGATTGAGTGCTGTAGCAGGTGCAGGCTCTCCTTTCTGACTGCTGGGACTGTGGTGCCGGGCCGGTGGGGTGCTTCCTGCTCCCCACACGATGGGCCTGTCCCACAGCCGGCTACACGCCAGAGCAGCTCCGAGCCAGAGCACGCAAGTCCATGAGAGAGAGAGAGAGACAGACAGACAGACAGACAGACAGAGGGAGAAAGAGAGAGAGAGAGAGAGGGAGAGAGAGGGAGAGGGAGAGGGAGAGAGAGAGAGAGAGAGAGAGAGAGAGAGAGAGAGGGAGAGAGAAAGAGAGAGAGAGAGAGAGAGAGAGAGAGA